>CM019066.1:165082137-166282137 GCA_009667805.1 Leptobrachium leishanense
GTTCAATTGAGGCTCGGGTCAGACGAACGTAGTTTTCACGTCCGTGATGGCGTCCAAAAGTACGTCCGTGATAGCATGACAGAAAGCCCATTGGAGCCTGACACACAAAGTACGTCCTCACTGAACTGCGGACGCACAACGGCCGCGGCCCACGGACGCAAGGCAGGCAAGAACGTACAACCCCTAGAACGGCCGTACAGAGTGCGCTGTGTCCGCCTAGCGGCCTGTGTGCGTGAGGAGGAGACGTTAGACACACCTGTTTTGCGGCCTACACATAACGTCCAGACTGCAGAAACTTCTGGGGTGGCTGGACGCTGGGGAGTGTTTTGTGGACGCTGGGGAGTGATTTGTGGACGCTGGGGAGTGATTTGTGGACGCAGGGGAGTGATTTGTGGATGCTGGGGAGTGATTTGTGGACGCGGCAGGTGACATGGACGTGGAGCGAATTATCACTGAAGTGGGGGAGCACCCTGAATTGTGGGACACTGCCAGCGAACATTATAAGGACAAGACCCGTAAGACAGACGCATGGGCAGCAGTGGCGAGGGCGGTGTACCCTGCATATGACACATGGTCTGATCACGAACAGAAAGTGCAGAGTGAGTATATGATTATTTAATTCATAATCAAATGCATATTGAATAGAAAATAAATGTAACTGACAAATGGATTTATGAACGTCACATGTCAAATGCTCCCCATCTGCCAGGGCACCTCACCAGCGTCGCTAGTGAAATAGGTTGCCAGGGCATCGCGATTCCTGTTACTGTGTCGATTCACAGGCATGACATCATCATTAATGAATTCCTCCATACCAATAACAGACAACGAGTCATCCAGGTTAAAACCATCCCTCCCACGAACAAAATTATGCAACACACAGCAGCATTTCCCTATATCTACACAAAAATCTATTTGCACATCTAGCGGCCTATGAAATATCCTCCACTTGTTGCTCAGTATGCCAAAGCTACACTCGACATACCGTCTCGTCCGCGACAGCCTTTAATTAAACACCCGCTTCTTCACAGTCAGGTGTGTCCCTGAGTATGGTCGCAGGAGATGTGTGGACAGGCCGAATGCCTCATACCCCACAAAGGCATAGGGGACTGCCACGTCTGTGCCAGGCAAAGGTGTAGGTCTGGGGATGTTCAGGGTCCCACTCACTATTTCATTCCACAGTGTGGAGTTCATGAACCGTGTGGAGTCAGATTCCTTCCCGTATGACCCCACATCCACACAGACAAAATAATAGTTGGCATCTGCGACTGCCAGTAGGCCAATTGAAAAAAAAATTATAATTGTGATACAGTGAGCCACTCTGCAGTGGCTTCACTATGCGGACATGTTTCCCATCCGCGGCTCCCAGGCAGTTTGGGAAGTTCGCTCTGTCCAGGAATCCCTCAGCAATTCGTGCCCATGACTCGTCTGTGGGTGTTGGCATATATTCCTCCCTCATCGTGTCCCATATTGTCTGGCACACCTTGCGAACGATCTCACCTGCTGTAGATCTGCCAACACGGAAATTATAATGCAGGTCCTTCAGACTGCATCCACTGGCAAGATACCTATGGAAAAACCAAAATGCGTGTTATGATCACATTGCATGAACCGCACCTAATATAATTCTTCTGTTTTGCAGCACGTGAGGTCATCGTGAAATGGAGGACGGTCAGGGATAATTATATGCGGGTCCTCAAAAAAGATGCAGAATTGGCATGCTCTGGATCTGCAGCGAGGAGGGGCCGCAGTTATGTATATGCCAAGCAGCTCTCATTCCTGTGACAGACCCTCGAACCACGACCTATGGCAAGCAGCATCGATGTCCCGTCAACATCCAGGGCACAGCAAGACGTCATGCCATGTGGTTCAGCCACCTGCTCTGAAGATGTGGAACAGGGTGGAGGCAAATCGCATTTGGAGGAGGAGGAGACCGCTGCACAGGAGCCAGATACTGCGAGATTGGACACCACCAGACCGGCGCCCAAGAGGAGAAGGCCACCAGGTACAGAGTTCGAGCATGCCATGGTGACATTTATGGATGCTCACCAACCAGCAATCTGATGCCTCTCAATGCATTGAAAGTCATTGGTCAAATCCAATGCAGATTGGAGCCCCTGAAGGTTGTTTGAGCAAGAGCATATTGACAGCATTCTGAGTGCAGGGAAGCTGGCCACTTTGGAACTGCTGAATAGTTGGGGAGGGGGGGCACTCAGCATACTATAACCATTTAACCCCACAGTATACCATTGTCAGTCTGAAAGTCTCCACTGCTGTTTTTACATTTCTGTGCTGTTTGTGATTAGCTCTAATTTTCCTCTTATTCGTTTTTGTCACCATTATATGAAATTTCTAAAAGATACCATTCTTTTCATCGGATAATTTACTATAAAAAAAATTATGAAATATGATGAATTTTTTTTTAAAAAAAAAACAGTTTTCGGAACATTGATCCCCAAATCTGCAACCTCGACTAAATACAGTAGTCTCTAAATTTTGTCATGAGCTTAGAAATATTATTATTCTCCTTTATTTATATTACGTCACAATTTCCACAGCGCTTTACAAGATCAGTGTAGAAGGAGTTGATACATTAGAATACCACAAATGGATGATGACCTGATTCAGAAGACCCTGCTCCCAAAGGAATTTACACTCTATGAGAGAACTTGCAATCTATGAGATGTACAAGTATATTGTGAGGTAAGCGCATCCATATCGTTAGCTGGCTTGCCCAAGAACACTTGCTAGTGGCATCTTCTGAGTGAGATCGAGTCGTCTTTCCTTGATTGTAGAGCAGCGACCTGGTGGTTAGGTTGAACCCGCTTCTGGTAAAGTCAAGACTTCTCCACAGTTGTATTAGAGGGATGTGGTGAAAGGTATTTTGACTTGCTTCTCCATGGTCAAAGGGCCGAGACGTTACCACTGGACTCCACAGCCGATATTGTGTGGTAGGAAAGTATGTATTGTTTGGTGTCTTTCCCAAGGGCACTTGCTGGAGGGGTGCTCTGGCTGAGATTGAACCTGGGTCTCCACAGTTATAGAACAGTGATGTTACCTCTACTCCATTCAGTCGGTACCCAATGTTTACATGGTTTTTTTACATCTGTTTTAGCCGAACATGGACTGGCATGGGTAGAGTTTCCGTACATGGCTTGATCCAAAGTCACTGTCTTTTCAAATATTTATGGGTTACCACCAAGGGCTGAACAGGATAAAAATAATCTTAGAATTAAGCAAAAATACTGTATTTTGCTTTTTGAATTGTTATCCCTGCAATAGTAATCGAGCGACTGGAAGCAATATTGATCGCTTCCAGCGCTCGATTTACCATCGGATGTACAACAGTATGTAAGGGGATTTTTTCCCATGACGTACATAGTGCGTCTGTGGTCACCAAGAGGTTGCATTAAATTGTCATGGTGGATAAAGTATCCATTTACTATGGAAGGAACATTGTTTCTCAGTTTATTTAGGTTTTTGGTGGTTTGTATTTTTCAAGTTTAAGAAGCCTATAAACTAATGTTATAATCCCCATTGAACCTTTACTGATCTATCTCCCACAAAGCCCCCAAGCATCCCACTACGTACTTCTCATACTCTTTTACCCTCACCTCTGTGTGTCACCACACTACTCTTAAATTGTATGCTCGCTTATAAGCTCACCTGAGCAGGATCCTTTATTCTTATCGTTCGCAGTGTCTCAAACTCATTTGTTATTTTTTAATGTTAGTCCTTTATAAATTTATTTATTTGCAAAGTATTTTACCAGGAAGGATACATTTTTCTCGCATTTTCAAGTATGTCCTGGGTTCAAGAACATTGAATTCTTACAGTAGGTACAGAGATACAAAGTAATAAATGCAAGATATTAAAAACAAAACATAAATATACAGATTAACACAGAAAATAAATAATTTTAACTGTTCATTATGGAACCTTGAAATTTCTAGATCTAGTAGAATAGCTTTTGTAAATATTCAGAGCAAAGGGTTACACTAGTTAGCTATGTGATATGGTAATATGTGCTGCAGTGAAATACCAGAGAAAGAATATTCTTGATATATATATGTTAAATTCTGTTCTTGCTCCCTGTGACAAAGCTCCATCATTTCTGAATTCCTTTATATATGTTCCATTTGTTATGTTGTTGACTATATGTTTTAAGCCACTCATCATCACTCTACTTTTTCATGTTGCTCTTTCCTTAGAATCTGTCAATAGTTTTATTGTCTTGTAATTTTTTATTATATGCCCGTTGTTCTAAATATTTTTTGTATGAGTGATAATTCATACATTATGTATGAAGCATGATGGTTACATCTGTTTCTTAGTACATTAGAATGACCAAAAATTAACTCAACTATACTCAGCTTATCCATGTTCCGAAGCACTCTATTTTAGGAGTATAGTAAAGCATTGTATTAAAGGAACACACTACTAAAAAATAAAGTATTGTTTTTTGCCCTTACATGATTGGGCAGAGACTGCTGACAGCCAGAGTGACCGAACTAATGACGACAGCGGGGACGTTCAAACCTCCCGGCTGCCTGGTCTTGTGGGAAGGGGATCTCTTCACTTCACCCCGCAATTTCAACAATTTGGGCACCTGGGAGGGAGGTGGAGAGGAGTGGATACTCCACACATCCTGGCCACTTTAAAAAGCTAATGTTGTCAGGTGTGTAGAATATCCCTTTAAGATTTTGTCATTGGAAGGAGCTCAAGGACATGTACATTCATACAAGCCAGTGTTACTGGAGTTATGTAACATATCTTATTGGATGTGTGTATGCTTTATCTAAGGTCGGGATTCTCTAAGAGTTGATATCTTTGAAATCAACTCAAGTCTTACTGCCTCATTCTGGGCCTTGCAGTGGCGGTTGCCGGCCCGGAATCAGCCCGTATTGCTTGTTTAGGTGAGGGCAACCTTTTGAACTTTTGTATGTTAAATGTTGAGTGCTCACATTCCTCTTTATTGTGCACCACTTCCTGTCACAGGTGTTTCATTGCAGGCTTCAATTTAAACCATGATGTGCTGGGAGCTCCAGGAAGGACTCTGGCCCCAATAAGTCAGTTGATCCCATAAGGACAGTCATTAGGTTAAGAAGTATAGGACATGTCAAGATGGAATTTGTTCATGTTCTGAAATGCTTATGCAAAATATGATCATAATTTTTTAACTAATTTTTCCATCATCTGTTCCCTGAGTCAATTGGTTGAATATCTTTGAAAAAATTGAAAATGGAATGATAGTTAAAATGAAGTAATTTTTGATAAGGAGTGTTCTTTTCTGTATGTTGTATTTATATGTCTTATAAGCACCTGTGATGTAACAGTCACAATGTGGGCAGTCTCATGCCCCATGACTCAGGGTTTATTTGTATATTTTACTGTTATGTGTTGATTCTGCCTTTTGCTGCTTACAGTTATTATTTTCATAGCTATTTTTGTTCCTGCTGGGTATCCTTAGCCTTGCTGCATCCAGCTAGCTCCACCCCTTTTTGTTCAGTCTAGTTCTGAGGTACTTACTGGTCACCTAGCAGCCATCTTTGCTCAATGCTGGACAGAACTAATGTCTTTTCATCTGCATTGCTGTACACTATTACAAAGATTATTAGTCTGATCATTAAATTTTTCAACTGGATTCATCTTTCTACGTGTCAGTTTTGCTGAGTTGACACTGTCTACTGAACTTTCATCGTGTGAGTATTGGTCAATACAGACTTAGCTAGTCTCAAGCTTTGCTAGGGAGGCAGAATAGGCAGTCAATAGCCACACAATAGGTGTCAGGGTGGCACCTGGCATACGCCGTGGTGGGACCCATGTTCGGGTGGTTAGAGCCCTTTAGGCAGGAATATTCTTGAGGTACCTGGGAGTAAGTTGACTGAGGCAGGTCTGAGTCCGTGGCGAGGTACAAAGGGAGCAGGCAAAAGAGTAGTCAGGACGGTCCGTGGATCAAAGGGCTGGCAGCAAGGAGGCAATATCGGTGGGTTAATCAGGGTCTGGTACACGGTTATCAACATAGACAGGAAGGCAGGTCTGAATAGTACAAGGTTAGACTTGACAATGCAAAGCCAAGTTGCACAGGGGGAGGTTTCTCTTTTATTGATAGACAGACAGACAGAAGGGTGTGGTGTGTTTGGTGTAGACTTTGGTTAACCCCTATCAGTGCTGGACAGGTCTGAGGCAGCACTTTACGTGGATAGCATTGATTGTTGCGCACACGGGAGCTGATCCCTGACAGAATCCCCTTCTGAAGGAGTGGCCTCTGGACGATCCTCACTTGACTGGAAGCTGGGCACCGGTGGGCAAGAGGAATAAGTCCATTTTGCTGTCACCTTGTCCCAGGTGGGTAAGACAAAGGATCCCTGGACTGTATAGGGTCCCAGGTCTTCATATAGAGGGTCTGAGCACGGAGAACCGCTATGATCACGGAGAGACCTGGACACAGATGGGCACAGCCAGGAGTCAAGGGCACCAGAATACCTTGTGTTCACGTAGGCAGAGGGTAGTGGGGCAAGCTGCACCATGTCTTCGGGCTCTTCAGCCATGATTAGATTGACCGTGTTTCTTCCTCTGGCATCTCCGAGTCCTGGCATTAGATGTGGTACCGGTCTCGCCCTCCAGGGTGTTCTGGACAGTACAATCGTCCATCATAGCAGTACCCACACAATGAGGTGGTACTGCTGCAAGACGTTCCTTTTCTTCAGGTTTGTCATCACAGGGGAAGTCACTGAGCTGTATGGAGTCCTTATGGGGAAGAGAGGTGGTAGCCCCCACATACTTGGTGCCTTGAGCCGGTGGTCCCCTGGAACGCCGAGCGGTCTGCAGCTGAAGCTCACCATCCGAGTCCACAGTATCCCAATCCTCTGACTCAGGATCTTGTGGGTAGCATTGCCAGGGAAATGGAGATGGTACTTGTTGGCTGGGAGTGATGGGAGTCACAGTCAGCGTTATGGTAGCAGTCTTGGGTAGCTTGACTGTTTCCCTGAGGTGTAAAGCTTCCTCAAACCTTGCCAGATCTTCTTTCCGCACTATAGTCCCAATGGAGGTGTATACACAATCCTGGTTTAGGGGTTCCGTTGCCATGGGCGTGTGGATGATCGTAGCTGCAGTTGATTTCGTATAGGAGTGGGTCCCTTGTATACAGTAGGGACCCTGATCTTCTGGTACAGGTTCATACCTAGGTATAGGGTTCAGGGCAACAGCAGCACCAGTCATTATCTGCTGCCTGGGAGCATTACCCGGACTCTGGGTGGTCATAACATCCATAGGAGTCAACTGGTCTAGCTCCTCAGGTACTGTGGTTTCGTAGACCATCAGCAATTCAGGATCTGAAGCCACAGTGACAATGTTTTCTGTCTCTCTTGGGATGAAAGACCCGTCCTCCTCATCGGAGCTGATCTCCTCCAGTATACTAACCCTGGATTTGGCAGACCAGACTTTCCTGGGGGTAGGTGTAGAAGTAGGCCGGGGCGCAGCCTTAGTAACAGGAGCCTTTCTGGCTTCATGCTTGGTCCGGGGTTCTTCCTCCTCGTCTGCATAATTCACCAGAGACTCCCTACCCCTGGGTACAGTGGGGTTGAGTCGTCTTGGCACAGGCTTCGGTGTAGGAGGCTTTCTGGGTGCAGGCTTGGAAACCTGTGGTGCAGAGACAGGAGCGTGGGGTGCATCTTTAAACACCAGAGTTTTTTCACACACGGTCTTTTTCATAGGGGTTCGCTGTGACACCATAGCCGGCTCGGGTGCGGGAGCTGGCCTTTTTGGGGGTCTTGCGGGACAGGCTGCGAGCCAGTGGTCTCTTGAGGCACAGTAGATACAGAGACCCTCGGCTATCCTCCTGGCGTGCTCCTCTGGAGCTAGCGGGCCTTTGGCTCTTTTTGCTGGGGAAACACACATTTTGGGAGTGGTGCTTCTAAGGGACTCCATTAAGGCCCAGACCTCATCCAGGACCATACATAGCCAGTACGCCATATCATTTAGGGCTGGTAGCATCCCTGTGGGCTCAGTTATTTGGCTTTGCATTCTGTCAGGGTGGGACCCATGTTCGGGTGGTTAGAGCCCTTTAGGCAGGAATATTCTGGAGGTACCTGGGAGTAAGTTGACTGAGGCAGGTCTGAGTCCATGGCGAGGTACAAAGGGAGCAGGCAAAAGAGTAGTCAGGACGGTCCGTGGATCAAAGGGCTGGCAGCAAGGAGGCAATATTGGTGGTTAATCAGGGTCTGGTACACGGTTATCAACATAGACAGGAAGGCAGGTCTGAATAGTACAAGGTTAGACTTGACAATGCAAAGCCAAATTGCACAGGGGGAGGTTTGTCTTTTATTGATAGACAGACAGACAGAAGGGTGTGGTGTGTTTGGTGTAGACTTTGGTTAACCCCTATCAGTGCTGGACAGGTCTGAGGCAGCACTTTACGTGGATAGCATTGATTGTTGCACACACGGGTGCTGATCCCGGACAATAGGCTGATGTGTGTTATAGGGGCATTTCTGCAATATACATTGTATATCATAATTAGCAAGTGAGAACTCACACTAGTCACTGAAGTTTGGAATAGTAGGTAAGGGTATTTTCCTCACAAACTGTAAAGTAACAAGGCGGATTATATTTGGTCACATGTCATATCTTTTTTAAAAATTTATAATATTGCATATGCAATATGCAAAGAGGTTTGGAGGGTGCACTGGGCACCTTGGGAGGTTATTTTTTTTTACAGTTTATTTTTCATGCAAAAGCTTTAATTTATGGAACCAGAGGTCCCCACAGTGACATTTTATACAGCAAGTAGTATAGGAGCTAGCAAAGATGGTCTGTGCAAATTTCTATACCTAAATGGACCATATAGCGCGTTTTTATTGGGTGAGTTTGCCGCTTAGTGAATTTGGCAATATTCTTACAGCAAAATAGCCCTGATGTATCACAAAGGTTGCATTTTATGATATGTGATCCTTTAGTAAATCCAGTCCCATGTTTCCTTTTTATAAAGTATCAGTATAAATGCCTGAGTAAAGTCTCAATAATTTCTATAAGGTACAAAAATAAAAATTACTTACGCGGTTATGAAGGATGTTTTGCAATTTGAGGATTAAACAAATTGTATCCAAAATACACATATGTCACTGATGTAGGAAAGAATCCTACTAGGTCACCAGATGAAGACCTTCCAAAAAATGAAAATCCATTGAAAGGCATCAGACCAAAGTTATACTGTCTATCATTAAGAATGACCCACGCATTATTGCAAAAAATGTACAGACATACTTTCAAATAAATCATATTCATGTGTTAAAAACAGCAGGGGTAAGCTCTATTAGACATTAAATCTCTAGTTCTTTATTATGCTTCTAGTGCCATAAATTTTCACTTCACAACTATGAACAAACTGTAGGGTTTTCTAAAGTTTGACATTTTTTAACACACAAAATAAATAGTGCAGATTTATGTGAACATCTGGTTCAAATGTGAAATTTGACCTGCCGATTGTGCCTTGTATTCTAGGATTCTAGGTTTCTGTTACAACATACAAACAGCACGGTCGAAATTTGGAATTAAGAAGCTATACTAATCAAAAATCACATACCCTGTTCCAATACAGAACATCATTTTGACCCGTGGCAGAATGTGTTTTCACTCTTGCAGAACATTAATACACCCAATTAAGTATGCTGTGGATCATGACATAATCAATGATTGGTCAGACTGTGGGATATGACCAAGTTATACAATCGACCTGCCAATCATTGTCTGCTACGCAAGCTATGTAGAGGTGCAAATTGATCAGAAAAGAGTCGGAGAGGAGGAGCTGTGTGCGGTGAGGGGTGAAATGTGAGTAAAATCACTCGAAAAGAAAAAAAAAATTAAATATAATAATTGGGCACAGGCTGTTAACAGCCTCTGGCCAATTATTTAAGGAAAAAATACCCTTTAATTAGTTCATATCTAATGGAAGAAAATGCATCTTATTTTAATCTTATTTTTCTTGTGCCCTAATTGGCACTAAAAAGATTTAGGCCTGGTTCACACTTGGGCGTTTTACAGCGTGTTCCTACGTGCTGTAAAATGCTTAAATACTCAAAAACGCCCTACACCCAAAGAAGTACAGGAGCTTCTTTGGGGCGTATTACATTGCGTTAGCGGCCACAGACATAGCCATGATCGCGCTGAGATGGGCGTTTGCGTGTTTTCGCACGCGCAAAAAAACGCCCGACAAAAACGCTATGCTCAGGTGTGAACCCAGCCTCAAGGTTTAAAGGGGCCTGGACGGCCGCGTTAGGGAGCAGACATCTTTTGGAAGAGCTCCATTGCTATCAGGGATTTCTGACTGGATTACCCTGCAAATTGCCCCTGTTTGGAGTCCCTGCGAGGCTGGCTACCGGCTGGAGAGCTCCAGAGCCAGTTTTGGTCCCCCCTCTGAAGCCTAGCTCAGAACGGAGCCTCTGTTCCCTACTGAGAGCGACCTGCCATTGGCCATATTGGGGCCTAATTCTCTGCTCCTCCGCGACCTGATCCTCCTGCCTGATCTCTCCCTTTGCAAGCCCCCTTTGATTGACTGCCGTGGCAATGGGGATGGCGGGCCCCCATCCTTCGGCCGCTATGGAAGTTGGAGTGGCGACAACAGGAGGATTAGTCAGAGTCTGTCGGAGTGGCATTCTCCCTTCCCCCCTGTTGACAGATGGATGTGATCTCAGGCCTGGAAGCCTGTTTGGAGTTGCTGGGCGAGGCGGACTCAAGTCCACTTACGTGTGGCTGCTGGACCCTATGAGTGTGGGAGTGGTCCCTGAATAGTGCAGCTGGGATACGAGGAATGCCATGGTCTGTGCTGCTGTGGATGGCAGGCTGGTTCCTGACGACAAATAGGAGCATAATACTGGCCTTGGCGATCTGGAAGAGGTGCCATCCCTGGATTTCTTGCCTGAGGGGGAGCTTTGCGATCTGTGTGATGATGACGTACTGGCTACCTGCGGAGTCTGTGTGGCTGCAGAGATCCCTGCCCTGGCTGTGATGTCTCCCCTTGGCCTGTTATTGCTGGAGGCTGCCGGCCTGCCACCAGGTGTTGTGTGTGATGGTGCTGCACTGGGGCTGTCATTACATTTGTATTACATATTTGTTCAGTGCATATACTGTATATATGATGACCAACAGATAAAACCTGACTCACTAGGCTTAAAAACAAATTACATATAAATAATTTTGTGAAGGTTTTTTTCTCGAACATCTGAACAAGTTATATATACCTAAACGTTTACATGTGAAATGCATACATGTGAAATGAGGGCCTGTTCCAAGTATCTGGGAATAGGGAGCTGCTAAATGGAAAAGTTCTGTGCAAGTCGTTAAGCCTTGGCAGCTTCCTATTACTTCCTCTATTCTGATGACTTTATTCATACTGTACTGGAGCATCTATCAGTTACCATCACTGGTAAAGGCTCCTGGAGTTCATTGGGACTCTTTGGAGGGCCAGCAAAAGGTCACTGAGTACTATCTTAGGAAACAGAGGATTGCACAAATCTCTGCACCATGAGACAAAGATAAGTATGGAAACTTTTATTTTTTTTAAACTAAGGCATGAAATTTAGGGCCAAAGGTGATCATTAGCATAAATAGTGGACGCTTGGCCCAATATTTGTCAAGTCCTTTTGTATTGTTTTTTTAACTTTGCCTAAATGGGCCCTATTCCAAAGTTGGTGCTAACATAACCAGTGCTGTTGTAAACTTGCCAGAGCCATTATAGGGCTCTATTCCATAGCTAACGCTAAAAGGTAGACTCTACAGCTAAAAATTTGTGTGAGGTGGTAAATGTTAGCGCTTGCCAATTACCAAGCATATCACAAACCTTGCGCAGGTTTTGGCACTCGATTGGATAGCGGCTCGACGTGAAGTGCGAATATTACACAGTGAGATGCTTGAGTTGGTGTTGTCAAGCACAGTGCTTTTGATCGGTTTAGTCTGAATTCTGACCTTGTCCTCGCCTGCCCCACCTGTCCAGACACTATAAATACAGGCTGCATGTGCAACTTAGTGACTGTGAGCACAGCTTCCTTAGTCATACACAGGTCCCCTGGCGTTTTTTGGTTAATTATGAGTACAGAGGGTGCGGTGTGCAGTTTGCAAGCACAGGAAGAAGTGTTGTTTTGTCTTATCTTGGCACCTTCTTTAACCTTTCACTGCATATTACAATACCCTATCATTACACGTAAATACACTTTACGCATGGCCGCATATACACATACACATAGACCCACAAGTCACTACACATTGCACGCATCCCTGTTATTACCTGAACCATGCCTCTCTTGTATTCATCCTGTCCCCTTACTCAGTGTATTCTAGCCTGTTATTTATTTTTTCTGTTTACTATCGATTATGGAGGTTGTTGTTGGAAGAGAAGATGGTGGGAGGAGGAGTGTTGGTGGAAAGGAGGAGGAGGAATTAAGGTGAGTTATGGAGGGGGAAGAGGTGTATGGGGTGAGAGGAGAGATAAAGGAGAGATTACAGGGAGAGGAGAAGTGAGGGGAGGAGGAGAGGTGACACAAAGAGGTGAGTGGGAGAGGAGAAGTGACAGGGAGAGGTGACGAGGAGAGGAGTGGTGCCAGGGAGAGGAGACGAGGAGAGGAGTGGTGCCAGGGAGAGGATGAGTGAGGGGGAGAGGAAGCATAGAAGGGAGGGTGGCAGCGACAGGCATGGCCCATCTAGCCAAGGGACAGCTTCTGGGCAAGGGACAAAGCAGGGAGATAGTTTGCTGGGCTCCTCCAGACGATGAATCCAGGAGTTTTAGTAGTGCACCCAGGAAGAGAAGGAGGTGCTGATAGAGGCCTACATGGAAAGGGCACACCAGCTGGATGACCTATCCCTGTCTGGGCGCCTGCGACTACTCCTGTGGTCAGAAATCTGACAAGTTGTCTGTGCACTGGCGAGGAATCGGAGCATGCTGTCCATCAAACACTGGTACCAAGACTGTACGAGGGTGCTGAAGGTTAAGATGGCGAGGGAGCAGCGAGAGTTTATTCACTTAAATGCAAACTGTTGTGAATTAGCCAGGGAATTGCTAAACACTAAGGCAGCTGTTTAGGAGAAAGGTGAATTTTTTTAACTTCAGTTATTGAAAATCAGATTTTGCAATACTCTTTCCAATTCTACACAATCGCCTGTTTAGTAAATAGACCCCCATATTGTTTTTATTTCTTACTGTTGATGGTCTTTTAATAAAAACAGTTTGAAGGATTAAAACCTCTTGTATTGTATTTTTCTTCTAAGACTTAACCCTTTCGCTGCTGAGGATTTTCCCGCCTCTGTGCTGAGGTCATTTTTACCGGTTTTGCTCATCATGTTTAAACGTGTTTTGAAGGCTTATTTTAGTATATGACCCAGACATATTATATATCGTTCTTTCCGTCAGACTCGGCAGATTCATAATATGTCATTATTATATGTATACGTCATGACCTGTCTGTATATTATAACAAAAAATGCAATAAAATATGAATTTTCAATAATTTACAACGTGTAAAGTGTTTTTTTTTTACATTTTAACATGCGAGCAATTGCGGTTATATTTTGTATGGGGTGCGCTTGTTAAAAAAATTAGAGATGGGGTCTCGTTACATATTTTTTTGTGGAAAATTACACGATTTTTAACACACCGCATACAAAAATCGTTAGTGCAGTATCATTGTTCACATTATAATTGAAATGGGAACAATATTGCTGCATTAACAAACCAAAAAAAAGAAAAAAAACTTGTTTATTTATTTTTTTATAATTTTTTTAAATATTTTTTTATTTTTATTTTTAATTTTTATTTTTTTTTACAAACTTTTTTTATACTCATGTTTGGTATCGTTGGAACGGCCATGCTCTGGCCGATCCAACAATACCAAACATTAACCCCTAACTGCCACGGATCGGGAGATAGAGGGTTCATTGGAACCCCCTATCTCCACCATTGGTGGCAGTTAGGGGTTAACTCCAAGACTGGCGTCATCGTGCTATGCACAATGACGCCAGTCCTCAGGGGGCATTCCCGCAAGCTTGGCCGACATCCAAGATGTCGGCCAGCTCCGGGAAAGGATCACGAACCGGCGCTTTTCAGCGCCGATTCGTGATCCGGCCCCCATGGGGTTAATGCCAGGTACCATTTGGAAGGGCAGGCTGTGCCCTTCCAAATGGTGCCTGGGTTAACCCCCGCAACGCCGCCGATCGGGAGGGAGAGAGGTCCGAAGGACCTCCCCCCCCCTTTCAGGCGCCTCCTCCGCACATGCGGGGGGCGCCTGAATTAGGTGTCATCGCGCCCCCGCGATGACACCTAATTACTCCGGCGGCGGTTCCAGATGCTGGGCTGACATCGAGGATGTCAGCCCGCACCGGGGGGGCCAGCGATCGTCCGGAACCCGGCCGAACGCTGACCCCAAAGAGAGGACGCGCTCAGCGCGTCCACTGCATGGAACGTGACATGCGGTTGGACGCGCTCAGCACGTCCACCGCAGTGAAGGGGTTAAGCACATAATTAGCTAAGACAGCTGTATGAAGTGTTTTTATCTAAAATATGTCATCAGTATTCAGGTCTGTTTGCACGATTAGCGGTTTGACACACATAAATTGGTTTAGTGATCCAGTTTGGGCAATCAGGATCAAAAAGCTTTACATCACTGGACTTGAGTGTCCCTTGAATTCCACTATAGGATGTTTGTACATCAACTTTGGTGTAATTTTAGCAAGTGGGAATATGTGTATAGTTTCCTGGAGTTGCGGGACTGGAGGAAGGAACTGCAAGGCCCACTTTTACTCTGGGTAAACGCACGTCTATATCATGCTTTCTCTCACGCTTCTACTCTTTACTTCTACTTTTCTCCTTAAATGGAACTCCTGCCCCTCTACCACCGACCCCTACACTATCTGCATCTCTCCCTCCCTCCTCTCGTCCCACATGATGGCCTCGCATGAGCTCCTTTGTTTCCTCAGAACATGGTCTCCCTCTAACTCTCGCGCTGCCAATCACTCCCACTCCCACAAATCCCATTCCCACCTTCTCTTTCTCACCCTCCTGCTGCTACTCTCTTCAGGTGACATATCCCCTAACCCTGGCCCCACAACACATCCAATACTTCCCTCTCATCCTATCTCCATCGCACATAAATCACCTCCCTGCAAGCCCAGCAACCTCATCCCCATACCCTCAGCGCCTGTCCTCTTTCTCCTGCGCCCTCTGGAACGCTCGCTCTGTGTGCAACAAACTCACAACAATCCATGACCTCTTCCTTTCAAACTCCTTCAACCTCCTAGCTTTAACTGAAACCTGGATAACTCCCTCTGACACGGCCTCCGTTGCTGCTCTCTCACATGGCGGTCTACACTTGAGTCATACCCCCAGACCGGGTGAGAGAAATGGTGGCGGGGTCGGAATCCTGCTCTCTCCCACCTGCACCTACCAGCATCTCCCTCCACCCCCATCCCTCCCCTTCTCCTCCTTCGAGACACACTGCATCCGCCTGTTCTCTCCTCTGGCCCTCAGGGTGGCAGTCATCTACCGCCCACCGGGACCAACCTCCCAGTTCTTTGACCACTTTGCTACCTGGCTCTCTCACTTTCTGTCTTCTAATCTTCCATGCCTAGTTCTCGGGGACTTCAACATTCCCATTGACGATCCTTCCGCCCCTGCTGCCTCCAAACTTCTTTCACTCACGTCCTCCCTTGGACTCACACAATCCTCCCTCCTCCCTACCCACCATGATGGTCACGCTATTGACCTTGTCTTTTCCAACCTCTGCTCCATTTCTGAGTTCAACTGTCGCCCTTTCCCCATCTCTGACCACCACCTTCTCTCTTTCAACCTATCTGGACTTCCTAAACACCCTGCTCCCCCACCCCGCACACACACTCGCAGAAATCTACAGGCTGTGGAGCCCCATCAATTCTCCAACCTACTTCACCACCTCCCTCATACCTCATCCTTCACCTGCCCTGATGCTGCCACTAATCACTACAACACTACGCTTATCTCTGCTCTAGACACTCTTGCTCCTCTTCGACTCTGTAAGGCCCCACGCCGCCAGCTTCAGCCCTGGCACACCCTCCAGACTCGCTACCTGCAAAGATGCTCCCGCACCGCAAAGCGTGCCTGGAGGAAATCCCGCTCTGAAGCTGATTTTGTTCACTTCAAGTTTATTCTCCGGTCATACACCTCTGCCCTCCACTTGGCCAAACAATCCTTCTTCTCATCTCTTATATTTACGCTGTCCTCCAACCCTAAACGGCTCTGGTCCACCTTCAACACCCTCCTCTACCCACCTGCACCTCCCCCCTCAGCTGCCTTCAGCGCTCAAGACCTGGCAGACTACTTCCTCAGTAAAACTTTAACTATCAGAAGCAACATCCCAACACAAGATAGTTATCTGCCACCTCCACTCCCACAGGTCCCATCTGCCACCCTCTGCCGCTTCCTCCCAACCACTGAGGAGGAAGTCAATTCCTTATTGTCCTCCTCACATCTCACCACGTGCCCGCTCGACCCCATTCCCTCACATCTAATTCCTCCCCTCTCCTCCTCCCTCACCCCTGCTCTCACACACATCTTCAACCTATCTCTCTCCACTGGCTCCTTTCCATCCGCCTTCAAACACGCGCTAGTTACCCCTTTACTAAAGAAACCATCCCTAGATCCCAACTCTCCATCCAACTACCGTCCTGTATCCCTGCTTCCCTTTACCTCTAAGCTCTTAGAAAAACTAGTCTTCAACCGCCTCTCCATCTTCCTGTCCTCCAATTCCCTACTTGACCCCCTGCAATCTGGCTTCCGTCCCCTACACTCAACTGAAACTGCCCTCACCAAAGTCACCAACGACCTCCTAACTGCTAAAAAACACGGCCACTATTCTATTCTCATCCT
Source organism: Leptobrachium leishanense (assembly GCA_009667805.1). Lineage (NCBI taxonomy): Eukaryota > Metazoa > Chordata > Amphibia > Anura > Megophryidae > Leptobrachium > Leptobrachium leishanense. The sequence continues at coordinate 165,099,023 of CM019066.1, forward strand.
GCTTGACCTCTCGGCTGCTTTTGACACTGTTGACCACCCCCTCCTTCTACTGACCCTCAACTCTCTGGGTCTCGGTGACACTGCACTTGCTTGGATTGACTCCTATTTATCCAACAGGTCCTTCTGTGTGTCCTTTGCTGGTAACTCCTCCTCCTCATTGCCTCTATCTGTTGGTGTACCTCAAGGCTCTGTCCTTGGTCCTCTGCTCTTTTCCATCTACACCTCCTCCCTGGGCAAAATCATCAACAGCTTTGGCTTTAATTACCACCTCTACTCTGATGACACTCAGATCTACCTCTCTACCCCTGATCTCTCTCCCCCTGTCCTTTCCAAAGTCAGTGACTGTTTATCTGGCATCTCCTCCTGGATGGCCTCCCACCACCTAAAGATCAACATGTCAAAGACTGAGCTCCTACTTATTCCTCCCTCTAATGCCGCCCCACCTCCTGACTTCTCGATCACGGTGGAGGGTATCACCATCTCCCCATCAAACCAAGTTCGCTGTCTTGGAGTTACACTTGACTCTGCTCTTTCCTTCATCCCCCACATCAAGTCTCTTTCCTCCTCCTGCCGATACCAACTGCGTAATATTTACAGAATTCGGCCATTTCTTACCGCTGTCGCCACAAAACAACTCATACACGCCCTGGTAATCTCCCGACTCGACTATTGCAATAATCTCTTATCTGGCCTCCCTCTGTCCCACCTCTCCCCCCTACAATCCATCCTGAACGCCTCCGCCAGGCTAATTCACCTCACCCGCCGCTCTGTCTCTGCCGCTCCCCTCTGCGAGTCCCTTCACTGGCTCCCCATCCACTGCAGAATTAAGTTCAAAATCCTTATCCTTACCTACAAAAGCCTCACTAACTCAGCTCCCCACTACCTGTCCTCACTAATCACCAAATACACCCCAGCCCGCTCCCTAAGGTCAAACAGTGACCTGCGCCTAGCTTCACCCCGCATCACCTCTTCCCATGATAGACTGCAGGATTTCTCACGCGCAGCCCCCACTCTCTGGAACGCTCTCCCTCGTACTGTCAGACTTTCCCCTAACTTCTCTTCCTTCAAACGCTCCCTTAAAACGTTCCTATTTAGGGAAGCCTACCACCCAACTCACTGACGCAACCATCAATCACTCTCACCTTACAGTCCTCTCCTCCTGTTTCCAACCCCAACCCTCCCAGATTGTGAGTTCCTACGGGAATAGGGCCCTCATCTCCTCCTGTACTGTTTGTCAAATGTTGTTCAATGTATTGTAACCCTGTCTATACTGTGCTTATTGTACAGCGCTGCGGAATATGCTGGCGCTTTATAAATAAAGAATAATAATAATAATAGTTGCAGCAATTTTTGGGAATTACAGCAACTAAAATGAATAATATGAATTAATGGAAAGTTTAGCTTATTGTAATAACAAATGAAAGAAAAGTCGAGTGTGCTTGGATTTTGTTGTGTTTCTTATAATTAATAAGGTAAACTGTAAATGCAGTGCTGTGTTTTAGCAAAAGGGGTCTAGTGACTCCAGTCCATTATTTAAATGTACACACAGGTTTTCAATTTCAATTATAATTAGCTTTAAATAATCATAATGACAATTCAAGACCAGGCAGTATCTCTTGCACCCTTAGCTTAGTAATGATAAGGTCAGTAGCATGTGTAAACCATGTAAAAACACATGTAATGTCAGTTATTTAAACAAAAGCCATAATGGGAAAATGCAAGGTAACTAACTCACTTTCTTAAATCTGGTTCTAATATCATAGCTTGGTTTTCCTTAAGAGCTCTGCAAATAACCAATACAAGCGAATAAAAAACACTAATTATCACTTCTTGTGATAACATTTCAAACAATAAGTTTAATATTTAAAATACATATGTATGTATATATATATTTATTATTTTAAATTCCTTAATTGTGTCCAGATTTTTTTTTTTGGAACAAATGGAATCAACTTAGCAAATCAAAAGAAACTAGTAAAAATATTTCCATGTCTGATTCCTTAACCATGTTTTAGGCTTTGCGCCCAAAATTAAAAATGCCATATTTTCTTTTCATCTCCATCACCTGCAAATATTAACATACAGTCAAAGGGCTGGCCAAGAGAACATTTTTCTATCACAATGTAATGTTTACAATAGCTCCTGCTTTTTTCTGGTTGCATTTATTCTGCTGGTACTTAAGAATAGTTGTCATGCTTTGCTCAAAATGTTTAAATCCAGACATCTAAATGATCTTAGGGGAAGGTAACATTTTCTTAATGATAATATAACAAAAATGCCTAGAGTAGAGATTTCTAGGAAGAAAACAGCATTGAAACCATGTTTAGTGTATCAAATGGAGCAACACATGAGCCACATTAGAAGCAGAAGAAAACTGTCTTTCTTTCTTTTTGAAAATCTTCATGAAGATAAAATGAGAAATGTTAATATTCTGCAGACTTGGTCTATCAAAGGTGTCATTTACAGTGGCAAGAAAAAGTATGTGAACCCTTTGGGATTACGTGGAGTTTTGCATGAATTGGTCATAAAATGTGCTCTGATCTTCATCTAAGTCACAACAATTTGAAAAACACAGTCTGCTTAAAATAATACAACACAAACATTATATGTTTTCATGTTTTTATTGAACAGAACATGTAAACATTCACAGTGCAGGGTGGAAAAAGTATGTGAACCTTTGGACTTAATAACTGGTTGACCCTCCTTTGGCAGCAATAACCTCAACCAAACGTTTCCTGTAGTTGCAGATCAGACCTGCACAACAATCTGGAGTAATTTTGGACCACTCCTCTTCACAAAACTGTTTCAGTGTAGCAATATTCTTGGGATGTCTGGTGTGAATCGCTTTCTTAAGGTCATGCCACAGCATTTCAATCGGGTTGAGGTCAGGACTCTGACTGGGCCACTCCAGAAGGCGTATTTTGTTTTGTTGAAGCCATTCTTTTGTTGAATTACTTGTATGCTTTGGGTCATTGTCCTGTTGCATCACCCATCCTCTGCGGAGCTTCAGTTGGCGGACAGATGGTCTTACGTTTTCCTGCAAAATGTCTTGATAAACTCTGGAATTCATTTTTCCATCAATGACAACAATCCATCCAGGCCCTGAGGCAGCAAAGCAGCCCCAAACCATGATGCTCCCTCCGCCATGTTTTACAGTGGGGATGAGGTTTTGATGTTGGTGTGCTGTGCCTTTTTTTCTCCACACATAGTGTTGTGTGTTTTTTCCAAACAACTCAATTTTGGTTTCATCTGTCCACAGAATATTTTGCCAGTAGTGCTGTGGAACATCCAGGTGCTCTTTTGCAAACTTAAAACGTGCTACAATATTCTTTTTGGACAGCAATGGCTTCCTCCGTGGTGTCCTCCCATCTACTCCATTCTTGTTTAATGTTTTCCTTATTGTAGATGTGTCAACAAAAATGTTAGCATGTGCCAGAGATTTCTGTAAGTCGTTAGCTGACACTCTAGGATTCTTCTTTACCTCATTAAGCATTCTGCGCTGTGCTCTTGCAGTCATCTTTACAGGACGACCACGCCTAGGGAGAGTAGCAACAGTGCTGAACTTTCTCCATTTGTAGACAGTCTGTCTTACCGTGGACGCATGAACATCAAGGCTTTTGGAGATACTTTTGTAACCCTAGGTCTTCTGAGAGTTCTTTTCTGCGAGGCATGGTTCACATCACGCAGTGCTTCTTGAAACCAGTAAACCCAAAACTGGTGTGTGTTTTTAAAGGGCAGGACAGCTTTCAGCAACACATCCAATAATATCGCACTGATTGGACTCAAGGTCGGCTCACTCCTGGCTCCAATTAGCTCTTGCAGAAGTCATTAGGCTAGGGGTTCACATACTTTTTCCACCCTGCACTGTAAACGTTTACATGTTATGTTCAATAAACACATGAAAACATATAATGTTTGTGTTGTATTATTTTAAGCAGACTTTGTTTTCAAATTGTTGTGACTTAGATGAAGATCAGAGCACATTTTATGACCAATTCATGCAAAACTCCACGTAATCCCAAAGGGTTCACATACTTTTTCTTGCCACTGTAGAATAAAAATAAATGAATAACAAATAGGAAACAATTAATTATTAATCTTACACAAGGATATTACTTGATTTTTATATCGTAAGAAAATTAAACAGATGCATTGTACTCAGTTGTATAACAGAAAATGTTTAATCCCTTCGCTACCAGGTGATTTTCCAAAAACCCACTGCCAGGAACCAGCGGATTTTGGAAAATCGTTTTTATTAATTATACAGTAAGAAATATTTGGGAATATTCCTCATGTACTTAACCCCGGATCAATCAGGCTTTCGCCCAAATCACTCAACCACAACCGCCCTTTTAAAAGTCTGCAATGATATCCAAGCTGGGATGGAACAAGGAAACCTAACTGGAGCCATCTTCCTTGATTTTGCCAAGGCCTTTGACACGGTAGACCATGGCATCTTGTTAGAAAAACTTAAAAACTCTGGCATTGGTGATCGCACGCTAACCTGGTTTCAATCATATGTATCTGACCGATCACAATATGTGTCAATTTCTGGCAGCTCCTCCCTCCCGCTCCCAGTCACTTGCGGTGTACCCCAAGGCTCAATACTAGGCCCCCTGCTATTCACAATATTCATAAATGATCTGCCCAACGTCTGCAAAGCCTCAACTGTACATATGTACGCAGACGACACTGTGATCTATACCAGCAAACCAAATCTCCCGCAGCTGGAGGCCGTGCTGCAAGAACAATTCACAGAGGTAGAAAAGTGGATCAAAAACAACAAACTTTTTTTAAATACTGACAAAACTGTAACGATGCTCTTTGGAACAGCACCTAAACTACACAAATTGCAAAATCCCCATCTATGTGTTGGGACAATATCAAATGGCACACTGACCACAGTCACTTCTCTCAAATATCTAGGTATGTGGTTGGACCCTAATCTATCCTTTGGCCCCCACATCGAAAAACTCTCATCTAAACTTTACCCCAAACTAGGTGCCCTGTACAGAAACAAATCCTGCCTGAGTCCCGCGGTAAGAAAGCAGATTGTACAGCAAATGCTTATGCCGGCTATTGATTACGGAGATGTAGTGTATGCAGCCGCCCCGCAAACACACCTTCATAAACTTACTACACTGTATAACTCATTCTGCCGCTTTGCGCTACAATGTAACTACATGACCCACCATTGTGACATGTTAAAACAGCTAAACTGGCCATCGCTAGAATCCAGACGCACCCTTCACCTTTCCAGCCTGGTGTTTAAGAGCATCTCTGGGAAGCTGCCACCCTACCTGAATAGACTGCTTCCCCCAGCAGCTCCCTCATCCTATAACCTCCGATCCAGGACCAGCACCTTACTTGCAATACCACAATACAAAAAGACAGTGGCTCGGTCCTCATTTTCCTACAGAGCACCACAATTATGGAATAACCTCCCAGACACCATCAAATCTTCCACCAGTCTTAAGTCACTCAAAATTTCCCTGTTAACATACCTCAATACAGAATGCACCTGTAAACATGTAACCTAGTGACTATATTTCCTACATATTTATTTTCTGTTAATCTGTATATTTGTGTTGTTAATATCTTACATTGTATTACTTTGTATTTCTGTAAATGTAACACTTCAATGTACTTGAACCCAGGACATACTTGAAAACGAGAGAAATCTCAATGTATCCTTCCTGGTAAAATCCTTTATAAATAAATAAATAAATGTATTTCTTACTGTAGTAACCTATTTGGCAGGCAGATGTTGCCATCTATTGTCCTAAGAGAGTTCCTGCAGTTTGTCAGCAGGGGAATGCCAGATATCCTGGGGCACTCCTTAGCTTGGAAATCTTGCCCAAAGTGATAAAATTTTGGGGGCAACTTCTGGAGCCCAAGCGCAATTTAAATTTGTTTTCACCAACCAAATTTCATTTACAACCATATAACACAGCCACAGATCGTGTTAACACGATATTGGGCTGCTATGTCTGCTACAGCTGACTGTGTATACACGAGCAGCGTAGTGAAGGGATTAATTTCTATTTTATGGAGGAGGGACATTTTTTTATGCCAATGAACAAGAGATGCTGTTGAAACTTGATGTGAAACAGTTACACTTCTATAAGTATGCACTATCCCTTTAGATGTTTTGAAACTACATCTATCACAATTCTCAACCACACATTAGGTTCCATAATATCTGTAGGGCTAAGATTGCTGACCCTTGCTCTAAGGACTGGAACTGTTTAAAATTTATTTAACTCCTTCACTACCAGTTGGGTTTCAATAAAAGGATTGAATGGAACCATTTTACACTTTAGATCACCCCTTAATCCTATACCCACCACCCCACACACAAACCTGCACGCACACGAACAATCACACACATAAACTCACCTACACACAGTTTACATGTATTGTAATATGATTGCAGTGCTTTTAGAGATTGTATGCATTATTTGACAGGAAGAGACCTCTATCTGCTAATCCACGGAGGTACAGTTGTAATGCAGCTGGACTGCTGCAAGCCTCCAAAGATGTCTGCAAAGATCCAGCATGTCAAACAATTCCAGTATGCCATGTCCAATGTTCTCGAACTTCAGGGACATATATTTATTCAAAATAAAATGTATTGTATTTCACTAGAATAAGACCAAATCAAGTTAACTTGAACGTGGGCACCAAAAGTGTTTTTTGAAGATCATGTCAACTCAATTGTGGTAATGAAGGGGGTAAATGAAACATGAGCATTATTTTATCCGGGCAGACAATGTATTTAATACAAGTACACAATTACATAGTTACATAGGCTGAAAAAAGACATGCGTCCATCAGGTTCAGCCCAAATAACACCCAAGTAACACTTTTTCATAGAAACAATATATTCAGAGGTACAGTCAATTTTAATTATCTTTATCTTGAACCTGAATCAATATAATGTGTAAGTAGAAACCCAGATGAGGGATAGCTCAGATAAAATGATCCCTTCAGTAGAGTGAGCTTAGACAAAGTCATCACACTTCTCATGCATGTGTTTGCTTAAATACTGCTACGTATTTAAGTCATCAGGCATTGTCTCTACCTCAGAGATGTTTATTGTGCTAGTGTAATTTCATTTGTTTGCCTAAAGTTTTACAACTGACATCATATCCAATACCTTGGTCTGTCCTGGCACTGCTCCAGCAGTGCACACACAGGTAATCAAATACCTCTCAAAGCAGAAACAGCAAGGCACATCACAGAGCCAGTTGGTTCAACCATCCAAATTCTCCTGAAATTATATCAGGGTATAATTCTGATCCGACGCAATCTTGACTCTTTTTGCCCCAGCATATGGTTGGCAGAGGTAGCTGATTGACAGCTATCAGGCAGAAGGAAGTCCTCCACTTTAAGTCAAAGCAGCCAGGGATAGACAAGGGGGACACTCTTAATTACTATAACCATTTAAATTCACTTAACCCCTTAGTGACCGGGCAGTTTTACACAAATCCGTCCTTTAGCGACCGCTGCTGTTTTTACATTTCTGCGCTGTTCGTGTTTAGGTCAAATTTTCCTCTTACTCGTTTATGCAACTCACACATATTATACACTGTTTTTTCCCGCCATTAAATGGAATTTCTAAGGCTAGGGTCAGACGAACACATTTTTCGCATTGTCCGTGAAAAAGTGCGTTTGAACGAATGGACCTATTTTTTCACGAAATACGCGATAGCGGTCATACGATGTGCATTTTCGTCCGAGATTTTGGACGGACCATCAATAAAAACTTTTTGCGTCTGGACGTTATGTAGGCCGGACATTAGCAGCGTCTGACGTCTCCTAATCACGCACACACGCCGCTAGCGGACGCAGCGCACTCTGTACGTCAGTACTAGCGTTTTCACGCTCTACAAAAAATGCGTTTGTTTGCCGCTTGTGTTGCCCGGCCGAACTTTCGTGCGGCCGTACTTCATATATTGCCCATCATTGGACGTCATTTTCTGCTACTACGGCCGTGATAAAGTGCGGCTGCACGCGCGTTGGCACTGCGTTCGTCTGACCCCAGCCTAACAATACCACTATTTCCATCATATTGAATAATTTCTTATAAAAACAAATATGAAATATGAAGAAAAAATGGTAAAAACACACTTTTTCGTAATTTAATCCCCAAAATCTACAACCACCAAAAAAGACCCCGGTTAAATAGTTTCAGAATTTTGTCCCGAGAATAGAAATACCCAATTTTTACATGGTTTTGCTTTATAACCCTTTATATGCCCCTCAATGCTGAGCCAGTTCACCTATGTGCGCTGAGCTCATTCTGACTGTTTTATACTCATTTTTAGATGACAGCCTAGGTCCTATTTAACTAAACCCCCCCCAGACAAAAAAAATATAATAAAAAACTATTTTTTTAAAATTTTACATTTTTTTATTTTTAGCTTTTTTGTACAACGAACCTCATGTTTGGCATCATTTGAAAGGTCATAATCATGCCTTTCCAATGATGTCCATGACCCTCTAGCTGTCACGGATCAGGAGATAACGGGATACAAAGGATCCCCCTATCTCCCCTTGGCAGCTAGGCGGTTAACTGGCCCACTGACATCCCCACACATATGGTGGGGATGTCAGTAGGTGGGGGTGACCTACAGGCTTGGCTGACATCCACGATGTCAGCCCCCTCCAGGTTTGAATCACGATTTGGCGCAAATTTGCACCGAAACGCGATCCGGCAGCGAAATTGTTAATGCTGCACACCGCTGAAAAGGGGAGACTCTCTCCTTTCCAGCGGTGCAATTTGCAGCACTCGAGCTTTAATGGTTAGGGAGCTAGAGGGTTCCGAAGGAGCCCCCTCTCCCCTCCATTGATTTCAATGGGGGCGCCAGCTGATGACGTCACCATGCAGCATGGTGACGTCATCGAGCTCACCGGCCCATCTAAATCACAGGGGCAGGCTTCCTCCCTGCCAGATCTGCGAGGGATCCAGTGAGGGAGGTAAGTATCTGGCTGGGAGGGAGGTTAGGAGCCGCTGACGTACTATGTACGTCTGCGGGTCTAAGGGAGACCCGTGGGCAGGATGTACATAGTACGTCAGCGGTCATTAAGGGGTTAAGTTAGTCATGGTGGCTATATTGACCAATTAATAGCGCATAGGTTGAAAATTTGCTTCACAATTTGATAAACATAACTATAAAACAAAATATAAGCATTAATGCTAAATATGTATGTATCACATGATTATAAAATATTTCCCTCTGGCCTTATTTTACTAACTGTTATAGGGCTGAGCAGGACATCTGGGAACCCCAGGCATAAATTCTTCCAGGTGGTGGCTAACCCGGAGCTTGCACCTGGCAATAGGGACCATCTTAATGCACCTATTCAAAGTATGGACATTTCCCTACCATTTATCTCCCTACAATTTTGTTGATTTTTCCCATGAGCCAACATTTACCAAAGGTTTTTCTTTACTTCTGTAACTTATCTAATCTATCTGCCTGCGATGACGTCCTTTTCAGGCTCCCCCTGGCAGAGAGTGCCTGAAGGGGAAGATAGGGGTTGTTTTTGGACCCCTCTTCCTCCCGATAGGTAAGGGACACAAAAAAAGAGGCATTACTGGAAAGGTGACTGTCTGACTTTTCCAGTGATGCCTCTCTTAAGCCCTTACCTGCCAGTTCTGTGATACGGCGCCGGATCGCAGACTTTTCTCGGAGGTAGCTGACATCTTGGATGCCAGGTCAGACTCCAGGGCCTCCCCCGCCCACTGACATCTTTTTTATTTTTTTATTAATTTATTTATAAAGTATTTTATAGGCTTGTGCACCGATTTTTTTTCGGTTCGATTCGATTCGATTTTTCGGATTTTCAAACTTTTCGATTCGGCTCGTTTCGACCGATTTCTGTTTCGATTCGGTTCGGCTCGACTCGTTTTTCGTGTACATTTTTGTTTCGGAATATCGACCATTTTTCGTATTTTCGTGTCACTTTGCTTGTTTTTTTGTATCGACTTTTCGTGATTTCGGAAATTTTCGTTTTTTCGGAACGTCTGTTCTCCTCGTTTTAAAGCAATAAATTTTGATTTGACACATTTCAAGTCCATTCGAAAATTCCGAAAATATTTCGTTTCGGCTCGGAAAACTTTTCGGATCTGCCGTTTTCGGATCTAAAAATTTTTGGAAAATCGGCCGCATCCGAAAACACGAATCGGGAAATTTCGTGAAAATTCCGAAATTCCGAAACCCGAAACGCACATCCCTAGTATTTTACCAGGAAGGATACATTGAGATTTCTCTCGTTTTCAACCATGTCCTGGGTTCAAGAACATTGAAATTTTACAGTCGTTACAGAAATACAAAGTAATAAATGCAAGATATTGAAAACAAAACACAAATATACAAATTAACACAGAAAATAAATATGTAGGAAATATAGTCACTATGTTACATGTTTACAGGTGCATTCTGTATTGAGGTATGTTAATAGAGATCACTTGAGTGACTTAAGACTGGGAGAAGATTTGATGGCGTTTGGGAGGTTATTCCATATTAGTGGTGCTCTGTAGGAAAATGAGGATCGAGCCACTTTCTTTTTGTATTGTGGTATTGCACGTAAGGTGCTGATCCTGGATCGGAGGTTATAGGACGAGGGAACTGCTGGGGGAAGCAGTCTATTCAGATAGGGTGGCAGCTTCCCAGAAAAGCTCTTAAACACCAGGTTGGAAACAGGTGAAGGGTGAGTTTAGATTCCAGTGACAGCCAGTTTAATTTTTTTAACATGTCACAATGGTGGGTCATGTAGTTACATTGTAGTACAAAGCGGCAGAATGTGTTATACAATGTATCATTGCGCCCATGTAGGGGAATTAACCCCTAGCTGCCCAGGGATTAACCCCAGCTGCCTAGCTTCCCTGGTTTGTACTATTTAGGCTCATCATCATTTTGAGCCATTTTGCAGTTATGTCTCTATGGTTGTTGATTTTTCGATGCAATATTCTTTTTTCGTAATAATGTGACAGTATGTTCTATCAATTTTCTCATTATTCAGTGTACTTGTATAATGTTTACTGTTTTGTATGATTTCCTATGACCTTCCCAATACACAGATTTTTTTTTAAATCTCCATCAGGTTTTTTAACCAACTAAGTACAGTGTATTTAAAATGTTTTTGATATGGTTGGTTGCACTGAGATGTAGTGTGGAAAGACTTGCCAGGTGTATCATAAATGGGAAAGGAGACTGAAGCAGAAAGAGAAAAGGCATTCCTGTGTGTAACTACCCTGAACTACTGCATCCAGATGGCTGCAGCAGCTGAGGAAACAATTACTGTAAGTTCCATTCCATTTAAATGTATTAAGGATAATAATTTAACAAAACCAAAAACCTGCATTGTATTCCTAAGTCTGGTATGTAACGGGAAACCCAGAGTGGGGGCATCATGTTATTTGCTGTGCTTAGCCCAAACTACTGAAAGAATGTGGGGTTGATGCCTATGGAATACCTTAATCTATTTTGCTCAAAAGCGCAATATATGAAACTAGACAATGGTGAACTAAACTGCAGAGCCACATTAAAACTATCTGCCTAATATTATGGTGGTCTGCCTCATGCTGCCAAAACAGCTCTGATGTGTCAAGGCAAAACCTCTGAACACGTCCTATGGTATCTGGCACCATTAGCAGCAGATCATTTAAATCCTGGAAAGAGTGAGGTGGGGCCTCCATGTATTGGATTGCTGTTCCAGCACATCCCACAGATGCTCAATCAGATTGAGATCTGGGGAACTTTGAGGCCAAGGCAACACCTCAAAATTTTTGCATCATGCTCTAAGGGCAGCCGGGCATGTTGAGCCACGTGGCCTGACGCTGCGCTAGCTCATGTATAGAATTCCTTCCCGCTCATGATACAAAGCTACCTGTCCTGACATTGGATACCACCTAGACCACGTATTTCAAATTAACCTCTTGTACTGTTTCTGACCTCTTGTGTACCGGCCCCTTTGCTATCCTGCCCGCTTGCGAAAATACATTGCTTGCCCTGACCTCAGAAATTGTCTTGATCATGCTTAACAGATCACCCCTTTGGTGCTTTGCTTCACGCTGACCCTATGACCAACACCCTTTTGGGTTCCTCCATCTCCTCCCTTGATCCAACTGATGAGTGACAGAAGATGTGTAAGTAGTCTGCATCAACCGCTAGGTGGGTAGTATGTGTCAAATGCGTTCTGACACTTTTCTATCATGGCCATGATAGCAGTTCTATGTACCCCAAATGGGTATGTCTGCTAAAGTCAACTTTCTCTACAACCCCGGCCACTGAACCTCTCACTTGGTATCCCCTTTAAGCCCAGACATTAGCCCAAAGCTTGATGTAGAGTAATGCAGCCTCATCCAAGAACCAATCGAGACTTGGCTGAGGGTGGAAATATGAATGGCTCACAACAAGCAATGGCTCACTTGACAAGAAATTCTCATTCCAGAGAAACAATAGTAAAACAGAATCAGATTTTGCAGTACCTGTTTGATAACTCACAGCATGGAATGGTTATCACATTAACATAATAACAAACAGAAAATACAAACAATAGCTGGGGCCAGGAAACTCGATTCTTCTGTTAGCAGGAAACCTGCACAATAAAATAAAGTTCTCATATAGGGCAAACCGTCTGGGTAGATAACCCCTTTTGTAAGTGCAGACCTGATCAAAAGTAAAAACAACTGGAACCCCACATCTGTTACAGCTATCATTGCATTTTTTAGCATTTTGAGTTCAAGTAACTCTTTTTGTGATCAGTCTGGACAGATTCCCTTGCGTATCACTAAGCCTTGGATGCCCATGACACTGACAATGGTTAGCCATTTGTCCTTCCTTCTACCACTTTTGGTAGGTACTAACTAGGGATGCACAGATACTAGCATAGGCGTCTCCACAGGGGGGCAAGGGGGGGCAATTGCCCCCCCTAGGTTATTCCTTGCCCCCCCATGTGCCCCCCCACAAAAAATCAGCCTCCAGGTTCCCACACTTTTTCGGATCGCGATATCTCCGTCCCTGTGCATCGTGTATGAATGATCTAGGTGTCATTCGAAAGGGCAGAATCTGGCCTTTCCAATGATACCTAACATGACCATATTCACAATAAAACAAAAGTCATAAAACAATAAATAAAAACGTGTTTGTAAACGTATACATTTTCACAGGGTTGAAATGGCTCACCAGTGAAGTGGTTAATGTTCAGACTAGACAGTACATTGTGTATTACATTCACTTTTGCCTTGGTTTAGTTGTATATTAAGGGTTAATGGGTAGGTGTCATCCCTCAAAGTATTCATTTTATTTTTTCCTTGACTAATGGCATTTTAGGGGTTACTATGGAAGTTAGAATCTAAAGGGTCTAATCATCTTTCGATCCTCTGCTTTCCGTCACATTTCAGGTAATTAATTTTGCCGAAAATATGGTGAATTCCCTATTTAGAGAATGGTCACTGTAAATCGCTAAAATTGGAGTCGCTTAAGCCGTTATTGGACATTCAGCGGAAACCGCCAAATAAAATATTTAATTTAGGTATCAGGTTAGTTCAATAAAAAGGTATCATTGCATCACATTACTCTGGGGTTTTGGAAGGAACCTTATTTATATATACCTATTTAGGGCCCTATTAGCTGGTGTGAGCTAACCCTTGCGTCGGCATGGTTTTGCGTTAGCGCCAGGTTAATTCAGTCTACCGCTTGACAAACAGATAGTTTGCCTTCTTCTAGCAACGGGAAAAATCACTATTAGCGGTTTGTAGCGCGAGCTTACTGTACTTTCCGCGTCCTTTACTTAACATGGGGAGAGCTAGAGACCTCTAGCGCTTTTTGCAACTAACAGATCACTTGGTGCCAGATCTAATTTTTTTGAGGAGCGCTAATGCAACATTTTACCTACTGCTCAACCATGGTGCTACAGTTGTGTTCAAAATTATTCAACCCCCAATGCTGTAAAGGGTTTTAGGGAATTTAGTGTACATTTGTAATTGTATTCAGAATGAAATCCTACAAGGACTTTTTAAAGAACCATATGCAACTAAAATGACATCAATTGGTTTTGTAATACAGTAGTAAATGTTTCTTTTGTGAATTCTTCATTGACACAATTATTCAACCCCTTAAAGACTACCACTCTGAAGAACAGAGGTTCATTCAAGTGTTTTCAATCAGGTATTGAAAACACCTGTGGATGTCACGGAGCAGCAATAAAGCATAATAAGCACCAATTAGGCAGCTTTAAAATGACTGTGATACTCAGCTCCTTCTAGACATTTACTGGTGTGGTTACAAACATGGTGAAGTCAAGAGAATGGTCCAGGAAGACAAGAGAAGAGGTGATTACTCTTCACAGGAAGGGCAATGGCTATAAGAAGATTGCAAAGATGTTAAACATACCAAGAGAGACCATAGGAAGCATCATTCGCAAATTCAAGGCAAAGGGCACTGTTGAAACGCTACCTGGTCGTGGCAGAAAGAAGATGCTGACTTCGACTGCTGTGCGCTACCTGAAGCGTAGAGTGGAGAAAAGTCCCCGTGTGACTGCTGAGGAACTGAGAAAAGATTTGTCAGATGTGGGTACTGAAGTTTCAGCTCAGACAATACGGCGCACACTGCGTAATGAAGGCCTCCATGCCAGAACTCCCAGGCGCACCCCCTTGCTGTCTCCAAAGAATAAGAAGAGTCGACTGCAGTATGCCAAAAGTCATGTGGACAAACCACAGAAGTTTTGGGATAGTGTTCTGTGGACTGATGAAACAAAATTAGAACTGTTTGGGCCCATGGATCAACGCTATGTTTGGAGGAGGAAGAACAAAGCCTATGAAGAAAAGAACACCTTGCCTACTGTGAAGCATGGCAGGGCGTCAATCATGCTTTGGGGCTGTTTTGCTTCTGCAGGTACAGGGAAGCTTCAGCGTGTGCAAGGTACCATGAATTCTCTTCAGTACCAGGAGACATTGGATGACAATGTGATGCAGTCCGTCACAAACCTGAGGCTTGGGAGACGTTGGACCTTTCAACAGGACAATGATCCCAAGCATACCTCCAAGTCCACTAGAGCATGGTTGCAGATTAAAGACTGGAACATTTTGGAGTGGCCATCGCAGTCACCTGACTTAAATCCGATTGAGAACCTCTGGTGGGACTTAAAGAAAGCAGTTGCAGTGCGCAAGCCTAAGAATGTGACTGAACTGCAGGCTTTTGCCCATGACGAATGGGCGAAGATACCCGTAGATCGCTGCAAGACACTTGTGTCAAGCTATGCTTCACGTTTAAAAGCTGTTATAACTGTAAAAGGATGTTGTACTAAGTACTAACATTGAATGTCACTTGGGGGTTGAATAAAACTGATAATGATGTGACCACAGAAAAGACATTTGTGGTTATTTCATTATAAATGTTATGTTATATTTGTCTGACCTACACGTGCCTCTTTGATTTAATTGTAAGCAAGATGACTGAATGATCAAAATCAATATCAAACTGGCCAAAACACTCAATTTCAGTGGGGGTTGAATAATTTTGAACACAACTGTAACTCCAAAAAAACAGAAAAATACAGATCCTCGACCAAAATTAACAGGCAATTGAAAGGAATGCAGCGCAGGTGTTCTCTTGGCCCCATCCACCATAGTAATGGATCTGGTCAGCAATGTCGCTGCTGTTGCAGTAGGCTCTATTAAAAATGTACCCTTTATCTACATATATCCTAATTCTAATATATTGGCTAATTTTAAACATTTTATGCTGGGGGTTATTCATACTATGTAAGTGGTTGAGTATTAGGGGTTAGGACCAGGTTTAAAGGGAGACATGGATAAGTCTTTCTTGCCCTGAAACATGTATTATTTATATGCTACAGCAGGGAAGTTATTGTCACTCCTGTCACCTGGCCTTCCTTTTGGATTTATTAAATGCAGTGTAATGATTCTACATGCTGTTGGGTGGCATTTATCATGCAATGTCCATCAGCCTTAATATACAGTATGTGTGCATATAAACATGGATGATACGGCCAGCTTGGAGGATTTTAATAATGCAGGGGTGTGAGGACTCTTCCCTGGATGTGTTCATACTTATTCAAGCTTGTGAAGGCAGGGGATAGGTATGGCCCGGCACTCTGACCGGAAAAAAACTGTTCTATCCTGTACACAACCGCATTAGCGCTGGGTCTCAGCTCGGGTCTTGGCGTTTCCCTGGCGTGCGCCAAACCACCTTGTACACGGACTACTATGGACAAAGTGATTTGTTATTAGGTCGTCAGGCACTAAGTTTTAGCAACTCGTGCTAAATTTTTCCTTTAGTGATGGCGTTTTAGCTCACACCAGGTGATAGGGCCCTTAGTTTTTTTCAGTGGTATGATTTAGTGGTGAAAATTATTAGTGCCCCCCCCCCCAGTTTTGACTGTGGTGTCTTATGTGCCCCCCCTACTTATTGTTCCTAGAGTCGCCACTGGATACTAGTATTGGTATTGGTACCGTTACAGGCATTTGCATGAGAACTTGTATTCGTGCAAATGCCCCTGATACGTCTATCAATACCAGAAGCCAGCACTCGGCTGTCTTGCTGGGCAGTATCTGAGAGGCTGGGGCAGCTGCAGAAGGCACTTCTGCCAAGCTCCTCTGGTTGACCACGTTCCAGTGAGCAGCCATGTGAAGGTTGCCGCCCGGAGCCTCCGGCCATGCTTTCGCAAGATCTTGCAGAGTTTGTGAGATAAGATTGCCCTAGCGGAGCCGCATTATAACTTGAAGATGCCAGCGGCCATTCATTGGATCGAGGTCAGTTGGAGGGACATGTTAGAATGCTGTAAGTGCATTCTGTCAGCTGGCCCCAGTGTCTGTGTCTGAGGACTGGGATATATATATGGAATAACCTCCTTGATGCCATCAAATCTTCCCCAAGTCTAAAGTCACTTAAAAGGTCTCTATTGACATACCTCTATACAGAATGCACATGTATTTTTAGGATTATTAATCTTTATTTATAAAGCGCCAGCATATTCTGCAGCGCTGTACAATGGGCACAATACAACAGGATAACAATACATTGAACAACATTTGACAAACCAGTACAGGAGGAAACGAGGGCCCTATTCCCGTGGGAACTCACAATCTAGAAGGGTTGCGGTGGAAACAGGAGGAGAGGACTGCAAGGTGGGAGTGATGGACTGGTTTCATCAGTGAGTCGGGTGGTAGGCTTCCCTAAATGTAAACATGTAACATAGTGACTATATTTCCTACATATTTATTTTTTGTGTTAATTTGTATATTCGTGTTTTGATTTTAATATCTTGCATTTTATTACTTTGCATTTCTGTACCTACTGTAACATTTCAATGTTCTTGAACCCAGGACATACTTGAAAAGGAGGGAAATCTCAATGTATCCTTCCTGCTAAAATACTTATATATATATTTATTTATATCAGAGGTCTGGTGTGTGTATACATGTATACGAATCTGAGGCCTGGTGTGTGTGTGTTCAGGGTGTGTGCAGGCCTGTGCAGTGGGTAAACAGGGTGTCTGGCCGTACATTTCAATAACTCCATACATTAGACAGGCTTTCAGCAAAATCCTAAAAAATTTATTGGCAAGCGGTCATGACAATAAATAAAAATAATGGTAATTAGTACCTGAATCGGTAATCAGTGAGTAGCTGAAAAAAGTATCGGTTCATGTACTTGGTGTTTAAAAATGGTATTGGTGCATCCCTAGTACTAACTTTTGTACACCGGGAACAATCCACAAGGTTTGCCATTTTGGAAATGCTCTGGCTTGGTCTTCCAGACATCACTATTTGGACCTTCTCAAAGTCACTGTCACCCTGCTTCCAAGACTTGAAATTCACGAACTGACTGATAGCTTCCTGCCTAATATATCCCATCCCATGGCAGGTCCCATTGTAACTATATAATCAATGTTTTCACTTCAAATATCAGGGGTTTTAATGTTGTGGCTGATAAGTGTAAGTAAACATTGTTGTTTTATTGTTATTGTTAAAATGCCGAGAAATTAAAAAATTTAAATGAGTTCACAAATTGCACCTACTCTCCTATGGGGTTAGCACTCTTTTTGACTTAAAAAACCCATAATTCCTAGACAACTAAGTCTGCAGGATGTGCCTGACAAATGGGCAACATATCACAGTCTTGAAATGACCCCCAGTTATGTCTACAATGTATTTCCTGCAAGCACACTGAGTTTACAGTTGAAGAACATCTAGCAACATAGCAAAATGTACTAATGAATCAGTCACTTTGATCCCAGACCATAACCACAAAGAACGCAGAGGTCCTGAGAACACAGGGGTACAAAATATAGTTGCAAAATAAAATAATGAAAGAATACAAGACATAAATATTTGTTCTATGAGGACCATTCGTCATTGTCAACAGCATAATAATGATGGGAGAAGCTTGTGGAGGGCAAAAAAATCCATGGAAATTAGAACAGGAATTAGAGAATATTAAAGCCAAGAAAACAAAAATAAAACAAGAATGGCATGGAATTTAATTTATAGATTTCAAGTTTGAAGAATGAAAGGAAATTCGTTTTCATTGGTTTTACTAATCAGCTAAACATAAATGATTATAGGTAAAATGTTAAAGCTTTATTTATGGACAAAAGTAGATAAGGAAATGGACTCCTTCTGCAAAAAAGTCAGAGTTTATTGATACAAAAAACACAGCAAAATATACCACAACGGTATCATTAAAAAAATTATATATGTTAATATAATAGACCTCTAGATGCAAAAGGCTGATAGAGAATACAACAGATGATATACATAATATAGAGACCAACTCATACATCATAAGTGTAAACATATTGCATCATAACCAAAAATGCACCTAGCTAGGTGTAATAAAAAAGAAAAGAGAATCATAAGGAAGTCTTACATATTACCCACAGCCTTGGAAAAGGTCAAAGAAAGCAAAACCAGGGTACCCCAACGTTTCGGTTCAAACAGCCTTTATCAAGGGATATGAAAGTATCCATACATACATACCCAGAATACATATACACCACTGATCATCAGAAGGAACCAATCGAGTCTCATCTGGAAGGGTCAACTCATAACCACACGTGTTATTCTGAACAGCGGCTGCCATATCCGGCGCAAGGGTTAGCACACAAAAAAGACATCACAATCCCATGCATTGATAATGGATGAAAAAAAGGCGCTATAATCCGAAAACATAGTTCGTATGTTCCTACGGGCTTCAAAACGGAGCCTCATAAAAGTACTCCAGATGCTCACAGAAGAATATAACTCAAGTACTGTATAAATAAATGCCAACAAACAGATAACAAATATAACAAAACAAAAGAAAGAGAGGATAGATATACCAACTAACCACAGAGGTAATAGATGTACCAATTAAAACTTAACTTTTAATAGTTAATAAAAAATGAGACTCAAACTAACACACACGTATAAGGGAATTTTGAAACACATATAATTAGGTGCGTAATGGGTTGTTACTGGCCCATATGTATATAATGAAAACAACCGTATATTAGTGATATAAGGGACTAGAAGCCAGAAAGATTAAAGTATTTAAATTGTCATAGATTCCTATGTTTCCAGTAACACATACATAAATTGAATCCTTAATTAGGAGCAGTATCCCAAACAGGTAGGGGGTACAAAAGTAAGATTTGAGGTTCGCGGTGATCAAAAAGTAAAGAGATAATTTCTCACGCATTAATTCCACCCTATGCTAACCTCAGTGGGTCTTGCCGCTTACATTACCCAGCTAGCTGTTGGAAAATTCAGACACACTGCTCCCAAATTGGGACACCACCCATACAAAAACAAAAATGAATCAGTTAAGAACACCAGACATGAACGCTCAACGCGTTTCGCTGTAAGGACACAGCTTTTTCAAGAGTGGAGGTACTCCCTACCTGAAAGATATTTATATACTGGAGGTCCTGATGGCAAATTGCGGGAAAACGTCGGCAATTAATTGTTACCGGTGTGTAGATTTCCGCCGTTGGCCAATTGGAATTCCTCTGCGCAATGGCAACGGATGGTAGCTCTTCCAATTCAGCAGGTTGTTAGTGGAGGTAGGTTTACGATATAATGAGGAGAAGATATTTCCACTTGCATCTTTATGAAGTGTAATATCTAGAAGGTTGATACATTGTTCCTGTATCTCATGAGTAAATTTTAGATTCAAGTTATTATTATTCAGATGGTCAACAAATTCTCTAAAGGCATCGGCAGTAGATGTCCAGACGATGATAATGTCATCTATATAGCGTTTCCAACTACATATAGATTGATGGTATTGGAATGAAAGGAAAGTAGTTTGAATTATTTGAATTGCTGTGAAGTGCAAGTGGCTTCTGCAATAATAAACATAACTATTATAGAGTGGAGGCTTTATATCTCACTTTTTGTCCTCCACCACAACCCTTGTAAGCACTGATTTACCCTACGGGTCCAAGCATCCACTGCAACTGGTCATGCCTAACTCCTAGCTGATGAGGGCCCAACAAACCCGAAACTGCGCTGTCCTAGGAGTGGCTTTGACCAGTTGCATAAACCTTATCTCTGCTAAAAAGCCATAGTTTGGCATAGCATTGATTTTAGGGTTTTGTGTAATAACAGGCCCAGGATGCATAAAAGTGAGACAGAGGTCATTTGCATATCCTACCCAGAATTCCTTGCTGCATATGGGGAATGTGGCACAGGAGCTCTGGGATGCAATTCAACGAATTGCTGTGAAGTGCAAGTGGCTTCTGCAATAATAAACATAACTATATACATATAAAAATTAACATATCTCCAGTTATTAAAACTAGAGAATAAATAATAAGACCTTACCCCCATAACATACAAATAAAAATTATATAAGGGAATTCTCTCCGTTAAAGTTTTAACACCTACATATAATTAGTACAGACTGTCAAAAGTATCAGAAATCAATCTTTTGATCGATTATCAATAAAAAGTGGTAATTGATCCCTTGCGAGTTTTCTTGATCTAAAGCTCAGAGCTACCTGTTCTATGCGCGATATTCTGGTGAGTAACTTTGATTTTTGTTTTCAAACTGAGATCTTCTCTATTCAGTTTAAGGTTTTAATTTAGGTCTGTTGAGTCAATTTTCTTACTAATTAGCTCAGGGATGGTAAACAATTGGTTGCTATTTGCTAAGGAGGTTGAGCTTGTCAGGTTAAGCAATCCTTCCAAGTGCAATCTACACAGTGAGGCACTAAGAGATATTCCGGAGATACTCTGGAGGTAGTCTGAGGTAGACAGGTGGTAGAATACCTACAAAAACGTAAGATTTGCTTGTTTTAAATACATTCTTTATAATGGCAGGCTTGGTTCAGTGTGATAGTTGTCAAGGATTTTTTTTCTAGATCCACCTTTTGGAGGTTTTGAGGCTGCCTGACATGTAGACAGTTCTCGTTATTGCAGCAGGAAATTTCCTTTTTGAAGACTGAGATTTGTAAATTATCTGTTAAACAAACTCAGGCTGGGACTGTTACAAAGCCACTGACACAGAGGCCTCCTAGGAACGGGAGATGGACTACTGTAAGATCTGGTAGACTTAGAGTTGTGGATAGAAGGCATGTCTCACAGTTTGTTGCTCTCCTTAATTCTTTTGAGGCACTTACAGAGTGCAGTAGCAAGTTAGAGTTAGGCTCAGACACCGAAGTTGAGGAACCACCATGCCCTATGCTCGAGGTATGCAAGACTGCAACCAAGGACAGAAAGAAAAGGGTGGACTTGATAGAAAGCAATTGTTGCTAGCTGATTCTATCATAAAAGGTGTTGAGATGGGTAGTAATTGTTTGGTGAGATGTCTTCCTGGGGCTACTGCTTGTAGAGGCAGGAGGCGTATTCTTAACCCGTTCACTGCGGAGGTGTCCAGTCACGCGGGGTCCTGGCTGAGCACGTCCTCCCATTGTAGCTGCGTTGCGCCGGGATTCCGGCTGATCGCTGTGGCCACCCTGTGCAGGCTGACATCTTGGATGTCAGCCCAGCCTCCGGGACCCTGGCCACACCTATAGAGTCATCACGTTGGGTGGGATGATGTCTATTTCAGGCACCCCCCCGTACAGGGAAAGGGGCCTGAAGGAAGGACCTCTCTCCCTCCCGATCTGTTTGGGGCAGCAAAAAAAGGCAGGCACCGCTTTGAAGGGCAGAGCCTGCCCTTCCAAGTGGTGGCTGCCTTTAACCCCTTGGGGGCTGGATCACGATTCAGCACCAACAGGCGTCGGATCATGATCCCCTCCCGGAGCTAGCCGACATCTTGGATGTCGGCCAAGCTTCCGGGATCTTCCCCTGCCGACTGGTGTCATCGCACATGGCGCGATGACATCAGTTTGGGAGCTAACCCCTAGCTGCCACCTATGGTGGAGATAGGGTGTCCCAATGAACTTCCTATCTCCCGATACCACACATGACATGTTAAGTGTAAAGGAAAAATAATTAAAAATAAAAATAGATAAAAAAAATTAAAAATAAAAAAGGTTTTTTTTGTTTTATTAATGCAGCAATATTGTTCCCATTTGAATTATAATGTGAACAATGATGCTGCACTAACGATTTTTTCAATGGGGGCATTTGCTAAAAATTAGACATGTGCATTCGTTTTAGTACTAAAACAATTTAGTCTGACATTTGGGATAATTTAGTTTTAGTATGACTCAAGAGAAACGAAACTGCTCAGTACAAAAAACGAAAGAAACTAAAATAAAATGCACTACATTTTAGTTTCAGTCCTTTTTGTGATATTACATTGATGAGTGAAGGAGACCAGCAATGAAGAGCGCAACATCCCAAGTTCTGCTCCCTCCAAATGCCAATGCAGTAGGATGTTCTATACAGAGAGGGGCATTAATTAATGCAGGACGATGTTCTACACATTATACAGTGAGGGGTATTAATGTAGGAGGATGTTATATACATTATACAGAGAAAGGTATAAATTGAGGAGCATGTTCTATACAGAGAGGGACATTAATTAATTCAGGAGGATGTTCTATACATTATACAGAGAGGGGTATTAATTAATGCAGGTGGATGTTGTATACATTATACAGAGAGGGGTATTAATTAATGCAGGAGGATGTTCTAAACATTATACAGAGAGAAGCCTTTTTTTTTTAGCCCTTTAAATCCAGTGGCTGTGAGCGCTGAGATCTGAGATCGGCTGCTTGTTATATTATCTCTCAGTACAATGTATCAGTCTCAGCTGTTACAGTAACTGACTGCTGCTCATCACAGCGCTCAGAGTTTCAGTAAAACAAGGAAATAATATTGTTATAACCTATTATATATAAAAATATTATTTACTAGTTTTACTGAAACTCTGAGCGTTATGATGAGCAGCAGTCAGTTACTGTAACAGCTTTGCCTGACACGGGGCAGTATTACAATGTTGGTGCTAACTTAACCAGAGCTGTTGTAAACTTAAAACCTTCATAGGCTATAATGGCTATGGGAATTTTACAACAGCTCTGGTTAAGTTAGCGCCAACTATATTATATGGCCCACATTGTGCTGAGAGTGAGAGATACTGTAACGAGCAGCGATCTCAGCCCTCTGAGGAGCCACTACAATAGTAATTGTATCCGCTGGTTTTCGGATATATGAAATTAGTTTTCATACTAAAGAACTGAAAACTAATTTCTTTAGCAACTAAATAAATTGCATTTTAGGACTAATCCATTAGTTCAAAACGAAATTTTGTGCTGTGCACATGTCTACTAAAAATCACGTAATTTCCCCCCAAAAAAATGTAACGAGTCCCCATTTCAATTTTTTTTAACAAGCACACCCCGTAGAAAATATAACCGCAAAGGCTCAAATGATAAAATGTGAAAAAAAAACACTTTACACACTGTAGAGGATTCAAAATTCAAATTTTAATGCATTTTTTGTTATAATATTCAGGCAGGACATGACGTATACATATAATAATGATATATTGTGAATCTGCCGAGTCTGCCGGAAAGAACGATATATAATTTATCTGGGTCGTATAAAAAAATGTGACTCCAAATCACGTTTAAACATGATGAGCGAAACCGGTAAAAATGAGCTCAGCACACTGGGGTGAAATGGCTCAGCAGCAAAAGGGTTAATATTGTTAAACAAGCAAAGCAGGAGAAGGAAGTGGATGTACTAGTCCAACTAGGGACAAATGACTTGGCTAGTAATGAGGTTTCAGAGATAAAGAAAGATTTTTGTGTTCTGGGAGGTGACCTACGGCAGATTGCATCCACTGTGTCTTTCTCTGAAGTTCTGCCTGTGCATAACATTCAGAATGATAGGCAGATGCGCATTAAGGAATTTAACTTGTGGCTTTGTGAATGGTGTCGGGAGCAAGGATTTGGCTTTGTATCCCATGATAGAGCGATTTGGAATAGAAAGGAACTGTATAAAAAAAGATGGTTTGCATCTTACTCATAAGGGATCATATGTCCTCAGTGAGAAGTTCAGAGGTTTTGCAAAGGAATATTTAAACTAGGGGGGGGAACAAAGAGGTAAAAAAAATCTATCTACCCGATCGTCCCCCAAAACCAAATCTGAGGGTGCAAGTAGCATGTGGGGTAAGAAATGACAAACTTAGAGTCTTCTATATAAATGCTTGCAGTTTAGTCAATACAATCCATGATTTTGAGGCAATGATGGCAGCTGAAAAAGTAGATTTAGTAGCGGTTACTGAGACATGGTTCAGTGAGAAAAATAACTGGGACATAACAATACCGCGGTACTCTTTTATATAGAAAAGACAGAGATGGTAGGAAAGGAGGAGGAGGAGGGGCCCTGTACTTTAAAAACAACATAAAAACTAACCAAATAAAAGTGAGAAAGGTAAACATAGAGTCGGTTTGGGTTACAAAACATTTGGTAATGGTACAGTAGCTTGTGTAGGTGTCCTATAGACACCCTGGGCAAGCAGAAGAGTTAGATAATCTGCTAATTGAAGAAATCGCCAAAATGACAATGAAGGGGAAAGTTATCATGGGTGACTTTAATCTTCCTGATGTGCACTGGAAAACCAAAATAGCTGGGAGCTCCAAGAGTACAAATATTCTAAACTCCCTCCGGAGATTATCTCTAAAACACGTAGGTGAGAAAACGACCCATAAAGAAGCCATATTAGATTTAAAGGGTTATTCAAAGAGCTCCGAATTGTGATGACGTCATCGGCCAGCGCCAGTGGGCAAAATTCAGGAAGGGGAGGGGCGGCTCTTTTGGAGCCCTCTATCTCCCCAACCGTTTAAGCTAGAGCGATGCAAGTTGCACCGCTGGAAAGGGGGTACAGTAATTTGCGCCAAATCGTGATTCAAACCTGGGGGGGGCTGACATCTTGGATGTCAGCCAAGCCTCCAGGTCACCCCTACCCACTGACATCCTCACCATATGTGTGAGTATGTCAGTGGGCCAGTTAACCCCCTAGCTGCCATGTGGAGAAAGGGAGATCATCCCCTTATCTCCTGATCTGGCTCGAGGCCTTCATAGGCTGTCATGGTGGAGCACCTGTGAACAGGGAGGGGAGCATACCAAATGGGAGTGGTCAGCTCCCTATATTTAAAATAAAAAACAGCAAAAGTTTTTTTTCTTGGTGTTTTGTATTTGATGTCTTAGATGCACCCGCTTAGTTTTGAGGTTGAGTGCAACCTTTTGCTGTTTCTTATTTTATATATAGGGAGCCTATGAAGGCCTCGAGCTGCCGGGGAGCTCCAAGGTGAGTACATCCTGTAAGTGTGGACCTGGTCAAGTTAGACCCTGTCAAAGATGGGGTACATTGGCGACTGTGACAGGCTTTAGCAACTTATGATCATAACTTTGTGAACTGAATCCCCATAATTTTACCTCAGTCAGGTTTTTCGAGTATTTTTAAAACTGAGTTTTTTCACATAAAATGATGGAAGAAGGTGGTCAATAATATGGAGTGCTCTTTCTTGATGTTTTGTATTTGATGTCTTAGATGCACCCTCATAGTTTTGAGGTTGAGTGCAACCTTTTGCTGTTTTTTATTTTATATATATATATATATATATATACTTTCAGGGTTATTCAAAGAGAATCGAAACGTCACCGCACATTTGGTGACTTTTCGTTCTCCTCAATTCGGTGCGATTTGGCGATCCCATTTCAGCGACCCTGCGGTGTATTCAGCAAGCGCCACAGGGACGTCGTAGTGCAGGGAAAACCCAACGAACACTCACCGCAAAACCTGGCGAACGCACTCCGAAACCCGCAAAAAACATCTGGATTAACCCCGCCGAACACGCCGGAGAAACCTGGGCAGCGCAGAGCAGCCACCGGAAAAACCTGACACCGCAGACGAAAGGAGTGAAAATAAACAAAAACAGTACACTTGAATGTTTGAAAAGTGAAACGCTGTGTTAAAGAAACAACAGGAAGAAAATGTCTGAAATTTACATATGAGGT
Source organism: Leptobrachium leishanense (assembly GCA_009667805.1). Classification (NCBI taxonomy): domain Eukaryota; kingdom Metazoa; phylum Chordata; class Amphibia; order Anura; family Megophryidae; genus Leptobrachium; species Leptobrachium leishanense. The sequence goes on from CM019066.1 coordinate 165,125,457, forward strand.
CCATTGACTGATAATAAAAAGGGCTGTTACAGAAAAAATAAAAAATGATTTTAAAAAAAAAAACAGAAAAAAAATGTTTGCAAAAAAATCTCGAAAAATGCCTAAAAGATCCTAAAAAATCTATAAAAAGACCTTTTTACTGCCGAATATTATAATCAATGGTTTATTAGATATCGAATTAAAACGGGTATATTTTTAACATTGAAGCCTATGGGATTCGCCTGAATAAACCTGTCGAATGAAACCACCGAACAGCAGGGCAATTCGGCAACTTTTCACTGCTGGTTTTTGTTCTCTGAATAGACGAAGCATTGCTTCACTATAGGGGTTTCACTGCCCTCGAACAGGCAATGAACAGGCACCGTATGTGCAGGCAATTCACCAAGATTTGGCAAACTGCCTGCTCTCTGAATAGCCGAATGGCCAGGAAAGGTAACTTTCACTGTTCAGTTACCTTTCGGCCACAATTCAGATCTCTTTGATTGACCCTGTTTGTCTTTTTCAGTTAACCCCTTAGCTATAGTATCTACATGCCCCTCGAAGGTTCGGTTCCTACTTTGTGAATGAGGCTTTTTTCTATAGGGTATGGGGTACTGATTTAATGTTTGTGGTCCAAGCACTGGGTACTGGTTACTACCCAACACTTTGTCCGTGTCGTCTTGCTTTCTTTTGTTTTCCACTTGAGGCTAAATATACAGTCAGGTCCATAAATATTGGGACATCGACACAATTCTAACATCTTTGGCTCTATACACCACCACAATGGAGTTGGAATGAAACAAACACAATGTGTTTTAACTGCAGACTGTCAGCTTTAATTTGAGGGTATGTACATCCAACTCAGGTGAACGGTGTAGGACTTACAGCAGTTTGCAGATGTGCCTCCCACTTGTTAGGGGACCAAAGGTAATGGGACAATTGGCTTCTCAGCTGTTTCATGGCCAGGTGTGTGATATTCCCTCATTACCCCAATTACAATGTGCAGATAAAAAGCCCAGAGTTCATTTCAAGTGTGCTATTTGCATTTGGAATCTGTTGCTGTCAACTCTCAAGATGAGATCCAAAGAGCTGTCACTATCAGTGAAGCAAGCCATCATTAGGCTGAAGAAACAAAGCAAACCCATCAGAAAGATAGCAAGAACATTAGGCGTGGCCAAAAGAACTGTTTGGAACATTCTCAAAAAGAAGGAACGCACCGGTGAGCTTAGTAACACCAAAAGACCCGGGAGACCACGGAAAACAACTGTGGTGGATGACCGAAGATTTCTTTCCCTGGTGAAGAAAACACCCTTCACAACAGTTGGCCAGATCAAGAACACTCTCCAGGAGGTAGGTGTATGTGTGTGTTAAAGTCAAAAATCAAGAGAAGACTTCACCAGAGTGAATACAGAGGGTTCACCACAAGATGTAAACCATTGGTGAGCCTCAAAATTAGGAAGGCCAGATTAGAGTTTGCCAAACAACACCTAACAAAGCCTTCACAGTTCTGGAACAAGATCCTATGGACAGATGAGACCAAGATCAACTTGTACCAGAGTGATGGGAAGAGAAGAGTATGGAGAAGGAAATGAACTGCTCATGATCCTAAGCATACCACCTCATCAGTGAAGCATGGTGGTGGTAGTGTCATGGCGTGGGCATGTATGGCTGCCAATGGAACTGGTTCTCTTGTATGTATTGATGATGTGACTGCTGACAAAAGCAGCAGGATGAATTCTGAAGTGTTTCGGGCAATATTATCTGCTCACATTCAGTCAAATGCTGCAGAGCTCATTGGACGGTGCTTCCCATGCAGATGGACAATGATCCAAAGCATACTGCAAAAGCAACCAAAGAGTTTTTGAAGGGATAGTAGTGGAATGTTATGCAATGGCCAAGTCAATCACCTGACCTGAATCCCATTGAGCATGCATTTCACTTGCTGAAGACAAACCTGAAGGGAAAATGCCCCAAGAACAAGCAGGAACTGAAGACAGTTGCAGTAGAGGCCTGGCAGAGCATCACCAGGGATGAAACCCAGCATCTGGTGATGTCTATGCGTTCCAGATTTCAGGCTGTGATTGACTGCAAAGGATTTGCAACCAAGTATTAAGAAGGGAAAGTCTGATTTATGATTATTATTCTGTCCCATTACTTTTGGTCCCTTAACAAGTGGGAGGCACATCTGCAAACTGCTGTAAGTCCTACACCGTTCACCTGAGTTGGATGTACATACCCTCAAATTAAAGCTGACAGTCTGCAGTTAAAGCCCCTTTCAGTTTGTTTCATTCCAACTCCATTGTGGTGGTGTATAGAGCCAAAGATGTTACAATTGTGTCGACGTCCCAATATTTCTGGACCTGACTGTATGTTTTGGTATGGGTTGTATCAACACCCATCCCTTCCTTTTTAGTTTGCATGTCATTAAAAGTCAAGTTTTTCATTTCATTCACTTGCGGGCATCTCTCCTGATTTATCTACCAGAACAACTTCAACCTATTACAGTAGGTATAGTGCAAGGACTGCGTCTCTACATTCCCGGTTTTGGAAATTATTTTGTTTTTAGGAAAAATGGCAGCCAAAGCATAGATCATAACCCTCTCCACCACCATGAAGGTTTTGCCTCCTGATGAAGCCGTTTCTGATCCCTTACTTTAACGGGGAAACGCGTTAAATTTAAAATATTTGGCTGACTGTATCTCCAAAGCAGTCAACCATGCGCAATCTTTCTTTAACGTTTTTATATTTTTTGTAGCTGTTCTGCACTTATCCTCAAATGTGCATGCTGCAACTCAGGACCTCTGGATATGAATTCTAAATTGTGGCTCTTTGCATTGTTATTGCAGGTATAGGGGCTCCATAACCTGCTTAGCATTTGCCCTTTCCTCATACAGCAAGGGACGGTCTGGAAACATTGTTTCCCAGTGTGTAACAGATCTGTCTACTGTATTACTTCCTTTTGCTTTACCAAGCACAGCACACCCTTGGGTTTTCCTTTCTGTCTTTCCTATATATTACGGACCCTCGAAGGCCCGTTGTTTCCTTTTCTGCTCGACAGACTAACTACTCTCTACATACTGGGGTGCTGTGCTAATGTGTAGTATGTGCCTGATAGCAAAGGGGCCTTATCCATACCCCAATTCATTATATTTACATCTTGGACCTGTGGATCCTTTTTATAGTACTCTAATAAAAGTTAATTTTTAATCCTTGTTCACACTAATTTGTGTATAGGCCATTGAGGCGATCCTGCTGAGAATTTTCCTTTTACCTGCACGAAGATACATCATACCACATTCACCTGGGTATGTTTATTTTCTTTTAGATCATAACTCTCCCTTGAAATTAGTCACTCACACTTGTGTATTTATATTTCTGGATCACACACCTTCTCGTACAAGACAGTGATCCATAAGCATGTAATTATTATAATTCCAAGTGATGTTCTGGACACTGCTGTGCAGTGTGTAAAAGGTTCTGCCCCGCTGAACCCAAATTGACTGCTCCGATTAGCTCACTAGTTTCCACTTTGAAACATTTCATGTTACAGTGCACAGTACAGAATAGTTAATGTGTCAGTTTAACAAATATGTGTAATGTGTGCAAGAAAAAACAACCATATTTTTCTCAAGAGTGTCCGTTTTATATTTCAAATGGGTGCAATTGGGATTACACTTACCAGCTGGTATAGTAATGTAGACTCCTTATACAGGACTATATTACATGACAAAACATTAATTTTAGGAATGATAAAAATTGTGCTACAAGAAGTAAAAAATTGTGCACTAATACAATGTATAATGAAAGGGGAATAATCGCAACCTGGAACAATACAAAAAATAATCATAGTAAAGATTGTACATAAAAATAGCTATCTGCTCACAATCAAAATCACTCAAAAGGTGCAATATTGAAAAGCATATTCTCCCTGTGGATACCAGGAACGTTGCTGGATCAGCTGGGCTGAGGACCACACTGTGAAGACTACAGCTGGACTATGAAATATAATAAAATATATCCCCCACTCCTATGTGTTTAAACTTTAAGTTTCCCTCAGGAAGTGTAAGATCAGAACAAAGCCCAAAAGCCTGACTAATACAATAGGCCAACTGCTCTAATAAATAGCTCCACAATCAAAGGCAAATTCTTGTCTGCTATGTCCGTGTCGTTCTCTTCTGGCATCCACCATCTTCTCCAAATTAGGCATACGCCAAGTGTGACCTGTACTCCGATCTTCAGCCCTCCCACAGCTTCAACTGTGCATGTGTTTACTCCCTCACTTACCCATGTGTCTAGACCAGTGGTTCCCAACCGCGGTCCTCAAGTATCCCCAACAGGTAATGTTTTCCAGATAGCTGAAGCACAGCACAGGTGATATGATTTGCTGCTCAGTGATTGCAGGATTCAGTATGCATTTCTTCAAGGCTATCCACAAAACCTGGCCTGTTAGGGGTACTTGGGAACCACTGGTCTAGACTAATATCCTTCTTTGACATCAATCTCTTCAAGAAAAGTCGCACCAAGGCGATGCCACTATCTTCATGTATACGTACATTGATATTCATAGTTGTAATTCACAACACTCTGGACCCAAAGTCTTTAAAAATAACCAACAAATAATATTCCTGGAACCCCAGAGAATGTATAATTAAAAAGCAATATAAAACCAGTCCAAAAGCAAGAGAAAAAGTATGGACTGGAAGGAAAAGATTCAAGACAATTTATTAAAATAATTGACCATCTACTTCTAAAAATGAAGGTAGATAAGACCACATGTATGGGGTCTACACCTAAAGAACTTAGAAAGGGGATAACTCTAATATTTTAATACAAAAGTGGGAGAATATTGATAGATATTTTTAATTAACTGTATGAATATATGTAAATATACTGTGATACAAATACATATCTTAACCAATATGGCCCCTTTTTGTTTCAATACTACTGTGCACATATCCTGATAGTCATTTCCTCTCGAAGCTAGCCAAAGAGTTTTTATTAAAAGCAGACATCCTGTGTAAGCTCTTGCTAGCAGGTGACGTAGAAAAGTGCACGAAAACTTCTGTAACGGGCAGAATATAGAAAGAAACTTTCTATTGTCTTGTCAGAAGTAATTATATATGATATACTGTAAGTTGAGGGCTGACCTGTCTGACATTGAAACTGTTTATTGGTCTGTGATCCTTGAATCTATGTCCGTCCCACTGAAACAAAAAGGAAATGCTCTGCTTGCAGACCTCAGAAATAGAGAATCTTTTAAAACAGCAACTTGTCTGGCTCTATTCCCACTCGAACGTACAGCTTTTTTTATCCTCATTGGAGCCAGCGAGAAAGCAACAAATCTTCATCACAGAGCTCGGCCAGTCCTGTTGATGATTTTGCAGAAAACATTTCAAATATAACTCCTCTAACCAAGGGAGAGAATATGGTACTTGGTAAATTGAAAATTACTTCATTGTTAAAACTAGGAAACCTTTATAATATCTTCATTATGCCTTTATAAAGCCAGGTAGTTTTAAAAAGGTTGTTGAAAAAGAATATGCATCATCCAATAACAACAACAAAAGGAAACGCTAAAGGAAAAGAAAACCTCAAACTCTCTGAGACTCAGAAATAAACCCAAAAGCAAATATTGTCTAGAAGAGATTCATATCTCACAAATATAGCAAGGAGATCTCAATACATGTGTATAAATACATATGATCCCTCTTACTGGTACCCATAGTAAAAATAGGATAAGGAGGTATTACCAGTGTCTGCCCCAGTAAGAGCAGAAAAGGTAGCTTTATATCTACTGTACCAAGAGAACACAGGGCAACAATGTACTGTACATAGGTGAATAGTATGCAAATGCCTCAGTAAATAGTATCCATATATACACAAACAAAATCATAATATCAAAACCCTCCAACCTATGTTTATAAATGACTAGTGTTAGTCAGATACAGATCACTCACACAAATAAGAATACATAGTTCTTGAAGTGTCCACAAATGAGAAAATACCTTGACACCTTGATACCTTCTACAACCAGAGAGAGCTAACTGATGCAAGACTAGAGGTCCAAAGTTGCATGAAAATTCTTCCAAAAAATCTGAGGGTAGCGATAACATCCCTGGAGGGAAAATAAAAAGTAAGATTATGCATGATGCACTGAGTGAGGATGTGTAAATCAATCCACCTCATGAATCAGGACAAAGTGGCAGTATGTTGACGAGCATTTCATAGATAAAACTTAGCAGCTTCATAAGAAGTGCCAAATACCAAAGCAAACTTTTAAGTACCAGTTTTGGAGATTGTAATATCGTAGGGCCATATTACAATGCTAACGTTAGCACTCAGCTGTGTGAGCGTTATTGTTAGCTTAGGTGGCCCCATCATGGGCCAACCATATCACATTCTGAACATTAACGGGTTAAAATACCCGTTAGCGATTCGGAGCTTGCGATTTTCAGCGAGGGCTTACTGTATTTTGTGCTCCCTATGCTTAACATGGGGAGTGCAAAGTGTTATTTAGCGTTAGGATTACAAAGTCCCAATGCTAATTACGTCCCTCTGCGTTTAACTGAAAAGTTAACCACAGCTAGGAGCTGGTGCTAACGGATTCCGCTGCTGCAGAATCAGTCTGCACCAGATAAAAAAAAATATATATATATATCAAATACCTCTCATCCCGCGAAGAGAACGATGGCTTGATCCGCTTCTTCTGGCCGCCGGGAGAAGAGGGAGACTAGGGGGACTCTCCAGTCTCCCTCTGCGATCACTCCACCGACCTGCTGGATCTCGAAAGAGGCGAGAACCTGCAGGTCATGTGACCGGCGGTGGAAGCGTCAATGGAGTCCCATGGACTCCATTGAGGGGATTCCCACGGAGGCACTTAGCGCTGCCTGGAGCATCCTGAGGCTTAGTGCTGCATTACAGGGCAGTCTGCTGGATTAGCGCTGCCCCGTAATATCACACTAAAACAGGGGTGCTAAGGAGAAACCTGCAGGAGCAGGTTTTCCTCCCTAGTGTCCCTGTTTTAGCGTGAACACTGTTGTTGTCAGGCTCACGCCATGAAGGAGTCATGGCACAGCCTCTGTGTAGTGATATATTCCCAAGCGCTGGGGGTGAGCAGGCAAACAGACAATGGAGGCTGTATTGGCACAATAAGCTTGTATTGTAGAATCTGGTACACAGCAAACAGTCCTTGCAAAACATGAAAAATACAAGCAATGGCAAGTGGATGGTGGGCCACGTAGTCTCTCTCTCTGGATCCTTGCGAGGAAAAGCAGGAGCCTTAGGTAACAGTACCTTGATAGAAGGTCTACCTCTAGGAGAGAGCTGAGGGCTGGGAGCCACTTGAGCGTCTCTGGACCCACTGGATAGTGGGCCACGCAGTGGATCCTCCAGCAAGCAGTAACCAGGTCATGCAGACACAGCAAGGATGGAACAATACTGGTATACACGGCAAAGTGGAATCAATCAGGAGACAAGGAAAATAAACAAGAGGGAGCTCGCAGGACCTCTTTAGGGAAGGGAATACACAAAATGAAAGAGCAAAGGGGAGGAGGATGTGGTCTGAATTTATGCAGAACCTCAGGTTCAGACACAGGAGTTAACCCTTAGGTGGGAAGCAAGTATGGAGAGCTAGTGACCTAGGCTGGCCACGGCAGGCTCTCAGGGCTGAGGCATGACAGTTATAGGGCCCATAATGTAAAAAATGTTTATGGTGGACTCCTGGATCTCGAAAAGTGAATTTCAGAGTAAGACCATTTGCATCCAAGGAAATGATGTATTCCACAAAGATATGTATTTATTTATAATGGTCTGGAACAAAAATGGGAATGAGATTTGCACCAATTATGCCTATTTGTGTCTAATTAGGAAATATATTTTGTTTTTGCAAAAAAATGTTCTTTCTTTTCTTAAACGTAATAAATATCCTCAGTTACTGTCGGGTGGAGCCTGTAAAAAGTAAGCAAACTTAATACAAGGAATGTCAAAGATAAAGAAGGAAAAAGAAAGCAATCTTCCAAATAAAATTATCTACAGTACCATGGAGTTATTTTAAACAATGTCTTTACGAGACTTGGCTTATCGGTCAAACATAAGTCTTTCAAAAATTCAGAACACAATGGGACCAAATGTAAAATGGTGAACAAATTTACCTCATCAGTTACTGCAATGGCACCATGCCAGAACTAATGTTATTTTTACATAAAAGTCAACAATTATTATGAAGAATTACATGGGAAATACAACATTACAGGGGGGAAAAGCAAGACGTAGTTTTTTCAGCACAGCTGTCAAAGTCAGTATAATTCTTTTGCAGCTCGCTGCAGTTCTCGGTTTAGTGAATAAACTCCTAAAAAAAAGAAATTACTGAGGACAATGGGCAGTGTGTAGTATATTTTACCACATAATACCAGTTAAATATATACAAAAATGCTACAAACTTAGATTTTCACATAATAAAGTAGAATGGACAGAGGACATCCCTGAATTACATTTGGGAATGTTTTCACATTGTCATTTTTAAAAAGAATAAAGATTCAAATCTAGATAAAAGGCTTTGTTTTATTTTCTAAATACCCATGTTCACAAAGTTCCTTTCAGTTCATACTTGTTTTAGGCATATTGATACATCTTCATTGTATGCAATGATTAGAAAAGTTTACGGAAATTTTTTTATTTCCTTTTTCTATAGTACAATAATTGCAGATGTTTTATTGCAAAACCGGTTTTGTAGTTAGCACTACACGAAAGTCAAAATAATCTTTTAAAGACAATGGAGAATGATAAAAAAAAATGCAAAAATGAAAAACAAGTGACCAGTTAATTAATTAGACTGAAAAACAAGAGAGCAATTAATTAAACAGACTCATCAGCGAAAAAGAATTACCAAAATTCTAGAATTAAAAATCAGTCACGATAATGGTTAACTGTTAAACAGCAGTAAATGCAAGGATGCATAATATATTTTACAAAAGTAAAATAACTAACAAGTTGTAACACATTTTTGTTCAGTGTTGAGGAGAGGGATGGTTTCGTATCATCTTACAGAGAGACAAGGCAACTGAAATTACAGGGTTGTCATCTAAAAAGGTAGTTAATATGGAAGATCTTTTCAAAGATTAAAGAGTACTACCAAGAGACATCAATAAATGATATTCTTCTGCAAATGATAAAACGGAAGTCACACCTGAAAATTATTTATGTAGGGTTAGGTGATTTGGTCTTACTGTATGCCTGTAACCAATTTTGAAGCCTCTATACTATTAATCCAGGCCAAATGTAAACAGCTCTATAAAATCCCCTTCACTAAAAATCTATACAATAAATATGTGTATTGCAGATTAAAATATGGTGTGTATCCTATTCTCATTTAGATCATACCATTTGCTTAGTATTTTCATGTATTTCACTTGCGGTTTATAGTTTTTATTAGCTATTTGAAAAACATTTAATTTCATTTTGTTGATTTTAATTCTTTTTTCACTTGAATAGAAGCTCATTAGAAAATATGGAAGCAGCAAGCAGGCACAGGTTCAGTGAGGACAAACCTCTAGGGCAAACAAATGCAACAATTCGGCCAAGTGGCCTTATTCATGCATATAAGGCCATTTGGAAAAAACATAGCTTTTCTGTGCCCTTATGTTTGTAGTCCACTTTGTGTTTCTTGTGTCTACTTGGTGCTGGCAGTTCCCATAGCAGAACTCAGTACGGAAAGTCCAAGGCATATACTGCCTCTCCTCGTTTCTGTCCCTTCTTTCTTTGGATAGGCTTGGGTAGTCTAAAACAAATTGAGTTCTAAAGATATATTTTAACCTTTAAAAATTCTTTGTTCCTAAATAAAAGGTTATTTGACTATTTCACTGTTTATATATTTGAAAGATGAACAAAAGACTTTTAACGAAATACATTGTGCTTTTAAAATGTAAATATTTGTGCTACTTTGTGTAACTGTAGAAAATAAGCATTTTATAAGTAAATTAGCTTATTGGTGGACAACATATCTTGGGTACTTTGTCATTATGCTATCAATGTCACTATCTATTTCCTCTCTCTAGTTTGTTTTACAGCCATTACAAACACTGCATGAACAGGGTCTGGAAAGAAGCCATTATATTTTGTATATCAGAACTATGGCCCAGATTGTCAACAAGTTGTTTGGCGAGACATTCCAGAAGCCATTATTAAACACATGTCTCTTTTAGATGTTTATAAATCAGAATGGTTTAATGTACAAAAATACTTCACATGGTACTCACAACTTATTAGCCTATATTACATCCACTGCCTAGAGAAGACCATCACCTAAAAGTACCTCCCAGGGTAGATTCCAAGTCATGTGTAAACTTTATTAGCAACTCATCTCTATGTTTTTATGACTCTTCTGAAGTTCACAGGACCCCACGAGACCAGCAATGGCTTCCTTGAAATAGGACCCCTAACCATGTGTATACTTAACCAGAGGGTAGCAGAGCCATTAAAGTCTATGATGTTGAATATCCATTGAATTGTTTTGCGCAGAGATATACAGAGGACATGCAATTGCACACCAAATATGTATCATATTGATACACTTGCACTCAAATGTATTCACAATGACACTTCAAACCATGTATCTGGTTCTTAGATCTGTTTGGTCTTCTGGACACAAATTACTCCTTCATGCAGAGAGTATGTTTGTGTTGTGAGGGGGTACAGAGAACATGCTGCCCTGCAGAAATTGCAGTTGGGAAAAAGTATCTAAACAAGGCTGTTGATTTGGGATTCCACCCTACTGAACTGATTTCCGAAGAGCAGTTTATAGCTTCTTCTGGGACACTTTAGTGGCTGATCTAGGAAATGTAAATCTCTGGATGTAATTAACAGGTTTCCATGTAGATTTATGACATCAGCTTTAAAGCCCTTTTTCACGAAAACAAAATAGTTTTGAAAATAGAATCCTTGTACTATAACCACTCAAGCTGAAGGTCTTATAGTAACGAGTGCCTTTTAGTCAATTGGTAAAATCCCATTTAATGTTTTAATATCACATTCAAAATCATAGCATGTGCCTGCAGGCGCAGGTTTTTCTCCTTTGCGTCACGATTTTAGCGTGATTAATGTAATGTAGCCCCAAGTGTACCATGTAAGAGCCACGTAGAAGTTAGAATTCTCTTATTTTTGCTAATCTCATCATTAAAAAGAAACTGCCATTAATTGCATTTGTAAAAGAGCTCAGTATCCCGACTGGGTCCATTTGTTAATACCGTTTCCTTGCCAGACCCCCGTTCTCTCTCTAGCAGGCTTTCGTGCCTCCCTCCAGTCCTTAGACGAAGCTTAAGGATGGGTACACGTAAAGAGCCCCACTAGCATCCCCCAGAAAAAAGATGACGCTGTAGAGCTGGGAGTTTTGAACAGCTACAACAACTGAACACCTTTATTGGGTTAAATACTGTATATACAGTCCCAGGTGGACCTAGAGACCAATGGAAAAATAAGTGAACCAGACATGAAACAATAGAGTGTCATGTAATCATGTAATCACAGCCTGATACCAAAATCTGTCACAGAGTAAACACATTCTAGGTAGGAGGAGTTGAGTTTGGCTACAGTGAACACAAAGTAATTATATAAACCATAATATCAATAATCAGTTAATGGGGCACTGTTTGCCCGACAAGGCAGAACAACAAAAGAAATCTCAAACATACAACGGATGATTAACATATTCCTGAGATGGGATGCTGGAACAGGCTAATCCACCCAGTAAGCCTATCACCAGAAAGCAACAGATACACATAGACCATAATAATAGACGACAATAACCTTATTCATACATAACGGATTACACAAACTCCCTGCACCCTACAGGCACAGGGTGATTTCAACATTAGAGAGTGCAGGTAAATAATGTAGAATGTCGGGCCTGCACCTCCCAAATACAACTTTAGGCCCATGTACCCCAAGTTCAAAGTGGCGAAAGCCACAGAATTTACATGCATTTAATTCATTAGACACCCAATGTCGCCAGATTGATGCACATCAAAAACACATGTTTACCATTTAAATACATAAAATATTCTCAATAGTTACATAACGGATAGCCTACTTACAATATGCTTAAAAAGTAAGAAATGCAGTAACTACCGTAATTTAAAAAATTAAGTCATAAATGAATACAGAATCTGTGGACTATGTGCCAACAAAACTGTAATGGAAATGAAAACAGTTGGGTGATTGGGAACACACAGTGACCAGTCTACATTACAGAAACTCTTTTATCAGTCACTGATCTAGAAAGGGCCTTTGATCAGAGAGTCAAAACACATTGTACAATGGCAATTCATTTTAACATTCTTTGAAACTCATCTTGTGGTTTGGGAAAACTAAATGACAATACATTAAACATAGACTTCAATAGGGCTTGCCATCCGACAAGTGTATAATTATAGCCAATTCAATGTTACTATTCTTTATCCAATTGTTTAGTAGGTTTATAGTATGTATTAGACTTTTTCGTAATACATCATAATTTTTAATCTTTCCATCGAAAGATAAATGGATTTAAGATCAGTTAAGACGATGCAAACACAGAATGGCTACCTCTGTAATATTACTCGTAGAGGTATAAGTGCTTGGCTGCAAACTAAGATGGCACACAAGGTTGCACAATCTGAGATAGACACTATCCTTTAGTACAACAATAATAAGCAAAAAGCCACAAGCCAGTATTTTAAATGACTCAAGTGTCTAATGTTGAACAGAGAAGACACAGTAACTAATCCATTAATATTGTAAAGTGTGATTATGTCCGCTACATTTCCCTTCCTGTCAACATGAACATATCTGGGCATTCTACTTTCATTTTCCACAGACTCTTACAAGACATTTCTCAAACAAACAGGAATGAAAAAAAATGTAGAACGTGTCTCTGGGAATGTAGAGAGGTTTGTGGTGAAAATACTAAGAGAAAAAGCAGGGAGGGGGGTATTAGCTACCCTGTAGCATATTTGATTGTCACGGATCCCCCCCTAGAACTACAATGCTGGTCCCCGTATACAGAACCCTATCTACCCCTCTGATCCTTGAATGGTCCGTAAAGCTTACTATCTGCAGGGAACAACAGCCAGCATGTGTTAACAGACCCCAGACTAGAGCAACACGGCAGGCCCTGCTAGCTTGACGCCAGGAACAGGATGGTCAAGAATAGCCAGATCAGTACACAAAGGGTGGTTCTCATAAATAGCCACTAATGTGACTGCCGCGAGCCAACATATCACTCGGCACCCAGTCAGGCAGCAGTGAGGACTGCGCTGCTAGGTGCCGGGTACCCCCTGGGACGCCAAACGCGACACCGACACCCCCAGGACCACTGGACGTGACAACAACCGAGCATCTTCATCATGTTTATATGCTTCATTGAGGCAACAATCCTGTTTAGATACTTCTATTATTTTAAAAGTTTTCCTATTTAAATATGGTCTCAATTTAATTCAGCATTGAATCGGGACCTTTTTCAGATGCAATTAGGCCATATTTTATTTTGTGAGATTCAAATTTGGGTTACCGGCATTTCAATTTGATTAAAAATTTGGATCACCCACCAGCTCTCGTGGCTATAATTTTTAATGCAATGGCTTTAGCGATTAACTTTGAATTTATCAGTATGGTGTTTTCCGAAGAAATATCAAATTCTGGACATTGTTGAAAAATGGTTCTTTGGATGCTTGTTGTCCTGTTTAATGTATTGGTTTGTCTCTCACTGAATGGATATAGAGACAGGTTCGATGTGTTTTCCATTCAAAGATGGTATTCTAAACACCTTGTGCAGTATTACAAAGTTTGAGCTAACTTAACCAGAGCTGTTGAAATTTAACAACTCCATAGGCTATAAGGGCTCTAGTAAGTTTACAACAGCTCTGGTTAAGTTAATACCTACTTTGTAATACTACCCCTTCGTTGTATCAAGTGGTCATTTGAGTTACTGTTGCCTTTCTTTCATCTCAAACCAGTCTGCCCATTCTTCTCTGACCTCTAACATTAAGGCATTTTTTCCACACAACTGCCCCTAACTGGATATTTTCTCTTTTTCTACAGAACATTTTCTGTAAACCCTTGAGATGTTTCCACGGAAATCACAGTAGATCAGCAGTTTTTTAAATACTCAGTCCAGCCCGTTTGGCACCAACAACCATGTCACTTTCAAAGTCACTTAAATCCCTTCTTCCCCATTCTGATGCTCAGATTGAACTTCAACAAGCCATCTTCCCCACGTCTAGATGCCTAAATGCATTGAGTTGCTGCCGTGTGATTGGCTGATTTGCAGTTTGTGTAAGCAATTGAATAGGTAAACCAAATAAAGTGGTCAGTGAGTATATATACATATATGTATGTACCACACTCATTTAAGTTGTGGTGGAGGGCAAAAAGTGAGATTAAAAGCCTCCAGGTATAAAATAAAATAAAGTTTATAATTGTAGAAGACACTTACAAATCCCAGAAATTCAGAGAACTGCTTTACAGAGCTCATGTGCTACATTCCCTATATGCAGCAATGAACTCTGGGTAGGACGTGCAAATGAAGTCTGCAATTTCTCACTTTTTTGCATTCTGGGTCTGTTTTAACACAGAATCCTCCTTGCCAGTGCCATGCTGATTGGCATTCCCAATTCCTTGGATATCTTTTTATATCCCTTACCTGTTTTATACAGTTCAACTACCTTTACCCATAGATCCTCTGACAATTCTTTTGCTTTCCCCATGGCTCAGAATCCAGAAACGTCAGTACAGCACTGAATGAAAGATGCAAGGGTCTGTCAGGAGTCCAGAACCTCATTGACCATTTATACACACACACTTATCACAAGCAAACAGATCACAGGTGAGGATGGTTACCTTTAATAGCCATTCAAACCAGTTTGTGTCAACTTGTGTGCATGTTATGAAGCCAAAATCACAAGGGCACGTAAACTTTTGATCAGGGTCATTTGGGTAGTTTCTGTTGTCATTATGATTTAAAAAGAGTAAACACACTTGATTGATAGTAAATGGCTTCAGCCAAACACTATCCATGAGTGAAAGAAATATTTTTGTGTTATCATTCATATTCTCTTAATAATGGCCAAGAAATCATAAATTCTGCCAGGGTATGTAAACTTATGAGCACAAATATATATATTTGCTTAAACAATTCACGGCCGTTCATTGCAAACTAAATTTCCACCATTTTATTCAACAAAGCTCTGATTTATGAATTTTTCAACATGTGGTAAAATCTGGTATAATGTACCCATGCATGAAGCTGTTGTTGTTGGTTTTTGATCATGTTGACTGGAGTGCTCTCTCCCTGGTTTTGTTTGTATTTTACTTTTGAGACGCACCCGCACTGAAAGTTTAGTTTAGGTTGAGTGCTACCCCCATGTGTTTTTTTTATATACACTATATTGCCAAAAGTATTCGCTCACCTGCCTTGACTCGCATATGAATTTAAGTGACATCCCATTCCTAATCCATAGGGTTCAATATGACGTCGGTCCACTCTTTGCAATTTAACAGCTTAAACTCTTTGTGTGTGTGTTTATGGGAGTTTTTGACCATTCTTCCAAATGTGCATTTGTGAGGTCACACAGTGATGTTGGACAAGAAGGCCTGGCTCTCAGTCTCTGCTCTAATTCATCCCAAAGGTGTTCTATCGGGTTGAGGTCAGGACTCTGTGCAGGCCAGTCAAGTTCATCCACACCAGACTCTGTCATCCATGTCTTTATGGACCTTGTTTTGTGCATGTGATGGCGCGCTATAGTGCTTACCCTGGAGTAGTGTAGTTCGGATCCTTTAGGACAGATATATCAGGAACAGGAAGCAATAAAGATATGACTTGATCTCCCAAGCCAGGGAGTAAAATAGACAGGCCTGAGAAGCCCCTAAGCTCAATTGGTTTCGAGACCAAAGACCACTTAGTGCAAAACACAAAAACTTGAAATACACGAATCTCAGCGAGGCAGGTGAGTTGTGCAGCCTGCAGGGCAGTCACACAAGGAACAAACTAGGAATCAAGGCTGCAAGCAGGAGGCATATACAGCAGGCCACTGGAGTAATAATGTAGTCTCACAAACGGACAGAACAGTCACAACTGGACGCTTTGTGATTAGGGCTCAGACCAGATAAATAAACCAGAGACCTCAGGGTGGTACAAACAAGAAACCAGATACCTGAATGACACACAGACGAACATACAAAGAGGGTCAAGCGAGAGAATGGTTAAAGGGATAGCCGGGTCAGTCAACAATACAGGGTCCTCGTACAAGCAAAAATTGGTAACTGATATCAATAAGTAAATAGCAAGAGCAGGCGATGCGGGAACTTAACTCCACGTCAGGGCGACGAGCAGAAACTCACACCCTGCCTTTAAACCCGGCATCCCCGCGTGATCCCTCGAGGCCCCGCCTCCTGATGCTCCGATCCGCTCACCGGAGGACCTGACACCCGGCCAGCTAGGGACATCGCCGGGTGCCTGGGTCCCGGCGCAGAGGGCGTGACAGTGCACTGGTGCACAGTCATGTTGGAAGAGGAAGGGGCCAGCTCCAAACTGTTCCCACAAAGTTGGGAGCATGGAATTGTCCAAAATGTCTTGGTATCCTGAAGCATTCAGAGTTCCTTTCACTGGAACCCCACACCATAATCCCCCCTCCACCAAACTTTACACTTGGCACAATGCAGTCAGACAAGTACCGTTCTCCTGGCAACCTCCAAACCCAGACTCGTCCATCAGATTGCCAGATGGAGAAGCCCGATTCATCACTCCAGAGAACACGTCTCCACTGCTCTAGAGTCCAGTGGTGGTGTGCTTTACACCACTACATCTGACGCTTTGCATTGCACTTGGTGATGTATGGCTTGGATGCAGCTGCTCGGCCATGGAAACCCATTCCATGATGTTCTCTGCGCACTGTCCTTGAGCTAATCTGAAGGCCACATGAAGTTTGGAGGTCTGTAGCGATTGACTCTGCAGAAAGTTGGCGACCTCTTCGCACTATGCGCCTCAGCATCCACTGACCCCGCTCCGTCAGTTTAAGCGGCCTACCTTTTCGTGGCTGAGTTGCTGTCGTTCCCAAACACTTCCACGTTCTTATAATACAGTTGACTGGAATATTTAGGAGCGAGGAAATTTCATGACTGGATTTGTTGCACAGGTGGCATCCTATCACAGTTCCACGCTGGAATTCACTGAGCTCCTGAGAGCGACCCATTCTTTCACAAATGTTTGTAAAAACAGTCTGCATGCCTAGGTGCTTGATTTTATATACCTTTGGCCATGGAAGTGATTGGAACACCTGATTCTGATTATTTGGATGGGTGAGCGAATACTTTTGGCAATATAGTGTATATATACTCAGTATGTCAGAAATACGTTGTACCTGCTTTGGTGCAATACGGCTGCACAAAATTATATATAGACAAAATCCAGATACACACGAAGGCTTGAAAATGCAGTATAAAATATTTATTGTTGCATGAATCATGTATATATATACTGTATATATACGATGGCCAAAGGTTTATAGAATGAATATGTAGAGAGGGATCCTGCAGGTTGTGCATAGTGTTATCCAGTCAGCATTTATGAAAATCCGTTAAACATGTTTCCATTGCCTCAGGATGCAGTTTACTTTCTTCTTACATGGAAAATACGATTTGTGATCACTGAGAAAAGCTTGCTCGAACTACATGTAAATAGTCCTGATAGAGTTGTGTATTTGAGATATCCTAAGCAATTCAGAGTTATAAACACAAGAAATTATGGTAAAGACCTTGAACCTGACGGTTTACAGTCAAGAACCAACAAATGCTCTTTCATGTATAAATAATATTAAAAGAAAAGAAGTTAAATGCCAATGCTATCCAGTGGAATATTTTAAATGAATACTGTACCACAGTACAGACGGCACAAGTTCAAACTGTGTAGACTATATTGGTAAGGAAATTCAGTTTTCTGTTGATGGCTGGAACTAGTTGAAAGAGTGGAGATTTTAGTGGGATACTTTGCTTGGATGGGGCAGCACAAAGACTACACGAGAACGTCTTCAATTTATTTTACACGATTGTGTCTGTTTCTAGAATCATAATTACCCTTTATACAAACTACTCTCTGGGCTATGGAAAACACATAAAACCATTGGCTTAATTACATGGAAATCTACAACTTACATACAAATGTCTCTACTTAATTGCTTATGTATCTGTAGTATAGTTTAAAAATCTGTAAGGAAACGTGGTTATTTAGTCTTTAATTCCGTTTCTGAAACTAATAAGTAAATAAAATGAAATATATTATAGATAGATATAGAAACAGATTACTTTTATCTGTGTCTTCCTACTCCATAATCCTTAGCCCAAATAGAAAGTTAAGTAGAAAAATATGGTAAAACCATGAACTCCAAAGTTATAGTTCTAGTAAACTTTAAATTAAAAGAAGAAATAAATTTAGGACAGAAGAGTGAAATATTTTCCAAAGTATACACTCTAGTCCATGTATAAATAATTCAGTGTGAAATTGTTCCACATATGTTTTAATACTATGTTCCATAATATGTTACAGCAGAGGGTTCCCAACCGCGGTCCTCAAGTACCCCCACCAGGCCAGGTTTTAAGCATTTCCTTGGGGAAATGCAGATTGAATCCTGCAATCACTGAGTAGCAAATCATATCACCTGTGCTCTGTTTTGGATATCTGGAAAACCTGACCTGTTGGGGGTACCTGAGGACCGCGGTTGGGAGCCGCTGTGTTACAGCACCACCCTGCTTACTCTTATTCTTCAAATATTAATAGAAAACATATTTCACAAACTTCTTTAAATGATGTCCAGTTAAGCCAGTCTTTTAAAGGCTTTTGCCTTTAGAAAAGACTTGCTAGTAACCAAATTTGTAGAACTACACTGACCAACTTGATAAAACATATTTTGAATCCTCTGGCGCTGGAACGTTAATCTAAACTAGCTTAAAAATGAGAAAAAAATGACAGAATGTTTTTGGAATTTGATTAGAGAAGGCATGCCTTGATATCAATTTGAAATACATAAATTTCCATATTACTATTTTTCATTTAATACATTTCAATGAAAGAAATTTCAACATGAGAATGGATAGAATGACAAACAGAGGGCGAGTGTTACTATGGATTTAAATTGGCATTATGGGAGTTGCCCCTACATGTGAGAAGAAGCATGAAGGTCACAAAACAGAAGAAGTACTGTATAACACATCTAATAAGAAAAAAGATACACACTGCGCTATGTTTGCGTCATCCTTTTCTTAAATTAGCGCTAACTTATATTGCTTCTTGTGTATGTGGTATATTTTCTACTGATACAGGAAAATAACCACTTGGTTCATTAGAGCTGCTGTGTATATACTTCTACTTTTATTTCTATTTTACTTAGCAGAACTTAATTTGGATTTTTTACAAAAGGTACAATGCATACATATGAGCGAGCAGCTATCGGGCTCTAACAAGATGCTATGGCCGCTCTAAGTCCTCTAGCCTTTCACTTGCTAGGAAAGTTGGAATGACTGAATTCATCTTCTCACATCCCGGATTTTTTTTTACTTATGTTATCGTTATGCAAAATTCACTTGTATAATTTTTTTAGACATTTTGTTTTGTGGTTTTGGTGGCCTGCATGTCAAAGAGTGTCATGTGCATCAGGTAAAACTTATCATATAAGACAAATGAGTTAGTTCGGCTTGCATTCATTTTGCTTGCTTTGGGTTACTCAATCTCGAGTGCATGTGCAAGTTCACTGGTGTTGTTGAAACAATCAATAGGCAGATTCCGAGGGTGTTCCATCGGTGTTTATCCATTTTGCAAAGTGCCAATATTTTCTAAAGTTTCCATTTGCTTTCCAATGGCACCAGCCTTGTGTTCAATGCTTGGCATTTTGAAGATTGCAATGTGGCCTTTGTGTGTGTTTTCACGTTCTGTGCCAAGGAGATGGAGAAACCAAAGGAGAACCCATGTTCAAGTCGCTGCTGTTGAATCCTGAATTTAGTGCATGAAATGTGCTGCCCAATCCTGTCCACGGCTTGCTGGGTTTGCTGAGTCTCATCAGGAGAAGTAGCTGCAGGTGCAACCTCTCTGGCTGATAATGTGTTTAAACAGGTGAATCCCATAGGACTCAATGTAAAATCTTAATGGGCACTATTACATTCTTGACGCTAACGTTAGCGCTCACCTGTGTGAGCGTTAACGTTAGCCATGGTGGCCCTAGTGCGGGTGCACCAAAAACCTGTTAGCGGTTTGGAGCTTGGGCTTTTCAGCGCGAGGTTACTGTACTTTGCGCTCCCTATGCTTAACATTGGCAAAGCAAAGTGTTAGTATATTGTAATGCTAACACTAATTAACGTTAATTACCGTCCGGCTGTGGTTAACCCAACAGTTAACCACAGCCAGGACCTGGTGCTAATGGATTCCACTGCTGCAGAATCCGTCAGCACCAGCCAAAAATCCCCACAAATTAATCCGATTCTCATCTTCCATCCCGCGGTGGGAACAGCGGCTCCAACCGCCTCCTCTGTCCGCCGGGAGCAGGGAGAGACTGAAGGAAAAAGTCGCCCAGTCTCTTTCTGCGGATCACTTCGCCGACCTGCCTGATCTCGCGAGGCTAGATCCGGCAGGTCATATGACTGGCAGCAGAAAAGAAAGAGGGGTTTCCTCTACTGATATCCGCACACCCAATTCGAGAGTCTGTGCTATCCCCTAGACGGCAGCAAATCAAAACAAGCACTCACACCTAGCAAGAGCGCCCATACCGACCCCTTCCTTTTCCATATGACTGGCAGCGTCTGCCTCAATAAATAGATATTTGAGAGAAGTGACTGTGGTCAGCATGTCATTTGATCCAGGGGTGGACTGACCCATCGGGCACTCAAGCACTGCACAAGGGCCCACGGGTCGGTAGGGCCCGGTTTGGGCAGACACAGTGGGCCCCTGCCGGTTTCCCTCTGATGGTCATTGAAATTGACAGGCAGCCAGTGGCACACTCTGAAAATGCCGCGGTGGTGCCTTCACCGCCCCCTCATGTGATGTGTCACGTGAGGGGTGGCGCCAGTGCAACGTGCCTGCTCCATTTTTAGACTGTGAGATGCAGGCATGCTGCAGGCGCCACCGTGGCATTTTCAGAGTGTGCCGCTGGCTGCCTGTTAATTTCAATGATCATCAGAGGGAAACCGGCGGGGGCCCACTGTGTCTGCCCAAACCGGGTCCCTACCGACCCGCTGGCCCTCAGACAGTGCCACCGAGCACAATGCACATTACTGAGTTTTATTGATATAGATTCTGTGATACGCTCATACACACTGCACATTACTGTGAGTTTTATTGCCGTGGAGCTCTGTGATACGCTCATACACACTGCACATTCCAGTGAGTTTTATTTCTGTGGATCTGTATCAGGATTGTATAGTATCTTTTAAAGTGATCGACAGTTTCCCACATTTTCCAAAGGAACTTTCTGTGCCGTGGTGCTGCCTTAGCTGCAATGAGTGGGTGATGGCTGCTGCAGCAGTGTGGTGGCCATCTGTAAGTATGGAGGGGGCACAATGGATCCCCCAATTCACTGCTCGGTCCAAGTTTCAAAAAGGTTATTTTTAGGAGTTCAGAAATAAATTCTTTAGCACAATAATGTACATGTGGGTGTTGCGTTGTAGGGGGTTGGGGGTTTTATGGGTGTGGCCTCCTGTGTGTGCAGAACAAGGGGGCCCCATGACCTCCTATTGCCCGGGGGCCCCATTAGTTGTCAGTCCGCCCTTGATTTGATCTTGTCCTGACACATAGATGGGGCCCATATAATGGTCTCAGAGTCTGAGTTGGGGACATTTCAATGCTCTCTGAATAACCCAGCATGTAAAATGCAAAAAACAAAAAAATATATATTTTTTTTAAACCACCTGGAAATATATCATAACATTTATTTGAAACATTAGATTTGTATGTATCATCTAAATATAGAGTAAAACAGCAGTTTTACGAGCGTACAGATTTTAATTCTGAGGTTGCCAAAATTGATTAAAATAATGTAAAGTTTCATGTATTTGCATGTCAATTTACAGGAATACTGCTTGGATGAAAGGTTCTAAACTCTAGATGGAGTTCCTCATATTTAAATCTTGATTATTAGCAAACAGGCAGAACTGACATTATCAAATATAACTAATGTGATAAAGGTAAATAATATAACTGGACAGATCTCCTGTTTATGGGTATATATAGGGACCATAGTGGAATTATTAGCAATGCTGGTACTAAAAAAACACCACAGAATATAAGAATATCTGTATATGGGCAGAATGATTGTATACGGAAATTATAGTAACACCTTTATAGATAAAGTTCATGGATTTCCAGCGACAATAACAACCTGAATCTTATCATTGTATAGTACTGAATTACCGCAGAGCTCTCCCTTTTTCTTATTTTATTAAAGTGAAGTTTTATGATACTCCTTATAACTTTTTACAACAATACTGGTTGACAGGATGGAGTCTAAATGAAAATATTTTTTTTCCCTAGGGAGGATACAAATTCTACATTATATTGTATGCAAATAGAGTTCTGTATGCTATTTTTGTATTATAATACAAAACTGTATTTACACGTTTTTGGTAGTGAAAGAGTAAAAAGCAGAATGTTGCTATGATGCGCAGCTGCATATCATCACAAGAGAAAAGTGGTGGATGCTGCCCTGAAAATCAATCAAGCATGCAAACTCCTAGATATACAGATGCCATTCTCTGCTCTTACCAGAGAACTTTGGAGATTTAAGAAAAGAAAATACATTTTTTGCTGCTAAATTATAGTATGTGAAAATAAATTCTTTTTTGTCGTGCCAACAATGTATGCTTATATATACAGATATACAGTCAATTTATTTTTTTAATATGTTTTCTATAGTAACATTACTTTTGTCTGTAACAGACTAGAATCAGGGAAACATATAATCCTTTGATGTTATATTACTAAACATTTTTTTAAAATGTGTTTAATATTATGTATATTTCTTTTGGGCTGGAACCAATTATCACATTTTCACTAGAGTTATAACTTCAAACAGTGCTAATTTGAATAATGTGACCACTTCAAGCGATATGATATTAGCAGATATTTAGGCCTGACTGTCTATATACTGTATTCTGTATAATAGCTTTGACAATTTGATCTTTATTATTGGGTTATTACAAGATAACAATCCATCTTTTAAATCTACATGCAAAATGACAAGAATGGACAAAGGTAACATAAAACACACATGCGGGCCCTAAAAACATAAGGACTTAAAAGTAATAAGTGACAATATTTGACGATTTTTTTAGAGCATTTCAGAAGTCACATGAGTAATGCAAACATTTGTAAATTAGTACCTATTTCTGTTATATTCATTAGTATGTAGTTTTAGTGTCGCGGGATTGCATAGATTATAATATTACTCGTCCTAGTTTTACTAGCCTATAGGTTCTCAAATACGCACCCTTGCGCTGTCATTGTCAAAATATTGCTCTCTGAATGTGGGACACATCACAGAAACCATATGGTTATGATTTGTTGTAGAGTGCCTTGCATGTTGTGGTATGCACAAATCCTTCTCATCTCTACACTGCTTCCTTGTTGCTTCCCTGCCCAAGGGTGTATTCTTCCTGCTTGATGCTCACATCTGTAATGTACCTTGCAGCACCGTAACTTTGCACTCACCCCTGGGAGCACAGCTTACAAAATAAGAACTCATTCTTTTGCTGCTTTATCTCAGTTTTATAACAGTATATATTATTTGGTTCCATTTATTTTCCAATGTATTCTCTTTTATCCTCTGGTTTCAGTCTAGCCTTGTCCTGGGGTCGTCTAACTTGACTTGTTCATTCCTTCTAACAAATGTGATTATAATTTTCCTCAACGATAGATATACAGGGTTATTCAGAGAGAGGTGAAAACCAGGAGAATGGCTGGAGAAGTGAAAATTCTAGGTCAAAATAGCCAAACCAGAAAACTTCTCCCATTTATCTCACTTTCCAAATCGGCTATTTTGACCTAGAATTTTCCCTTCTCCAGTCATTCTCCTTGTTTTCACCTCTCTCCGAATAGCCCTGTAAGTAGATTACATCTTGATTTGTTTGTGATCATAGCTGCCTAGTGCCTTGTCAAGTTCCACTTTCCAGTCCTGTTCCTGTTTTGGTTTGAGGACCTCCGTCTGCTAACAAGACCTTATTCATACAGTTCTAGTTTTTGAAAATTACTTATATTTCATTAAAATGTCTTCAAAACTGATATTGTAAAACCACCCAGAAACCATTCAATAAGATATAAGAACTTGTATTTCCTGACTCAGAAACCATCTTGGGCCAAAGGATATGTTATAAACCAGTGATGGCGAACCTTTTTGAGCTAGATTGCCCATCCTGCAACGAGAAGCCAACTTATTTATCTCAAAGTGCCAATTCAGCAAAAAAGACATGAATGTTGAGGTTTTCTCTTTCGAACATTTGTACACAACTAGTTTATTAACCTTTCTGTAGTAGAAGAAAAAAATGCAATAAAGGGCTTTCAATGATGTGACATAACACGTCTTAATTACAATCATCATTTGTATAAATGCCAAAAGGTTTTGCCGTACAATAGTTCCACATTATGTCCTCATGCCACAATCTCTCCACATTACAGCCACATGTCTTAATGTCTCCACATCATGCCCACATTCCACAATGCCTGTTTATTATGCTTACATCCCAAAATTCCTCCATATTATGCCCACATGTCCCAATGCCACCACATTATCCCCTTATTCCACATTGTCGCCATTTATGCCCACAAGCCACCATCTCTTCACATTATGCCCACGCTACCTCCACTTTATACCGTTGTTTAACAATCCCTGCACATAATTCCCACATTTCACAATCCCTCCACATTATGCCCACATGCCTCATTGCCTGCACATTATGCCCACATTCCACAATGCCGGTGTATTATGCCCATATGCCACATTATGACCACATGCCCTAATACCTCCACTTTATGATCACATGTCTCAACGACTCCACATCTTGCCTATATTCCACAATGCCTGTACATAATACACACATGGCTCAATTCCTCCTTATTATGCTCAGATTCCTCAATCACTCCAAATTATGCACACATTCAACAATGGCTCATCATTATACCTACATTCCACAATCTCTTCCAATTAAACTCACATTCTTCAATACCTCTACATTATGCCCACATGCCACAGTCCCTCCTTATTATGCCCACATGCAACAATCCTTCCACATTATACCTACATTCCAAAATGCCTGCACATTCTGCACAGCCTGTCCCTGAGCTGGATAATGGTACCATAGGGCTTTGGGCAGGCTACCTCTTTGGGACCCTCCTTAAATGTAGCCGACATTTTCCACTGTGTATGAGAATATCACAGAACTCAACAGCAAGTAAGATCACAGTAAAATTGGTGTGAATATATATATATGAAGGAGTCTCGGTCTCCGCACACCCGGTAGCAGATTACTCGTGCTCTGGTGCTGGAACCAGGTATTTGGTAAGAACAGTTCTCTCGACGTTCCGCAACTCAGAGACTTTCAATAATTCTTAAATCCTTTATTAGGTCATATAAGTCGACGTTTCAGTCCCACTGGACTTTTTTCAAGAAATATATGTATACAGTATATTTATATGTATCACAATTCTCCAAAGCAATAAAAATCACAGTAATGTACGTTGTGTTTGAGCATATCACATAGCTCTACAACAATACAACTCACAGTAATATGCGGTGTGTATGAGTGTATCACAGAGCTGCACAGCAATAAACCGTACACTCATACACACCACACATTACTGTGAGTTTTATTGCTGTGAAGCTCTGTAATACACTCACACACACAGCACATTACTATGAGTTGTTTTGTTGTGGAGCTCTGTTATACTGTAATTTGTGGTGTGTATGATTGTATCACAGAGTTCCACGGCAATAAAATTAAAAGTGATATGTATGAGCGTATCACAGAGCTCTACAGCAATAAAACTCCCAGAATTTAAACAGTGTGTATGAGTGTATCTCTATGATCCACAGGAATAAAAGACAACTGCTCAAACCAAACATGGAGGAGTCCCTAAAGGAAATCCTCACACACATATAGTCACATAACCTATCAATATGCCCACACAGCCCCACATAAATATAGCCATACAGTCTTATAGCCACATATCCATATTGACATATTGTCACACATCCATATACCCACAGTCATACATCCATCAACTCTCACATATATCCACACATCCAAATACCCACACATTCCCAGTTCCAAAACCCACACATCTAAATACCCACACACTTATATGCCTGCACACTCATACACCCATACATTCATATACCCACACAGGCACACACTCATATACCCACACACCCACACTCTCATATCATCACCTACCCACACATTGACCAATATACCTTTTCCAGGTTAGATGCTGTTCCTCTGCAGGCACTGCCCAGGCCTCACTGGGCCCTGGATAGGGTCTAAAGGTGTCAGGCTGGGCTGAACTGATTATCCTGGAGACTTGAGGCTTTGGGCCTACCACCACACGCAGCTTGAGGCCTATCGGCTGCTCGCTCACAGCCTCGAACCAGCTGCGCACAGAGTTGGAATGATGGCCATAGGTTCACCATCACAGTTATAGGCAATCCTGGAACATTTGTTTGAGGTATATGGAGGAACAGTATTTATTTATAAGAAGAATTTGATTGGATACGATCAGAAAAGCTGGACAGTATCACGTGTGAATCATAACGTTGGTTTTTCTGGGAGCAAATGTAAGTTTTACACCTATCTTGAAATGCATTTAAAATCCTGTATCATCGATTTAATTCTTTATTACCAGCTAGCATTAGTTACTCCTGACTATGATGCTACTATTACTATAGTTACTATAGTACACCTGCCAGCTATTTAAGGCTAGGGTCAAACAAACGCATTTTTCGCATTGTCCGTAAAAAAGTGCGTCCGAACGCATTGACGTATTTTTTCCCGGAATACGCGAAAACGGTCATACGATGCGCATTTTTGGGCGTGTTTTTTTACGGATCGTCAATTAAACACTTTTTGCGTCTGGACGTTATGTTGGCCGGACATGAGCAGCGTCTGACATCTCCTAATCACGCACACACGCCGCTATGCCGCCGAGGCGCACTCTGTACGTCAGTACTAGCGGTTCTGCGTTCTCAAAAAAATGCGTTAATTTTCCACTTGCGTTGCGTGGCCGGACTTTTGTGCGGCCGTACTTCGTATATTGGCCATCATTGCGAGTCATTTGCTGCTACTGCGACCGTGGTTAAGTGCGCCTAAACGCACGTTAAAAATGCACTAGTCTGACCCCAGCCTTAAACAATACCTCTCATTTTTTTAAAACTAACTCCCATGAGTCACAGTATCAGAAGCATTCAAATAATGTTATAAAATATCAGTTACATTTAAGTGGATTAGTATATCATTTCTAGAAGATGTGTGATTCAAAAATTGGTTAGAAATGTGATTTTTTAGCAGCATAGCAAATTTACTAATTTGATTGCCTATAATCCACATCTAATGTTGTAAATTCCGCGCTCACAACTAAGTAACTGTTTTGCACACATAAAAAGTAATATTGAGGATATTTATCTCAGATTTAGAGCTCTAGCATTAACCTAACATAGTAGACTCCTTAAATCATTCAGGGTTATTCATAGAGAATTGAAAAGTCACTGCACATTCGGTGACTTTTCATTCTCTTCAATTCGGTGCAATTTGGCGATCCCATTTCAGCGACCCCGCGGTGTATTCAGCAAGCAGCACAGGGCCGTCGAAGTGCAGGGAAAAGCCACCGCAAACCCGATGTACACTCCCCGCAAAACCCGGCGAATGCGCCCCGAAACACGCAAAAACATCCGGATTAACCCCGCCGAACACGCCGGAGAAACCCAAGCAGCCGCCGATCACAGCGGAAAAAGCCGACACCACAGACGAATGGAGTGAAAAAAAAAAAACAGTACGCTTGGATGTTTGAAAAGTGAAACGCTGTTTGCAAAGAAACTACAGAACGAAAATGTCTGATATTTACATATAAGATCCAATGAATGATAATAAAAGGGCTGTTACAGAAAAAAGAAGAAACGATTTAAAAAAAAGAAAAAAAAAATGTTTGCAAAAAAATCCCGAAAAATGCCTAAAAGATCCTACAAAATCTATACATTAGGAGAGTTTTTATTGCAGAATATTATAATCAACGGTTTATTAGATATTGGATTGAAACAGGAATATTTTTAACATTGAAGCCTATGGGATTCGCCTGAATAAACCTGTAGAATTTGCCCACCGAACAGCAGGGCAATTCGGCAACTTTTCACTGCTGGTTTTTGTTCCCTGAATAGATGAACCATTGCTTCTCTATGGGGATTTCACTGCTTTCGAACAGGCACCGTATGTGCAGGCAATTCACCAACATTTGGCGAACTGCCTGCTCTCTGGATAGCCGAATGGCCAGGAAGGGTAAACGAACGCTGAATTTAACTGTTCGGTTACCTTTCGACCACAATTCGGATCTCCTTGAATAACGCTGATATGCTTTTAATTAAAGGGACACTCTAGGCAACATGACTACCTAAGCTATTTTAGGTGGTCATGATGCCCGGAGTATTCCCTTGCCTGTCCCTCCTGCCTCCGCTCAGCCGATCGTCAGGAAAGGCTGAAAACAGCTGAGAGAGGCGGAGGAGTTTACTCCGCCCTCCCAGCTGTCAGTCAGCAGAGCGGGAATCATATTTCCCGCTTCTGCCGACTTTTGCTGAGTAGGAGACGTCATCGCGCTTTCAGCGCGATGACGTCTCCAACTCACCGCAGAAGCTGGCGGCTCCTTCTGAGGGTTAGTGTTGCGCGCATCCTCTTGCGCGCAACACTAATCCTCAGAGGGAGCCGGGAGGAAGCCTGCCGATTGGCTGGCTTATGTGAGAGGCGCGCATGCGCGCTTCTCACGTAAACCAGAAGCCAAGAAGCATGAAGAAGGACGGGAGCGGAAGAGGAGGGAGGGGAGTATATAAAAAAAAAAAAAACGCCGCTGGAAAGAAGTGGATTTTAGGGTAAGTATTACAGTTACAAAAAAAAAAAAAAAAAAAAAGAAAGATTTATTAAGGGAATAGGGATAGGTTAGGATAAAAAAACAGGGGGTGATTTTTTGAGTAGAGTGTCCCTTTAAGTTTAATTAAATTTAATTTGTCTAGCCTTTCTTTAACCACAGCCTCCTCTTGCCAATCTCTAGGAGTTCTCAGTTTGCTCATAATAACTTTTCTAAACTGGATTTGATTATTTTAATAATCCAAAGTAGTCCTTGGTCAATTACTAAATAATAGAGGGTAATAAAAAGCCAAATTGCCCATATTATATTCTAGTTTATTAGATCTGGCCTAATTTTAGAGAATGTCAATTCGCCAAAGGTGACTATGCAGTAAATAAAATATATAGGTCGACTATCCTCCCGAGACAGACTATCGTTATACACAATGATGTAAGCATTAGTCAAGTCATAGAGGTTGCTGGGTGCATGAGTAGCCAGACATACATTTACCAGCAGAACTAATGCAAGGAATTGAGGGCACAAAGGCGAAGATACGTTTAGCTGCCCACACAGCACATAACTGTGTGGTTCACTGAATGGGACAGGAGTAAGTGTAGTTGACTGATAGAGATGGGAGTTAGTATATGAGTATGTGATTGGCTAACTGAGGTAAAACTTACAGGGTTATTCAGAGAGAGGTGAAACTCAGGAGAATGACTGGAGAAGTGAAAATTCTAGGTCAAAATAGCCAAACGAGAAAAATTCTCCGATTTATCTCACTTTCCAAATTGGCTATTTGGTCTAGATTGTTCATTCTCCTGCCATTTCTCCTGGTTTTCATCTCTCTTTGAATAACCATGTAACAGTGTGGTTGGCTGAATGAGGTATGACTGAGTGTGGTTGGCTTAGTGAGTTAGGAGTGGATGTGTGGATGACTAACAGGGTTATTCAAAGAGATCCGAATGGCTGCCGAAAGGGAACCTGTTATCTTTCTTGACCATTCGGCTATCCAGAGAGCAGGCAATTTGCCAAATCCTAGCGAATTACATAGTTACATAGTTACATAGGCTGAAAAAGACATGCGTCCATCGGTTCAGCCTCTCCCACATAACCTACTGCTGTTGATCCAAAAGAAGGCAAAAAACCCAGTCTGAATGCTTGCCAATATGCAACATACTGGGAAAAATTCCTTCTTGACCCCAGAATGGCAGTCAGATTTCTCCTTGGATCAAGAAGCTTTTACCCACATATTAATATATAACCCTTAATATTGTGTCTGCAGGAAGTCATCCAGTCGTTTTTAAATCTGTACAGACTCTGACCAACCACCTCAACAGGCAGAGAATTCCACAGCTTTATTGTTCTCACCGTAAAATAACCCTTCCTATGCTTTAAGCTAAATTTTCTTTCTTCCAGTCTAAATGGATGACCCCTTGTCCTATGTATAGTCCTGTTAATGAATAGGTTATCAGACAATGGTTGATAATGGCCCCGTATATATTTATATAAGGTTATCAGATCCCCTCTAAGGCACCTTTTCTCTAAACTAAACAGGTTTAAGCTTGTTAGTCTTTCCTCATAACTTAACCCTTCCATCCCCCTTATTAATTTAGTTGCCCGTCTCTGCACTTTTTCTAACGATATAATTGCCTGCACATACGGTGCCTGTTCGAGGGCAGTGAAATCCCCATAAAAAAACAATGCTTCGGCTATTCAGAGAACAAAAACCAGCAGTGAAAGGTTCCCTAAATGCCCTGTCATTCGGTGGTTTAATTCGGCAGGTTTATTCAGGCGAATCCCATAGGCTTCAATGTTAAAAATATTCCCGTTTTATTCCAATATCTAATAAACCGTTCATTATAAAATTCTGCAGTAAAGAGTCTCTTTATTTATAGTTTTTTAGGATATTTTAAGCATTTTTCTGTATCTTTTCTTTAAAAAAAATCCGATTTTTTTTTTTTTAAGTTTACTTATTTTTTCTGTAACAGCCCTTTTTAGTATCATTCCTTGGGCCTCATATGTAAATTACAGACATTTTTGCTCGGTAGTTTCTTTGTAAACAGCGTTTCACTTTTCAAACATTCAAGCAAACTGTTTTCCTAATTTATTCACTGCACAGGTCTGCGGTCTCAGCTTTTTCCGGCGGCTGCTCCTGCTCGGGTTTTTCCGGCGTTTTCGGTGGGTTAATCCAGATGTTTTTGCCGGTTTCGGCATGCATTCACCGGGTTTTTGCGGTGAGTTTTCAGCAGGTGTTCGGCTGCTTTTCCCTGCACTTCGACGGCCCTGTGGTGCTTGCTGAATACACCGCAGGGTCGCCGAAATGGGATCAGCAAAACGAACCGAATTGAAGAGAACGAAAAGTCACCGAATGTGCGGTGACTTTTCGATTCTCTTTGAATTACCTTGTAAGTGAGGTTGCAAATTTTCCGTACGGTGCCATTTCATGGCCATTCGGCTATTCAGAAAGCAGGCAATTCGCCAAATATTGGCAAATTGCCAGCGAAATAAGAGGACCTTCGGTGGCAGTGAACTTCCCATAGAGAATGAATGGTTTATCTATTCAGAGCTCACCGAAGAGCACCGAAATATCAGTGACATGCCCTGATTTTCGGTGGTTTCATTCCACAGATTTAAGCAGGTGAATCCCATAGGTTTCATTGTAAAAAAAAAAAAAAAAATCCACCTTTTTATTAAATATTTATTCAACGGTTTATTCTTTTCATTTGCAGCAAAAAGTCTATTTATTTTTTAGGATTTATTAGGCATTTTTAAGATTTTTTTAAAATGGCATTGTTTTTTTCTGTAACAGACCTGTTCATTATACAGTAATTCATAGGACCTTATACATTATTTCCAGGCATTGTCATGCAGTAGTTTTTGGAAAACGCCTTTTTAAAGTTGCGGGCATTTTTTTCCATGTTCGGTGGCTTGTCGGCTTTTTCTGGCAGCTAGTCGGTGGTCTGTTTGGGGGGTTGTCAGCGTCTATCTGATCGATTCAGCAGATTTGCGGCGGATCTTCGGATGCACTTGGCGGTTTTTCTGATCCATTCAGTGGTTATTCGTCAATTTTTCAGATCGATGCGAGGCTTTTGCATCAGATTTTCGATTCGTTTGGCAGGTCGATTCGCCGCACTTCGGGGACCCTACGGTGAATGCTGAATTCACCGCGAATCGAACTCACCGAAGTGCAGCGGACAGGAGAGCACCAAAATGTGAATAACTCTCTGAATAACCCTGTCAGTATGGTACAGGCAGGATGATGAATTGCCAGTGCCAATGCTGTGTATCAGATTAGAATTATTTTGTTTCACCAGCAGAATGAATGGCCATTAAAGTAAACTAAAACCTCTGATTGTGTTTTGTTTGGCATGAAGCTACAGTGGTGAGCTGAAATGACAACCTTTTTTCTTCTTATGTTTTATACATTACAGAAGCCCAGAAAGGCCATGCATTTTAAAAAAAAATTTTTGGTTTGTTTCATTAACTTTTTTTTTCATACACTGTTAGTAAGGAAGCCCAGAGAGGCCATTTTCAGTTGGGAAGTGTCATAGAGAGCAAGCACACACTGAAAGCAGCTACTTTGATCCTGTTAGCCACACACACTCCTATATGGACAATGACCCCCTCACACACACTGATCATACACTCACAATGATCCTCTTCCCTCATTTGGATGTCTGGCAGACTTGGGTCCAGTAGCAGGGCCCAGGTGCTGTTGGGTAGTGTCAGGTGGGTATGCCTATCTGCCGTCGTCGGGCAGCTCCAGTTCAGCACATTTGTGTGTGAGCTCAGGGGCACCTCTGGTCGCACTGAGCGACGTATGTAGGTGGTGCAGCCTCCAGTGCAGCGGCACTCAGCAGCGTGACACCTTCAACCCTCTCAGGTTCCTGTGGCTCCGTCTTATTAAACAAAGCCACAGGACTTGCGGCTGCTGGGCATCCAATTCGCCTTACTATCTCCCCGCTGGAGGTGTCTACAAACCAAGCTGTGGGGCCCCCCAAACAGTGTATGAAAAAAAAAGCCAGGAAAACAATTTTGTTTTCCTAACTTTTTTTTCAGTGCATGAAAAAAAAAAGTTAATGAAACAAACCAAAAAAAAATTAAAAATGCATGGCCTTTCTGGGCTTCTGTAATACATGGACCAGGCTGGATACTTCTTGTCTACGCAGCCGCCCTGTTAGGGAACAGGCGCAAAATCTTTTTTTCTGCATATATGTATATTTTGTTGTATCTCCAGCCAGGTCATTATTGCTGCTGACCCTTTCTGTGTTTTCTTTTTAATCCCAAGGTGGAATTGTTCCTGATGAGGGTATAAATATCAACCCAACGGTTTGCCTCTTAGCTGATAAGCAGCATGAGGATATCTGGTTGCTCAGAAAAGCAGGCCTTGGTTTCATTAGGTAGGATTCACCTGACCAGAAGTGCCATGACCTGGCAGGTGAGCTTACACTTTAATGGCCATTCAAGTAAACTAAAACCTCTGTGTATTGTTTTGCATGGAGCTACAGTGGTGAGCGCAAATGACAACCTTTTTTCTTGTTATGTTTTCCATATGAAGCAGGCTGGATACCTCTGGTCTACGTAGCCACCCTGATAGGGA
Organism: Leptobrachium leishanense; assembly: GCA_009667805.1. Lineage (NCBI taxonomy): Eukaryota > Metazoa > Chordata > Amphibia > Anura > Megophryidae > Leptobrachium > Leptobrachium leishanense. The sequence goes on from CM019066.1 coordinate 165,159,137, forward strand.
ATAGGTGCAAAATCGTTTTTTCTGCATAGAGAGAACAATAATGACTTTACAACATTAAAATAGAAGGGGCACTTAATTTGCCAATACAACTTTTAGGGAATATATAGATTTTGTAACAAGCTAATTTTTGCTCAATTTTTCATACTTTTGGTTTTTGAACAAACAAAAAAACCTATGGGCAAGATTCCTGGTTAAACTTATCCAGAGCTATAGCAAGCTATCCAGAACAATTACCGTTATGCATAATGTCTCCAGTCATTATCTTATAGACAGTAATCACTATTCTACTTTCCTTGTGCCTCGGCATAACGCATCCCTACTGTAAATAATATCTCCTATACTTTGAATAGAAGCCATTATTGCGCACCTAGGATTAGAAGAACAAGCTATTCCAAGCTAGCTAGTTCTTCTGTCTTGAGGGTGGAATCTCTAAAAGAAATACTTTCTCCTAATTCCTGGTATTAAGTGACTTTGCTTTGACAAACCACTTGTCCCACCTTGTTCCATGGTGGAGAGGGCATTGTGATCCACTGCTTTACTCTCGCTGCAAGCAGAGCGAGACTGGAAACAAATAGTTCCAATTTCCCTCAGCAATACGTCCACGCCTCTTGCTCGATTCCTCAAGTGCGAGCGTGTGCATAGCTTGAGAATGGGACATGCTGGGATCCAGGTAGTCTTATGGACTCCAGGAAATATAATCCATATACAGTTGTGTTCAAAATTATTCAACCCCCAATGCTGTAAAGGGTTTTAGGGAATTTAGTGTACATTTGTAATTGTATTCAGAATGAAATCCTACAAGGACTTTTTAAAGAACCATATGCAACTAAAATGACATCAATTGGTTTTGTAATACAGTAGTAACTGTTTCTTTTGTGAATTCTTCATTGACACAATTATTCAACCCCTTAAAGACTACCACTCTGAAGAACAGAGGTTCATTCAAGTGTTTTCAATCAGGTATTGAAAACACCTGTGGATGTCACGGAGTAGCAATAAAGCATAATAAGCACCAATTAGGCAGCTTTAAAATGACTGTGATACTCAGCTCCTTCTAGACATTTACTGGTGTGGTTACAAACATGGTGAAGTCAAGAGAATGGTCCAGGAAGACAAGAGAAGAGGTGATTACTCTTCACAGGAAGGGCAATGGCTATAAGAAGATTGCAAAGATGTTAAACATACCAAGAGAGACCATAGGAAGCATCATTCGCAAATTCAAGACAAAGGGCACTGTTGAAACGCTACCTGGTCGTGGCAGAAAGAAGATGCTGACTTCGACTGCTGTGCGCTACCTGAAGCGTAGAGTGGAGAAAAGTCCCCGTGTGACTGCTGAGGAACTGAGAACAGATTTGTCAGATGTGGGTACTGAAGTTTCAGCTCAGACAATACGGCGCACACTGCGTAATGAAGGCCTCCATGCCAGAACTCCCAGGCGCACCCCCTTGCTGTCTCCAAAGAATAAGAAGAGTCGACTGCAGTATGCCAAAAGTCATGTGGACAAACGACAGAAGTGTTCTGTGGACTGATGAAACAAAATTAGAACTGTTTGGGCCCATGGATCAACGCTATGTTTGGAGGAGGAAGAACAAGGCCTATGAAGAAAAGAACACCTTGCCTACTGTGAAGCATGGCGGGGGGTCAATCATGTTTTGGGGCTGTTTTGCTTCTGCAGGTACAGGGAAGCTTCAGCGTGTGCAAGGTACCATGAATTCTCTTCAGTACCAGGAGATATTGGATGACAATGTGATGCAGTCCGTCACAAACCTGAGGCTTGGGAGACGTTGGACCTTTCAACAGGACAATGATCCCAAGCATACCTCCAAGTCCACTAGAGAATGGTTGCAGATTAAAGGCTGGAACATTTTGGAGTGGCCATCGCAGTCACCTGACTTAAATCCGATTGAGAACCTCTGGTGGGACTTAAAGAAAGCAGTTGCAGTGTGCAAGCCTAAGAATGTGACTGAACTGCAGGCTTTTGCCCATGACGAATGGGCGAAGATACCCGTAGATCGCTGCAAGACACTTGTGTCAAGCTATGCTTCACGTTTAAAAGCTGTTATAACTGTAAAAGGATGTTGTATTAAGTACTAAGATTGAATGTCACTTGGGGGTTGAATAAAACTGATAATGATGTGAGCACAGAAAAGACATTTGTGGTTATTTCATTATAAATGTTATGTTATATTTGTCTCACCTACACGTGCCTCTTTGATTTAATTGTAAGCAAGATGACTGAATGATCAAAATCAATGTCAAACTGGCCAAAACACTCAATTTCAGTGGGGGTTGAATAATTTTGAACACAACTGTAGAACATACAGACCCTTATAATCCGTATAGACCCTTATAATCAATACAGAACAATCAGACCTTTTTACCCGTATAGAACATACAGACCCTTATAATCCATACAGACCCTTATAATCCATATAGACCCTTATAATTAGTGATGGGCCGAACACCCCCGTGTTCGGTTGGCATTCGAACCCAAACATTTGAAAAAGTTTGAAATCGAACGCGAACACGATTCGAACACAATGCAAGTCAATGGAGCTCAAAAGTTTGAAAATGAAGGTCCCCTCCAGAAGGCATATATGCGAGATATTGGTCATAAAAGGTGTATGGGGGTCCAGGTACTGCCCTGGGGGACAGGAAACAATGAAAAAAAAATAATAAAAAAACCCACGTTTTTAACCATTTCACTGCTGAGTGCTGAGCCATTTCACCGCTGTGCGCTGAGCTCATTTTTACTGCTTTTGCTCATGTATAAACGCGTGTTTTTGCTCATGTTTAAACGCGATTTGAAGCCATGGGAAATGTTTGAGCAACAACGAGTGGGAAAAATTACGATCTTAACGCAAACGTTAACGCTCACTTGCGTGAGCATTAACGTTTGCTGCGGAGTTCACCGCATATTACAATCCAAACGCAAACGGGTTAAGTAACCAAATTTGTAAGAAGAAGAATTAATGCAGCATAGGAATCCGCACACTGCCGGGCAGAGCCGCTACAGTATAATTAATGCAGCATATAATGCTGCACACTGCCAGGCAGCATATGAATCCTCACACTGCCGGGCAGCACCTTTACAGTAAAATTTATGTAGCATATGAATCCTCACACTGCGAGGCAGCACCTTTACAGTATAATTAATGCAGCATATAATGCCGCACACTGCCGGGCAGCACCTTTTACAGTATAATTAATGCAGCATATGAATCCTTACACTGCCGGGCAGCACCTTTTACAGTATAATTAATGCAGCATATGAATCCTCACACTGCCAGGCAGCACCTTTACAGTATAATTAATGCAGCATATGAATCCTCACACTGCCGGGCAGCACCTTACAGTATAATTAATGCAGCATATGAATCCGCACACTGCCAGGCAGCACCTTACAGTATAATTAATGCAGCATATGAATCCTCACACTGCCAGGCAGCACCTTTACAGTATAATTAATGCAGCATATGAATCCTCACATTGCGGGGCAGCACCTTTACAGTATAATTAATGCAGCATATGAATCCTCACACTGCCGGGCAGCACCTTTACAGTATAATTAATGCAGCATATGAATCCTCACACTGCCGGGCAGCACCTTTACAGTATAATTAATGTAGCATATGAATCCTCACACTGCGGGGCAGCACCTTTACAGTATAATTAATGCAGCATATGAATCCGCACACTGCCAGGCAGCACCTTACAGTATAATTAATGCAGCATATGAATCCTCACACGCCGGGCAGCACCTTTACAGTATAATTAATGCAGCATATGAATCCTCACACTGCCAGGCAGCACCTTTACAGTATAATTAATGAAGCATATGAATCCTCACACTGCCGGGCAGCACCTTACAGTATAATTAATGCAGCATATGAATCCGCACACTGCCAGGCAGCACCTTACAGTATAATTAATGCAGCATATGAATCCTCACACTGCGGGGCAGCACCTTTACAGTATAATTAATGCAGCATATGAATCCGCACACTGCCAGGCAGCACCTTACAGTATAATTAATGCAGCATATGAATCCGCACACTGCCAGGCAGCACCTTACAGTATAATTAATGCAGCATATGAATCCTCACACTGCAGGCAGCACCTTTACAGTATAATTAATGCAGCATATGAATCCTCACATTGCGGGGCAGCACCTTTACAGTATAATTAATGCAGCATATGAATCCTCACACTGCGGGCGCACCTTTTACAGTATATTAATGCAGCATATGAATCCTCACACTGCCGGGCAGCACCTTTACAGTATAATTAATGTAGCATATGAATCCTCACACTGCGGGGCAGCACCTTTACAGTATAATTAATGCAGCATATGAATCCGCACACTGCCAGGCAGCACCTTACAGTATAATTAATGCAGCAAATGAATCCTCACACTGCCGGGCAGCACCTTTACAGTATAATTAATGTAGCGTATGAATCCTCACACTGCGGGGCAGCACCTCTACAGTATAATTAATGTAGCATATGAATCCTCACACTGCGGGGCAGCACCTTTACAGTATAATTAATGCAGCATATAATGCCGCACACTGCCGGGCAGCACCTTTTACAGTATAATTAATGCAGCATATAAATCCTCACACTGCCGGCAGCACCTTTTACAGTATAATTAATGCAGCATATGAATCCTCACACTGCCGGGCAGCACCTTTACAGTATAATTAATGTAGCATATGAATCCTCACACTGCGGGGCAGCACCTTTACAGTATAATTAATGCAGCATATGAATCCGCACACTGCCAGGCAGCACCTTACAGTATAATTAATGCAGCATATGAATCCTCACACGCCGGGCAGCACCTTTACAGTATAATTAATGCAGCATATGAATCCTCACACTGCCAGGCAGCACCTTTAGGCTAGGGTCAGACTGAGGCAGTGCGAACGCGCGTGCAGCCGCACTTAATCACGGCCGCACTAGCAGCAAGTGCCAGGCAATAACGGCCAATATACGAAGTACGGTCGCACAAAAGTCCGGCTGCGCAACGCAAGTGGAAAATGAACGCATTTTTTCGAGAACGTGAAACCGCTAGTACTGATGTACAGAGTGCGCTGCGTCCGCTAGAGGCGTGTGTGCGTGAATTGGAGACATCAGACGCTGCTAATGTCCGGCCAACATAACGTCCAGATGCAAGAAGTGTTTTATTGATGATCCGTACAAAATCACGGACGAAAATGTGCATAGTATGACCGCTATCACGTATTCTGTGAAAAAATGCGTCCATTCGTTCGAACGCACTTTTTCACAGACAACATAAAAATGCGTTCGTCTGACCCTAGCCTTACAGTATAATTAATGCAGCATATGAATCCTCACACTGCCGGGCAGCACCTTTACAGTATAATTAATGTAGCATATGAATCCTCACACTGCGGGGCAGCACCTTTACAGTATAATTAATGCAGCATATGAATCCGCACACTGCCAGGCAGCACCTTACAGTATAATTAATGCAGCATATGAATCCTCACACTGCCGGGCAGCACCTTTACAGTATAATTAATGTAGCATATGAATCCTCACACTGCGGGGCAGCACCTTTACAGTATAATTAATGCAGCATATGAATCCTCACACTGCCAGGCAGCACCTTTACAGTATAATTAATGCAGCATATGAATCCTCACACTGCGGGGCAGCACCTTTACAGTATAATTAATGCAGCATATGAATCCTCACACTGCCAGGCAGCACCTTTACAGTATAATTAATGCAGCATATAATGCCGCACACTGCCGGGCAGCACCTTTACAGTATAATTAATGCAGCATATGAATCCTCACACTGCCAGGCAGCACCTTTACAGTATAATAATGCAGCATATGAATCCACACACTGCCGGGCAGAGCCGCTACAGTATAATTAATGCAGCATATAATGCTGCACACTGCCGGGCAGCATATGAATCCTCACACTGCCGGGCAGCACCTTTACAGTATAATTAATGTAGCATATTAATCCTCACACTGCGGGGCAGCACCTTTACCGTATAATTAATGCAGCATATAATGCCGCACACTGCCAGGCAGCACCTTTACAGTATAATTAATGCAGCATATGAATCCTCACACTGCCAGGCAGCACCTTTACAGTATAATTAATGCAGCATATGAATCCTCACACTGCCAGGCAGCACCTTTACAGTATAATTAATGCAGCATATGAATCCTCACACTGCCGGGCAGCACCTTTACAGTATAATTAATGTAGCATATGAATCCTCACACTGCGGGGCAGCACCTTAAGGCTGGGGTCAGACGAACGCAGTTTTAACGTGCGTTTAGCCGCACAAAATCACGGCCGTGCTAGCAGCAAATGACGTCCAATGCCGGGCAGCATACGACGAACGGCCGCACAAAAGTTCATCCGTGCAACGCAAGTGGCAAACGAACGCATTTTTTCGAGAACGTCAAACCGCTAGTACGGACGTACAGAGTGCGCTGCGGCCGCATAGCGGCGTGTTTGCGTGATTGGGAGACGTCAGACGCTGCACACGTCCAGCCAACAAAACGTCCAGACGCAAAAAGGGTTTTATTGATGATCCATACAAAATCACGGACGGAAATGCGCATCGTATGACCGCTGTCGCGTATTCCGTGAAGAAATACGTCCATTCGTTCGAACTCACTTTTTCGAGGACAACGCGAAAAATGCGTTCGTCTGACCCTAGCCTTACAGTATAATTAATGCAGCATATGAATCCGCACACTGCCAGGCAGCACCTTTACAGTATAATTAATGCAGCATATGAATCCTCACACTGCCAGGCAGCACCTTTACAGTATAATTAATGCAGCATATGAATCCTCACACTGCCGGGCAGCACCTTAAGGCTGGGGTCAGACGAGCGTGATTTCTACGGACTGTACGTCCGTGCAGTACGGACATCGTCAGTACGGATGACGCAGTAGTGGTCACACAGTCCGTTTTTTCACTGAAGTTATTTTTGACGGATGTAGGAGGGAAAAATAAATTACAATGAAAAAACATTCTGTCCGTCAAAAATGCTGGACGTATAAATGCAGTCCGTCTGACCATGCTCCATCACTCACACACAAAGCTATGCAGACGTTGTGGACGCAGCGCACTCCGCACGTCCGTTCTAGCAGTATTACGTTCTTGCCTAACCTGCGTCCGTTTGCCGCGGCCGTTGTGCGTCCGCAGTTCAGTGCGGACGTACTTCATGTGTCAGGCTCCAATGGACTTTCTTTCATGCTATCACGGACGTACTTTTAGGCGCAATCACGGACGTGAACACTACGCTCGTCTGACACCAGCCTTACAGTATAATTAATGCAGCATATGAATCCTCACACTGCCAGGCAGCACCTTTACAGTATAATTAATGCAGCATATGAATCCTCACACTGCCGGGCAGCACCTTTACAGTATAATTAATGTACTATATGAATCTTCACACTGCGGGGCAGCACCTTTACAGTATATTTAATGCAGCATATGAATCCTCACACTGCCAGGCAGCACCTTTACAGTATAATTAATGCAGCATATGAATCCTCACACTGCCAGGCAGCACCTTTACAGTATAATTAATGCAGCATATAATGCCGCACACTGCCGGGCAGCACCTTTACAGTATAATTAATGCAGCATATAATGCCGCACACTGCCGGGCAGAACCTTTACAGTATAATTAATGCAGCATATGAATCCTCACACTGCCGGGCAGCACCTTTATAGTATAATTAATGTAGCGTATGAATCCTCACACTGCCGGGCAGCACCTTTACAGTATAATTAATGTAGCATATGAATCCTCACACTGCGGGGCAGCACCTTAAGGCTGGGGTCAGACGAACGCAGTTTTAACGTGCGTTTAGCCGCACAAAATCACGGCCGTGCTAGCAGCAAATGACGTCCAATGCCGGGCAGCATACGACGAACGACCGCACAAAAGTTCGTCCGTGCAACGCAAGTGGCAAACGAACGCATTTTTTCGAGAACGTCAAACCGCTAGTACGGACGTACAGAGTGCGCTGCGGCCGCATAGCGGCGTGTTTGCGTGATTGGGAGACGTCAGACGCTGCACACGTCCAGCCAACAAAACGTCCAGACGCAAAAAGGGTTTTATTGATGATCCGTACAAAATCACGGACGGAAATGCGCATCGTATGACCGCTGTCGCATATTCCGTGAAGAAATACGTCCATTCGTTCGAACGCACTTTTTCACGGACAACGTGAAAAATGCGTTCGTCTGACCCTAGCCTTACAGTATAATTAATGCAGCATATGAATCCGCACACTGCCAGGCAGCACCTTTACAGTATAATTAATGCAGCATATGAATCCTCACACTGCCAGGCAGCACCTTTACAGTATAATTAATGCAGCATATGAATCCTCACACTGCCGGGCAGCACCTTAAGGCTGGGGTCAGACGAGCGTGATTTCTACGGACTGTACGTCCGTGCAGTACGGACATCGTCAGTACGGATGACGCAGTAGTGGTCACACAGTCCGTTTTTTCACTGAAGTTATTTTTGACGGATGTAGGAGGGAAAAATAAATTACAATGAAAAAACATTCTGTCCGTCAAAAATGCTGGACGTATAAATGCAGTCCGTCTGACCATGCTCCATCACTCACACACAAAGCTATGCAGACGTTGTGGACGCAGCGCACTCCGCACGTCCGTTCTAGCAGTATTACGTTCTTGCCTAACCTGCGTCCGTTTGCCGCGGCCGTTGTGCGTCCGCAGTTCAGTGCGGACGTACTTCATGTGTCAGGCTCCAATGGACTTTCTTTCATGCTATCACGGACGTACTTTTAGGCGCAATCACGGACGTGAACACTACGCTCGTCTGACACCAGCCTTACAGTATAATTAATGCAGCATATGAATCCTCACACTGCCGGGCAGCACCTTTACAGTATAAGGCTAGGGTCAGACGAACGCATTTTTCACGTCGTCCGTGAAAAAGTTCGGTCGAACGAACGTACGTATTTTCCCCCGGAATACGCGATAGCGGTCATACGATGCGCCTTTTCGTCCGTGATTTTGTACGGATAATCAATAAAACACTTTTTGAGTCTGGACGTTATGTTAGCCGGACATGAGCAGCGTCTGACGTCTCCTAATCACGCACACACGCCGCTATGCGGCCGCAGCGCACTCTGTACGTCAGTAGTAGCGGTTTGACGTTCTCGAAAAAATGCGTTCGTTGGCCACTTGCGTTGCGCGGCCGAACTTTCGTGCGGCCGTTCGTCGTATGTTCCCCGGCATTGGACGTCATTTGCTGCTAGTACGGCCGTGATTTCGTGCGGCTAAACGCACGTTAAAACTGCGCTAGTCTGACCCTAGCCTAAGTAATGTACTATATGAATCTTCACACTGCGGGGCAGCACCTTTACAGTATATTTAATGCAGCATATGAATCCTCACACTGCCAGGCAGCACCTTTACAGTATAATTAATGCAGCATATGAATCCTCACACTGCCAGGCAGCACCTTTACAGTATAATTAATGCAGCATATAATGCCGCACACTGCCGGGCAGAACCTTTACAGTATAATTAATGCAGCATATGAATCCTCACACTGCCGGGCAGCACCTTTATAGTATAATTAATGTAGCGTATGAATCCTCACACTGCCGGGCAGCACCTTTACAGTATAATTAATGCTGCATATAATGCCGCACACTGCCGGGCAGCACCTTTACAGTATAATTAATGCAGCTTATGAATCCTCACACTGCCAGGCAGCACCTTTACAGTATAATTAATGCAGCATATGAATCCTCACACTGCGGGGCAGTACCTTTACAGTATAATTAATGCAGCATATGAATCCTCACACTGCCAGGCAGCACCTTTACAGTATAATTAATGCAGCATATGAATCCTCACACTGCCGGGCAGCTCCTTTACAGTATAATTAATGTAGCATATGAATCCTCACACTGCCGGGCAGCACCTTTACAGTATAATTAATGCAGCATATAATGCCGCACACTGCCGGGCAGCACCTTTACAGTATAATTATGCAGCATATGAATCCTCGCACTGCCAGGCAGCACCTTTACAGTATAATTAATGCAGCATATGAATCCTCACACTGCGGGGCAGTACCTTTACAGTATAATTAATGCAGCATATGAATCCTCACACTGCCAGGCAGCACCTTTACAGTATAATTAATGCAGCATATGAATCCTCACACTGCCAGGCAGCACCTTACAGTATAATTAATGCAGCATATGAATCCTCACACTGCCGGGCAGAACCTTTACAGTATAATTAATGCAGCATATGAATCCTCACACTGCCGGGCAGCACCTTCATAGTATAATTTAGGCTAGGGTCAGACTGAGGCAGTGCGAACGCGCGTTCTGGCGCACTTAATCACGGCCGTGCTAGCAGCAGATGCCGGGCAATGACGGCCAATATACGAAGTACGGTCGCACAAAAGTCCGGCTGCGCAACGCAAGTGGAAAATGAACGCATTTTTTCGAGAACGTTAAACCACTAGTACTGACGTACAGAGTGCGCTGCGTCCGCTAGCGGCGTGTGTGCGTGAATTGGAGACATCAGACGCTGCTAATGTCCGGCCAACATAACGTCCAGATGCAAGAAGTGTTTTATGGATGATCCGTACAAAATCACGGATGAAACTGCGCATCGTATGACCGCTATTGCGTATTCCGTGAAAAAATACGTCCATTCTTCGAACGCACATTTTCACGGACAACGCGAAAAATGCGTTAGTCTGACCCTAGCCTAATGTAGCGTATGAATCCTCACACTGCCGGGCAGCACCTTTACAGTATAATTAATGCAGCATATAATGCCACACACTGCCGGGCAGCACCATTACAGTATAATTAATGCAGCTTATGAATCCTCACACTGCCAGGCAGCACCTTTACAGTATAATTAATGCAGCATATGAATCCTCACACTGCGGGGCAGTACCTTTACAGTATAATTAATGCAGCATATGAATCCTCACACTGCCAGGCAGCACCTTTACAGTATAATTAATGCAGCATATGAATCCTCACACTGCCGGGCAGCTCCTTTACAGTATAATTAATGTAGCATATGAATCCTCACACTGCCGGGCAGCACCTTTACAGTATAATTAATGCAGCATATAATGCCGCACACTGCCGGGCAGCACCTTTACAGTATAATTAATGCAGCATATGAATCCTCACACTGCCAGGCAGCACCTTTACAGTATAATTAATGCAGCATATGAATCCTCACACTGCGGGGCAGTACCTTTACAGTATAATTAATGCAGCATATGAATCCTCACACTGCCAGGCAGCACCTTTACAGTATAATTAATGCAGCATATGAATCCTCACACTGCCAGGCAGCACCTTACAGTATAATTAATGCAGCATATGAATCCTCACACTGCCAGGCAGCACCTTTACAGTATAATTAATGCAGCATATGAATCCTCACACTGCCAGGCAGCACCTTTACAGTATAATTAATGCAGCATATGAATCCACACACTGCCGGGCAGCACCTTTACAGTATTAATTAATGCAGCATATGAATCCGCACACTGCCGGGCAGCACCTTTACAGTATAATTAATGCAGCATATGAATCCGCACACTGCCGGGCAGCACCTTTACAGTATAATTAATGCAGCATATGAATCCTCACACTACGGGGCAGCACCTTACAGTATAATAATGCAGCATATGAATCCTCACACTGCGGGGCAGCACCTTTACAGTATTAATTAATCCAGATATGAATCCTCACACTGCCAGGCAGCACCTTTACAGTATAATTAATGCAGCATATGAATCCTCACACTGCCGGGCAGAACCTTTACAATATAATTAATGCAAAATATGAATCCTCACACTGCCGGGCAGCACCTTTACAGTATAATTAATGTAGCATGTGAATCCTCACACTGCCGGCAGCACCTTTACAGTATAATATGTAGCATATAATGCCGCACACTGCTGGGCAGCACCTTTACAGTATAATTAATGCAGCATATGAATCCTCACACTGCGGGGCAGCACCGTTACAGTATAATTAATGCAGCATATGAATCCTCACACTGCGGGGCAGCACCTTTACAGTATAATTAATGCAGCATATGAATCCTCACACTGCCGGGCAGAACCTTTACAATATAATTAATGCAAAATATGAATCCTCACACTGCCGGGCAGCACCTTTACAGTATAATTAATGCAGCATATGAATCCTCACACTGCCGGGCAGCACCTTTACAGTATAATTAATGTAGCATGTGAATCCTCACACTGCCGGGCAGCACCTTTACAGTATAATTAATGCAGCATATAATGCCGCACACTGCTGGGCAGCACCTTTACAGTATAATTAATGCAGCATATGAATCCTCACACTGCCAGGCAGCACCTTTACACGTTCGCGGGGAAAAATGCTTTCGTCTGACCCTAGCCTAAGGCTAGGGTCAGACGAACGCATTTTCGCGTTGTCTGTGAAAAAGTGCGTTCGAACGAATGGACGCATTTTTTCACGGAGTACGCGACAGCGGTCATACGATGCGCCTTTTCGTCCGTGATTTTGTACGGATCATCAATAAAACACTTTTTGTGTCTGGACGTTATGTTGGCCGGACATTAGCAGCGTCTGACGTCTCCCAATCACGCACACACGCCTCTAGCGGACGCAGCGCACTCTGTACGTCAGTACTAGCGGTTTGACGTTCTAGAAAAAATGCGTTCGTTTGCCACTTGCGTTGCGCGGCCGAACTTTCGTGCGGCCGTACTTCGTGTGTTCCCCGGCATTGGACGTCATTTGCTGCTAGCACATACAGAACATACAGACACATATTCCAATATAATGAATTAAGATCATTTTTCTGACTCAATGACGTAAAACAAAGTGTGAAATATAAGAGTATAATCATAATAACTGGGTGTGTAAGGCTAGGGTCAGACGAAAGCAGTTTTAACGTGCGTTTAGACGCACGAAATCACGGCCGTGCTAGCAGCAAATGACGTCCAATGCCGGGGAACATACGACGAACGGCCGCACGTAAGTTCGTCCGCGCAACGCAAGTGGCAAACGAACGCATTTTTTCTAGAACGTCAAACCTCTAGTACGGACGTACAGAGTGCGCTGCGTCCGCTAGAGGCGTGTGTGCGTGATTGGGAGACGTCAGAGGCTGCTAATGTCCGGCCAACATAACGTCCAGACACAAAAAGTGTTTTATTGATGATCCGTACAAAATCACGGACGGAAAGGCGCATCGTATGACCGCTATCGCGTACTCCGTGAAAAATTGCGTCCATTCGTTCGAACGCACTTTTTCACAGACAACGCGAAAATGCGTTCGTCTGACCCTAGCCTAAAGGGTTGTGAAACATGGCTGAACTGGGATCACAGGGATGAACAGGGGCACCGCATCCTCTTATGCATTCCAACGAGAAGCAGATAAAACGTATGTGTGATTAAACCTATTCATGGTGTGTACGCGCACATAAACATACCACATCCTGAGAATATTAAGTCTTATAACCCTTAATATGTCATAATGGCCGCTCGATCCAAGGAGAAATCTGATCGCCATCTGGGGTCAAGAAGGAATTTTTTCCCAGTATGTTGCATATTGGCAGGAGCTACATGCTGGGGTTTTTGCCTTCTTTTGGATCAACCACAGTAGGTGATGTGGGAAAGGCGGAGCCTATGTAACCATGAGTTAACGACAAACACTGGCCAGAGTCTCTGGGTAATTACCACCGAGGTCATGACCCTAAGAATAAGACCCGTGGAGAATAGAGACCGACCTCTTAATATTTGTCAATAAACGCATGATTTAATAAATTGCTGTCTTTTGCATTTTTCCTCTGTACGTGCATTAAATTCAAGCGTGTGCCAACGCCGAGATTCACGTTAACGAGGTAAAATACGAAATAATAAATGTTAATTCTAGGAATAGGGCCCTGAATGTATTGACGAGTGAGAGGTTAAGTAGAACAGCCCCACTCGCTGAGAACAGCCCCCCTGCTAATCCAGTGGAGCTGTGAACCTCTGTTGCGGCTCGGCCATTGCGTTAGGTCAATGTACAAATTGAAAAAACAAGCCCTGCAGAGCGTGATGTCCCAGAGTGTTCAGCATGACACCTGCTTTATTATTATTATTATTCTTTATTTATAAAGCGCCAGCATATTCCGCAGCGCTGTACAATAAGCACAGTATAGACAGGGTTACAATACATTGAACAACATTTGACAAACAGTACAGGAGGAGATGAGGGCCCTATTCCCGTAGGAACTCACAATCTGGGAGGGTTGGGGTTGGAAACAGGAGGAGAGGACTGTAAGGTGAGAGTGATTGATGGTTGCGTCAGTGAGTTGGGTGGTAGGCTTCCCTAAATAGGAATGTTTTAAGGGAGCGTTTGAAGGAAGAGAAGTTAGGGGAAAGTCTGACAGTACGAGGGAGAGCGTTCCAGAGAATGGGGGCTGCGCGTGTGAAGTCCTGCAGTCTATCATGGGAAGAGGTGATGCGGGGAGAAGCTAGGCGCAGGTCACTGTTTGACTTTAGGGAGCGGGCCGGGGTGTATTTGGTGATTAGTGAGGACAGGTAGTGGGGAGCTGAGTTAGTGAGGGTTTTGTAGGTAAGGATAAGGATTTTGAACTTAATTCTGCAGTGGATGGGGAGCCAGTGAAGGGACTCGCAGAGGGAGCGGCAGAGACAGAGCGGCGGGTGAGGTGAATTAGCCTGGCGGAGGCGTTCAGGATGGATTGTAGGGGGGAGAGGCGGGACAGAGGGAGGCCAGATAAGAGATTTTGCAATAGTCGAGTCGGAGATTACCAGGGCGTGTATGAGTTGTTTTGTGGTGACAGCGGTAAGAAATGGCCGAATTCTGGAAATATTACGCAGTTGGTATCGGCAGGAGGAGGAAAGAGACTTGATGTGGGGGATGAAGGAAAGAGCAGAGTCAAGTGTAACTCCAAGACAGCGAACTTGGTTTGATGGGGAAATGGTGATACCCTCCAATGGTGATACCCTCCTGTTGATGATTTTGCCCAGGGAGGAGGTGTAGATGGAAAAGAGCAGAGACCAAGGACAGAGCCTTGAGGTACACCAACAGATAGAGGCAATGAGGAGGAGGAGTTTCCAGCAAAGGACACACAGAAGGACCTGTTGGATAAATAGGATTCGACCCAAGCGAGTGCAGTGTCACCGAGACCCAGAGAGTTGAGGGTCTGTAGAAGGAGGGGGTGGTCAACAGTGTCAAAAGCAGCCGAGAGGTCGAGCAGGATGAGAATAGAATAGTGGCCGTGTTTTTTAGCAGTTAGGAGGTCGTTGGTGACTTTGGTGAGGGCAGTTTCAGTTGAGTGTAGGGGACGGAAGCCAGATTGCAGGGGGTCAAGTAGGGAATTGGAGGACAGGAAGAGGGAGAGGCGGTTGAAGACTAGTTTTTCTAAGAGCTTTGATGTGAAGGGAAGCAGGGATACAGGGCGGTAGTTGGATGGAGAGTTGGGATCGAGGGATGGTTTCTTTAGTAAAGGGGTAACTAGCGCGTGTTTGAAGGCAGATGGAAAGGAGCCAGTGGAGAGAGATAGGTTGAAGATGTGTGTGAGAGCAGGGTGAGGGAGGAGGAGAGGGGAGGAATTAGATGTGAGGGAATGGGGTCGAACGGGCATGTGGTGAGATGTGAGGAGGACAATAAGGAATTGACTTCCTCCTCAGTGGCTGGGAGGAAGCGACAGAGGATGGCAGAGGGGACCTCTGGGAGTGGAGGTGGCAGATAACTATCTTGTGTTTGGATGTTGCTTCTGATATTTAGAGTTTTACTGAGGAGTAGTCTGCCAGGTCTTGAGCGCTGAAGGCAGCTGTGGGGGAGGTGCAGGTGGGTAGAGGAGGGTGTTGAAGGTGGACCAGAGCCGTTTAGGGTTGGAGGACAGCGTAGATATAAGAGATGAGAAGAAGGATTGTTTGGCCAAGTGGAGGGCAGAGGTGTATGACCGGAGAATAAACTTGAAGTGAACAAAATCAGCTTCAGAGCGGGATTTCCTCCAGGCACGCTCTGCAGTGCGGGAGCATCTTTGCAGGTAGCGTGTCTGGAGGGTGTGCCAGGGCTGAAGCTGGCGGCGTGGGGCCTTACAGAGTCAAAGAGGAGCAAGAGTGTCTAGAGCAGAGATAAGAGTAGTGTTGTAGTGATTAGTGGCAGCATCAGGGCAGGTGAAGGATGAGGTATGAGGGAGGTGGTGAAGTAGGTTGGAGAATTGATGGGGGTCCACAGCATGTAGATTTCTGCGAGTGTGTGTGCGGGGTGGGGGAGCAGGGTGTTTAGGAAGTCCAGATAGGTTGAAAGAGAGAAGGTGGTGGTCAGAGATGGGGAAAGGGCGACAGTTGAACTCAGAAATGGAGCAGAGGTTGGAAAAGACAAGGTCAATAGCGTGACCATCGCGGTGGGTAGGGAGGAGGGAGGATTGTGTGAGTCCAAGGGAGGACGTGAGTGAAAGAAGTTTGGAGGCAGCAGGGGCGGAAGGATCATCAATGGGAATGTTGAAGTCCCCGAGAATTAGGCATGGAAGATTAGAAGACAGGAAGTGAGAAAGCCAGGTAGCAAAGTGGTCAAAGAACTGGGAGGTTGGTCCCGGTGGGCGGTAGATGACTGCCACCCTGAGAGCCAGAGGAGAGAACAGGCGGATGCAGTGTGTCTCGAAGGAGGAGAAGGAGAGGGATGGGGGTGGAGGGAGATGCTGGTAGGTACAGGTGGGAGAGAGAAGGATTCCGACCCCGCCACCATTTCTCTCACCCGGTCTGGGGGTATGGCTCAAGTGTAGACCTCCATGTGAGAGAGCAGCAACGGAGGCCGTGTCAGAGGGAGTTAGCCAGGTTTCAGTTAAAGCTAGGAATTGAAGGAGATTGAAAGGAAGAGGTCATGGACGGCTGTGAGTTTGTTGCACACAGAGCGAGCGTTCCAGAGGGCGCAGGAGAAAAGGACAGGCGCTGAGGGATTATGGGAATGAGGTTGCTGGGCTTGCAGGGAGGTGATTTATGTGCGATGGAGATAGGATGGGAGGGAAGTATTGGATGTGTGTGGGGCCAGGGTTAGGGGATATGACACCTGAATAGAGTAACAGCAGGAGGTGGGAAAGAGAAGGTGGGAATGGGATTTGTGGGAGTGATTGGCAGCACGAGAGTTAGAGGGAGACCATGTTCTGAGGAAACAAAGGAGCTCATGTGAGGCCATCATGTGGGACGAGAGGAGAGGGAGAGATGCAGATAGTGTAGGGGTCGGTGGTAGAGGGGCAGGAGTTCCATTTAAGGAGAAAGGTAGAAGTAAAGAGCAGAAGCGTGAGAGAAAGCATGATATAGAGTGCGTTTACCCAGAGTAAAATTGTGCCTTGCAGTTCCTTCCTCCAGTCCCGCAACTCCAGGAATCAACTCTGAGCGTCCACTTAAGAATGCCACTTGGGGATGTCACAAGAGCCAAGGCTCAGTGGAGCTGGTCTTAAATGTTATAAAGGGCGGACTGATTACTTTTTATGACATCACAGCAGGTTGTTGGCATCAGGTACACGGTCATTCTCATGGATTCTAACGCGTTCTACTGAAGAAGACAATTTGGCCGTTCGTATAAGCAAGATATCACGACATAACAAATGGTGTTTGGTTCACACAATATGGGAAATATTAGACTCCGAACCCGACATCCACCGCTTGTTCCTTCAAGTCGATCTGACCCTTATAATCCATTAGGGATGTGCGTTTCTGGTTTCGCAATTTCGGAATTTTCACGAAATTTCCCGATTCGTGTTTTCGGATGCGGCCGATTTTCCGAAAATTTTTAGATCCGAAAATGTCAGATCCGAAAAGTTTTCCGAGCCGAAGCAAAATATTTTCGGAATTTTCGAATGGACTTGAAATGTGTCAAATCGAAATTTATTGCTTGAAACGAGGAGAACAGACGTTCCGAAAAAACGAAAATTTCCGAAATCACGAAAAGTCGATACAAAAAACGAGCAAAGTGACACGAAAATACGAAAAATGGTCGATATTCCGAAAAACATGTACAATTCCGAAAAAACGAAAATTTCCGAAATCACGAAAAGTCGATACAAAAAACGACCAAAGTGACACGAAAATACGAAAAATGGTCGATATTCCGAAAAAAAAATGTACCCGAAAAACGAGTCGAACCGAACCGAATCGAAACAGAAATCGGTCGAAACGAGCCGAATCGAAAAGTTTAAACATCCAAAAAATCGAACCGAATCGAACCGAAAAAAAAAATCGGTGCCCAAGCCTATAATCCATACAGACCCTTATAATCCATATAAAACATACAGACCCTTATAATCCATACAGACCCTTATAATCCATATAAAACATACAGACCCTTATAATCCATATAGACCCTTATAATCCATATAAAACATACAGACCCTTATAATTAGGGCCGGATTAACATAGGGACTGATGTTTCCATGCCCCAGAATAGGCACAGAGAAAGGATAACTATGTCTGCATTGATGAGCATTTAGACCCCATATCTACAACTCCATAGCAGCTACAGGGTTATGTGAGGTATCACTGGAAAGGCCAGAGAATGGCCTTCCCCATTACAGAAAACCTTATCATGGTTTGTATAACAATAAAAGTAAAATAATAAATATTTCTTTATTTTTCCTTTCTAACACAGCAATATTTTTCACTTTTCAATTATAAAGGGAACAATGAGGCTGCACTAACTCACCATCTCATTTCTCATGTCACCAACAAGTGTGGAGGTGATGGCACAATCTATTATTAGAAATTGTTCCGTCAAAAACCTAAACCGCAGCACTGCAGGGAAGGGGGATTTTGGAACCCTGCGTCACTAATCTTTACACCTCACAAGGTCAAGTGAGGTGTCATTGGACAGGCCAGAGTCTGGCCTTTGCATTGATACCAACCGTGACCATGTAAAATCTAAAAGAAAACAAATACCCAACATATTTTATTTACTTATTTTTAGTTCCAAAGCGATGGCATTGTCCATTTGTCACATATAAAATGAGCAATACCACTGCCATTACTCACCTTCTCATTTCCCATCCTGGAAGCAAGGTCAGTGGTTTATACATAGTTATATTATTCATAAAACACCATCCTCCAAAATACAAGGGAAATATTTCATTTTTTGGTAAAATTTTATATTTTCTCAGAAAAATACAGTAACAGGTTCCCTTTTCAACTTGTTTTTAACATGAATTTCCTATAGTATACAGTCAGGTCCAGAAATATTGGGACATCGACACAATTCTAACATCTTTGACTATACACCACCACAATGGAGTTGGAATGAAACAATCACAATGTTCTTTAACTGCAGACTGTCAGCTTTAATTTGAGGGTATGTACATGCAACTCAGGTGAACAGTGTAGGACTTACAGCAGTTTTCAGATGTGCCTCCCACTTGTTAAGGGACCAAAGGTAATGGGACAGAATAATAATCATAAATCAAACTTTCCCTTCTTAATACTTGGTTGCAAATCCTTTGCAGGCAATCACAGCCTGAAGTCTGGAACGCATAGACACCACCAGACGCTGGGTTTCATCCCTGGTGATGCTCTGCCAGACCTCTACTGCAACTGTCTTCAGTTCTTTTGTTCTTGGGGCATTTTCCCTTCAGTTTTGTCTTCAGAAAGTGAAATGCATGCTCAATGGGATTCAGGTCAGGTGATTGACTTGGCCATTGCATAACATTCCACTTCTGTCCCTTCAAAAATTCTTTGGTTGCTTTTGCAGTATGCTTTGGGTCATTGTCCATGTGCACTGTGAAGTGCCGTCCAATGAGCTCTGCAGCATTTGGCTGAATGTGAGCAGATAATATTGCCCGAAACACTTCAGAATTCATCCTGCTGCTTTTGTCAGCAGTCACATCATCAATAAATATAAGAGAACCAGTTCCATTAGCAGCCATACATGCCCACGCCATGATACTACCACCACCATGCTTCACTGATGAGGTGGTATGCTTAGGATCATGAGCAGTTCCTTTCCTTCTCCATACTCTTCTCTTCCCATCACTCTGGTACAAGTTGATCTTTGTCTCATCTGTCCATAGGATCTTGTTCCAGAACTGTGAAGGCTTTGTTAGGTGTTGTTTGGCAAACGCTAATCTGGCCTTCCTGTTTTTGAGGCTCACCAATGGGTTACATCTTGTGGTGAATCCTCTGTATTCACTCTGGTGAAGTCTTCTCTTGATTGTTGACTTTGACACACACACACCTACCTCCTGGAGAGTGTTCTTGATCTGGCCAACTGTTGTGAAGGGTGTTTTCTTCAGCAGGGAAATAATTCTTCGGTCGTCCACCACAGTTGTTTTCCGTGGTCTCCCGGGTCTTTTGGTGTTGCGGAGCTCACCGGTGCGTTCCTTCTTTTTGAGAATGTTCCAAACAGTTGTTTTGGCCACGCCTAATGTTCTTGCTATCTCTCTGATGGGTTAGTTTTGTTTCTACAGCCTAATGATGGCTTGCTTCACTGATAGTGACAGCTCTTTGGATCTCATCTTGAGAGTTGACAGCAACAGATTCCAAATGCAAATAGCACACTTGAAATGAACTCTGGGCCTTTTATCTGCACATTGTAATTGGGGTAATGAGGGAATATCACACACCTGGCCATGGAACAGCTGAGAAGCCAATTGTCCCATTACCTTTGGTCCCTTAACAAGTGGGAGGCACATCTGCAAACTGCTGTGAGTCCTACACCGTTCACCTGAGTTGGATGTACATACCCTCAAATTAAAACTGACAGTCTGCAGTTAAAGCACATTGTGTTTGTTTCATTCCAACTCCATTGTGGTGGTGTATAGAACCAAAGATGTTAGAATTGTGTTGATGTACCAATATTTATGGACTTGACTGTATATAACCACAAAGGTTTGGATGATAAAATGTGAAAAAAATTATTTTACACGCTGTAATTGATTGAAATCTGAATGGAAATTTACTCAGTATCTGTCTGGTTAGATATACCTGTATCTGCAATATTAAATAACCTAAAATATATGTTTTCATTTCACTAAATTCCAAATAAAGCCACCAAAATCTATAGCTCCAGGCCCATAGAGCTCTTAATCCAGCCATGCCAGGAATCAATGCCTGCAGCTCTGCTTAATGCCACATCAAGTAACTGTCTATGCCTCTACTTCCATCTGGGAACAGATGCCAATAAAGCGCCTACGAGACAGGTGACAGAAATACCTGCTCGCACTGATTTTTTTACTTTCTGCGCAAGCTGTGGAATAGGGCCCATGGAGTTCCCAAGTTTAACAGAGCACTGATTAAGCTTATCAAAAGCTTGGAAGCTATCCCTGCTTGTCTGTCTTTGTGGACGTTCATCCATAAGGACAATTAGGACAGTGTCTCACCAGTGTTCATGGGGGGAAAAAATGATAAACAAAAAAAAGCTTTATGGCAGTAGTAAAATGTGTTGCCATTTTCTGTAGTAAAAGAGTTCTCACAAATTCCACTAAGAAATAATTTGTAAACATGTATCTCTAAGAGCTAATAAGGGTATATAAAACCAGTGTTGATGCCTTTTCATTAATTATTAAAAATTTTATGTTTCTCTACGATTGATGGCACTCTGGAGAAATAGTTGAGAACGATTAATCATGACCAGATATTGAGGTGGACTCCCATCGGTGCTGGTTAGGCGCTTTCTATTGCAGTCCAGATATTGGGACATTTTTAAAAACCTAACTAATCTAACACTACATTAGTCACACTCAGTCTGCACCCAGAATATATTCCTGACATCACTCATTTAAAGTGCATTGTGACAGATGATCCGGATTTAAAAAGGGGAGATGTCCAGATATTACAGAATCAAGAAGATTAACGAGATTCTATTATTATTATTCTTTTCCTCACTTTATTAACCTCTTAGTGACCGGGCGGTTTTACGGAAATCCTCCTTTAATGCCTGCTGCTGTTTTTACGTTTCTACGCTGTTAGTGTTTAGGTCAAATTTTCCTCTTACTCGTTTATGCAACCCACACATATTATACACAGTTTTTCCCACCATTAAATGGTCTTTCTAATAATACCATTATTTCCATAATATCGTATAATTTACTATAAAAAAAATATGAAATATGATGAAAAAAAGGTAAAAACACACTTTTTCATAATTTAACCCCCAAAATCTATAACCACCAAAAAAAACCTGGGCTAAATAGTTTCAAAATTTTGTCCCAAGAATAGAAATACCCAATTTTTACATGTTTTTGATTTTTAACCCCTTCACTACTGAGCCAGTTCACCTATGTGTGCTGAGCTCATTATGACCGTTTTGTGCTCATTATTTTTAGATGACAGCCTAGGTCCTATTTAACTAAACCCCCCAGACCAAAAAATTTTAATTTATTTTTTTATTTTTATTCTTTTTTTATTTATTTTTTTTACTCCAAACCTGGTCATGTTATCATTGGAAAGGCCATGATCAGGCCTTTCCAATGATGTCAAATATGACCCTCTAACTGCCACGGATCGGGAGATAAGGGGATCCAAAGGATCCCCCTATCTCCACTTGGCAGCAAGGGGGTTAACTGGCCCACTGACATCCTCACACATATGGTGAGGATGTCAGTGGGTGGGGGGTGACCTGGAGGCTTGGCTGACATCCACGATTTCAGCCACCTCCAGGTTTGAATCGCTATTCGGCACCGATCGGCCCCGAATCGCGATCCGGCAGTGAAACGGTTAATGCAATATGCTTTCCAGCAGTGCATCTCTCTAGGTAAAATGGTTGGGGAGAAAGAGGGCTCCAAATGAGCCCACCCTCCTTTTCTGAATTTTACCCACCGGCGCCTGCCGATGATGTCATCACACAGTATGATGACGTAATTTCATCGGCCGGCCCCCAGGAAACAAGTGAGGCAAAATTCCAGCTTGCCAGACACAACGTGGGAGCCGGCGAGGGAGTTAAGTATTGGCAGGAGGGAGGTTAGGAGCCCCCTGACGTACCATGTACGTCCACGGGTCTAAGGGAGACCCGTGGGCAGGATATACATGGTATGTCAGTGGTCGGGAAGGGGTTAATAAAGTGCCAGCACATTCTGAGGTGGTGTACAATGGGCACCATATAGACAGGGTTACAATATATTGAACAACATTTGACAAACCAGTACAAGCCCAGTTTCGTGACTTTTGGGCGTTGTAGGGGGGCTGAGTGACCTTTGGTGACCTTTATTAAATTGTTAATAACTCAAAAACAAAACAAGATAGAACGGAGATTTAAATGGCACAAACCGGCACAAACCTAGCACTAACCAACAAGCCCAGTTTTGTGACTTTTGGGTGTTGTAGGGGGCCTGGGTGACCTTTGGGTGACCTTTATTCAGTCTCATTGTCTGGAAAAAAATTGCTAATATCTCAAAAATAAAAGCAGCACAAATGTTAAAACAGCACAAACGAAGCACTAACCATACACAGTGAATTTTTTATTTGTGTGATTGTAGGGGGCCAGCTTTATGCAGCTTTTTAATTCATATTCTGGTTTATCCAGAACTTGTGTTCCCTTTAGGCTAGGGTCAGACGAACGCATTTTCACGTTGTCTGTGAAAAAGTGCGTTCGAACGAATGGACGCATTTTTTCACGGAATACGCGATAGCGGTCATACTATGCGCATTTGCGTCCGTGATTTTGTACGGATCATCAATAAAACACTTTGTGCATCTGGACGTTATGTTGGCTGGACATTAGCAGTGTCTGACATCTCCAAATCACGCACACACGCCACTAGCGGACGCAGCGCACTCTGTACGACCGTACTAGTGGTTTCACGTTCTCGACAAAATGCGTTCGTTTGCCACTTGCGTTGCGCAGCCGGACTTTTGTGCGACCGTACTTCGTATATTGGCCGTCATTGCCCGTCATTTGCTGCTAGCACGGCCGTGATTAAGTGCGCCTGCACGCGCGTTCGCACTGCCTCAGTCTGACCCTAGCCTTAGATGTTGGTTCAGGACAGAAAGTGGTATTTATAAAGATAGACATGGAGTAAAAGTAAAATTCTAGTTCACTACTGTCCTAAAATTCACAAACCTTCAATTGCTTTCCTTTTGTTGATCATCAAGCAACATTTTTCAGTCTTTTCGTGATTAAAAATCAGCTATGGGGGAATACAGGATCTGGCAAACAAGTTAAACACAAATTCCAATAGGACTTTATACAAAATATTTGATTACTTTTATTAATTCCCATGGGAACTCACTTGGAAGCAAGACAAATAACATGTGAAACTATAGATTTCACGGATGCAGGAAAAGGGGGTGACTTGACATGAAGACCATGGGTACACAGGACTAAAGTAACTTTACTTGCATATTTGAGCTAGGAGGAAGATGCTCTTTGACCTCATGTGTATTGATTAATTTTACCATTAAAGGTTGAGCAACCCTTGTACATAATGCTCAGGACCCTGCACATTCCATATTTCAGGTTCTTGGGGGTTTCGGAATCTGAGAGAATCCGAAATCCGATAGGAAGGGGAGCTGCGGTCCACTTCCTGCTGCAGCACCAGGATGTATACACGCTAGGAGAAGCTAAACAGCCTTTATCGAAGAACATGCTGGGGCTGCACAGAGTGTTACCCGCAGTGCTGCAGCCATCAAAGGAGAGTGGGCATACAGCAGGACTGGCCCGGAGCATCATTGAGGTAATTCTGCAATTCAGAAAGCTCCGAAAAGTAAGGATTTTTGAGTCCCCTGGATTTCATAATTCCAGTTATGAGGCACCCAACCTCTGCTATTAACTTTCTTTCACACTGGCCCTAGTAGTGACTCCTTGTGTGATTTGGTCTCTTCTTTTTCTTATTTACCACTTAGCTACTTGAAGAATTTAGTTCTGAAAATTTAGAGAATATCTGTGCCTATTGCTAACCACAAGAGCAGAAAGAGAGAGAGATTGTTCAGCAGGAGAAGGGACATATCACTTTAACTGTGCGACTTTCCCCTAGTTTCCCTTCTTTCAAATGCTTCCTTAAAACTAGGGATGGGCTGCCTGTTCAAATCGGTTCGAAGTTCGATTTGAACATCGGCTGTTCGAAAGTTCGCGACATTTGAACTTTTCGGGACGTTCACGGAAAGTTCGAGGGAAAAAAAAGTTTTCAAAAAAATTCCAAGAAAAATGCTTAAAAGATCATAAAAAAATCTATAAATAAAGAGACTCTTTACTGCAGAATATAATAATAAACGGTTTATTAGATATTGAGTTAAAACAGAAATATTTTTAACATTGAAGCCTATGGGATTCATAAACATTTCCCACTCATTGTTGGTCAAACATTTCCCATTCATTGTTGGTCAAACATTTCCCACTCCTTGTTGGTCAAATATTTCCCATGGCTTCAAATTGCGTATAAACATGAGCAAAAGTGGTAAAAATTAGCTCAGCGCACAGCGGTGAAATGGCTCAGCACTCAGCAGTGAAAGGGTTAAAAACTTTTTTGTTTATTTTTTTTTCATTGTTTCCTGTCCCCCAGGGCAGTACTCTGACCCCCATACACCTTTTATGGCCAATATCTTGCATATATGCCCTCTTGGAGGGGACCTTAATTTTTGAACGTTCGAGCCCCATTGACTTGCATGATGTTCGAATTGTGTTCAAGTTTGCGGTCAAACTTTTTTGGGTGTTCGAGTTCGAATGCGAACCGAACCCGAGGGTGTTCAGCCCATCATTACTTAAGACATTCCTATTTAGGGAAGTCTACCACTCGAGTCACTGACACAACCAGTCCATCACGCCCACCAGTCGTTCACTCTCAGCTAACAGTCCCCTCCTCCTGTTTCCACCTCCAACTCTTGTAGATTGTAAATTCCCACGGGAATAGGGCCTTAATTTCCTCCTGTACTGATTCGTCAAATGTTGTTCAATGTATTGTAACCCTGTCCCTATTTGTGCCCATTGTACAGCGCTGCAGAATATGCTGGCGCTTCATAAATAAAGAAGAAGAATAATAATTAGCTGCTAAACATTACACACCACCTTCTATAGGCTGGTATTCAGAGGAAGGGAGGTCCTGAAGCTGAATGAACAGTGATCCATATTTTGTTAGGAGACACGCTTCTGTACAAATAATCCAAATATCAAATGCAACATTTTCATAAATAGACATGCCCAGAAACATTACATATTACAAAAGATGCAATATTATGATTGCACAATCAAGTGTGCGCTGATACACACATTTGAATGAACTGACTGGTTGGATCTATTGAGACAGTTTTTGATTGATTCTGATGTCAGTAATCCCTCACATAAATGCTATAGTTAGAGATCTGTTCCAGCCTAGAGTAAATGTGTATATTTTAATACATATTAAGGCTTATCCAAATAGATTTATAACTCAACCCAGCAAAAATAACTGCACGTGTGGAGAATGTTCCACTTTAGATTTTTTTTTTGTAGAAAAGAAGAACAATTAGAAAAAAAAAGATGTGCTATAAGGATAGCTATTCTGGTATTGTTGTGGTTCTTGCATGTCAGAAGGTCAGTATCTAAACAGTTTAATATTCTCTCGCAAAGTATATGTACTGTCAGTACAAAAGCAACAAAGATGATTATTTGGAAACACACAATGCGTTAAAAAGATGATAGAATCATTTGATTTTGAATATTCTTAGAAACACTAAAATACTTAAGATTCTAATAACAGGAAAGGGAATTCAAATTCAAAACAGATTTATAATTTCTTTAACATCTATCTTGATTCAAACCTAACACCTTTAAAGGAGAGCATACCTTGCCCTCATTCAGCGGTGTGTTTAAGATAAGCCAAAAATTCTGCAGCTTGGATACATTTACCAAAGTTCCACTGAGAGAGGAAAGCACTTTACATCATGAGTGTGTGAAACATGCAGGAGAATGACTGATTTCATCTTGCATTACTTCTTAGGTTTTCCCCCTCTGAAGAAGAAATAGATTTTGCAGGAACCTTATAAAACATATCTGATCTCTTTATGTTCACTTGGTTAAAATCTTTCTAATAATTGTGAAACATATTAAAAATTACTTACTTGATTTATGAGAGGAAGAAGATCGCTTCGGTTTTCGGTTACAACTGGCAGCTGTTTTCCTTGAAAGTAAAGAAAGTTTTACCCTCCGAATGTCATGAGCTTGTCTTTCACTGGTTTCACTCTGCACCACAGATCTCCTTCTTCTTGTTAGAAGAGTAACAGCTGTAATTTCCATAGATACTTAGTTATATATACGTATGACTCGTGCTCGCCACCTAATGGTAACTCAGAGTACTGCAGCTTATGTTCTCTAACTGGTTGCAAATCAGATGCTCTGCTCTCATTTCGATGTTACATAACGGAATGTATTAGAGATTCATCTAACAGGTGTTTTCCCTGTACCATTGGCACAATAATTAGAGAGATTTTCTCCTTAAAGTTCTAGTGTCGTGCATATTGCGCATATAGTGCATGTAAATAATACATGAATAATGAAATCCAGAATGCACCTGCAAACATAAAACATACAGGGTTATCCAAAGAGATCCGAATTGCTTGAGAAAGGTAACCGAACGCTGAAAATCAGCGTTCGGTTACCTTTCCTGCCCATTCGGCTATCCAGAGAGCAGGCAATTCGCCAAATACTGGCGAATTGCCTGCACATACGGTGCCTGTTCGGTCCCTGTTCGAGGGCAGTGAAATCCCCATAGAGAAGCACTGCTTCGACTATTCAGAGAACACAAACCAGCAGTGAAAGGTTCCCCTAATGCCCTGCCATTCGGTGGTTTCATTCGGCAAATTTATTCAGGAGAATCCCATAGACTTCAATGTTAAAAATATTCCCGTTTTAATTCAATATCTAATAAACCGTTCAGTATAAAATTCTGCAGCAAAAAGTCTCTTTATTTATAGATTTTTTAGGATACTTTAAGCATTTTTCTGATTTTTTTTTTTATTAAAAGTCCGATTTATTTTTTTGATTTTTTTTCAGTTTACTTATTTTTTTTGTAACAGCCCTCTTTATTATCATTCCCTGGACCTCCTGTGAAAATTTCAGACATTTTCGCTCAGTAGTTTCTTTGCAAACAGCGTTTCTTTCATACAAATGGTTTTGCTAATTTATTCACTGCCTCCTCTACGTCACAGCTGCTTCGGCTCTGTGTGATTCGGCTCATGTTCGGCTCCTGTTCGGCTCCTGTTCGTCTTTTTCAAAGGTTAATCCAGATGTTTTTGCTTGTTTTCAGCGTGCATTCGGTTAGTTTTCGGTGGGTTTGCGGCAGCTTTTCCCTGCAATTTGGGGACCCTGTGGTGCTTGCTGAATACACCGCAGGGTCACCGAAATGCAATCGGCAAAAGGAACCGAATTGAAGAGAACGAAAAGTCACCGAACGTGCGGTGACTTTTCGAATCTCTTTGGATAACCCTGATAGTGAGTATATTTCTTACATATTTATTTTCTAGTTGTGGTTTTATTAATATCTTGCATTTTATTAGTTTGTATTATTTTGAGAAAAGGATTTTACCACGAAGGCTACATTGAGATTTCTCTTGTTTTCAAGTATATCCTGGGTGGCGAGTATTAGGGGTCTTGCCCAAGGACACTTATTGGAGAGGTGCTCTTGCCGGGATCAAACCTGTGTCTCCACGGTTACAGAGCAGTGATGTTACCTCTACTCTACCCAGCCGGTACTTTGTATTTCTGTACACTACTGTAAAAATGCAGTGTTCTTGAACCCAGGACATACTTGAAAACGAGAGAATTCTCAATGTATCCTTCCTGGTAAATTGCTTTAGAAATAAATAATAATAAATAAAATGAACATTAAGAAAATCAGTCTTTGTAAAAGTATCTTATATTGTTTAGCGCATAAAACATAATACATGTTTTCTAGCAGAAATTAGAGAAAATACAAAGTTAAAAGGAAAGCCATGTTATGACATGGAGTCACAAGACAGCATGAGAACCCAGGTATCCCAACATTACTTGAAAACCCTTTGTTTATATAAAAGCAATGTTGATCCTCTTCAGCATCATTAGCATTTTGCTGCATTGTATAAAACAGACTATTACTACTAGAATTGTGATAACATGTCAATGAAGAATGGATGGAATACAGACAAACTATTATGACATAAAAGTGGGTGTTTCTACTTTAGAGAAAAATCACATTAGAGTTGGAAGAGAAGACTTTAAGCTGCAAGTTTGGAAGGACAAGAGACAGCAGCTATGCCGCTGCATGGATGGCAAAATAAGAAACATTGGCTTTCCTGGGCCAGTAAGCACAGCCTACAGATTTCTGAACTTAAAGATGGTGTGATAGACCAGTGAGGATGTTGAATCGTTGGTAGAACATATATGGTTTTATATATGACATTGTGGAAGCAAAACAGATGGTTCCTCATTGTGTGGCAAAACATTGTCAAGAAGAAAACGTGTTGGTCTGGGCTTCTTTTACTGGGGTCAAAGTAAACCAGTTGGCACCCTGAATCATACAGATTACTACAGCATTCGGACGTGCCATGGCATACTTTCTCAGCTGAGCAGAGTAGAAATAATATCGTTGCTCTATAAATTTGGGAATGCAATTTCGAATCTCAGTCAGAGCACCTTTCCAGCAAGTGTCCTTGGACAATACATTGCGAGATACATACTTGCCTACTGCACAATAGACGCGCCTGCTTTATAACTGTAAAGAAGCAGGTTTGAAATGAATCCTGAACATAGCACCTTAACAGTACATCTCTCTTTTACAACCATCAAGAAACAAGTCTCTGCCTTACAGATCTAGAAACATAGGCTTATCCTCACCACCATGTCTATGCACTACAACCAGCAGATTCCGATCCCAGGCAGAACACCTCAGCAACAAGTATCAATAGGCAAGATGCCTAAAAATGGATACCTTTTTTTTTAACATGTTTTACATGAAGGATACATTGAGATTTCTCTCCTTTTCGAGTATGTCCTGGGTAGCGAGTATCTACCATTAGGTCTGATACGGTGCAATTCAATGCTTTTTGAGATTTCTGGCATCTATGTTCTTATCTGTAGCTCCAGTAAACATAAAAAACATAAAATTTGACAATTATGGTGCAGTATATTCTCCACCAAATATTAATCCAGTGTTATCCATTCACAAGTGAAGAGCCCCAGCACAGTGGATCCACCCATGTGGGTTTTTGCCTCCTCTTTTCTTAGATCACCCTCAACTTTCTGGATGTCTCTCACCCACATGAATAGTATAGAATGGAAAAAACAGAAAGAACTCTCCTAGTGCAAATCTGATTTCTCAAGAAAATTTATTTTTTTGT
Source organism: Leptobrachium leishanense (assembly GCA_009667805.1). Lineage (NCBI taxonomy): Eukaryota > Metazoa > Chordata > Amphibia > Anura > Megophryidae > Leptobrachium > Leptobrachium leishanense. Next base: position 165,189,454 of record CM019066.1, read on the forward strand.
CAATTTTTCTACTTAAAATGAACGCCCATGGGTTTTTGTATTGTTGGAAAACCCAATAAACCACCACGGATCCAAGGATGCAGACGTTATGGTCAGGTATATAAATTTATTATAACATAGATAAAATCTATTGAAAATAGCACCAGAATGCGTTTCGCCGCATCAATCGGCTTCACCAGCTGAGGACCCTTCCCTTCTGGGACCCTGCATTGAGTACTGAATTCACCGCAGGTTCGGGGAACTTGAGTCGCCAAATCGCACCAAAGTGAAATTTCGGTGCTCTTTGAATAACCACTTTAACTGTTAATAGTAAACTTCTCCAATTCATTTTCTTCTTTTTATCTTAGCCTGCCTTTAGTGTCCCTTTTAAAATGATCACTGATAAACATTAAGATCTATGATCGCTCTTTCACCATTTTTGTATAATATGTGTGCGACTATGTTTTCCTTTTTTTCTCATTCTAAAGGATTCAATGGGCTCCAAACTACTAACTAAATATGCTATTTTTATTTTTTGCTCAGACAATTAAGTTGTGGTTTTTATTAAACACAATTATGTGCTCTAGAAGCAGAAACATGTTAAGGGACACATGTGATAACACTTAGATGAATAAAATGGATCCAATGTATTGTTGAAGTTAAACTGAGCCTATAAGGAAATCTGTTCCAGATAAAATCATCTCCTTTAGCCATCTTATGTTATTCTATAAAACTATTGTTTGTTATTATAATATTAGTCAATATTTTATGGTAAATCAAGCATACATATGTATTTGTCATGTGTTTGTAGAACATAGAGAAGGTCTTCATTTTCGTTATTCCTCTGCAAGCATTTGAATTCAAACTTTAATCAGTGATAGACACAATAGCCTAATTTCAGTTACATTTGTTCAATCGAGAATTTAACCCCTTAAGGACGGGAGTAATTTTACAACTTCGGCGCTGTTTCGGAAGTAGAAGTTTGCTGAGCTCATTTTGACCATTTTTAAGTCACGTATTCTTATACCACCCAGACAAATTATATATCGTTCTTTCCGTCAGACTCGGCAGATTAATAATATATCATTATTATATGTATATGTCATGCCCTGCCAAAATGCTATAATAAAAAATGTAAAAAAATTTGAATTTTCAATAACATTTCAATCTTCCACAGTGTGTAAAGTGTTTTGTTTTTTAAATTTTATTATCCGAGGCTCTGCGGTCAATAGATGGGTAGATTTGTTAAAAAAATTAGAACGGGGAACCCATTTTTTTTTGGGGAGAAATTGCGTGATTTTAGCTAAACCCCCCAAAAAAAATCATTAGTAAAGCATCATTGTTCACATTATAATTGAAATGTGAACAATAGTGCTGCATTAAAAAAAACAATTTTTTTTTTATTATTATATTTATTATTTTTTTATTATTTAATTTATTATTTTTTTATTATTTTTATTTTTACTTTTTTTACACTTTTATTTTACTTTTACCATGGTCATGTTTGATATCATTGGAAAGGCCATGCTCTGGCCTTTCCAGCAATATCACCCATGACCCCCTAGCTGCCACCGATCAGGAGATAGGGGGGTTCTTTGAACCCCTTTATCTCCTGCAAGGGATTTCCATAGGAAATCTCTTTGCAGGTAGGGGGTTCCCGGTTAACTGACATCATCGCGCATGGCGCGATGAGTAAGTTGACCGGGGGGTGACCCAGAGGTGGGGGCTGCCATCCAAGTTGACGGCCCCCACCGGAAATAGGCCGCGATCGGGCACAAATTAGTGCCCGGTTGCGACCTGGCAACTAAGGGGTTAACCCCCCATACATCGCTGGAAAGGTCAGGCTGTGACCCTTCCAGCGATGCTGGCCACAGCCGCCGGGGACCAGGCGATCGGGAGATAGAGGGATCCGAAGGATCCCTCCCCTCCAGGGGCTTCCCCTGCTCCGGCGGGGGGACGGACGCCTGAAACTGATGTCATCGCGCCACCGGCGCGATGACGTCACAGCGCCGGAGGAGGGATCACACTGATCTGGCTCCGCGGGAGTCAGACCAGCGTGGGAGCGACCGGAGGAGGTAAGTATTAAGCGAGGGGGGCTGTAAACGCCGAGGACGTACATTTACGTCCTGCGGCGTCAAAGCCCGCCTAATGCAGGATGTAAATGTACGTCCTGCGGCGTTAAGGGGTTAAAGGTGAAATCCCTTCAGAAGCCGTTTGCTTGTAAAAGTATCATGATGGTTATACAACCACTTTGCAGACATTTTAAAAAGTCATCAGTTCCTATGCAGTATGGACTTTAGTGAATATCCAAAGTATTTATCATTGTATCTGTCATTTACCATATCAACATAACATTGGTCTATGTTACTGGAAGGTCCCTAGCAGTGAGCTCCCACCATAAAACCATGAAACCTACAATATTCACTTACATGGTTATTCAGGGAGAGGTGAAAACCAGGAGAATGACTGGAGAAGTGGAAATTCTAGCAGGGTTATTCAAAGAGAATCGAAAAGTCGCCGCACGTTCAGTGACTTTTCGTTCTCTTCAATTCGGCGATCCCATTTCGGCGACCCTGCGGTGTATTCAGCAAGCACCACATGGCCGTCGTATTGCAGAGAAAAGTCGCCGCAAACCCGACGAACACTTACTGCAAAACCCAGGTGAATGCACACTGAAACCCACAAAAACATCTGTATTAACCCCGGCGGAGAAACCTGAGCAGGAGCCGATGAGAGCGCAGAGCAGCCGCCGGAAAAACCCGACACTGCAGACGAATGGAGTGGGGAAAAAAAACAGTACGCTTGAATGTTTGAAAACTGAAACACTGTTTGCAAACAAACTACTGAGCGAAAATGTCTGAAATTTACATACGAGGTCCAATGAATGATAATAAAAAGGGCTGTTACAGAAAAAGGAAAAAAACGTTTAAAAAAAATAAAAACAAAAATTCGGAAAAATGTTTTTTGGAAAGAAATCCCGAAAAATACTTAAAAGATCCTAAAAAAAATCTATAAATAAAGAGACTTTATACTGCAGAATATTATAATAAACAGTTTATTAGATATTGAATTAAAACAGGAATATTTTTATCAATGAAGCCTATGGGATTCACCTGAATAAACCTGTTGAATGAAGCCACCGAATGGCAGGGCATTTCAGCAACTTTTCACTGCTGGTTTTTGTTCTCTGAATAGCCGAAGCATTGCGTCTCTATGGGGATTTCACTGCCCTCGAACAGGCACCGTATGAGCAGGCAATTCGCCAACATTTGGCGAACTGCCTGCTCTCTGGATAGCCGAATGGCCAGGAGAGGTAACCGAATGCTGAATTTCAACGTTTGGTTACCTTTCACCAGCAATTCGGAGCTCTTTGAATAACCCTGTAGGTCAAAATAGCCAAACCAGAATAATTCTCCCATTTATCTCACTTTCCATATCGGCTATTTGGTCTTGATTGTTCATTCTCCTGGCAATTCTCCTGGGTTTCACCGCTCTCTAAATAACCCTGTTGGATTTACAGGTTCACAGAAAAGTAGTGATCATCTTGCAGTGTCATAAAAGTGATAAAGCAAGCCTTCTTGGTTTTGCTGAAATAGAACAGTAGGGATGAGCGGATCGGTTCGATCTGTTCGGAGTTCGCATTGGCCGTTCGGCTATTCACCGAACTCCGAACATTTCCGCGTGTTCGCCGCATGTTCACCCACAATGCACCAATAATGGACCACAATGCACTTTTCCACTGGCCTCAAGCTTGTAATCGGCTACCACAGGTCAAGACTATGCCAATCACGACTCAGAGTCCTGATTGGGCAAATTTTGCCCAATCATGGGCTCACAGAGCTAAATCCCACAGCACACTATATAAGGCGTCCCTTGCAGCCCCAGCATGTGTTTTTTGAGAGGAGATTGTTCTGTTAGTGTGTGTTCTCACTGCCAGCAGCTATTGTGGGGGTCTCACTTCTACAAGATATCTGGGAATTGTTGTAATCTGTGTGTTCTCACTGCCAGCAGCTATTGTGGGGGGGGTCTCACTTCTACAATATATCTGGGAATTGTAATCTGTGTCTTGTCACTGCCACCCATCAGGGAGTTTCACTGATTTATAGGAGGTTTCTGGAAATTGTAATCTGTGTCTTGTCTCTGTTGCCAGCTATCAGGGGGTCCTATCAGGGGTCTCACAGACTTGTAGCAGATTTCTGCAAATTTTAATCTGTGTCTTGTCACTGGCTGCCAGCTATCAGGGTGTCTCACTGAGTTATACCAGAGTTCTGGAAATCTTTAATCTAGATAAATGGAAAAGGAAGTCTGTATCAATGGAGCCACCTAGAGGAATTAGATGTGAAGTGTTCCACAAAACACTATTTGTATATCAATAAAATCAGATTTTTGTGTAAGAGTAAAAACAGTTCTTAGTTTGAATCAGCTGCTGTCTCTTTCGATAGGTAGTATATCCAAACCCACCGCAGGATAATAAATCAAATGAAAGAAAAAGACGATCGAGTCAGCGTTTCCTTCAATAAGTGTTTTCTTCTTTTCTGTATACCTTTAAAATAAGCAGAAACGCTGCCATAGCGTAGTCAATTTATTATATAACTGGAAATAGTAAAGAGAAGGAACACTCACATTTTATTGTGTCTCAATTAGACACTAGATGCTCCAGGCAACCGGCAGAATTGAATGGGAATGCCGGATTTCCCCCAGGAATCGTAGTCTTGTTGTTCCAATAATTGCTGGGCGCCAGATGTTAGTTTTAAAGGCAAAATTTATTAAAATAAATAAAACAGGAACATAGATAAAACACCTAAACGCGTTTTGCGAGAAACCTCGCTTCCTCAGTAGGTGTAATCCCTGTTATACACAAGACTACATTTATACTGACAAAAAGACAGGATCAGAATGGAAAACGGGAGGTGCCTTCAATTAAACTAAACAAGAAGCCTGATTGATGCATACACCATTGTTAACAGGGAGGCTCAGTGCGTTCAAAATTAAAATAAAACAATGCATCACAGCGCAAAAATCACCTATACATTAGACATAACAATGTTGAACATATAAAGAGTAAGGATACTGGCTCCAGTTAAAATTACGATAGGCAGAATGTTAAAAATGAGCGATCTAACAAGCAAAAAATTCAAGCCCCGTAAATCGAAGAGGAGAAAGGATTCTGGCGGACCTAACCTGAAATCTGCTGAGTTTTTGGAGAAAGAGAAAGATCGTAGGGACAAAATAGCAAGCAATATGTATAATGATATATACTGAAAGAAAATGTATGTTATTAAATAGCTGTGCCGCAACTAAATGCCCAATGAAACGCAATGTATTATGCTATCATGGAAAAAAAGCTGTCAGCGTGTATATGAATGACATGGTTTGTTTAGGGGACAGGAGCCACACCGGGCCAGTAATTCTGTCAGTTCTGCAGGGGCAGGTGCAGAGATGGTTAACACCACGCCAGCTTCAGCTGGAAATGGTCATCTGTGATAATGGCAGCAACCTTCTCTCCGCCCTACGCCAGGGTAAGTTAACGCATGTACCATGCCTAGCACATGTCCTAAATCTGGTGGTACAGCGTTTCCTAACCAGGTACCCAGGGCTGGCAGAGCTTCTCAGCCAGGCCAGAAAAGTCTGCAGCCACTTCAGACGGTCATTCCCAGCAAGTGTTCGCCTGGCAGAAATTCAAAGAGAATTCCTCCTTCCCACAAACCGTCTGCTCTATGAAATGCTCACCAGGTGGAACTCGACATTAGCAATGCTGCAGCGTCTGCACAAGCAGCAGAGGGCCATCAATGAGTATCTGTGTGAGTATGGCACAAAGACAGGTTCAGGTCAACTTGTTTACCCCCCCCCCGCAGTGGCTGATGATCAAGGATGCATGCACTGTACTGTCACCATTTGAGGAGGCAACGAGGATGGTGAGCAGGGACAGTGCATGCATCAGTGACACAATTCCTTTAGTGTTCCTGCTGGAGCGCACTCTGCAGGGAATTATAGATGTGGCACTATAGGCAGAGCAGCGGGAGGAAGAGGAGGCCTTCCCTAGCTCTGAAGGCCCCAGTCGTTACGCAGACAGCATTCCTGCGGGTCCTCAGATCAGACAGGAGGAGGATGAGGAATATATAAGTAGTGGGGGCATTGAAGGTGGGGATTCCTCAAGGGAGGGTTTTGTGTGCCCAGAAACCCAAGGACTAGTACGTGGCTGGGAGGAGGAAGTGCACGATGGGGTCATCCTCATTGACCAGGAAGACTCGGAAGCTAATGCCACCTCCAACCTACGCTGCATGGGCTCCCTTATCCTGCAAAGCCTGGTAAAGGACCCCAGGATTCGTGCTATCAAGGAGAGGGATCATTACTGTTTGGCAAGCCTTCTTGATCCACGATACAAGGGTAAAGTTGCAGAGCTCATTCTGCCCGCACAGAGGGAGCACAGGATGAAAAAACTTGAGGACGCTCTAAATGACAATTGTGTAACACCTTACCAGGCACTGGTAGGTTACCAAGTGATGACACAGGTGCTTCTGAGGCTGCGGATGATCAGAGGAAGAGCGGTGAAGGCTTGACTGATGCCTTTTTAAATTTTTTTAGTCCACGACGCCCAGGGACGTCAAATGTAGGCACCCATTGCAAGCGTCTTCACCATATGGTGCAGGACTACCTAGGGGCAAGGACAGACCTGGATACCTTTACAGCAGATGATCCACTGGCTTACTGGGTGTTGAGATTGGATCACTGGCCAGAACTTAGCCAATATGCTATGCAGCTACTAGGTTGCCCTTCATCCAGTGTGCTTTCTGAAAGGACGTTCAGTGCCGCTGGAGGTTTTGTCACAGACAAAAGAGTGCGTCTGTCCACCGACTCTGTAGACTGGCTGACATTTATAAAAATGAATCAGTCCTGGATCAGCAGCTATCAATCCCCTGATGCTGACGTAACTGAATAGATTGGGATCTCTTCTGCATTCCCAAAACCTCCACCACTGCACTCTTCCACAATACCACAAAGGGGTTACGGTGTGAAGGCACTTGTTGCCACCAAAAGGCACAATATTTGGGTGCACGGACGCCTGTACCAGATTCATATCATTTTAATATTGGACAGCAGAGTCCAACCCTGCACTCTTCCACAATACCACAGAGGGGTTACTTACGGTGTGAAGGCACTTGCTGCCACCAAAGGCACAATATTTGGGTGCACTGCCACTAACGCCTATACCAGATTCATATCATTTTAATATTGGACCGCAGGGTCCAACCCTGCACTCTTCCACAATACCACAGAGGGGTTACGGTGTGACGGCACTGTTGCCGACACTAAAGGCCCAATTTTAAAGCACCTATTGTTACTTTCATTCAAAACCTGCATAAGTTTCACCATAATTTAGCCAAGAAATCACTAAACTTGTTCTGCGTTTACTAAAATGTCTCCTCTTTTCATACAGGCTGCCACCCCAAGCAGTTGTTTATGAATAGATTAAAGGAAAACCATTTACCGTCATTTGAAATGTCATTTTTTTGTTTTTAAATGTTTCTATACAGCCTACAAATCCGCCACTTCACGGGCAGGTTATGGAGACCTCCTAGGCACGATATTTGAAGGAATTTTTCGTTTTTATTCTTAACCTTTATTTCATGGAAAACTCACTTTTCCTTTAATAACTTTTTTTAAAAACTTTTTGTCCTTGTTTCCTGTCCCCCAGGGCACTACTTGGACCCCCATACACCTTTTATGGCAAATATCTTGCATATATGCCCTCTTGCAGGGCACTCTAAAATTCGAACTTTCAAGTCCCATTGACTTGTATTGAGTTCGGTTCGTGTTTGAACCGAACTTTTGAAATTGTTCGAGTTTGAATGCGAACCGAACACGAGGGTGTTCGGCTCATCACTATAGGACAGTAGGAAGGTTCTATATAAATCCCTCTATTTAAAGGCATACATGATTGCATATAGGAAACCCCGAGAAACAATCCATCTCCTGATCTTTTGATACATGTTCAAGAATATTAAAGTGCAAAAAGATAAATGCATTAAATGAGTATATCTAAACACAAATTAAAGATAAATTGCAAACGCAGAGCCCCTGAGGCTCAAATTTGATCTGATGTGTAATAAGTACCAACACAATTGTTTTGCTCACTACTGGAATAAACAAAACAGTCCTGCAACGTCCATGTCCATCACCTTGCAAGCCCAATTAAAATCTGAAATCTAAATTTCATTAAACAATTAAAGCTGATCAGAGAGTTAATTAAAATACAAAATATTATTTTAGGGGCGATTTTCTGTATAGTATTAATTCATTCAATGTGTTTTTCCGTTACCTTATTTTTACGATATCCTCAAACTACAATGCAAAATTATAGTAAGTGAAAATCTTTGACTCAATCTCTGAAATTTTAAGAATAGTAGGTAACCTGGCATGGAGATAAACCCCGGTTTAGCAAGGAAACACCTAATCTGATAGACCGGTCCTTAGAGTGGCCAGACCTAAGCTAAATTAAGAATACCAAATATACATACATAGTACAGGATGGGTGGGATTGCGCCTATTCGCCGATGGGGTGACTGCAACCACCAAATGCATCCAGCCCAACAACATGTGTGAAACATCACAAAGAAAAAAATGTCATCTGGCCGCTTGCCGGTAAATGGAACAAAAATGAAAAGTACTTCCCTTTTGACCTCAGGGTTTTTCTTCCTTCCCTGCTGTAGCCAGCACACAGGCTGCACACTGAGAGAACCACACACACCTCCTTTAAAGGGCAAGGCAATCCTAATTAGCCCTCAGCTGTTTAGTTAACCCTTCAGGGAAAAGGGAGTCCTACATCCGCCGCCTGACAAACCTTTGGTCTATAACCCTTTCCCTAATCAAACTGTCACAAAACACAAAGAGAGTATACAGAACCATACAGGGACAAGAGCAAGATCTGTGTCCAAACACATAGCTAAAGGTCAGAACACAGAAACAGAGTATATAATAACCTATGAAGAAAAAAGAGAAAAAACAGAGTCAAACTATAATAGCCAAGGTCCGTGCACAGAATCTGAATAATATCCATACATGAACAAGAGCAGAAACCAAAACTGAGAATACTTTGTCTGAGGTCAAACTGAGGGATCAAAAAACGTCAACAAATCAGAAACGCCCGAGGGGGTCTACTGAAAACCACAAAAGGGCAAAGAGCCCTTTGATTAGACGCAGTGTCATGGAACTGACATAGCGCTCCCCGCTTCAAACCCCAAGACTTTTATTTTCCTGGCAAAAATCCCAAAAGACATAGACATTTTCCTTGGGAAAGACTTTATGTTAATTTATATTGCGTGGTGTGATGTTAAATGTATTGTAAAGTGCTTTGCTTTAGATTTAAATGTACTTCTATTTCTGTATGTGAATGGGCACTTGGAGATGTGTTTTAAAGATGCAACCTGAAGCAATGTTCAATGCCCTTTGTTGTGTGGAATGTTTGAGTAATGTGTGATTATGCCAGATTGCTTTGCTCTGTGTCTGTTATCTGGTTAACGAGTCATGAGTCTGGGAGAGTGTTTGACTGCAAAGGTAATCTGATCTATTGGAATAATAGATTATGTAAATGATGTGTGATATGAAGGTTTAGGAATGTTTACTGTAAATATCTGACATAATGTAATTAGCGTTTTAGTAGGTCAATGTTCGTCGCTTGGTATGCAAATTATAACTGTTGGACCTGGGCATAAATAGTGGCGTTTTTCAATAAAAGTCTCAGATTCCTGTTTGAACATACAGCTTCTCTGGTGTCTCATTCAGGGTACCCACGATCACCCCCGAAGGCACAGAGCAGCCTTCTGGAAATTCAAAGAGGCTCCAAGGCAGAGGATCAGACCAAGCAGGTCTAGAGCTACAGATCAGGCTGCTTGAGGCACTGAGTTCCGAACAACTCAGCGGCCGGGCTGATCTTGGTAAGGGGTTGTTTGGAGAGCCAGGACAGGCGGAAGGAGCGGGTTTCCATCACACGCAGCAGTTACAGAGGACAGGCATCTAGATTGGATCCCTCCATGCACAGGAGGCTAATTGCGGTACGATCAAGCACATCAAAACCAACTGGCACGACAGAGCACTGTCGAACCATATCTCTTTCAAATTGAGAATTTGTAAATGTAGCTCAAAAACTAAGATGTTGCACATGCTTATACAGATTTAGAAATATAAATATGCCTTCTACAACATAAAAATGAGCAGACGAGATTTGCCTGGTGGTTACATGTAGATTAGTTATCAAAGATAATAATAAAAGAAGAAACAACAAACATAGCAGTAAAATCACAACTCAAATGGAAATACTTCTTAGGCCAAAGTCCCATTAGGGATTGCTTACAAACTATCAAAGAATTTCTCGGATTCATTTGTTGTACTGAGCATTAAACAGCTGTTATATGTATTTATTTATTATTAAACAGTACTTTCAGATGCCAAAGTTTAAACGCTACAGCGTTATACAGGTGGTTAAATTATCTGCCAAACGCCTTTTGTTGTAAAAAATTAGGACAGACTTTCTTCAAAGCATGGATTATACAGATGAAAAGAATTTAGCTGCATGAAAATTAGAATTAAATATATTGAAGAAAATATTTTTATTTTATCCCCCCCTCTAAATATTTGTAGGCATTCTAGAATGCACATCATGTAAACATTAACACAAGTGAGAGAAATTATTTTTAAAGTAGAAATAGCACTGTACTGCCAATCATCAAACCTCAACACTTTCAGGGTTATCCAAAGAGATCCGAATTGCTTGAGAAAGGTAACCGAACGCTGAAAATCAGCATATGGTAACCTTTCCTGGCCATTCGCTATCCAGAGAGCAGGCAATTCACCAAATCCTGGCGAATTGCCTGAACATACGGTGCCTGTTCGGTGCCTGTTCGAGGGCAGTGAAATCCCCATGAAAAAGCACTGCTTCGGCTATTCAGAGAACAAAAACCAGCAGTGAAAGGTTCCCCTAATGCCCTGCCATTCGGTGGTTTAATTCGGCAAATTTATTCAGGAGAATCCCATAGGCTTCAATGTTAAAAATATTCCCGTTTTAATTCAATATCTAATAAACCGTTCATTATAAAATTCTGCAGCAAAAAGTCTCTTTATTTATAGATTTTTTAGGATACTTTAAGCATTTTTCTGATTTTTTTTATTTTTTTTTAAAAGTCCGATTTTTTTTTATTTATTTTTTTCAGTTTACTTATTTTTTTTGTAACAGCCCTCTTTATTATCATTCCCTGGACCTCCTGTGAAAATTTCAGACATTTTCGCTCAGTAGTTTCTTTGCAAACAGCGTTTCATTTTCACAGATTCATACAAATGGTTTTTCTAATTTATTCACTGCCTCCTCTATGTCACAGCTGCTTTGGCTCTGTGTGATTCGGCTCCTGTTCGGCTCCTGTTCGGCTTTTTCGAAGGTTAATCCAGATGTTTTTGCTTGTTTTCAGCGTACATTCGGTTAGTTTTTGTCAGGTTTTCGGCAGCTTTTCCCTGCAATTCGGGGACCCTGTGCTGTTTGCTGAATACACCGCAGGGTCACCGAAATGCAATCGGCAAAAGGAACCGAATTGAAGAGAACGAAAAGTCACCGAACGTGCGGTGACTTTTCGAATCTCTTTGGATAACCCTGAGTATCATGTTTGACACACCACTGCTGGGCTGTGCCTATTTAAACGATGAAAATCTAGGACTTTTTTGGCATTATTATCCCCTTCACTCATGGTCGAGTATAATTGATATTCAAAAGCTCCTGCATGAGCCTAGTATTGAGCAAGCTCAATCTGGTCATATTCTAGAGTAATGCAAAAAGATGTCTTGCAATAGAAATTAATTTTCACATGGGTTCCAGAATGTGCTTTAAAATTTAAAGCACTTTGGACCTATCATCCAAGGTGCTGAAGCTTTTTCAACAGCTTGTGGTTCTGTTTTTTTCTTTACAGGAAACCGATCTCCAGCAATATTATTATATATGTAGTAGCAATCTTTGGCCAGCAGGAAGGGGGGGCACTCTGCCTGTCAAATAAACTTACCATTCTAACATATATTTTATGAAGAGTACTTTCATTTTATACTGTCCACAATGGAACAGGACAGTGATTTTATGGAAAATAATTTGGTAGTAAAAGGGCTATGGAATGTCAAAGACACAGGGAAATTACAAAATTGCCCATTGCTTTTTTTATACTGGCTCACACATTCTTCCCTGTCCTTTCAATGGCCTTGTTAAGCCAAAAGTGCGTTCTAAAGTTGAAATTACTATAGTTACAATATGGGCTTGTTTGGCTTCCCAGTTCTGTGATGCCCTTTCTTATGGTTTGTCTTTTTGATTTATTGTACCTCTGCGGCTCATGACATGAGCTAAGCGTTAGTTAACATTATTTACCTTTTTTTCCCATTACATGCATAATTTTTGGTGTTCTTTACTAATTTTGGGGAGTTGATTTCAGATATGACCTCAAAAAATCCTACCACATACAGGGCACTCTCATGTTGCACTCGCTTAAACCAGGACGCAAAGGGGAAAAATTTAGTGTTCGCTAATTTTCCCTTTGCGTCCCGGTTTCCCCAGTAGATCGTGGGGAAGGTGCTGAGTCCGGCAGCCTGCCCCTTAGCGATCACTAAGCTCGCGGATGATGGGCTCAGCACTACAGCACTGTCCCCAGCATCCCCTCCTTGACGTCCATAGGACTCCATAGAGCATCGTGCTGCTGGGTCACATGACCGGCAGGATCTCGCCTCTCGCAAGATCCTGCTGGTCAGTGGAGTGATCGTGGAGGGAGACAGGGGACTTTCTTCCACCAGTGTCCCTCTGCGGCCAGAAGCAGCCGATCGGACCGCTGTTCTCGCCACGGGAAGAGAGGTGAGTATTTGATTTTTGGGGGGTTTTGAGCTGCAGGTAACGGATTCTGCAGCAGTGAAATCTGTTACCTGCACCTCTGAGCTGGCGGTAACTTTTTCATTAGCGCCATCTCTTATTAACTAACGTTAGGACCAAGTAATCCTACCGTTAGTTACTCTGTGCTTGCACTTTGCGCTAACCATGTTAGGTATAGGGAGCGCAAAGTACAGTAAACACGCGCTGCGAATCGCAAATTAACGAGCGTTAACGCTAATGCTAGTGTTGGCTTGAACGTGGTGATAGAGCCCACAGTTTTTTGTTACTGTAACATTTACTTTTTCTTGTTTTTATGTATAATAAACCACCCAGAGCTGGTCCCTAATTTCAGGCATTCATTCCAGCTGTCTCCACTTCTCTCCCTAATTACCCTTACTAAGCCAAAAAAAAAAAATCTGGTCCATTTCATGCAATGCCTCTGATATTCTACTGACCACCAGTTTCACCTTCCCTCTGCTCCCATTTGTTTCTGTTACCCTAGTCCCTTAGAGTGTAAACTCATGGGATGTCTGCCTGAGCTTTTGGTTTAAAGTGATATATAACCTGGACAGTTATCTGATGACCAGGGTTTTATTTCCTCTTGTATCATGTAAGTCTGCTGTTTGTACATCCCCATTGTAAAGCGCTATGGAATTTGTTGGCGCTGTATAAGTACTTGTAACTGTAACTTTCAGGGTTATCCAAAGAGATTCGAAAAGTCACCGCACGTTCGGTGACTTTTCGTTCTCTTCAATTCGGTTCCTTTTGCCGATTGCATTTCGGTGACCCTGCGGTGTATTCAGCAAACACCACAGGGTCCCCAAATTGCAGGGAAAAGCTACCGCAAACCTGACGAAAACTAACCGAATGCACGCTGAAAACAAGCAAAAACATCTGGATTAACCTTCGAAGAAGCCGAACAGGAGCCGAACAGGAGCCGAACAGGAGCCGAATCACACAGAGCCGAAGCAGCTGTGACGTAGAGGAGGCAGTGAATAAATTAGAAAAACCATTTGTATGAATCTGGGAAAATGAAACGCTGTTTGCAAAGAAACTACTGAGCGAAAATGTCTGAAATTTTCACAGGAGGTCCAGGAATGATAATAAAAAGGGCTGTTACAAAAAAAATAAGTAAACTGAAAAAAAAAAAAAAAATCGGACTTTTAATTTTTTTTTAAAAATTCAGAAAAATGCTTAAAGTATCCTAAAAAATCTATAAATAAAGAGACTTTTTGCTGCAGAATTTTATAATGAACGGTTTATTAGATATTGAATTAAAACGGGAATATTTTTAACATTGAAGTCTATGGGATTCTCTGAATAAATTTGCCGAATTAAACCACCGCATGGCAGGGCATTAGGGAACCTTTCACTGCTGGTTTGTGTTCTCTGAATAGCCGAAGCAGTGCTTTTTTATGGGGATTTCACTGCCCTCGAACAGGGACCGAACAGTCACCGTATGTGCAGGCAATTCGACAGGATTTGGCGAATTGCCTGCTCTCTGGATAGCCGAATGGCCAGGAAGGTAACCGAACGCTGATTTTCAGCGTTCGGTTACCTTTCTCAAGCAATTCGAATCTCTTTGGATAACCCTGTTTGTATTTCTGTAACAATTCAATGTTCTTGAACCCAGGACATCCTTGAAAACGAGAGAAATCTCAATGTATCCTTCCTGGTAAAATCCTTTATAAATAAAATAAAATAAATAAATATTTCCTCCTACGATTTTAATTTTTAAGGGTTAACATTTTTACATATACCTTTAGGTGTTGCTAGATTAAGTGATCAGATAATAAAAATACAGTTTAAAGCAAAAATAAGTTTTTACTAAATATTTTATACCAAAATTTACTTTCAAAATTTACCAGAAAACACAAAACAATTTGCTTCATATCTATTTCTTCTTTTACTCCACAAAACTCGGATGCACATGGACACTTGTACAAAAGTTGATTAAACATAGGAATGACCTCATTGTCCATACAGGTTATCCTGAGGAAAGTTCCTTTGAGAACTGAAACGTCAAGCTTTTTTATGTTTAATCAATAAATTTGTTACTTTTTTACAAGTCTCCGTGTGCATCCGAGTTTTGTGGCGTATTGTAACGGCTATCGGATCTCTGCACCAGAGCAAGGACATTTTTCTGATATGTGGAGTGCGGGGTTGTCTGGAGTTTATATTTCTTCTTTTATATATGCAAATGTAGTATTTTCCTTTTGCGAAAACCAGCAACAGTTGCCCATCATAGCAGGGTCCCACCTTCCTTGGTAGCATTCTTCCATGAGCACCGCAAATATAGAATAACCTCCCAGACACCGTCAAATCTTCCCCCAGTCTAAAGTCCCTTAAGACTTCCCTATTAACATACCTCAATACGGAATGCACCTGTAAACATGTAACATAATGACTTTATTTCCTACATATTTATTTTTCTGTTAATCTGTATATTTGGTTTTATGTTAATTTCTTGCATTTTACTATTTTGTATTTCTGTAACCAATCAATGTTCTCGAACCCAGGACATACTTGAAAACGAGAGAAATCTCAATGTATCCTTCCTGGTAAAATCCTTTTATAAATAAAATAAATAAAATAAATAATTTGAATGTCTTGATGAAATCTCTCTCCTTGCTCATCACTTATGTTACTCAAGTTCTGTAGACAGACGTCTAGGTGGGAATGTAGAAAGTGAATATTCAGTGACATTTTACTACTGACACAAAAGATTTCCATGCTGCAAGTTCTTTAGAAGGAAGTCTTACTTTAAAAATGTTATCGTCTAGCAGTTTTCTGATCTGAGGACTGACAAAAATGCCTTCCTTCAACTCAGCATCGCTGACATTAGGAAAACTTCCCCTTAGGTATTTGAATCTTTCTCCCTCTTTGTCTATTTCCCCTTCAGTGTTTTGGTGACTCAGGTACTAGGCAAGGTTTCACCACTTGGAACCGGTCAAAGAGCTGATGCCACATTTGGATATTCTATATTAGCTTTCAATTTCTTGGAAAACCCTTCAGTTTTAGTAGACAAAATAACAATTGTTGAGGTGACTTGTAGGTTCATGCCATATCATTGGAACTGCAAAACGCATGGGCACCTTGTTCCTGGTCAATCATTCAATTAGATTAACATAACAGGTGATACAACAAAAATGTGAGGTCCAGTTCTTGTCCACCAACATGACAAAGTAATAAAAATTATGGCACTGAGACTTAATAATAAACAACCCACACACATAACAAAACTTATCAACTGAATTAACACAAGAAGAGAGATGGGATTTCTCCATTTTGACAATTAATGAAAAATAACAAATATATTATGTTATTAAGCTTTAGAATGTACTGTCACTGCTGTACAAAAAAAATAGTTTATGGGTGACTAACAGTGTTGCCAACCTGTAGAAAAAATTTCCATTCAGAATCAAGAAATTCCCTTATATTGAAAATATTAGGATAAATAACAAAAAAATGGTACATGATGGAAACTTTTCAAGAGTAAGTTTGTATTCAGCTCAAAACATACTATTACACACATATTTTCATTCCTATTACTGAAACATTGTTGACCAGTGTATCGTTTTGAATCCTCAATTTCTCCATATGGGCAAAGCTAACCTCAATGCCAACTGGTATGTGTATTTTTGCTTCTTTAGGCTTACAGTGGGTGGAACCAAGCCACTCTTAGGATTATTAATAAGCGGTTGCCATTACTTTTGGTGCAAAGTATATGTAAAATTTATTCTGCATGCTAGCAAATTTACAAACAAAAGAATATCAAAAGATTACACACCATTAGGAAGAAAGAGATGTGGTATGGAAGGAGGGGAGGTAAGTAGAAAGGAGAGAAAGAACTGAGCAGGTAGAATGTCTCAGGGGACCTGGAATATCAAGGACAACTGATGCTCAACAAGTATTACAGGCAATGGAAAGGCTCCAACAAGTCAGTCGGGAAGGATGGGAATATCAATTTGTATGATCTAATTATTGATCTCATTCTTAAGAAAATGGACCCATAAATAGAAAGGGAAAGGGGGGGTGTGAGGATCCTGAGGACGAGCAACAGCACTAATGGCCTGCTCTACAGTGGATGCCCGCTCAGGTCTCACAAGGTTTTAGCTTGCTTGTGCCATTACAGGGATGAATGCGGTTGTGGAAATTGTATTATGTGGACATTATATTCTAGGATGTGTGTGTTTTTATAAGTTGTCATCTGTCTCCCTGTGTTGGATTTGAATGGAGAAATGCTCTAGCAGAGTGTACTTGGTTTTAAATCCAAACCAGCGGCAAAACCGTCAGTATGAAAACCTTCTTTTGGGTTTAGAGACATACCTGCTTTTAAGACATTTAAGCCTTGTCTGTACACTGGTACCGTGTACTGACAATAACTGAATGTCTCCGCAGATATATGTCGCAAATCCATAAGAACAAGTAGACTGATCTTCACTTAATGCTGATCAGATTTGATCAGTATTGAATGGGGTTCATACTGACAGTGATGGGGGATGGTTGGACAGGCATGGCTTACATGACTCGGGGATGGGTCATGTAAGGGGGCTGGTCGGTCATCCCAGTCCACTCCCCTGTCCTTTTGATATGTAAATGTGATTACCGGTCTAACTGGTTCCTGATTGTAAAGCCAGTTAGCCACTGGGCATTGTCCTATGGTGTATTAAATTAAGTGGACCAGGGGCACACAGCCCACTTGGCCAGAGGATTTCCAGCTTGAAGCAGCGTGTCTGTCTGATTCTTCCTGCGATAGAGAAGTACTTTGTGCCTTATACAGAAAGAACTGAATATAGCGTGTTTTTTTATAGCGACGGATTTGTTTGTACTGGGCGCACTTTAATACTGAAGTGTACCTTTTAGTGCACCAGGACTTTGTGCGCAAAGACCAAACTTTCAATAACAATGCTCCATATGCAAATCAGCCTGCTCTCACCAAGAAAGGGTGGCCAGTACTGATTGCCAAGGACGTCATCCCTGCAAGAGAGATGCAGCAACCCCCGACGTAAATACAAAGCGACAGATTACTCATTAATCAAGATTTATACAATACTCCAAGCATCTACCTTTTGGTGTTAGTCTTCCATAGTTCTACTTAAATTAAATGTAGGAAAAAAGCCATTATTATATATTTATACTCAGTAGTTATGGAATGATAAAAATGAAATATGATTTGCCTATGGACCAATATTTTTCATATGCTTCTGAGCTATAAATCCTGCAATTAATTTATAAAAAGTTCATTTAATTTTGCACCTTGTGTATGTCATATGGTATGTGTGCATGAATATATGTAGGAATATTATATTCAGCTTATATTTATCTGTATCCAGAGATACATACAGGTCTATTCACTAAAGAGTGAAAATCAGGAGAACTGGCAGGAGAAGTGAAAATTACAAGTCAAAATAGCCAAAACAGAAAAATTCTTCCATTTATCTCACTTTCCAAATCAGCTATTTGGTCTAGAGCAGTGTTTCTCAAGTGGTGGGTCGCGACCCAAAAGTAGGTAGCGACCAGGGGCGGACTGGGTCGTGGGGCAAGTGCCCCCAGGCCTCTCTAATGACTGGGAGCTGCTGATGCATCTTACCTGCGGCAGCGAGTCCCAGGCGGCGCAGCTACCTCTGAATGTTCCCAGGCGCCACCTGGGACACGCTGCATCAGGTAAGATACTCTGTAATGGCAATGTGGAAGGAATCTGTAATGGGAAGGTGTGGGGTGGGACTCAGTGACTGGTGGCATGCTCTGTACTCCCAACACCAGGAGCCACTGTGCACAATCCACAACTCAGTGTAGCAAAGTATATTTATATAGGTCAGCCTCCATGGAGGTGTTTTTTGAATAGCTTGGACCAATGGTGCTTTCCCATTGGTCCAAACTATTCCATTGCTGTTCAGAGTCTCTGAGGCACTGAAGAGCGTAGGTTTAGGAAGTAGGTGGCGCCAGATAGAGGATTTTTGCCTCAAAAGCACTTTTGTTTTCACTAATTCTGTGATTACTGCACTATCCATTTTAGAAAGAATCCCTGTTTGTTTACAAAATTGTTTAAAAAGTGCATACATTGTAGAATATTGCACATGTTGTTTTGTGGAATAAATTATAATGTTTCAGAAATTCAATTATTTTTGGGTCGTGAATTAATGGCCAAGGACAATTGTGGGTCCTGAGGGTCCACAGGTTGAGAAACACTGGTCTAGAGTGTACTCTTCTCCTGCCAATTCTCTTGAGTTTCATCTTTTAGTGAATGAATAGACCTGATAGTGTTTGCATTTTCTACCTCAAAAATCAACCACCTGCATAATATTCCTGCAAAAGGAGAAAATACATGAAAACATCAAAGAAAAATACAATTTAATGTTTAAATAGGCTTGATGATCAATTTATACACAGATGTGCTGTTTTTAATACACATGTAATAAAATCAACTTCTGCTTACTTACCATTTTGGCTTTGGGTGGGTCTTCTCACAGAATGTTATCAAATCAAAAACGATTTATTGCTGCATGGTTTATAGGGTCTGAGATCATGGAGGCATTTCTTCTTTTCAAACTCTGCCACCAAGTGGAGATTTTAACAATTTATTTTACACCAATCTAATAATCCTCATAACCCTTGAAATGAATTTACATTTCAACTTTTTAAATTAAGTATTTTTTAATATAATGCAATAACATCCTGCAATGCAACCATATCATATGGTCTTGATTTTATATTTCCATTTGGCCAGCTTACAAATGTTTCTGTGGGAATTTGATAGCAACATGCTTGAAGTTTGAGAGCCACGGTGAAAAATGGAATGCAAATTATCCTTATAAAAGTAGTATATGTAGGTTTTGTATCCTTTCTCCATACGGTGTTTGTGTGATGTACTGACATTTCTCTGCCCACTGAAAGGTGAAAAACAGATCAAATCAGACTGGTGTTGTTGAATTAACTATGGGCATTTAGACCCTTACTCAAAACACGCTTATGGGGTTATTTAAAGAGCTCTCGTGTTTGCCAAATTTGCAAACACATTGGTGAAAATTGCTGTTGTTGTTGTTGACAAACATTGGCGTATAACAAAAGAAAAATCAAAATAATGGCAGGATAAGCAGCTTTGGAATCGTTATTTGAATAATGCCTTTTGCTGAGTTGGGGGTGTCAGAATACACTACTATTTTATTACAACTTCTATACTGTTAAAACTGTAGAATGTTAACCCCTTCACACCCAAAATCGAGTTATCTTGATTTTGCATTGTAATCCATTGAAAAGCACTCATTAGCAAATCAAGACAAATTTCACACCTTTGTAAAGCAAGATTATTGTGCCCTCTGTGGAGAAACACAATTCTTTGTTTTATGTCTCTCCAAGCACCCTGGCGAGACATAAATCAATTTGAAAATACCATCCCTAAACCTCACTCTAACAAAATGTTCAAATAGATTACTGCACCATTCCAGCAGCCAGGGATTTGCAGAAACCACCGAGATTGTGTGGTCACTCACTACTGTACAGGGATAAGATTCAGGGGGTTATAATGAGTGAAAAGCCCTGTACAGTACAGATACAAGGTGTTACTGTAATCTCCACATACAGACATTATGTCACATACAGATATTATTTTTATATTCTATTGGTATATTTTGGAAGCAGCACTGCTAATAATCTCATTAAGATCACTACAATCTACATAAACAGGACACCTGGACATTTTTATTATCTGTATCACAGTTACTGTATCTAAACACAGGCCATTTCTGCCTGTATGATAATAATGCAGACCCCGTTTGAAATTGTGTAAAAGAAAGGACACCATCTAGAGCTCCGAATCTAACATTTCAACAATATTTCTGTAAAGCATAAAGGAATAAATTAAAAATTAGTGAATTGTCAAGATTAAATCATAATGGTCCTATGTTCACTTTTGTAAAACTTTTCTGCAAAATAGACAGTGTAGGTCAGAAATGGTGTTATGACAATTTGCTTCTTCAAGATCAGATTGCACAAATGAAAAATAAACTTAGGCCAATACGGAGTAAGTTAAACAGATTTAAAGGGTTATCCACAGAGCACCAAAATGTCGCTGACATTTCAGTGCTCTGTCGTTCCCCGCACTTCGGGGAATCAAATTTCCGCAGGGTCCCTGGAGTGCGAGGAAAAGCTGCCACAAAACAAAACAAAAAAAAGCCACAAAACCGGCGAAATTATCGGATCCGTCTGCGTAGTTTTCTTTAAAAATGTCATCCTACAAACATGTCAAACAACTGCCACAAACCTGCCAAACCCAGTCGATGTGCTGCCGAACAGACATCAGCAACCAGTATAGAAGAAAACCGATAAGCTGCCGGACAGTTATTTTTTTTAAAAAAGAATACACGATTTAAAGTGTCAAAATTGAAACACTGTTTGCAAAAGAACTACCTACTGAAATGTCTGGAATCAACATAAGGTCTTATGAATGATAATAAAAAGGTCTGTTACAGAAAAAAGAAAAAACGCTATTTAAAAAAAAATAACAGGAAAAAGAAATTTGCCAAAAAAATCCCAAAAAATGCCTTTAAGATCCTAAAGAAAGAAATAAAGAGACTTTTTACTGCAGATTAAAATAATAAACGGTTTATTAGATACTGAGTAAAAATGGAAATATTTTTAACATTGAAGCCTATGGGGTTCGTCTGAATAAACCTGCCAAATTAAACCACTGAACAGCAGGGCAGTTCAACAACTTTTCACTGCTATTCGGTGTCTCTGAATAAATTAACCATTGCTTCTCTATGGGGGATTTCACTGCCGAACAGATGCCTTACTTGCTGGCAGTTTGCCAAGATTTGGCGAACTGTCTGTTTCTGAATAGTCGAATGGCCCCGAAATGGCACTGTATGGGGAAATTCACTGAATAAATTGATTTAATTCGGTCCAAATTGGGTGATAAACGCAATGAGACTGAAATCTTTTTTTAAACGTCAGATTTTTCTAATAGACATGTTTAAAGACACAAATTTACTTGATGTTGGCCAAAAATAAAAAATTTCCAGCATTTTACTGACCAGCATGATTCGAATATTGACTCGGATGTTTTTCAACTGAATCAGACAATATTTTGGAAAAAAAATAAACACATAAACTTCAGTGGTTTTGGTAAAATTACTAGCACACTTGAAAAATCTAGACTGGACTCAGAATATTGTCCAAGCTTTCTCGGGAAATACTCAGATACCTTCCTCTTAGTACTTTTTATTGTCTTTTAAGAATCTCTTATTGACTAAGAAAAAAATGGTATCTTCAACAGATATGGTTATCTTTTATTTATAATTATATGGATTTTGGAAATTTAGATTTAGCCATACTAAATGATTATGTACAGCGTTGTTTTTGTGAACATGTTTTAGAAATGTATCTTTTATATCAAAGAATGCATGTAAATTCTACTCAACATGAAAAAATTATTAACATCTACATTCCTTCAAAACCATGAGACTGTTTATTTTATGTCAACGTTCTAAGTATTTGCACTTATTTACTGCACAATAAGTATGTTAAGCAACAGAAATCATAAACAATAAAGAATGAGCTGCTTAAAAGGTATATTATCGCTTACTGAAAACTCTGTTATAATTCAAACAAGGCTTATGTTGCACATAATTAGAATTCAAGTGCTTCCTTGAAAACAATTGATTTTGTTTTATTTTAAATAAATACTTCCAATTGATGTTTACTTATTCGGTAATGTACAAATAAAGAACCAGCCATGTATGAATAACCATAATGAACCATAACAGAAAATACAAAGCACCGAGTAAATGTACTTATTCTATTACGTCTTTTTTTCCCCCTTACATATCTTACAGTTTCCTTTTAAGTTTGTTTACAAAGGTGAGATGTTTCATATTAATAACACATTTTTGGGGAACCATATCATGAATTGGGATTATAGCATGTAATTCTAAACAAAGTTTTAAAACACGTGATTTATTTTATAAAAGAATAAAAAAGATAATGTCAAACAAAACACCTCTAAAGATTGGTTGGATTAACAACCTTTCATTTACTACAGGGACAGAAGGTGACTGACTATCTCTCAAACAAGGCTGTACCTGAAATCAAATAAGAGTTATCTAATAAAGTAGGTGCCCTCAAATCAGAAGTGGGTGGATGCTGTTTAATGATTGGCAGAAAATGGGGATAACCAAATGACACCATGCATCTGAAGAACAGATATCAAGGCACAGTATTTTATTTAATCATTGTCACATGGAGTATTTCTTGGTACCCATATTCTGTGTATATACATTTGATTTGTGTTTCTGTATTTATTTCAAAAATTAGGTGCCAAATTTGAATGTCAAAACTCACTGTTGATGTTTAATTATGAGCCTTTTATAAACTATATTAAAATTAATGCCTGCCCAAATATCTCATGTGAATTATTTTCGTTCGTTTATTTGTTTGCTTTGCCAACAGCATGTCCTTGTGGTGCCTTACAGCTTTACTTCTCCTGCAGGTTCATTAGTAGTCTGAACACTTTCACAGTTTGCAGCAACGCATGGTCCTGGGTGTCCTCTTAAACCAGAATAGCCTCTCACACCGGGTTGTCCTCTGTGTCCTCTAGGGCCTATCGCACCAGGTTCTCCATCAAAAGCTTTCCCAGTAGGTCCCCTTTCACCTAATGCAAGCAAAAAATAGTGTGTAACTTTAACGTTTGGTTGATACAATCCGTTCTTCATTTTTAATACAGATTTATCCATGTATTTATAGCATAGTGCAAAGCAACACAATGGTTTAATCAGGGCATCTATGTGACCAGATTATAAAAAAATACTAAAATAGCATTCAAAATAGTATTAAAACACTATAAATGAAGGGGCAAAAATGGAAGCTTACTAGGTAAACTGAGCAAATGCCTAGGAGAGGTATGGGTGCTATGATTAACAGCTGAGGGCCAACGATATTCCAACCAAGCATTGAAGAGCTAATCGTATCCTAGCTTAAATCCAAAAGGAGTCACTACTACTGAATATCAAATGATATCCTTGACTAGACCAATGCCCCTTGCTTATGTGAGCAATCACCATGATTGAGCCACTCCTGAACGTAGCTGAGTGTTGCTGTGTTGTTTGAGAAATTCTCAAGCCAATCCAAGATGAACTCTGAAAAGATGGATTCGACCGGAGTACACATTGCTAAAATAGAAATTCAACCACTTTCAAACAAGATATCCTAATTTTTCTTATAATTATGTTACATCACTTAATAACAGCAATCCATATTCGGTTATGGTATGGTGACTTTTCCCCTTGTGTGAAATTGTGTAGATGTCTATTTTCTATTAGAGTTCCAAGAGGTCTGTATTATCTAATGGTTTACTATGAATGTGTATAAAAACACATGGTGGACTCAGAAATATAAATCCACGTTTAATCATTACAAATGGTCGTTCTTGGACTTGGAGATGGCCAATCACTTCACAGGAACTCCAAAAACAAGAGAAGAGAACATTCCAATATTAAAATCAAGGGTGTTGTTATACAAACATCAGCAAAGTTTATAGGCTGGAAGTCGAAGGCCTGAAAAACTTTGCTGTTGTCCAACTACCGTTTTTTTAATATTGCAGTTCCTTGTTTTCTATTTTTTTTATATGACAATTTTTATTGTGCACAGAATAAAGTACAATGATCCGTACAAGACGATATGTATGTTAGCTGTAAAATTATGGAAATGTCTGCGTCGTACAAGAGATTATATCTTGCATCCTTTTTTCTATTTTACAAATAATCTGTTGACTCGTAAGAGTAGGGATGAGCCGAACACCCCCATGTTCGGTTCGCATTCGAACTCGAACAATTTCAAAAGTTCGAGTTCGAACGCGAACACGAACCGAACTCAATGGGACTCAAAAGTCCTCCAAGAGGGCATATATGCAACATATTTGCCATAAAAGGTGTATGGGGGTCCGGGTAGTGCCCTGGGGGACAGGAAACAAGGACAGCAAGTTTAAAAAAAAAACGTTTTTAAAGGAACAGTGAGTTTTCCATGAAATAAGGGTTAAAAATAAAAACGAACAATTCCTTCAAATATCGTGCCTAGGAGGTCCCCATAACCTGCCCATGAAGTGGCGGATTTGTAGGAGGTATAGAAACATTTAAAAACAAAAAAATGACATTTCAAATGACAGTAAACGGTTTTCCTTTAATCTATTCATAAACAACTGCTTCGGGCAACAGCCTGTATGAAAAGAGATGTTTTAGGACACGTGGAACAAGTTTAGTGATTTTTTTTGGGCTAAATTATGGTGAAACTTATGCAGGCTTTGGATAAAAGTAACAATTGGTGCTTTAAAATTGGGCCTTTAGTGTCGGCAACAGTGCCGTCACACCGTAGCCCCTCTGTGGTATTGTGGAAGAGTGCAGGGATGGACCCTACAGTCAAATATTAAAATTATATGAATCTGGTAATATAGGCATCAGTGTCAGTGCACCCAAATATTGTGCCTTTGGTGGCAGCAAGTGCCTTCACACAGTAACCCCTCTGTGGTATTGTGGAAGAGTGCAGGGTTGGACCCTGCGGTCCAATATTAAAATTATATAAATCTGGTAATATAGGCGTCAGTGGCAGTGCACCCAAATATTGTGCCTTTTGGTGGCAGCAAGTGCCTTCACACCGTAACCCCTTTGTGGTATTGTGGAAGAGTGCAGTGGTGGAGGTTTTGTGAATGCAGAAGAGATCCCCGATCTATTCTGTTACGTCAGCATCAGGGGATTGATGGCTGCTGATCCAGGACTGATTCATTTTTATAAATGTCAGCCGGTCTCCAGAGTCGGTGGACAGACGCACTCTTTTGTCTGTGACAAAACCTCCAGCGGCACTAAACGTCATTTCAGAAAGCACGCTGGATGAAGGGCAACCTAGTAGCTGCATAGCATGTTGGCTAAGTTCTGGCCAGTGATCCAATCTCAACACCCAGCAAGCCAGTGGATCATCTGCTGGAAAGGTATCCAGGTCTGCCCTTGCCCCTAGGTAGTCCTGCACCATATGGTGAAGACGCTTGCAATGGGTGCCTACATTTGACGTCCCTGGGCGTCGTGGACTAAAAAAATTGGAAAAGGCATCAGTCAAGCAGCCCCTTTCACCGCTCTTCCTCTGATCAACCGCAGCCTCAGAAGCACTTGGTAACCTACCAGTGCCTGGAAAGTTGTTACACAAGTGTCGCTTTAGATCGTCCTCAAGTTTTTTCATCCTGTCCTCCCTCTGTGAGGGCAGGATGAGCTTTGCAAGTTTACCCTTGTATCGTGGATCAAGAAGGCTTGCCAACCAGTAATGATCCCTCTCCTTGATAGCACGAATCCTGGGGTCCTTTACCAGGCTTTGCAGGATAAGGGAGCCCATGCAGCGTAGGTTGGAGGTGGCATTAGTTTCCGAGTATTCCTGGTCAATGAGGATGACCCCATCGTGCACTTCCTCCTCCCACCCATGTACTAGTCCTTGGGTTTCTGGGCACACAAAACCCTACCTTGAGGATCCCCCACCTTCAATGCCCCCACTACTTAAATATTCCTCCTCCTCCTCCTGCTGTCTGATCTGAGGAGGACCTGCAGGAATGCTGTCTGCGGAAAGACTGGGGCCTTGAGAGCTAGGGAAGGCCTCCTCTTGCTCCTGCTGCTCTGCCTCTAGTGCCACATCTATAATTCCCCGCAGAGTGCGCTCCAGCAGGAACACTAAAGGAATTGTGTCACTGATGCATGCACTGCCCCTCCTCACCATCCTCGTTGCCTCCTCAAATGGTGACAGTACAGTGCATGCATCCTTGATCATCAGCAACTGCGGGTGGGAAACAAGTTGACCTGAACCTGTCCTTGTGCCAGCCCTGCTGGGAATGACCGTCTGAAGTGGCTGCAGACTTTTCTGGCCTGGCTGAGAAGCTCTGCCAGCCCTGGGTAACTGATTAGGAAACGCTGTACCACCATATTTAGGATGTGTGCTAGGCATGGTACATGCGTCAACTTACCCTGGCGCAGGGCAGAGAGAAGGATTCTGCCATTATCACAGACGACCATTCCCAACTCAAGCTGGCGTGGTGTTAACCATCTCTGCAGCTGCCCCTGCAGAGCTGACAGAATTTCTGGCCTGGTGTGGCTCCTGTCCCCTAAACAAACCAGCTCAAGCACAGTATGGCATCTTTTTGCTTGAGCCATTGCGTAGCCCCTGTCACACGTCGGTTTAACTGCCACTTCGCCAGAGACAGAGAAGGAGGAGGAGGAGGAAGAGGGAGAGGTGGTGGTGGAGCAGACAGACCTCATACAAGCAGCTTTCTGGAGGCGTGGTGGATGAACAAGCTCCAGCACAGAGCCCCGTCTTGGATCCCTCCCAGCTGCAATCAGAGTTACCCAGTGTGCCGTGAAGGAAATGTAACGGCCCTGTCCATGCTTGCTGGACCACGTGTCTAAAGTCATGTGCACCTTGCTGCTGACTGCCTTTCCCAATGACTCCATAACATTGTGTTCCACGTGCTGGTATAGTGTTGGAATGGCCTTCCGTGAAAAGAAATGGCGTTTTGGAACCTGCCACTGTGGTACAGCACATTCAGCAAATTCACGGAAGGAAGCAGAGTCCACCAGCTGGAAAGGCAGCAGCTGTAATGCAAGTAATTTTGCTAAACTGGCATTTCGACGCTGTGCTTGGGGATGGTTGGGACTATATTTTTTCTTACGCTGCAGCAGCTGGGGCAACGTAATCTGACTGCGTAAATCTTCAGCTGATGGGATGCTGTCACATGGTGAGGAAGGACCTGGTACATCCATTACTGTAGCATCATACCTGTCAGTGGAGGTTGTAGCAGGCAAGGACATGGCAGGACATATATTGGGGTAGAGACAGATGAGGAGGAGGAGGACCTATGCAAAGTGTTGTGCCAATGGGATGCGTGGCAAGTGGTCATATGTCGCCTCAAGCACCTCCAAAAGGGTCTGGTGTCTTTCCCACGCTTGATCCCCATCTGACATAGATTACAAATAGCAATGGTGCGGTCTGCTGCACATTTCTTAAAGAACTCCCAGACAGCAGAGTTCCTGGATGTGTGCTTTGAGACAACAGTGCTCTGCACCTGAGCAGCTCTGACATCTGATGCCTTGGAATGGCTATGGTTGGTCATAGAGGACATTATGCCTCGTGTTTGTTGTGCCTCCTCCTCACTTTACTCCTCTGTTCGATCAGGCACCCAGGTGGAGTCAGGGGGTGATGACAATGATGATGAGGTCACTATCTCCTCGTCACTGGAGCCAACTTGCAGTATGCTGCAGCTGCTGGGGCAACATGAGTGCCAGTTATTTGTGTGTCACTGGCACCCCCTTCCTCTAGGTTGATTATGCTCCCTTCCTCAACCTCAGAGATTGAATCAGAGCACTGTAGTTGCTGCGCATCCTCAAGCAGCATGTCACTGTCATTGTAGTCAAACAATTAAGCTGACTCCTCCGTGTGTGATAGTGAGGCTACGGCAGGAGTAGCTGTGGACATGGAGGCTGCATTAGATGCTTTGGCAGCTGAGGTGGACTGTAAACCACTACAAGCCTGGCTGGCAGAGGACTCGGAGGATGAGGATGGCCTGGTTAGCCAATCCACCAAATCCTCTGTATGTTGCTGCTGCTTAATACGGCCAGCACCAGTTATAAAGGACAAGCGTGCCCCTGCAGAGGATGCACCACGTCCACGATGACCAGAGGCACAGCCTCCCGACACATAGGCTGCTTGCCCTCTTATCTGTGTCTGGGAGCGTCTGCCTGTCCTTTTTGGTCTTTCTGACATGGTGAGTGATATATAGATTAAATATATACAGAACTCTGATTCAACTCTGGTATAAAGATTAAAGATTTCCAGAACTCTGGTATAACTCAGTGAGATACCATGATAGCTGGCAGCCAGTGACAAGACACAGATTACAATTCCCAGAAACCTCCTATAAATCAGTGAGACCCCCTGATGGGTGGCAGTGACAAGACACAAATTACAATTCCCAGGAACCTCCTATAAATCAGTGAGCCCCCCTGATGGGTGGCAGTGTGACAAGACACAGATTACAGGTCACAGAAATCTGCTAGAAGTATGTAGGACCCCCTGATAGCTGGCAGTGAGAAGACACAGATTACAATTCCCAGAAACCTCCTATAAATCTGTGAGACCCCCTGATGGGTGGCAGTGCAAGACACAAATTACAATTC
Source organism: Leptobrachium leishanense (assembly GCA_009667805.1). Taxonomy (NCBI): domain Eukaryota; kingdom Metazoa; phylum Chordata; class Amphibia; order Anura; family Megophryidae; genus Leptobrachium; species Leptobrachium leishanense. The sequence goes on from CM019066.1 coordinate 165,218,515, forward strand.
ACAGGAACCTCCTATAAATCAGTGTGCCCCCCTGTTGGGTGGCAGTGTGACAAGACACAGATTACAATTCCCAGAAATTTTATGGAAGTATGTGACACCCCCTGATAGCTGACTGTCAGTGACTGAGAAGACACGGATTACAATTCACAGAAATTTTATGGAAGTATGTGACACCCCCTGATAGTTGACTGTCAGTGACTGAGAAGACACGGATTACAATTCACAGAAATTTTATGGAAGTATGTGACACCCCTGATAGCTGACTGTCAGTGACTGAAAAGACACACTTTCCACCACCAATTCCCAGATATCTGCAACAAGTGAGTCCCCCAAATTTCTGCTGTCACTGACCGAGAAGACAAACTTTCCACCAATTCCCAGATATCTGCAACAACTGAGCCCCCCAAATTGCTGCTGTCAATGACTGAGAAGACACACTTTCCACCACCAATTCCCAGATATCTGCAACAAGTGAGTCCCCCAAATTTCTGCTGTCACTGACTGAGAAGACAAACTTTCCACCAATTCCCAGATATCTGCAACAAGTGAGACCCCCCCAATAGCTGTCACTGGCAGTGAGAAGACACACTAACACAACAATCTCCTCTCAAAAAACACGTGCTGAAGGCTGTGTGAAGCCTTATATAGTGTGCTGCGGGACTTAGCTCTGTGAGCCCATGATTGGGCAAAATTTGCCCAATCAGGACTCTGAGCCGTGATTGGCATAGTCGTGCACCTGTCTTGCACCTAAACTGTGGTCAGGTGCAGGCTGTAGCCAATTACAAGCTTCAGGCCATTGGAAAAAGTGCATTGTGGTCCATTGTGGTGCATTGTGGGCGAACATGTGGCGAACACGTGGAAATGTTCGTAGTTTGCGAACATCTGAACTGGCGATGTTCGATTCAAACTTCGAACACATCGAACTGAACAGCTCATCCCTAGTTAAGAGTAATCATAATATAGCGAATAAATGATAAAATAAAAAATCAAACAGAAGAAATCAGAAGTAACCAAACAAAACAGTGGACTGCCCAGTACAATGCAACAAGAAGACTGATAATGTGTTTGTAGGCACGGGAATTATGGGTTCAGTCTATGTTAGAGTAAACTGAGAGTCTGGAAGGCATGTATGTTGTGAGTTATACATGTCAGAGTATGGGTTGTAATGGACTGCGTCCTGCCACCATTCCTGCAGAGTACCAGGTCATGTATTGTATCGAGGTTCGGATTAGTGTGCGCATGTGAGGATCTAATGGGAAGTAACATTGCCATACTGTGAGGAATTTCTTAGTATGCGTTTCCTTATTAACCAGGGTATGAAGCCAGTCCATACGAAAGAGGTGGTTCAATTTAGCTTGAAAAAGCGAGAGAGGGATTGGTGTGGAGTGATTCCAAGTTTGTAAGATCGTCTTTCGACCCACTGCATCAACAAGAGATAGAAAGTGTTTGTGGTGTATTCTCAAGGAAGGGATGGGGCTTAAAATAAGGAAATCTGGCGTTAAGGTCAGTAATTGTTTGGTAGTAGAGAGTATATAAGTGTGGACGGTTGACCAGAAGCGGCGTGTTACCGGACAGCTCCAAAAGCAGTGATATAAGTCGTTGTGTTCGTCCAGACATGTAAAGCACGAGGGATTGGATTTCCAAACCATTAAGTGCAGTCTACGTAGCGAGTAATAACTGTGATGTAGCGTTTTTATGAACATTACTTGATATGACACTGACGGCAAGATTTTAATCATGTACGTGTGCTTGTTTTCTAATTTAGCAAGCTAAATATGTAATCGTAGATACCATAAAACCTGGGCTCCCAACCAAAACATTGCTGATTTCTAAATACCCTTAATATCATATTAGAATGCCTGGCCTTCTTGTATTATAAAGGCAACATGAGGTATGGAGCTAGGGTACATTCTCTTATCTCCATTTTGTAAGGGGTTTTGTACTATGCGATTCAGTTAAAGTTAATTGTTGACTGATTTCATATCATATAGAAAGATAGATGGTCATCCCATTAGAACTGCGTCCCATTTACTACTACTACTGGGATGTGTAAATATCTTTTACAATTATAAACTTTATATACTGTATATATATATATATATATTTAAATGTAGCGCATGAGCTCAGTGGGTAAAGCAATTTTCTGAATTGCTGCGATGTGTAAATATCTTCTACAATAATTTTTTGGTTTTACTTTTAGCCGGTGATAAAAGTTCCGCAGCAGCTGTGGTTAAGGTGAGGACGGTAATTAGCGTTAGGACTTTGTAATACTAACGCTAATTAACGCTTCGCACTCCCCATGTTAAGCATAGGGAGCGCAAACTACAGTAAGCTTGCGTTGAAAAGCGCAAGGTCCGAATCGCTAATGTTTTTTTTAGCATTCGGATTGTGATATGGTGCACCTGCTGCGCTAGGGCCACCAGAGCTAACGTTAACGCTCACACAGGTTGTAAGTAATATGGCCCTCCATGTATACACACAGCCTTCATATTTTATTTGGAGCTGCAATACCAGATGACTGTTGGATGCCCCCCCCCCCAGTATATCTTATAGCAATATTAAAAAGTATTATGGTAATTTATGTAGTGCAGAAAGTTTCCACAGCGCTTTACAATAATAATTGGGGGATTAGTGGAACTAGCTTTGAAGGTTGTGCAATTCTCTGAATTGCTCGGAATGTAAATATCTTCGACAATTATAAACTTTATTTTATATATATTTAAATGTGGCGCATGAGCTCTGTGGGTAAAGCAATTCTCTGAATTGCTGGGATGTGTAAATATCTTCTACAATAATTTTTTGGTTTTACGTTTAGCTGGTGCTAGCTGATTCCGCAGCAGTGGAATCAGTTAGCACCAGTCCCTAGCTGTGGTTAACTTTTGAGTTAACCGCAGGAGGACGATAATTAGCGTTAGGACTTTGTAATACTAACGCTAATTAACACTTTGAACTCCTCATGTTAAGCATAGGGAGTGCAAAGTACAGTAAGCTCGCGCTGAAAAGCGCAAACTCCGAATCGCTAATGGATTTTTTAACCCGTTAGCGTTCGGACTGTAATATGGTTGCCTGTGCTAGGGCAACCAGAGCTTAACGTTAACACTCAGACAGGTGCACACTAACGTTATCGTTATGAATGTAGTTTTAAGAGATCATAGTTAGGCCTTGGTGAATTTTACCAAGCTGACTTTTTTAATGTATTAATTTAATTATTATTTCTATGTTACATTGCATACATAGCATAGTTTACTCAAGGGATTTGTGCACATATATGTAATAATTTCATATGCAGTTTTCAATCATTTGTTTGGCAGGCATCATTTACTTTGATGGACTTAACAGGTTGTGGTTAAACTTTCCATTTCTCTGCTCTGCTAAGGATGAAAATTTAAGAAAATTGTAGAAGGACATTAAGAACTGTGAGTGTCAGCAATGGGTTGCATACCATTGGTTTATAAAGCACTCTGGCTGTAACAAATTTATAAAAAAAATAATGTTATTCTCAAAATGATTTCCACATTTACAGAACTGCATTTCATGCAGGTACAAAGCTCTTTACCCAGACTAAAACATAAAATGAATATAACACTTACAACAGTGTACAAATCTTATGTTGACTCCCCCCTAAAGAGACAGCACACACAGTCCCTTTAAGCAGTTAGCCTGTCACTCAAAGTGACGAACACATTGGGCCTTATTCCAAGGTTTGTGCTAATTTAACTAGAGCCTTTGTAAACTTGCCAGAGCCATTGCAGTCTATGGGGTTGTTAAGTTTACAACAGCTGGTTAAGGTTACACCAACCTTGGAATAGGGCCCATTCAGTGCCAGACTGGCCTACCGGGATACCATGAGGAATCCCGGTATGCTTCTTAATTTTTGGGCCTCTTTAAATTTGAGAGCCCGTGTGTTGGTAGGGCTGGCCCGGGTACACACTGACTGGGCGCCGCCGCTGATTTTTTAATTCTCAGCTCCGGATTCGGACTCTAGGACTGTAAGCTCCCATGAGCAAGGCCCTCTACACCTCTTGCTTCCATCTTACGTCCTTTTATTTGTGATTCGTTCCCTTTGGTTATTGTAAAGCGCTGCGGAAACTGTTGGCGCTATATAAATGATGACAATAATAATAATAGGAGTCCGAATTCAGAGCTGGCCTATTAAGATCGGGCTCACAGCCGCTGCAGCGTGCCTCCCAGATCAGAACACAAGGCTGGGAACGGCAGGATGTATTGGCACGCCCCCTTTCACCCACCACGTGATTTGCGTGGATGTGTACGACGTCCCCACATGATGAACAGGAAGAGGCCAACGCCCGATGCAGACTGCGGGCGGGCAACTGCTAAATTTTATTCCCATTGCGGTGGCAGAGGCTCTCAAATCTAAGGACAGGCACAGAGTAGGCCACCCAAGACCAACCCAACCCAACCCAAGACCACAGAGCAGCACTGAGTGACTGCCGAGACAGTTGGTGGTGTGGCATTATTATAGTTTGTTGCAGGATGGATGGATGCCCCCAGCAGGCCTCTCATTTTTTTTTACACACCCCCAGTAGGCCCCTCACATTCTTCTCCCCTCCCCCAGGGCTCACATCAGAGTGAGGGACCTGCTGGGGGCTAATAAAGGATGGGATGGGTGGGGGCCGGGGGGAGAAGAATGTGATGGGCCTGCTGGGAATGTATATAAAGAATGAGAGGGACCTGGGGGTGTGTAAAAAAAGGCTGTGCAGCTCTGTGTTATGCTCATTCACACTGCACATTACTGTGACTTTTATTGCTGTGCAGCTCTGTGATACAGCAATATGCGGTGTGTATAAGCATATCAGAGCGCCACAGCAATAAAACACAAAATAATATACTTGTGTATGTGAGTGTTATTGTTGTGCAGCTCTATGATACACTAGTACAAACTGCACATTGTGTGTTTTATTGCTGTGCAGCTCTTTGATATGCATTGCTCATACACACTGCACATTACTGTGAGTGTTATTACTGCGCAACTCTGTGATACACTCATACACCACACATTACAATGAGTTTTACTGCTGTGGACTCTGACACACTCATACACACTGCACATTACTGTGAGTTTTATTACTGTGCAGCTCTGTGATACGCTCATACACACCACACATTACTGTGAGTTTTATTGCTGTGCAGTTCTGTAATACGCTCATACACACCACATATTACTGTATCACAGAGCTGTACAACAATAAAACTCACAGTAATGTGGTGTGTATGAGCGTGAGTATTATTTATTGCTGTGCAGCCGTGTGATACACTCATACACATCGCACATTACTGTGAGTTTTGTTGCTGTGCAGCTTTGATATGCTCATACACACTGCACATTATTGTGAGTTTTATTGCTGTGCAGCTCTGTGATACGTATCCTTTTCGTTTGCACTTTTTCCATGGCTGCTTTTTATTGCCAGTCCGGCCCTGGGCCCAATAACACTTACCTGACAATTTGTAACCTGTATTTACCTACAATCTTTTGATACTGTAATACCCTGCACTATGTCACTAATGATTAAACTGGAAGATTGTTTAAATCTGCTAAATTAATATATTGTAAAATTTGTGATACAACAGTACAACAAGATTAGCTAGAATTGATTACAGCAAGCCAGCTTTTGGACTATTTCGGAGCAACAAATCCCATTTGTCACTCCAGGCAACTAATACTAGTAGAACTGTATTTCTTTTTCTTAATTTTGTATTTAAAGAATATAAAGTAAGATAATTGTAGCAGATAGGAAAGCGAGTTTACGCAGAAAGATTTATATATTGCTAGAAGAAAATGGAACAAAACTGTAAAAATTAAGCAATTGCTATGAAAACTAAGAAAATATTCCACAGCATTAAAAATTGGTTTGCACAATGCTTTCACTTTGAGAATTTTCTCCACTTTTTTAACAATAGTTATTTCTGCATAGTAGCATTTTAATTATATTATGTGTGAACCTATTGTTTCTCAATGCACCTATTACCTATATTATTGTATTGCCTGTTATTGATAAAATGATTTCCTTAAAATATATCCCTGCTAAGACATTGGGAAATCAAATAAATCATGCAGTGAACAAACACAAACATACTGACCACATTACAGTCAAGACAACATAACTTATGGCATTTGAAATGAATCAGACGCCTATCGACGCCTAGTTGTCACATTTATAGTAAATGAGGTTTAAATCTGGTTAACACTAATAATATTAAATTAGAATCAATGTTCGTTTTTTCCAGAGGTTTCATAAAGTTCTACTGAAAATTTTGTGATTTAATTTCACTGTAAAAATGATTTAATACTTTTTTCTGGTCACTGTTAATATTATCCATTAATAGATGTAAAGTAGTGAAGGGCAAACACATACATTATACAGCTATTGCTGGGTGATAGTGCTACATACCTCTAGGTCCAGTATCCCCTGGAAATCCAACAAGACCATATCCTTTAGGACCTTTGTCACCTTTATCTCCAGATTCCCCTGTATAATGTATCAAAAATTAACATATGTATTTAAATATTCCTCGTAGAATTTCATTGTGGAGAACATTGTTGTTAAAGATAATCACATCACAGTTACCCTGCTTGTGTTGTACACTTCATAATGTCTGACCGTATAGGATCTTATTGTACTTGCAGATTAAATAATGTTTTATAGCCATGGTTCTACATTAAAAAGCTTGATATGTTAATTTAGCACCATCCATTACTGCATCTTTTAAAATTCATGTGGGGCAAATAGGGCACAGACACAGACCCCATGCAGTGTGGGGCACCATAGGCCCTAGTGTCACGAAGCAAGCTATTAATGCTGCCTGCACTGGGAGACTTTTTGGCTGTGCACAGTTTACTTTTTAGTAACCATGCAATCTCAATGTTTGGTATAGGCTGGAATTCTTGGTCGCTGAGACCATGTGACTGGAAGTCTCAAGCCTGGAACTGAAATTGTGGGAACCCAGGAACCGATTGACGCCAGTAGAGTGTCTAATGTCAGCCAGAGGACGTCATGTAACTAAATATAAGAAGAAGGGTGTACACATACATGTGAATGTCTTTCTGTTTTTTATCTGACTTGTCAAGTGGCACTACTTCATGGGGGGAGGGGTACACACATATTTGATGTCAACATCGTTTTCGTTCCATATATCAGACCTGTCAAGTCATACTATTACATGCTATAAGCTATTCTTAGAAATGTAACCTGGTTGCACTAAGGTCACAATGTTACCATTGTGGAAGAATTAATAAATACTAGGATACTTGAAAAACATACAATAACTCCAGGTGTTGGAATGGTTCAAGAAAACGATAAACAAACTGTACACACTGTTTAATTACACACAGTTTACCTTGTGGACCCTTTGGTGCTGGATCACCTGCTTCACCATAGAATCCTTCTGGTCCATGTTCTCCATCTTCTCCTTTAAATCCAGATCTGCCCTGTTAATTGAGACACATATTATACTAGCTTTTGCCCGCGGCTTTGCTCGCGTGGATTTTAGGATTTTCAACAATTGGTTTTAAAGGAAAAATAAAGAGTTTTTTGTTCAAACTGTACAAAATATAATTTACAGGTTGATGTCTTAAAGTAATAAGTAATGTTTATTGCAGACATAGTCAGGGTGTATTGGCTACAAAACAAAGTTGTTTTATTCATATGTGTCCAATTTTTTTTTGTCACACAGCGTGCCCTGTGACATAATCAGCGGATGCCGGCCGGAGGGCTGGTGTTCTGAAAATTGCCTCCTTTTACAGAACACCGCCTCCCACTGATTCTGTGATTGGCGCACCCTGTGACATAATCAGCGGTTGCTGGCCAAAGGGCCGTGTCCCTCTGATTATGTGTGTTGGGCATGCCGAATGGACGGCCACCAACCTGGAGTCCCCAGGTCTTGGCCAGAAGATGAGTGTGCGAAGATGGCGCTGACAGGGGTCCATCTTTCAGGTAAGTATGACTCTCGTGTTTAGCTGCCCTCTTCCCCACTACAAAAAAGTGCCCCCCTATTTACCCCCATCCTAACAAAAAAGAAAAAATTTATTTGCCCCCCAAAAATTATTTTTTACCCACACCCTGAATAAAAACTGTCACGGAAGGGACATAGGGGCTCGGCGCAGCGAGACCCAGGACTCAAACCCAAGACATTATTAAAAGGACCTTGTTTTCCTTTGAACGTTTGCAGTGTGCGTTTCAATGTATGAACAGTTTATTTTCCTTGCTAGATGTGGTTTTACTTGATGTGCTGTATTAAGATGTACCCTGTGTGATTTTAAAAATACTTTACATCGTTTGGTTTTAGTTTAATTTAGTTTAGTGAAATGACATAGCTTTGGTTTTAAAACATACTTATATTCCTGTAGATAAATGTGTGTTTCTGTAGCCAGTAAATAAGTTTTGCTGTTGTGTAATTTATGCGTCAGGGATTTTCCCCATTATCTAGGTACATGTTTAATTTAAGGGATCTCTGATAGTGTGTGTTTAATCTTCATGTGCTGGAACAATGGATGTACAAATGTTGTATGCGCTGAAGGCTAAGAGAATGTGAAGAATGTTGATTGTAAATAACTGACATAATCTAATTAGATGGGTATGCAAATTGTGACTGTTATACTTCAGCATAAATAGTGGCGTTGTTCATTAAAAGAGTTCAGTTCATCTGAGTGTTTGAAACATACAGCTCTGCCTGGTGTTGTCATTTCACGTCGGCTACATATCACCACCACCCAGGAACGGGTCACTCTAACTCCGCAGCAGAACATCGATTCGCCGCGCCGTTGCGCCACCTTGAATCGGTATCTTGGGATACCGCAACCACCCCGAATCGGGACCTCGGCTGAGCGCCGTGCCTGCATCTGCAAGGAGACTCTACCGAACCTCGATTCGCCACGCAGACCGTCTCCAGCCCTTCAATGATCAGTAGATCCGCTGCTCGAGACGCCGAGTGCCGTGCCACTCGGTAGTCGGGCGGATTTCCACCGTGGGTGCCCCATCTACTCTCCAGATCTCCACCGCCACGTGGTCTTCTACCCAAGCCGCTCGAGACGCCGGATGCCGTGCCACTCGGTAGTCGGGCTTGGCAACACCAAAGAGGGGGTCAGATAGAGCAGGACCGCAGGCGGATACGCCATTCCGTCATACTGGTGGCAGCGGTGGGATCGCTCTCTGCAACCCCCCAGCAAGGAGACCTACACCATGGCGGTGTACAGCTATTACAACAGGGACACCCTGCGGGGCATGCTGGAGAATCGGGGAGGTACCCCAGGCTCTAAACGCAAGAAGACCTTGATCAAGGAGCTGCAGGTCCTAGACCGGGTGGGCGCGACAACAGTGAAGCCACCTGCCCCCACCCCTGTCCTCGCAGAGAAATCGGAAGATGCCTTCGTCAGAAAGGCGCGGCAACGTATCGCCCTACTTGGAACTGCCCCATCGGAGGCGGACATAAGCAAGGTGATCCAGGAGGTCCGGCAGGAAGAGGAGCGGGACAAGGAGCGTGAGAAGCGGGACAAGGACCGCGAGGAGCAAGAGAAGGACTGCGAGGAGCAAGAGAATGTCCGTCAGCACGAGTTGCGGATGGCGGCGCTTAGTGCAAGAAGGAGTGAACTTTCTAACCCTGTCCCCAAACCCGTAGAACCCTGGGTCGAGGTTTACAGCTCGACTGGAGCTTCACCCCGGGAATCTGCACCCCCCAGTGATCACCCTTTCGGGACTTACAGCTCGCCTGGAGCCTGTATTGGGGACATCGCACATCCCAGCGACCCTTGGATGGAGACTTACAGCTCGTCTGGAGCTGCATCCGAGGACGCCACACCCCCCAGCGAGTGGCATTGCCACTGTTTCAGCACCCTCGCGGACTCGAGGGCGGAATTCCCGAGAAGGCTGCAGGAGGGCCTGGTCCGGTACCATGGGTCCACAGTGGAGCCCACCGGGTACGAGTGGCGAGATGAGATCCGCCAGGAACTTTGGTACGAGGCCCTGTACCATGAAAGGGACTACCATGCCGTCTATGTTCCCTCCGATGCTGTCATCCACCGGGTGCAGTATGACGCTCGAGCAGCGTTCCTGCAAGATCGGGCCCCGGAGGAGTGGGAGGCAGAGCTCCAGTACCTGGTGCAGCAGGAGATTGCACTGGACGCCGCGTACCGCGCGCTCCGGTGGCTAGCCGGCCCCCTGATACCCCGCACCATTGACGGCGCCTCCACCGCAGGGCCCCACTATGGTGGCACGGGGCTGCTCTACGAGAGCATGGCCACAGACCCTGGGTTCGGAGAAGAGACAGAAGAGCGGTCGGAGGAGATACTGGAGCGACGGGAACAGGAGCTCCCGTACGACAGCAGGGACTTGGAGTTCGAGGAACTGGAGTTCCTAGCAGAGCGAGAGTGGGAGCTCGAGAAGGCCTACAGGAGATTGTTGGACAGCGTTCCGCAGTCGGGTCTGAGTCCCATGTACTGGGACGGGTCGGCGGAAGGAACCGACAGTCCACAGGACTTGGAAGTATGGGAGGCCGAGATGCTCCCATGGGTCCCCGTTGGGGCCCCAGCAGAAGAAGCTACCCCCTTCAACTCGCAGGATGACACGGTGTCCGTGCCCACGGGACCAGCAGAGGAGCTGGCAATGGGGCAGAGCGCCGCTGGCCTCTGCCCACCCTCAGCAGCAGAGAAAGTTATCCTCCACCCAGCAGAAGAGCTGGCCATGGGACAGAGCGCCGCTGGCCTCTGCCCACTTCCCACAGTCTGCCAGGAGGAGCAGACAGATGGTTCCCCCGGGCTGGGTTGTTCGCAGCCATTGACCGCCCTGGGGATGGAAGAAACCACCCTCCCGCAAGGAGGCCCCCACCCAGCCGAAGAGCTGGCCACAGGGCAGAGTGCCGCTGGCCTCTGCCCACCTTTTCCCAGCTGTCCCGAGGAGCAGGAGGGGGATACCCTGGAGCTGTTTTTCCCACAGCCGCTTGCTTCGTCCGACCCCCTGATTGTTATTTCTGCACCCACCCCCCCAGCAGAAGAGTTGGCAACGGGGCAGAGGGCCGCTGGCCTCTGCCCATTTCCTACTATCCGCCCCAAGAAGCAGAAGGGGGATACCCTCGGGCTACCTATCCCGCAGCCACGGATCTCACCCGAGATGGAGGACGTCCTTCTCCTGCCGGGTGAGTCTTCTCCAGCATTCACCACCCCAGCCGACGCACTGGTGGTGGAGCAGAGCCGGTTGCCAACCTGCCCCTCCTTACAACCAAGTATCCGCCTGCGGTCCTGCTCTATCTGACCCCCTCTTTGGTGTTGCCAAGCCCGACTACCGAGTGGCACGGCACCCGGCGTCTCGAGCGGCTTGGGTAGAAGACCACGTGGCGGTGGAGATCTGGAGAGTAGATGGGGCACCCACGGTGGAAATCCGCCCGACTACCGAGTGGCACGGCACTCGGCGTCTCGAGCAGCGGATCTACTGACCATTGAAGGGCTGGAGACGGTCTGCGTGGCGAATCGAGGTTCGGTAGAGTCTCCTTGCAGATGCAGGCACGGCGCTCAGCCGAGGTCCCGATTCGGGGTGGTTGCGGTATCCCAAGATACCGATTCAAGGTGGCGCAACGGCGCGGCGAATCGATGTTCTGCTGCGGAGTTAGAGTGACCCGTTCCTGGGTGGTGGTGATATGTAGCCGACGTGAAATGACAACACCAGGCAGAGCTGTATGTTTCAAACACTCAGATGAACTGAACTCTTTTAATGAACAACGCCACTATTTATGCTGAAGTATAACAGTCACAATTTGCATACCCATCTAATTAGATTATGTCAGTTATTTACAATCAACATTCTTCACATTCTCTTAGCCTTCAGCGCATACAACATTTGTACATCCATTGTTCCACCACATCAGATTAAACACACACTATCAGAGATCCCTTAAATTAAACATGTACCTAGATAATGGGGAAAATCCCTGACGCATAAATTACACAACAGCAAAATTTATTTACTGGCTACAGAAACACACATTTATCTACAGGAATATAAGTATGTTTTAAAACCAAAGCTATGTCATTTCACTAAACTAAATTAAACTAAAACCAAACGATGTAAAGTATTTTTAAAATCACACAGGGTACATCTTAATACAGCACATCAAGTAAAACCACATCTAGCAAGGAAAATAAACTGTTCATACATTGAAACGCACACTGCAAACGTTCAAAGGAAAACAAGGTCCTTTTAATAATGTCTTGGGTTTGAGTCCTGGGTCTCGCTGCGCCGAGCCCCTATGTCCCTTCCGTGACAAAAACAAAATTACATTTTGCTCCCCATTTATTCACGAACGAAGCTGCAACCTGCCGAACAACCCACAGAACGCAGCTGCAACCCCCTGAACAATCCGCTGAACGCAGGCGCAACCCGCTGAACAAACTGCTGAATGCAGCTGACGACCTGCCAAATGCAGCCGATGACCCACTCAAACAAACTACCTAATGCCACCAGAAAAAGTCGACCAGTCACCGAATAGGTAAAAAAAAAAAAACACACCAACTTTTAAAAGGCTTTTTTATAAAAAAAAAAAACTACTGCATGAAAATGCATGCAAACTGCACATAAGCTGCTTTGAAAAATAATAAAAAGGTTTGTTGCCGAAAAAAAATGCCATTTAAAATTAAAAAAATCAGGGAATTTCTCTGGCATTTCACTGCTGTTCAGTGTTCTCTGAACAGATTAACCATTGCTTCTCTATGGGGGATTTCACTGCCGTTGAACAGGCACTGGCTGTTTGGCGAACTGTCTGCTTTCTGAATAGCTGAATGTCCATTAAAAATGCATGTACGGGGAAATTCACTGTTTGGTCTAATTTCGTGGCCAATTCAGTGCTCTTTGAATAACCCCTAAAGAGCACTGAATGGTGAATTCCATTGTACGGTGCAATTTTGTGGCCATTTAGCTATTCAGAGAACTGTAAATTCGCCAAATACTGCCGAATTGACTGCGAAATACAGTGCAGTTCATCTCAGATTGCCGCAATTCGGCGTCCTTTGGTGGCAAAGAAATTGTCCCATAGAGAAGTAATGTTTAATCTATTGAGACGCTGAACTGCACTGAACTGTTGGCGAAATTACAATTTTTTTTTTACCCCACCGATTTTTCAGTGCTTCAGTTACGTTTATTGAACCGTTTATTCTTTTCAGTACTAGCAAACTTTTTTTTTATTAGATTTTTTTTAGCTATTTCTCTGGATTTTTGTTTTAGGTGAACGTTTGATTACCTTATTTTTTTTTGTTTGTTTTTGTTTATTATTCTGTAACAGACCATTTTATATTTTTCTTTATTATTTTCATGCATTTTTATTGTTTAAGGCTAATGTCAGACGAACGCAGTCTGAGCGCACTCTGTGTGCGTGCACAACGGACGGACGTTCTGACGGAAGATACTGTAGACACCACACGCTCCGTTTTTCTTGATGGACGTAGGAAAAAAAAGGGAATTAGGGGAATCAAAATTAATATGAAAAATGATAAAAATTTGAAAAGGATATGAAAAGACATTTTCTGCGTCAAGGTGCTGGATGTCGTAAATGGGCTGCGTCTGACATCTCATCACTCACACAGAACGCTACGCGAACGTGGTGCACTCTACGCGTCCGTGTAGCGGTTTTACGTTCTTGCCTAACTTGCGTCCGTTTGCCACGTGCGTCTGACATTAGCCTTAGAAGCCTTTTAAAGAATAGTATTCTTTATTTTTTTTACCCCTGTTCATGGCTAATTGGCTTTATTTGGTGGTGCGGTGGTTGGCAGATAATCGGCGGTGGGCTGCTTAACCCAAAATGCCCGTGCCTATTTTTTTGTCCCAGTCTGTGGCTGCACACAGATCTTCCCTCCCCCAGGACTGAAAGGTAAGGGCAGGTAACCAATAAACTGAGCTTGCTAGACTGTAGTAATTTCATTAAATTATGAGTTTGCCCTGCCTTAAAGTGAGAAGAATATGACCCTAGATATTTTGGGGTACCTACACTGATGGTTTAGAGCAGTGGTTCCCAAACAAAGTCCTCAAGCATCCCTAACAGGTCAGGTTTTCCAGATAGTTGAAGCACAGCACAGGTGGTATGATTTGCTGCTCAGTGATTGCAGGATTCAGTCTGCATTTCCCCAAGGTAATCCTTAAAACCTGGCCTGTTAGGGGTACTTGAGGCCCGGGGTTGAGAACCACTGGTTAAAGCAATACACTCTACATTATTTGGTTTTACAAAGATTAATTCATATTAATTTGATTACACTGCATTTGGGTGAAAAAAAATCAATGTATGCGAATACATATTAAAAGTGTTAAGAAATGCAGATATTACTAAAGTATTTTTATTCCTTAAATAAATTATTTTCTCCACAAGTGAAAAATGTGCTATCCCTTTTAATATAACATATGCTATACATTTATGAGGACACTGTCTTTGACCAATTTGTATATTATAGGTGAAATACTCACTGGTTGTCCTTGAGGTCCAGGTAAACCTACAGGTCCTGGAGATCCCATAGGTACCTCCCCAAATAGCGGACAGGCCCCAGCACATTGTCTCCTTATGGCTTGTGCATATGAAGACATCTGCTCCATGACAAATTTTTGGCAGACTTCAATTACTCGGGCAGCAGGAAAAGAGGGTCCCTGTTGACAGAATTGAAAACAAAAGGAAGGTTAGCATTGCAACGACATCATTATAATTTCAAAATGCCAGGAGTGTTTAAAACATGATTAAACATTATTATTTATAAAATAAAACAGACATCAGATCTAAGGGGATGAGACAAAGGTGTGTTTCACCCTGCTCTCAATGAGCAATAATATAAAGACTAAAGGGGTTATTCACTAAGCATGGAACTTGTCACGAGGGGCGCAATTTCAGTGCAGTTTGTCTATTCACTAAGCTGTCAATTCTCCAAACACTGGCAAATTGACGGCACAATACGGTGCAGTTCGCCACAGTTCGGCAGCAGCGAAATTGTCCCATAGTGAAGTAATGCTCCATCTATTCACAGAATGCCGAAGTGCACCGAAGATGCTGCGAAATTACCTGATTTTAGGTGATTCAGTTTAAATAGGTGAATCCCATAGGATTCAATGTAAAAAAGTAATACCATTTTCATTTATTTTTTTTTTAAATGTTTATTCTTTTCATTTTCAGCAAAAAGCCTTTTTATATTTTTTAGAACACCTTTTTGTATTTCTTGTATGTTTTTAGACAAAATTTTTATTTCAATTTATTTTAAAAGGCTTTTTTTATTCTGTAACAGACCTTTATAAAGGACCTTTCTATTATTTTAGACACATTTTAATTTTTAATGCATTTTTATTGGTTTAAACACCTATTAGAATTTTTTTGCAGTTCTGTGGTTTTCGCCAAGGCCAGTTCACTGCTCTCTGCCGGTGTTCAGAGGTTTTCAGCAATGTTCATCAACTTTTTTCATTAGGCTTCAGCGACTCCATCTTCGGTGCACTACAGTGTCCCTATGGTGAAGAGTGAATTCACCATAGTTTCGGCGAAATGGAATCGATGAAGTGAAAAGCCTCCGCAATTTTTATGAAATTTCAATGCTTTGTGAATAACCCCTTAAGAAAACAACCTATTTATAGGGTTAGATTCCTATTTCTGAGTCTTGAACTTTTTCAGAGCTAATATAAGCTTCCAGCTTAAGTTTTTTCGAGTTGATAATAGCTCTGGTTAAGCTAACACCTGACTTGGAAAGTAGCACATAGTGTTTTAAACTCTGATTATGATAGTTTAATTCAATATCTACTCCTAAGTGGACATCAATCACCTAAATATATATAAATACAGTAATGGACACCATACTCTAGATCCCAATGGTCCAATATTTCCAGGAATCCCAGGATCACCAGGAAGACCTTGTTCCCCTGGACG
The DNA here is from genome assembly GCA_009667805.1 of Leptobrachium leishanense. Classification (NCBI taxonomy): domain Eukaryota; kingdom Metazoa; phylum Chordata; class Amphibia; order Anura; family Megophryidae; genus Leptobrachium; species Leptobrachium leishanense. The sequence goes on from CM019066.1 coordinate 165,234,400, forward strand.
ACCACGAGCCCCAATCTCGCCTGCAGTCCCTCTTTTTCCAAGTCCTCCTTCAGGGCCTCGTAATCCAGTGTCTCCAACCTATAAAGTATATATATATATATATATAGATATATTTACTATACAATAAATAACATCATAATTTTATCTAGGATGCTACGAATATTGTGATTGGCACTTGGATTTTGTATGAAATTCATACTTACACTTCCTCCAGGACCTTTTGAACCTTTTTCACCCTTGAAAAAAAAAAAACAACAAAGCTAATATTATACTATTAAAGTAAAGTATTGCTTGAGGTAAAATATACTGCACCCATAATATACAATTCATACATAATAAACATATTTTTTAAATTTTTAAATATTTAGACATGTCACATCATTTCCTATATTGAACATATTTCACACCGCAGTATTCGACCACTGTAGCAAATGTGCAAAATATTCTAACAACAGCAGACATTTTTTCTTTTACTTACGCTGCATGCTATAGTATCAACTGCCCTCTAGTGGTACATGGAAATTAGAATTGTTTTCAAGTTGTATAAACCTACAAGCATATGACATTCAAACTTTTTAACAACATGTTTTCAGAATTAATTGATGTGTAACCCTCAGGATATTTAAAACAATCTTACCTGTTTTAGTTACAAATAAATATGTAATAATTTTAAGCACTCTAGAACTACAAAGTTAAACAAACATTTTCAACTACTAACATTTTGTAAATAAAGAAATCATGATGATTTTATTTCCTATGTATGTTTACTTTATTGGGGGTAGACATGTGCATGGCCCAACTTTTCATTTCGTTCAGTTTTGGATTTTTCGTTACGGTTTATTTAGTTTCGGATCGATTCGTTAAGGTATTTTGGACTGATTCATTAATTCGGACGATCTGTATTTCGTTTTCAGGTCGATTCGTTTTTATTAGTTATTTTGTGTTTCGGATGCGTTCGCATTTCATTTTTATTACCAATTTCGTTTTTATTTTGTATTTTATAATGATTAAAAACAAAAGGAATAAAGTACTGCGGACCCTTTACTTGCTGCTGAAACCTATTCAGCACCATGGAGAGCAGAAATTAACCCTTTGCTGGGATATAAGCTGTGCCCTTTGAGATGCCCAATGCCCATTAACCCCTGACTGGGATATAAACTGTACCCTGTGAGATGCCATTAACCCATGGCTTTGCTTTGAATTGCATTGATTTTTGTTTTATTTTTCATCTCTGATCAATTTTGTTTTGTTTATTCGTTGTTACTGTGATTTGGTTTTTTGGACCGATTTGGAATTTCGGATTGCTGATTTTCGTTTTCGGGAATGCTTCCGAAAACTAAAATTGGTGGATTTTCGTCCGAATTTCAATTCGGATTAAATGAAATGCATATGTCTAATTGGGGGTGAGGGCTTACCTTTGCTCCTTCTTGGCCCTTGATTCCCTGGTTTCCAAGATTGCCCTGGAAATTTTTTTTGAAACAATTATATACTTTATGGTTTAATATGCATTCATGCATCAAATGTTCACTTCAGTGATATATTAAGAAAATTGGTGTTACAAGATAATCTCAGTAAACAGAAACATTGCATTAGTATATTGTAAAACTATGATGTTAACTGTGGTTAGTGGAACGCTTAATAAGGACAAGAGAGAATCCACATAACTGCCTTCTCATATCTCCAATTCTATGGAATGTTGGAGCAGTGTTGTGCCTCTTTTTCCACACTAAAGCATTTTTTATTTTAGTGTTTCTCCAAATATTTTTTGACGGACCTTATATCACAGAGCTCATCGTTGCTCACACTTCCATACTAATAAGAAAAAAAGGGGTTCCCAAACCCTTACTTGCTATTATGTACTTAATAATTATCCAGATAACCTTTTTTCTCCACTATAATATTCAGAGTTCTACCGCTAGACTGTAAGCCCTATATTCCCCAAATATAGAACATTGAGCGGTGATCAACCAGTAATAAAATAAGGAAATAAATGGCCTTCTTCATGGATCCTCAAAGGATACATTTGTGGACATTGCTTGACCTTACTGTATTATGTTTTCATACTAAATTAATAAGTAAATCTCAGGAAAACTCATTAAATCAAATTAAAACGACTATCAGGTCTATTCAAAGAAAGGTGAAAATAAGGAGAACTGGGAGGAGAGAACAATATAAACCAAATAGCCGATTTAGAAAGTGAGATAAATGGGAGAATTTTTCTGGTTTGGCTATTTTGACCTAGAATTTTCACTTCTCCACTGTCATTCTCCTGAGTTTCACCTTTCTTTGAGTAGACTTATATATTTTCTACCGGAACATTTAGGCTGGTGTCAGACGAGCGCATTTTGTACGGACTGTGCGTCCGTGCAGTACAGACGCACGTTCTGACGGAAGACGCGGTACTGGCCACATGGTCCGTTATTTTTGACTGATGTAGAGAAAAAGAGGGACCTATGGGAAATAATATTAATATGAAAAATGATACAAATTGGTACATGATATCAAAAACCATTTTGTCCGTCAAGGTGCTGGATGTCAAAAATGCGGACCGTCTGACTTCCTCCCATCACTCACACACAAAGCTATGCGGGTGTGGCGCACTCTGTGCGTCCGTCCTAGCGGATCGACGTTCTTGCCTAACTTGCGTCCGTTTGCCGTGTCTGTTGTGCGTCTGCAGTTCAGTGCGGACGCACTTCGTGAGTTGTTCTCTATTGCTCATAATTGTATGCTACCACGGACGTTACTATGTGCGCAAAAACAGACGTGAGCCTAAAACTCGGAAGTAAAAAACCCAGCAGCACCTGCATCGATCCTAATAATTCATACACCACCAGTAACAATTTTAAATCATACTATTTCAGAAACATTCTGAATCTACTGAACACATGCTGGTTGCAAATACCAGTTGTAAAATAAATGCAAATTTGTTCATTTTTCAATTAAAAGAAAACCAATAAATGAAAATGTGAAGAACATGGAATACCAATTCCTTGCTCATAACAGTATTAGTAGGAGGCAATATTTTGTGGTACCTTTGGTCCCGGTGCTCCTGTAAGTCCAACGTCACCCTGGAAAAAAACACATTTAACTTGAATTACTGTATTGCAAGATAAAAAAAACAATGTTCTGTACACTGGCAAGATTGAAGTGATTATTAATTAGTAAACCCTTCATTATCAAGTTATTTAAAAGAAAAAATACTGTGAGGAACTAGTGCTTTTTTGGAGAACCTTTTTTTTTTTAAAAGATCTTTTATTGACCGGACAAGTCAAAAGATAAAAATACACAGATCATTGGCACAAATCAGAAATATTTTTGAAAATCATTTCCATTAATTATATAGTAAGGAATATTTGGGAATATTCCCAGTGTATTTCTTACTGTAATAACCTATTTGACAGGCAGATGTCACCATTTGGTGGCCAAAAGGAATTACTGCAGTTCTGAAATCTGTGAATAATCAGCTGGGAAAAAGTCTAATAGAGACATTCCCCACCTGGATTTAAAAGGTGCTAGCACCTCTGGCATCATGCCAAGGGTGATAAAACTGTGAGGGCACCTTCTGAAGCCCAAATGTAAATGAAATTTGATTGCAACAAATGAATTTCTTACAATGAAACGGCATTGCTCCAGATCCTGTTAACACAATCTTGGTTGTGAAAGGGTTAAGCTAAACATATTTTAACATAAACAGGTGTAGTTTTTTGAAAGGTAAATGTGAAAGGCGTTAATAGTTAAAAAAAGACATTCCAGAATCTCCAGTTGGGTTTGGAGATAAATTTGAGAAATTTCAAGATTCAGTCTGATAAAAATGTTTTATACTATAACGTATTAAAATATTGGCATAATGCTTAAGCTGCAATTTAAGGCACAATCACAGTTGTAAGAATATCTTAACTAAAAAGTAATCTAAAGGAGGAGACAGAAAACAGGAGTTTCCAAAATCCCAAATTACCCAAAAAAGACATGGCAGCTCAAATTTACATCAGGGGTTACACTGGGCTAGTAAGTGGGGAACAAAATTTGAAAAATCTACAGGTCTATTCAAAGAAAGGTGAAACTCAGGAGAGCTGGAAGGAGAAGAGAACAATCTAGAACAAATAGCCGATTTGGAAAGTGAGATAAATTGGAGAATTTTTTCTGGTTTGGCTATTTTGACTTAGAATTTTCACTTCTCCTGCCAAATTCTCCTGAGTTTCACCTTTCTTTGAATAGACCTGGTAGTGTTCGGCAGCCAACTATGCCATAAAATATACTTACCACTCCTGTGCGCTCTTATGTAGAATTTTGCAAAAGTAAAAGCTATTAAAAATCTCCTATGCCCTATATTAGTAACATTGTCCCTTCCTTATTCCGTCATGCAATTATGGTGACTGGGCCTCAGATAATGATACCTGGACATATATGAAAGTTTGCTGATAAGCTGAAGGAAAGCCCCATCTGACGTTTTTAGAAGGATTCTTTTAAAATGGAATTACGTTAAAAACATATCACAAAAAAAATGTAAGTAGACTTACAGCAGCACCAGGGGGACCAATAAATCCAGGTCTACCAGGCTGTCCTGCTTCACCTTTTGGCCCTTCAACTCCCTGTGTAAGTGAAAACATGGTGCTTGATTATATTTAAAATGGAGAGAGAAGCCGTATTGATACGCTCGTACAAACGTGGCACTTTTTCGGAGAATTTTAAGTTATACTCACAGTTCGTCCCCGTGGACCCTCAGGTCCTTGCAGACCAATACGTCCTTTCTCTCCCTTAAGGAAAATATATTGAGCTGTACCATCATTTCATTGTTCATTTTGCTCATATTTGTAAAACTCACATTCTACAGACTTTAGATTTAAAATGTTACATTATGTCCTTTGTAAATGAATCAAGATAATTGATTAAAATACAACTGCAATCAATTGTATCATATTATTTATATTCATATCTTCTAGTAATAAATGTTATCAATAGGTATAGTCCAGAATATTTCTTGTACCTTGTATCCCACTACTCCAGGTCGACCTTTGACTCCTTGAGGCCCTTGGACGGCCTAGCAAAAAAAAAAAAATTCAACAATGGTGGAATCAAAATATAAGCACAACAATAAAATTAAGCAACTACTAACCTTTTATTTAATATAACATGATGGTTTCTGTCAAAGCCAAAATGCTGAACTTGCTAAGGGGCCTATTCCAAACTTGGGTTCCTATTCCAATGTTGGTGCTAAGTGGTAGATGCTAATGGAAAACCAGAGCATCTGCCTTTTCTATTTGTGCCTGCCATTTAACACCCAGATTATTACTGAGTCTCTTTCTCAGCAGCTCCAGATGAAATACCATAGATACTCGAGTATAGCGCGACCCGAATATAATGCGATGGATAGAGATTTATTATGGAAATGAGAGAATATTCAAGACTCGAATATAACGCGTGGAGAAATTTATAAAAGTATACTGTACCGGCGAACAAATAAAATCCTTCCAGGTTCTCTTAACACAGTCAGGCTCCCACTCAGGCCAGGGTGCTCTGCTCTAGAATGATTGTAGTTGTTACTAAATATGAAGCCGCCGGCCACCCATCTTCTTGCGATAAGATGTCCGGCAGAGCAAGATGACCAACACCGTGAATCATTCACCAATAACCAGCACGCCGGGAGGTGTCATTTCCCTGACCTCCAGCTCCAGCAGGCATGCTCATCCACAGCGTTTTCTTTTTCTTACACACCATGCAGATGTCTCGAATATATCGCGACCCCTCCAGTTTTAAAGGTAAATTTTTTTCACCAAAATCTAGCGGTATACTCGAGTATCTACTTGATACTTGTGAAAAGTACCAAACGCTCTAAGCACCGTTGCTGTTATCTGTTCCAGGACTCCATGGGATCCATGGAGGACGCGATCTTGGCAACGGAGTGATATGCAGAGGTACACTAGGAACTATTTGTTCAGTGTTCAGCTGCTCATGGGGAAAGGAAATGGCAGATTGCACCGCTCTGCACCATGGGATCTTAGTTGAGTATGGGATTTTTCTGGTGGGGTTAAATCATTGTGCTGAAGCGCAATCACTTAACCAGGGTCTGAAAGACATTATTCTTTGGGGAATAGCTCATTCTGCATCTGCTGGGGCCACATTAGCATCTCCCTTAAAAAGTATAGGAGGCGCTAATGTATAGTAACCTGACGCTATGCTACATCTGAGCACAGCTCAGCTTGCGGGAAGGATGGAACACTGAACAACTCAAACGCTGTGCTTAAAGGCAACATTGGAATAGGACCCCTGGTGTAAACTTACCCAGAGCTGTTGCAAACTTACCAACTCCTATAGGCCTTGGGTCTGGGAGGTTTACAACAGGCCTGGATAAGTTTACACCAAAATTGGAATACAGCCCTACATTTGTGGCAAAATAATATATATAAACCCAACGCAAACGTTCTTAATTGGTTCAGGCTGGGTAAATATGTATCTTTTCTTCTCCACATTTGTTGCTACAGAAATAGTATGGGTATCGACCTCTTCCATTTTTTTCAACCAACTGGAAAACAGGACATGTTTAGTCAGAACCCATACTATATAGTTCTATTCCATTACCGAATGCATACTTTTTCAATCATGTTAAGATCAGTTCCCATAAAATGTTTCCATTTTCTTTTAAGAAGCTACAAACATGTACAGCCGCATCAAAGCTACCAGTAGATTGCATGATTTGTATATCACTGATATTATTGTTTATTTTATTCATGAAGTTATGACCCTGAGATGTCAATTTCCATCATCAGAAGACATAATCCTGATAGAGCATAAGGACTTTTAGACCTTCTGATACTTCTTCTGAAACCATGGATTTAACGTTTAGTTTGACTGTCCTGGAATACAGGAGTGTAGGAAAGTGTGGCAACAAAAAAAATGTATAGAAGATACTTAGGGCACCATTACAGTCATCGCGCTAAAATGGGGACGCTAGGGAGAAAAACCTGCGCCTGCAGGTTTCTCTTTTGCGTCCCCGTTTTAGCGTGATATTACAATGCAGGTGCTAAAAAGCTGCCTGCATCGTAATCGGGCACTAAGCCCTGAGATGTGCACAGCAGCGCTAAGCGCCACCTCACGCATCTCCTCCATGGAGTCCATAGGAGTCCATTGAGGCAGACGGCGCCGGTCACATGACCTGCCGGCATAGTTATCTGCAAGGTGAGATTGGCGGACACAGAAGGCGGATCGAGCCGCGGTCCTCGCCGCGGGATAGGAGGTGAGTATCTGATTTTATTGGGGTGTTTCTGCTGGTGCTGACGGATTCTGTAGCAGTGGAATCTGTTAGCACCAAGTCCAGGCTGTGGTTAACTTTCGTGTAACCAGAGCAGGAGGGTAATTAGCGCTAGTATATTGTAATCCTAACGCTAATTAACTCTTTGCGCTCCCCATGTTAAGTATAGGGAGCGCAACGTACAGTAACCTGCTGCTGAAAAGCACAAGATTCCAAGCGCTAAAAGTTTTTTTTTCATCCCGTTAGCGTCCTGATTGTAATATGTTGCGCCCGTGCTAGGGCCACCACGACTAACGTTAACGCTCACACAGGTGAACGCTAACGTTAGCACCAAGAATGTAATGGTGCCCTTAGCATTTCTATACATCTTTTCAAGTAGTAGAGTTCACATGTGTGTAAATGGGCTGGTATTAGTGTTGTTAATTTTTTTAGCGGCTATATAATTCATGGTTTCTTTTAACTTTTAACGTTTCTTCCTGGGTGCGTTGAATACTATGCCATTGAGTGGCTTATTACTACAGTGAATTTGGCTACTGCTGCTGTTTATTCTGAACCTAATTGTGGGCATATTGTTATACAGCTGCACCATTCACTAGCTTATTGCTCTGTTGCACTGAAGGGAGATTTTGGTGGGTCTCTTTGGGGCACCCGCTTTCAATATATATGACAAATTGAGGGTTATTTGCGTACAATTCTGCCCCAGCTCACATCGTTATTTTACAGTCAAGTATTCTATCGTCTCCGTGTGTGATTGTGCTCTGATTTAACACATGTACCAATTTCAACCCATTTAGATGCAAATATAGCCTTGAGCACATTGAATACTGAACACACACGCTGATTATTGTACTAATAAGAATACCTGCTGGTTTTATCTGTGTATATGTGTCTGGTGATCACCATGTGTTGGTTTTAGATTTAGGCTTAGGCCACAATAAAATTTGGTTTTTAAATATTTTTTGAATGATGCACCGTGTTCCCACTGACTGGTTCAGTGGATCAACCTTTTCCCATGGTCTCTTTTAGGTTTCAGTTGAGACACTGAAATTGGATAATAACTGGTACAAAGGACTGTTATGTTGGAGAAAAGGGAGCAAAAATGAAGGACTAACAGTGGCAAAAAGTGTCCTACCAAAGTGATAACTTAATAAAGATAATTTGTGAAAATTACCAATGAGTAGCTACATGAAAATCATACAAGTCGTGTACACACAATTCATATTTGTTTAAAAAATAGAATTAAAAAATAAGCGTGCTGCAAAATAATAGCTTATTAGAAACTGATTATGTCACAGTATACTGTATGGGATCTCCTTATACAGCATAAAGCTGTATTTTATTTTACTTCATAATTCATTTTCAATTTTGTTTGTACATTATATGCAAATTGTAGAGAGGGCTCCTGAAAAAATTTAAAATTCTTTAAAATATATAATTGGGTATGTAAAATGTAACAAAAACTTCATTTGAAATTCAAGCCTTACCTCAATTCCATCAATCCCATCTCTTCCATAAACGCCTGGGTCTCCAACTATTCCCTAAATATAGATAGAAGGGTAGCAGGTGGATAAGCACAAGCGAAATAACAAACTTTTTTAGAGCAGGTAATTTAATACCCACAATTAAAGGGCCACTACCGCCAAAAAAATGAAATGTCCTTATTGTGTTTATTTTATGATGCTGATGTGCTTTGTTTTTCTCTTGTATGTTTAGTTAAGAAAATATTTACTCTATATGTGTTATTGGGTGGATATATTTTGTGCTGTATTCTGCCCCCCCCCCCCAGTATTGTTATCTCACTTGGTCCTCATTTAAGATTTTGGCCCTATAATGACGTCTATGGGTAAGTCAGCTGACTCACACCATTGTAGTATGTGGGATGTATTCAAAGGACATCACTAGGGGTAGATTAGAAGTCTTTTAAACTTCCTGTCATATCTCATCCAATTGCCAGCTCTTATCTGAGTTAGCCTGGAGAACAATAGTCTTATCTAAACATTCCATCCTTCACTTTATTAAATTATAGATATTGTAGATTAAATAATCAAGAAGCACAAAGCAAAGCATTTGTAAAAGTAAATGTTGCATGATGGGAAAAATCCAGAAACTGGAATCCAGAGATAAAATACTTAATTACATTTTTCCATTTTACATGCAATTACTTCATAATTTACCTGCATCAGTTGTGATTGTGAAAACCATTTCTTGAATTCATTCAAGGGCTTGGGGAGTAGGTAGGAACTATGCTTGGGACCTAGACTCCCCCATTTATCCTATCAGCCATGGGCCCATGAGTACAGTGTGCGTCTGGCATTGGTAGCTAAATGCCCCTGATTTTTATGTTGTTAAGGTTAAGAGTATTAAACTAATAATTGTGCTTGCTATTCTCACTCTGGCGAGATTGCGCACAGATGCAGAGTGATCGTGGAGGGAGACTGGGGGTTTAGCTGGTGTTAACGGATTGTGCAAAAATTGGAATCAGCACCTGCTTCTAGCAGTAGCTATATTTTTGGTTTGTCTATCGGTGGGGTAATTAGCATTAGGACTTTGTAATACCTTACTTATCCTAACGCTAGTTACTGACTGCGCTCCCTATGTTAAGTATAGGGTGAGCAAAATACAGTAAACTAACGCAAGCTAGCGCAACCACCAATGCGCTAACGGATTTCTCAAGGGATTAGCATTAGGAAGGAAATTTGACGATGCGTTAATGTCACCTATCCAAGCGTTAACGCTTACTCATCTGTACGCTACAGTTAGCGTTCACTACGGAATACTGCCCTTTGTTTTTAATAGGTAGGTAACTGGGATTCTGAGTACACGGGATAAAAATGTTGGTGTTATTTGTGCTTAACAGTATGAAACCCTAGATTGATGGGAGATGTGAATGCAACGGATACTTTTGATGTTAAAATACGCAGAGAAACTGGCATAGACAGATTGAAGGACACAAAGACTGACAGAAGTGCACAGAATTTCTCGTTGTTTGTCTTGAGGTACCTGCATGAATTATAACTCCTTTTTTCCAGCAGACCACTCTCATTTAAACAGTAGCTTTGATTTGCATATTTACTCACATGTGGTAAAATGTTTCTATATTATAGGCAAACTTCTAAACATTAAACAACAGTACCACCAGTTTACTTCTGTAATATGACTAAACTACAGCTCTTCTCCATTTACCATTGTTCCAGTGTTGCTTCCTATAGCTTTGCTGATGTTAGAGGCAATCTTCATTAAACTCCCATAGAAACTATGGTTAAACAATGCTAGACAATATCGACTGAAACTATAGTGGAATTTAAGATGAAATTTACATTGAGTAACTTCGGCAGAGACTACGGTGGAAACTATGGTGGACACCAACTGCAAACTGCACTGGTCAACTTTAGCAGAATCTAAGAAATGGTGAACTGTGGCGTAACCTCCCTAAATAATACATTGGTGTCGTTAAATCACCATAGTTCCCTAAAGTTTAGCATAATAAACCCACCATTATTTCCATATAATAAGGGGGAAGAGTAAATAATCCCTTTAGTCTCCCTAGTGGGCCCACAAAAGTGCCAAAGGTGTAAGTGTTTCGGCGAACAAAAAAAGGTAACTTTTGGCAGGTTATGATATTGCAATTTAATTATTTTATTATTACGACAAAAAAAAGATTACATTTTGTGCTTAATGACACTAAAACTACAATGGCTACTCAAAAAGATTTAATATTTAAAATAAATGAATAATAATTACCTGAGGACCTTGAGACCCTTGAATTCCCTTTTGGCCAGGCAAACCCTAGAGAAGATAAATTCAATTAGAAGAATACTTATCTTTGCAAAGAGGTTAACTTTACATTACATAGTAAAGGAAAGGATTTATTTATTTCAGATTTTTGCCTGGATTACTTCATTAGTAATTTATTTATTTGGGAAGTTTCAGATATCCTGCTTTGCGAGCACTTACAAAATGGAATTATTCTTTTCTCAAAACAGATAAAATGCTTTGTTTATTTGTTTTTAGAACTCATTTTAGAGAAACACGTGTAAATGAAATCCTTTTAGTCATGTCAAATCCTTTACTAGGACATACACCTATAAATTAATACCTATCAATGACATACTGTTTGTTAAAGTTACCTCCTGTAACATTTTGTATTATATTTTCTAAATTGCAGTTGTTACATTTATTTATAAATTAAATTATACTTTCTTAAAATTACATGGATAAACCAGACTAAAAAGCATCCTTACAAGCACTCCTTTCTGTCCTTCATTGCCAGGCAAGCCCGAGTCTCCAATAAGCCCCTAAGGAAAAAAACACAAAACCACAGACAAAAATAATAATTATTAATTGATAGGTTGATCTCTAGTTCTACATTTTCTAGTTCCAACGTTTTGAGATATCACTTATGGTGTTGAGGAACTATGTCTTTTTTAGTTATGCATTTTAATGATGATAAATAGTACATAATCTAATCTCAACAAGTCATTAATAATTTTGTATAGTGAAATCTGTTGAATGTAATGGATCACTTTGGATTTTAAGTTCTAGTCAATATAAAGTGTAATGTGCAGCTAGTACTTTTATCTCTTTTTTTGCTACATATCATTGTGAAGATATTCAGCATTATACAGTATATTGTAAAATGTAACAGCCCAGTTAATGTATAAAACATAACAAGGAAAAAAGGTGTCATCTGCGCTCGTTTCTATGTGCAGATGACACCTTTTTTCCTTGTTATGTTTTATACATTAACTGGGCTGTTACTCCTGGCAGTTGCTGCCGCTCCGGTGAGTATGGGCGTGACGCCATTTTTTCTGTATTTATGTATATCATGCTTGTAACACCAGTCCGTCGTTCTGCAGCTGTTCCTCTTTCCATGTTTTTGTTTTTAATCCCAAATGGGAAGTGTTTGGTGCGTGTATAAATAAAACCCACCATATCTCTGCCTCTCCTTAGCTGAAAAGCAGCAGGAGGGGCTTGGAGCTGCTCAGTAGAGCGGCCTTTTGGTTACATTTGTTAGGTACTCACTCTGTAAAGAGGTGCCGTGAAGTGGCGAGTGAGCTTACGTTGCAATGGCCATTGAAACAAACAAAAACCTCAGTTTTGTTGTACATGGAACACATAGAAACGAGCGCAGATGACACCTTTTTTCCTTGTTATATTGTAAAATGTGCTATTATGCTATAACATTAATTTAACCAATACAGTTATCTCAAATGTAAGACAGAAAATGTGCACCATAATACATTTAATGGAACAATACCTTTTGACCTTTTTTGCCCAGACGTCCTTCTTTTCCTGGAAAACCATCATCACCCTAAAATTCAAAAAATATATAAAGGAAAAGATTGACTTAGTTATACATGATCACCGGGTTTGTAAGAATATTCAAAATTTCCATTCATTATAAAGAAAGAAAATTTTCATTCCTGGTGCTATAGTAGTATTTGAAGAAAAAAACTGAAGGCCTTTTCCACTCTAGTCACTAAGATATTGACTCAGTAGTTATACCGAAGACACCAGCTAAAATTCTAATGGCTAGAGTTCCTATTCCAACCTTGATGCAAGCTGAGCTTGTGGCTCAGTTATAGCTCCTGCTTACTGTAAATCAATGGATCATAATCTTTGTATTGGAGATGTTAATTGCCACTCGGATTGAGAAGAATGAGCTATTCCATCCATAGTACACATTCTACTAGGTTTCGAATTCACAGTAAAAGCGCACAAACTCCGTAATGTAAATTTAGATCACGCAAGTCCGGACATTACACTGTTCTAGTCCTAACGCACAATTCTGTAAATATTTTTTTTTACTATTACAGTAATAAAGTGCAAATCTGAAGTTTCATATTTAGAAACTATATTTTCATCCTTCAAGTCCCTACTTTAATATTTCACTTATATTTACAATCCGCAAGTCCCTGCTTTAATTTTTCACTTATATTTACAATCCGCAAGTCCCTGCTTTAATTTTTCACAGTTAATATAAAACCGTCAAGTCCGTACTGTAATATTTACAGTTTTAGAGTTACAACGCCCAAATCCAGGATAAACAGAAACATTAGCATTTACAAGATTTTAAATAAGAACCACGTTTAGAGGATTTACAGTAAAATACGCGTGTCCAGAATTTACAGTAAGATGCACATTTGAGAGGGTTTACATTAAGACACACATCTTCAGACTAAAAACACACATGTTTGTGGTTTCATTTTGAAGTGCACAAGAATGCACAAGAACGGGATTTACAGTAAGACAGAGAAAAACAGAAAAGGCATTCACGCATCTATATTTACATTCTGTTTTCCAGGCTTTTTAACTGCCCGATATTTTTACATAATAATGAAATTTTTCAAAATTCACCTCAGGACGAATTTTTTCACTATGATATAGCAAAATATGCATTTTATGTAGTTCTTTCTTAGCAATAGCTTTATTTCATGTTCGTTTGTTATCAATAAATGTTTTTCAAGATAAATTGGGTGGAGTAGAGGTAACATCACTGCTCTGCGTGGAGAGAGCCTGTGGAGACATGGGTCTGATCCCGGCAAGAGCACATCTCCAGTAAGTGTCCTTGGGCAAGACACCTAACGGTACATACTCGCCACCAGGACATACTTTAAAACGAAAGAAATCTCAGTGTATCCTTCCTGGTAAAATCCTTTCTCAAAAAAAAAAAAATTGCTTAGATTTTCTGGGATTGTATCCTGCAGTCACACCATAATAAGGAGAAAGTGAGCAATGTGAAGAACACACATGTCTTACCTTCACGCCTCTGAATCCTGCAATTCCTTCAAATCCTGTTTCACCTTCATCTCCCTAAATATATAATAGAAATAAAATAAAATGATACAACTACAGGTATGAGTATTTTAAAGGCCATTGTAAAAAAAAAATATATATACATCATATATACATGATCATCAGACATAGTAATAAAAAGTCAGCTGCATTTAATAACTCTTTTACATTTCACATTAATGGCTTCCACATGAACTTGACTGTAATTTGGCTTCTCCTGTTTTACCAGTTTACATTTAAAAGTTTTGTGTTGTATGTCATCTTTTACAGGATAGATGCTACAGACTAAAAAAAAAAAATGAAGAGCCTTAAAGTTCTTAGAGTATCTCCTCTTTGAAAAGTGATAACCAAAAAAGTGGACACGTGCACCCAAATATTTTGAATAGATGGTAAAAATGTATATTGGCAAAAAAACGTGGTACGTAATTTTAGTTTGTCCAAAAATTGCAATCAGTTCATCCAAATTTCACTGATCCATTGAAATTTGGATGAAATATTTTGCTTTGTTATTATCCATTTGGTGCTGTTAATTGAGCTTGGCACATTATGACACATTAATTGAAGAGTTAGTCAGGATAACAGGTGGGCTGCCAGGAAGTCCACCCACTCCTAAACTGCATAGATCAAAATGAAAGGGGCTATTCTTGTGGCATGGAGGCAAAATGAATAAATGGGAGAACTTCCAACCCCTCTAGAGAATAAGTTGGGTACAGGAGAGTGGAGTAGTAATTATGACAGAACAACCATTAGAGCATTCAAACCTGAGAAATGCAGAAAACCTTGGCCTACGTTGTGCTGGGGTAACCCCAAAAATGATATAACATGAAAGAGTAACAGATAAGCTTCTTGATCCAAGGAGAAATCTGACTGCCATTCTGGGATCAAGAAGGATTTTTTTCCCAGTATGTTGCATATTGGCGAGCGCTTCAGACTGTTTTTTTTTGCCTTATTTTGGATCAACAGCAGTAGGTGATGTGTGAAAGCCTAAACCCGATGGATGTAGGTCTTTTTTCAGCTTATGTAACTATGTAAGGTCGTGCAGAAGAGAAAAGGCGGTGGATAAAATGTAACTTTTATTGTTAAAAAAATCACTAAAAATGGTCTAAAAACCCAGCAAGTAGTAGCCATAATGGCAGCAAGTGTTGGAATCTACAGTTTGGCATTTGAGGTCCAAATTCTGGTGCCAAAAAACTGAGAATATAGAGTAGCAGCTATTAATGCTGAGTGCTACCCGCAATTACACGCATATTTTGCGCACTCCAAAACAATTCTTGGGAACCATTCACTTACAGTATAGTGTGACTGTGTTGGTCGTGGCAGATTGGTGAACCCTGAGAGAACTATAATATCCAGGGTTATGCCCTCACTGCAACGATTATCACTCCACACAGTTTTGTTGGTGTGTGCCTAATATAAAAGCAGGTAATTCCTGAAAGTCAGAAGCAGGCCTTCCACGATCTGCGGGTATGGAATAGGTGGAAAGCTGGAGAACTAGGTCTACCAATTAGTTAGTAGATACAATATACAGCACCTCGACATACAGCGTGGAACCTATTGGTTCTCAAGTGGAATAATACCGTCCGAGGTCTGTGCGTGCTCCAAACCACAGGAGGGAGAGAAGGGGGTTGCAAATCCGCGAGCAAATAATTGTTAGAGTGTCAGGAACAATATCATCAGAAAGTTTCTCAAAATTCTCAACGTGTCTCGTTGTCTAGAAATACAGCATCATCAGGAGTATTGAGAACAAAGAAATGTGTGTAGGGAGTAAGGAAAAAATGGAAGAGAACAGAAGCAGTGAACTGCTTAAATCTAATGCACCGTCAGATTGTATTTGCATGTACACCACCACAATCCAGAAACAAAAATTGTTCCTATGTGATTCACTTTTCATTTGTGGAGTTGTCTGTTGATTTGTTTTCCAGATCAATTGACAAATCACCCATTAAACAAACTTTTACCATTGGTACTTACTCAGGAAGATGTGGCAATTCAAATGATGCACTGCAAAACTGTAACTAATTACGCAATTACACCCTTACTTTATTGATTGCTACACACTATTTATACCTTGACTAATGATCACTGTTCTCTATTTTTGCTTTTGTTGTCGCTACCTTTTTGATGTACTAGGCCTACGTGCGTGTCGATTTGTGATTATTGACTTAGACACCCTTTTGCTGACTCTTTTTTCCCACTATAGATGATCATCTGTGCGATGCTGCAATCTTTTGCTGCCTTTTCTTTGTTTGTTATTTTTTCTATGCTGTGCCATTATATTTGACCTTGTGCGGCCCTCGCTTAATGTTCGATTATATGATGACATCTATATAAAATAAAAATTGTAAATTTTAAAAAAATCTCTCCTCTTCACACCATTCACTTCCAACTGATCTCAGCGCTCAAGATCTTGTTGACTTCATAAAGAAAACACAATTCGCAATAAAATCCAACCACAAGCTTATAATATTACTTCTACTCCCCAGTCAACTCCACTGCGACTCTCAGCTTCTTCTCCCCAACTACAGAGGACGAAGTTAGCTCTTTATTGTCTACCTCACACTTCACTACCTGCCCACTTGACTCTATCCCTTCACATCTATATCTTCTCTTTCCTCATTTCTCCCTCCTGCTCTTACTCACATTTCCAACTTATCCCTTGCCACTATCACACCCATTCTCAAGAAACCTTCCCTTGACCACATTCTCCTGAAAACTATTGCCCTGTAACATTACTTCCACTAGAAAGGCTATTTTATGGCGGCTTGACCCCCTGCAATCTGGCTTTTGCTCCCAGCACTCAACAGTAAACACTCTCACCGAGGTTAGTAACAACTTTCTCTCTGCTAAATGTAATGGCCATTACACTATACTTATCCTTCGTGACCTCTCAGCTGCCTTTGATATAGTCGACCATCCTCTCTCACTAAAGGCACTCGGCTTTCCTGGTCTCTGCAATACCATCCTCTCTTGGCTAAATTCTTACCTCTCCAATAGATCCTTCTCAGTATCACTTGCTGGCTATTTATCCTCTTCAATGACTATCAGTCGGCATAGCTCAAGGCTGTGTCCTGGGTACTATGCTTTTTATCCCCATCTATACCTCTTCACTGGGTAAACTCATCACCAGCTATTGCTTCAAGTATCACCTATACGCAGATGACACTCAGATCAACCTCTCCATCCTGATCTCTCTCTCCCTCTGTTCTCCCTCAGTTTAGTGACTGTTTGTCTGGACTCTTGACTCCAGTCTTTCCTTCAGCCCACACATTCAATCACTCCCCTCATATTGCCAAAATCACCTCTGCAATATTGCCAAAAGGTGTCCATTTTTCACTGCTGACACCACCAAGCAATTTATCCAATCTCTTATAATCTACTGCCTAGACTATTGCAACAACCTTCTGAATGGCTTTCCTCTCTACCACCTCTCCACCCTGCAGTCTATCCTAAATGCCTCAGCCCAGTTATCCATCTTACCTGTCACTCTGTCTCTGCTGCCCCTCTTTGTGAGTCCCTTCACTGGTTCCCCATCTCACAGCAGAATTAAATTCAAATTACTCACCCTGACCTAAAAAGTCCTTACCAACTCTGCACCCCACTACCTGTCTTTACTTTTCACCAAATACACCCCAGCTCGCCCTCTAAAATCGAACAGTGACCTGCTCCTGGCATCTCCATCATTACCTCTTCACATGCCAGACAGCAGGATTTTTCAAGTGCGGCACCAACCCTAAACCCAATGGAATTCACTTCCTTACAGTATCAGACCCCCTCTCCCCAATCGGTCTTCTTTTAAATTCTCCTTAAAGAAACTTCTGTATAGGGAAGCCTACCAATTAACTCCGTAACAGACATTCGACCTACCAAATAACCATCCTCATCTCTCTTCGCATTAACATCACTCTCATCCCTGCAGTCCTCCCCACTGTTTATCACCCCCTCACTCATTTAGATTGTAAGTTCCCAAGAGAATAGTACCCTCAATTTCTCCCATATCTGTTGAAATATTGACTGGCTATTTTGGTGTATTATCTTTACCCATTGTATCTTTTCTACAGAGCTGCGAAATGTGTTGGTGCCTAATCAATAGAATAACAATATAGTGCCTTTTTGAAAGTACAGTGTGCCAGTTCCCGGCTGTTTGCTTGCTATTATACTAAAGAGTTGGCTCCTTCAGGGATCTATTGAGCAACCGCCACTGGATACTGATACAGAGTAGTAAGGCTGAGAGCTATATGCTTTTTTAAAAAAACAGGCTAGTCTCAGTTCATCCATAAACCAATGCACAGTAATAAATATTGCGTAATGCTTTGTGAGTTGGACAATTTTATCTCATAATAAAAATGAATTTATGGCAAAGCTGGGCCCCCAGCAACTTGTATGTTTCCTTTATATCAAATCTGAATGATAAACACGTGTTACCTGGGGCACACTGTGAAAAACAAACAAAGAGCAAAACTGACTATTGTGTAATGCTCAATAATTAATTAATTTTTGAGGGAACGTGAGTTCAGTCTTTCTTCGAACTGACAAAACAAGAGTTGAAATGTATCTTCACCTTTTCTCCTTTTACTCCTGAGTCACCTCTTATTCCAGGGGAACCTGCAATGCCCTAAGAAAACAAAACTCATATTACTTATATATGCATTCTAAAAGGTATTTATACAAGCGTCTTCAGTGTGATACAGTGTTGTTGTGATGTTGTATTGCATAGCTCAGCACTACTTACTTTAAATCCTTCTGCTCCTGGTAATCCTTTAAAGCCTGGGTCCCCTCGGTCACCCTTTCAAAAGAAGATATCCGGCATTACATACATAGGTACGCTATAATGATGCATCTCTTATCCTGGTTATATGTATTAAAAATTTATATATTTTCTCCTTATACACATAAGACAATGATACATTTTATTTAAAGTTTTTTGTTAGAATTATTATATTAGATTTGTGGCTTGGGTAGTGTTTTTGTTTGCTCTTGAATGTCTAGATTATGGTTTATTAGAAAATTACATAGAATGTGATGATTATGCATTGCTAAAAATAAGAAAAAAAATAGATTTTAAAGGAATTATTTTTCTGTTTATATGTGACTTACCCGTTCACTTAGAATCCCCCGTCCTCCTTTCTCTCCCTTAATTCCTGGTTCTCCCTAAATAAAAATAACAATTAGTTTTTCATCTGATTGATGTACATATATAAATATATATATATAAAATTATTCTTATTCAAAGACATACCTTGGGGCCTGTGTCGCCAATACGACCAAACTGACCCGGAAAACCTGGCAAACCCTAAAGAAATTAAACACAATAGAAAATTACTCAGTAGAAAATAAAGCTACATTAAAATACATTATAGGGGGTGAAAAAAAACACCGTCTGGTTTACTAGTTTGGTTTTTGAGGTTGCAGAAAAAATAAAGTTGTGGAGCAAAACCAATAACTATTCATGTTTGTTCAAAGAGCTTTGGCAGCTGGTGGTGTATGTGGACCCGCACACACGAATGGGCATTTCTTGAAGCTCAGTATACCCGCCTGATGAGGCACGATGGAGGGGTGTTGCCTAGTGTGTGTGACCTACCCCACATACTACCAATGTGCACACCAGCCTAACGTGTCTACACACTAAGATAACAGACAGTCCTGTGGTGATATCTTTGCAATATTACTCCAAAGATGTCCTTATCCAAGACACCACACCTAGTCAACTGTATGCAGAATAAAACTAGTTAATATGACAATAAAAAGATACAAAAAAACAATATAGTATAATTCTGTGTAAAGAGGGGTACAGTTCTGTGGGCAGCTCGTTCAGGGCACTGTGTTTCAGCCCTGTGTTTACCAGGCTGACTTAGGTAGTGTGACTGCTTTTAATAACGTGGTCATACATTTTTAACTGACGGTGTCACTAACTGCCTCTTCTCATACAAGTGTTAGGTCTCAGCAGACTAAGTTAGAGGGAGCAATGCTTCCAAGTTCTACATTATCAGGATGATCATGGACTAGTATGAACTAGGGTTAAAGGGACATGCATGCTTTGCTAGTGTGCTTTTAAAAATGTGCAATGCCATTTGAATGAGTCAGTAGTGTCATTCAGCAGGCATAAAAAGCAAGTAAATATGATATTTTTTCATATTTACCTGCTTTTCTTTCTTGGAGTTTTCCACGCCCACCTCAGGCGGCAGTTTGAGCTAACCAATCAGTTCCTATACCTAGGGAGAGCTAAAAAACGCACTGAGCATGTGCATCTGAGTTGCACCTCCTCCCTCCTGCACTGTGAGCTGAGGGGAGGGTGGGGCTGAACTTTCACCTCCAGCTACTGCAGAGACAGGGAAGGAAAGAAATCCATACACACAGGGAGAAAGAGACAGCAGAAAGAGGGACAACAAAGAAAAGCACAGAGACACAGCAAGAAAAGGTAAAAAGAGAAAGACAACAAGATAAAGCAGATAGAGCACAAGAAAAGGTACAGTGAGAGAGAGCACACACAAGCACGAGAAAGAGACAGTACGAGAAAGAGTGTGAGAGTGAGTGACTGTGAGTGACTTTGAGTGAGACAGGGAGTATGTAAATTTGAAAGAGCGCAAGTGAGCGTGTCAGTGGGTGAGTGAGTCTGTGTGTGAGAGAGCGTGAGTGTGTGAGAGAGTCAGCGGGTGAGTGTGTGAGAGAGTCAGCAGGTGAGTGAGTTTTGCTTTCACAGTTGCAGAGATGCTAATATTCAGTTTCCTCGGTTTCCCCAGTCTGAGGCCCTGAGCTGCACAGCTTGTGTTAGTTCATACAGTCACAGGTATTTAAAATGTGCTAGCAGCAAGTTCCATAGCGAAATGGGTGAGGCAAAATAAGAGATGTCCATACAAGTTAAACACACAGAACAGTAGGAGAGAGGACCCTTCCCAAGAGTTTACAATCTAAGAGGAGAGGGGTGACATGCTAGGTGAGGATAATAGTTGAGTATGTGAAGTAGTGAGGTGCATGGGGGCTGTGGGCAAGATGGAGCAAGAAATGTAGTTCATGTGAAGCTTTGATGGGTGGAATAGTGGGTGGAGTAGTGGGCGGGGAGGAGGCGGGGGATATTCAGGAAGTATGAACTGAAGAAACACCCCTAGCTGAGGGGCGTCGCCGGAGAAGATTAAATGACAGAGTTTAAAGCAAGAAAATAAACATTTTCAACACATTTTTAAAACTTTATTCTAGTTTGTCCACAGATATAAAAGTGTTTAGATTTCAATTAAAAAAAACGTTTTCTAGACATGCATATCCCTTTAGGGGTACTTATTAGACAATTTTTTTTCAGGGGAAAGTGCGAACGCAGTCCCCCACTACCATCAATTATGAAGTCGAGTTTCCCGCATTTGGGGAAATCGCAAGGGTCAGCACACCCTAGGGGTGGATCCAGGGGGCAACAGGGAAATTCCCCCCCCCCCCGAGCAGTGCAGATGCCAGGCTGACCTCCAGAAGTCAAATCGCAATGTGTGCAGTGAATGCAGACATCGCGATTTCCAGGGGCACACACTGCACAGAAGCACTGTGGACTGACCCTCCCAGTCATGTGTCAGGGGCGTGTCACGTGATCCTTTTCCCGGTGACCATGTGGCTGAGCCTGTCTCCTTCCATGCCTGCCTGACAGCCACAGGAAAGGGGTGGATCTGTGCAACAGTATCAGAGGAGAGAGGCTGGAGCCTCCATGCAGGGACACCAGGGAGGTAAGTAATGGGTCCCTGAGAGTTTGATCCTTCCTCCAGGGTGTATTAGAAAGCTAGAGCTGCACAGTAATAAACCTCTCAGATATGAGTCTGTAACTGATCCTCTAGATTGTAAGCACCTGGGTGCCCTCTGCTCCTCTAGATTGTAAACTCCTGTGAGCCGGGCCCTCTGCTCCTCTAGATTGTAAACTCCTGTGAGCCGGGCCCTCTGCTCCTCTAGATTGTAAACTCCTGTGAGCCAGGCCCTCTGCTCCTCTAGATTGTAAGCTCCCGTGAGCCGGGCCCTCTGCTCCTCTAGATTGTAAACTCCTGTGAGCCGGGCCCTCTGCTTCTCTAGATTGTAAACTCCCGTGAGCCGGGCCCTCTGCTCCTCTAGATTGTAAACTCGTGTGAGCCGGGCCCTCTGCTCCTCTAGATTGTAAACTCCTGTGAGCCAGGCCCTCTGCTCCTCTAGATTGTAAACTCCCGTGAGCCGGGCCCTCTGCTCCTCTAGATTGTAAACTCCTGTGAGCCGGGCCCTCTGCTCCTCTAGATTGTAAACTCCCGTGAGCCGGGCCCTCTGCTCCTCTAGATTGTAAGCTCCTGTGAGCTGGGCCCTCTGTAAATTCTCGTGAGTCGGGCTCTCTGCTAAAACACCTTATTTTCTGTCAGTGCCCCTCCCGAGACTAGTCTCTGGATCCACCCCTGGCACACCCGGAGTGTAAAGGGTGAGCCTCGCCCTTGGAGAACTGCCTTGGTGATCACAGTGTCTCCCCTGCCAGGTAAGTATCTTATTAGACATTTCTAAAGTGAATTTTGGGCATAGGCAGAATGGAGAACATTTGGTAAGTATAAACTATAATAACCAATATATGTAATAACAGATCTAATCTTTAGAAAAAAAATCTATTGAGCAATGTTTGAAAAAACGAAAAAGAATACGCACATTTACATTTCAACTCACCATATTTCCAAAGCGACCAAGTTCCCCTTGAGATCCTTCATGACCCTTCTGCCCCTAAAAAATAAGAAACTGGAGATTAATCCCAAAATTGTTTTGAAATAAATTATTAACTGAATTATTGGCAGGTGTGATAAACAGAGTGAAGGCTCTGATTTTTTTTGTATGTAAACTGGTTTTCAATCAGATTAAAAGACTAAGGGCTATATTACAATCTTTGAGCAAAAACGCTCGCGCACAGCGGGAATTTTTGCGCATGCAAATCAACGCTGGAATTACAATCCTGGCGCGTATTTTCATCCGGCGATCAATAACGCGCACAAACAGGACGCGCCTAATTGCTCGCGCAGTACCGTCGCGCGCACAAATCAGTGTGTGGACTTTTTTTTCACGTGATTCAGCCAATCAGAATTAAGAACCACAATTATCTCAACGTTAACTTTTCGCGCCTGCCAAAGTCAATCTGAGCATAGATGCTGCAGCAATAATAAATGCACACACAACTTCTCCATTTTTTGGTTTGGTATGTGTAACTATACTTTGCTGCATTTTTTTTTTGGGCTGGTGTATTTGGTTTCGGCCAGGTTGTTCAGATTTGCCTTTAACACCAGCTTTTAGGAGTTGCTAAAATTATGCGTGCAAAGGCTATGCGTTAATTCCTGCACATAGATTGTAATACCATCCTCGTACCAGCGCACATACGCATTTGCGCCCACAATGTTAAGTATAAGACGCGCGACGTACAGTAAGCTCGCACAGCGTTCGCGCAGGTTCACCCGCGGTAGACGATTACGTGCGTTTGTTGCTCTGACTATGTAATACGGCTTTCGGCGCAAAGGGTTTTACCCGTCGCTTTAATGTTGTTTTGCGTCGGCGCAAATGTTTGCACCAAGATTGTAATTTAGCCCTAATTACCCACAAAAATTACATTTGGTCCTTCAGGTTTTTATCTTTTCCACATCTTAAGCATACTACTTTTTATTACCTTTGTTCCTGCATCTCCTTGAATACCTAAAAGACCATGGGCACATTTGCATCCCGGAGGCTTTGATCCAAGGCTTAACTCAGCTGACCCTCCACACTACAAGATATTTTAAAAAAAAATTGTAGATGTAGATTATTTGCAGCATTCACATAAAAATACATTATGTTGTTGTATTAGAAATGAGAGTTAAACAGCAATTATATAAAATGCTAAACTTGTTAGGAAACCCCATCCGATCAATCATGGTTAGACCAGTGTAATGGTGCAAAAGTTGTATTTCTAACATCACACAGGTTTTTCTATTTCAAGATTGACTAGCTTTGACAATTCTAAATATTTGTAGTAGCCATTGTTGTTACAAGTTTAGGCACATTACCGTCGGGACACGCAATCAAAAAGTTTAACTCCTCCTAAATGCTGGTGCTAAATGATTCTGCAAAAGCAAATCATTTAACAGGCTCTACCCCCCCTAAAAATCCCATACTTACCTCTCATCCAATGGCGAAAAGGGTGGCCCGATCTGTTGCTTCTTCTCCCCAGGAGCAGAGTATGACTGGGAACAAATAGTTCCTAGTCTCCCTCCGCAATCGCTCCATGGTGCTGTGTCCTCTCACGAGAGCGAGGTTGCACAGAGCTTGCGGCCCGTAAGCACAAGCCTCCATGGAGTTCTATGGACTCTAGGAGCTGATACTCATGGTGGTGCTCTGGGAGGTTACCGCTGTGTTCTGGGGCGAGGTGTTGAGACAGCACCTTCCCCGGAATACGACTTTAACATGTAGATGGTAAGGACAGATTTTCCTACTTACCGTCTCCATCTTAGCATCAAGACTGGAATAGTGCCCTAAGTTGCTAGTGAGATGAAAAATACCTTAAATGGCCCCAGTTTTGTTTTGATTATTAAATTATCTTTCTTTTTTTTCTGGGAACACAGACTCTAGTATAATATATCAATAGGTCGTACAATCATGCCAAATATGAGAAAGATCTATGCTAAATAAGTATGTTTGAGGAGACTCTTACATCATTCAGAGCAATTATTCTTCCTAAGGATAAGCAGAGGAATTGTGCTAAATAGGATACAGAGAAGAAATATTATTTTTAGTACTGTACATATTTTCTAACTTTTCCATTCACCTGTTTTTTGCTCCTAATTCTCTGTGAATTGTATCATTTTAAGCAGAGGTCATATAATGTGCTGTGAGGTGATACAACTCCAAGATCACTACACACTTACTTGGTCATTCAACTCACAGCACTGCTCAGAGGAGGCTTTTTCTGAATCACAATGTATTTCAAGTTGCTGAATATCAACCTGTAAAAAATGAACTTGTAAATTATACACTGTTACATAGTACACAATCAATTTGGTATAATTCTCACTGGAAAAGAGAGCATTTTTATCTTGTACAATTCCTGTATGCTACGGTTGAAAGGAAACTGTAACTACATTTGTCTTGACTATGTAAGCTATATATTCAAGAAATGGATAGAAAAGTAAAAAAACTCAACTTTCAAGTTTATGATTCTTTTTTGTAAAGCTCTACCCAGAACATACAAGATACAACCAACTAGGTTTCAACCATTCTTTCCAATGGAAGCAAACTATATCCCAGTAATCTTAGCTGTGCAATGTCTGTAGTTATATGGTTCACCACAACGTACAGATCTAGGGACCTCTTCTAGTTGAATTGGTACTAGGAAGATGCAAATGGAAAAGGATTGTGAGAGTCATTAACCGTTTTGTGACTCTCTATTATCTTAATAAGAGTCTTAATAAGAGTGAGACCCTCTGTTAGGCGCTCATAATATTTCAGAGCCACTAATGGACTGGCATTGTTTCCTTGAGCTGCCACAGGTATCCTTGAGTCCTCAAGATTCTATGGAGAGTCCGGTGAGCCTTGTGCAAGTGTGCATGTTTGTGTCACACATGCCCGTCAGAAGCAACCCTAACAGTATTGTTCTGTCTGAACCCTCTCTCAGTCACATTCTTCCTCCCCTTGGACCAATCAGGACACTCTCTGCCTATATCAAACCTCCTCTTCCAATAGATGTCATTGTGGCCTGTGTTTTTTTATCTCAGTGCTTTCCTTTATTCTGTATCTACTGCCTTCATGGTTTTGACTCTAGGGCCTCTTATGGGCTTGACTACTGATATTCTCTAGTCCTTTGGCTTTGTATGGCTTTGCTGATGTCTAGTAAACTCAATTCTTGGTCCTTATTTGTGTATAGAATTTTCTGAATCTGGGCTTGTTTCAAATCAACGTTTAGTAGATTGCACTATTTTTAATTTAGTATTTTTAATTTTTGATCACGAAAGTTATCTTAGAAATGCTCATTATTTTCTGTCTGCTTACACATTAGCACTTCCTATGCAAAGTGGAAGTATAATAGGCACTTTAACAGCCGGGACGCAAGAGGAGTTTCCTGCTCAACCGAACTAGAGAGCACCTGTTACGTATAATGGCCCCATTTGTTAATATTACTGGCTCACTTTTTAATACTAGCTGAAATAGGGCCCTTATTATTTTATAAGAGTATATTGAACATGGGTAACTCTAAAACACATCTTGATATTCATATAAAGAATCATCCATATACAGTAGAAAAATAACAAATATAATGATGTTTTCATGGGAAAATAACATAGCAGGTTTACAAGACATTGTACTCATGCTTTCCTGTAGTAGTTGTCTCAACATTGTAAATTGTCCACCTTTCTTTTTCAACATTATGGGCACTATTCCAACTTTTGGTGTTTAGTTAACCAGAGCTGTAGTAAGCTTGCTAGAAACATTAAATTCTATTTAGTTGCTAAGTTTACACCAGGGTTGGAATACAGCCCTATGTTTTTACCATAATAAGCATGACGGTAACAACGTAGCAGCATTATTGTAAAAAATACTTTTCATTTAGAATATTTCATATAATTAGGACATCAAATAAAAGTTCGCCATGTTTTCTTCTATTTACTATGTAATACATCCCGTAATAAAATAACTTCAGTTGACATTTTACACTTAAAAGTTGATTTTAAATGAACAAACTGCCTTCATAAATCACATATTTAAAAGGAACTTGCCTGAGTTAATTAAGCTGTCACATGATGCCCTATTAGATATGCCTTTATTTGAAAGACCTGGAGTTAGCCCGAGTTCATTATTAAAGATTGTATCGAGAAATTAATAAAACAACTGTAATATAGTTCTGGTAACACTGTCAATCTATGTTTTATTAATCATTAAAGAAATGGATAAAATCAGGAACAGTTGTGACTTAAAGGGACACTAGGCAAAAAAGGGGGAAAATTCATAGAATAGCAGGAAAAGTATCCCATGATGTTCTCTGATTTTCCCTACCTGCTTCACTATAGTTTATCATAGCTGTAGCGATGGTAATGAATGAAATTTAGTGAACAACCTTATAATGTTACGATGCTTCTATAGAACTTTGTCTCTGCAGAAAATTTGCTACTTCTTCAACTAGTTAATGATTAGCAAGTCTATTAACCAAAGGGTGAAGTCAGGAGAATGAGTGGAGAACTGAAAATCCTAGGACAAAATAGCCAAAATAATCCCATTTTTCTCACTTTCCAAATTGTCTATGCGGTCTTCTTCTCCTGCCAGTTCTCCAGACACCCCTTAGTGAATAGACCTTTAGGTTTATTTTTACTATTGACTAGGGATGAGCTGTTCGGGTTCGGACGGTTCGGAGTTCGACCCGAACTTTGGCAGTTCGAAAGTTCGCGAATTTCGAACTTTTTGGGCGTGTTCGGTTCGGGTTCGAAAAAAAAAAAGAAATTTTGAAGAAAGTATAGAAAATGCTTAAAAAAATACTAAAAAATCTAGTAATAAAGAGACTCTTTACTGCAGAATATTATAAGCAATGGTTTATTAGATATTGAATTAAAAACTAATGTGTACGTGGAAAGATTATCAACTCTAAATGACCTCTGTTCACAAACGGGCATAACACCAGGTGTTTCTAGTCTGGTAATCAATTTGATACATTGTACAATATACTGAGGGTGGGGTGGTGTCTGCTTCTGATTGAGATTTGAGAATTAATTTCCCTAAAACATCCTAATATGCTGCATTTAACTGGTGTTTAAAAAAATCGAAAGCAATGTTATTTTTCACCTCGGGATTAAACATTCACAGGGTTATTCAGAGAGCGGTGAAAAGCAGGAGAATAACTGGAGAAGTGAAAATTCTAGGTCAAAATCGGCTATTTGGTCTAGATTGTTCTCTTCTCTTGCCAGTTCTCCTGGCTTTCACCTCTCTCTCAGGGTTGTTCAGAGAAAGGTGAAAACCAGGAGAATGGCAGGAAAAGAGAACAATCTGGACCAAATAGCCGATTTGGAAAGTGAGATAAGGCTAGGGTCAGACTAACGCATTTTTCGCAGCGACCGTCAAAAAGTGCGTCCGAACGCATTGCCGTATTTTTTCACGGATTGCGGCGAAAACGGTCATACGATGCGCATTTTTGTGCGTGATTTTTTACGGATCCACACCAGGAAACTTTGGGTGTCTGGACGTTATGTTGGCCGGACATGAGCAGGGTCTGACGTCTCCAAATCACGCACACACGCCGCTAGTGGACGCAGCACACTCTGTACGTCCGTACTAGCGGTTCTGCGTTCTCGAAAAAATGCGTTCATTTTCCACTTGCGTTGCGCAGCCGGACTTTCGTGCGACCGTACTTCGTATATTGGCCGTCATTGGCCGTCATTTGCTGCTAGTGTGGCCGTGATTAAGTGCGCCTAAACGCACGTTAAAAATTCGCTAGTCTGACCCTAGCCTAAATGGGAGAATTTTTCTGGTTTGGCTATTTTGACCTAGAATTTTCCATTCTCCAGTCATTCTCCTGCTCTTCACCGCTCTCTGAATAACCCTGACAGGGTTATTCAGAGAAAGGTGAAACTCAGGAGAATGACTGGAGAATGGAAAATTCTAGGTCAAAATAGCCGAACCAGAAAAATTCTCCCATTTATCTCACTTTCCAAATCGACTTTTTGGTCCAGAAGTTTCCATTCTCCTGCTTTTCACCGCCAAAAAATCTGTAAACTTTTTCTGCGTGTCCGAAAATGTCTCCTCTTTTCATACAGACTGCCGCCCCAAGAAGTTGTTTATGGATAGATTAAAGGAAAAGCATTTACCATCATTTGAAATGTCATTTTTTGGTTTTTACATATTTCTATACATCCTAGAAATCCGCCACTTCACGGGCAGGTTATGGGGACCTCCTATGCACGATATTTGAAGGAATTTTTCATTTTTATTTTTAACCCGTATTTCATGAAAAACTCATTGTCCCTTTAAAAACGTTTTTTTAAAAACTTTTTGTCCTTGTTTCCTGTCCCCCAGGGCACTACGCGGACCCCTATACACATTTTATGGCAAATATGTAGCATATATGCCCTCTTGGAGGGCACTCCAAATAACCAAATTTTCAGCCCCATTGACTTGCATGGGGGTTCGGGTTCGGGTTCGGTCCCGAACAAATGGGACGTTCGGGTTCAGGCTCGAACCGAACTCGGGGAGCGTTCGGCTCATCCCTACTATTGACATATAGCATGGGTCATCTCATAACATAAATTTTAAAACTGGCTACTTCAAATAAAATAGCGAAGAAATAGATAAAGCAAATGAAATAAAAAAAGAAATATACACACATATAGAGTATATCAAAAATAGGTGGTGTCAATGATGATATAGTACTTACCAAAGGAGATTGGTTTGCATTTCTCTTTACAAACAATTTCTTTGTATCAGTTGCTTGTTCGATTAACGGAATCGCACTGACTTCTACACAATCTAAAATCATCTTGGAATCATCTCCTTTAACACTTAATGACAACTTGTGCCATTTGCCATCCAAAAACGTTTCTATTTTTTTTAGTGTTTTGAATATGATCTTCTTTGTTGGGGACGAGTAGAAAAAATTCAAAGTCCTCGTATCGCTATGGAAATAAAGTCCGACTTTTTGTTTCTCATCAGAGTCAATGATTTGCCATAAATTTTCAATTTTGTGAGGTGCATCCACCAACAATTTAAAGGTAACTATGATGGAGTATTCTTTAGGTAATCCATTAGGAGGGAAAGAGCTAAAAGATAAAATAAATACATGTAAGTAACCTTTGTTATGCATTGGATGTTTTTTGTTCATTTAAAACTGTTTCCCATAGTACTTTTCAAGCTAGAATGCAATTATGTTTCAATGTTATGCTTATTCACCATCGTCTCCTTGCATATTAGATAGCCACACATCCCTTGTTTTTTTGTCAAAGGGACACTCTAGACACCGTGACCATTCACTGTCATTTGAATGTTCATAGTCATCTGAACGTTTTCATGCCTCCCTTACCACACACTCATCCTAGTATGCTAATTCTGCCAAATGAGTGGGTGATTCTCACATCCACAAAGCTGCCAAACACATTTCACAAAAAAAAGCTTTCTGGGATTGAGAACACAAATGTACAACTGTACATTTCTGACAAGTTTATGGATGTGCTGGATCCTCAACAAGTGGCCAGGTGGCTACCTGCTTTTGCATGCTGACGTTACAGGACGTAACAGCAGCTTCCAGTTCTGGACCTTTGCCGTCGACATAAAAGTAAGTATTAAAGACACTTGAGGGTTCAAATGGGAGAGGGATACACCCCCCCTTTAGATAAAGATTAACTTTAGGTTCTAAGCTCCTATAAATATAGAATTCTAGACTTGGAAAAGCAGGGAGTCACCAGCAAGTGGATAAATTAGAGTTTATGACTCACCCATAAATGTTAAGAACCCCATTCAGATTGGACCCAAAGTGTCTGCTAAAACAGAGCATGGTATACATCTGTCATGGATGCCGGGCACAAGTGTTTGTGTAATCTGTATTATGTATGAATACTGTTATTGTCTAACATTATTGTCCATGTATCTGTTACTATCTGCCGATAGGATTACTGGGTGGGTTAGGTTAGCCTTTTCCAACTCCCCCTATCTGCAATGTTATTTATTTATTTATTTTTATTTGAGATTTCTCTCGTTTTCAAGTATGTCCTTGGTGGCGAGTATGTAGCGTTAGGTGTCTTGCCCAAGGACACTTACTGGAGAGGTGCTCTTGCTGGATTCGAACCTGTGCCTCCACAGGCTCTCTCCACGCAGAGCAGTGATGTTACCTCTACTCCACCCATTTATTTATTTGCAAAGTATTTTACCATGAAGGATACATTGAGATTTATCTAGTTTTCAAGTATGTTATTATGTTTTAAATGTTTGAATATATATTGTTCTTTCTTGTTTGCCAAATGTTGAGCGAATGCTTATCCCATTGTCTGTCTTTGGTCAGATTGTATCCCAGACTCTGAGAAGCAGACTGGAGAGCAGTAATGCCTGAATATTACTCTAGTGGAGGAATTATGAGGTGGAGTGGGAGGCCAGAACATTGGTTTCCATTGGCTGTCAGGCTCCACCTGGCACTGTATATATTATTCCATTATAGGTTGAGCAAAGTGTTGCTGTTCTACACCTCCAGATCTACATGTCACCTCACTTTGGGGGATGCTATTACTGCTCTTTGCATGTACCTGGCCTTAAGGTTAAGCTAAGGGCAGGAGAAAGGAATGAAAGACTGCTGCTGAAAGAACGGGGGTCTTGCAAGGCAGCAGCATTAACATATGTAACCCATTGAGGGTATGGAGATCTGTTACAACATCTATTGTTCAGATTCTTTCAATGGAGACTAATGTCACATCCACTCCGTCTTTTTTTAGTGGTTATGCTAAACGAACGTTGTCTTTGCAAGCATTTCGAATATTAGCAATGTCTACAGCCTGACTTGCATTAAAAACTTGAAAAGTGGTTTTCTGCCACCTAAACACATTATTTAATTGTTCAGGAAGGCGAGCTTGAGTAGTCCATAGTGAGCGATGTATGGCTTCTGCTATTCAACAAGTGAGCAAATGTGAGTTTAAATGTGTAACACAGCCCTTAAAATGGAACTTATCAGTAGAGGTGAGCACAATCCAAAAATTTGCTGTCCATGGTTCTGAATAGGTTTCAGGACCATAGACAGCCCCAGTCGAACGCAGCCAGACTGAAGGACAGAAAAAAAAACCTGTGTTTGGCAAAGAAAAAAAGCCTTGTTTCAAAATAAAGTAGGAATCAAAAATTTCACCAAAAAAATCCTGAAAAATGCCTAAAAAAATCCTAAAAAAGAAATAAATAGACTTTTTGTTACAAGTGTTTAAAAAGTTTAAAGTTTTATTGATGATATTATTTGTTTTTACTCTATAATTATGGAATCCCACTGCGGAGCAATGTATGAAGAATGTATAGAAGTGTGAGAAGTGCACCACATTAACGAATAAATTATGCCTGACAAAGTAGAAATGAGATACAAGGAAATGCCAATTACGCAGCCTGCGGATAATCAGAAAGAAGATAATGCAGACTGAAATCAGCAACACGTCATGCGAACATGTGGGGAGAATGAAGAATTTGGATTGGTTGGGGCAGGTTTGGGATTTGCATAAAAAGGGGAGGAATAACATTATGGTTATATGCCGATTGAAAAAGGTGATCTGCGTATCACCGAAACACGTCTCGGATTTTAATAAATTGTTCTTCCATAAGAAATATCTGCCTGCCAGTCGTCCTTGGGGTTTGGTTGCACCTACTAACAACTGCATGCTGTTCAAGGAGAGCCTCCTCTAGGCTCACAACCACGTGAGTTATACCAGTTATACACTACATTATGCAGGGTTCACTGGATTTGCACTATGTCCAATTTTTTCCTTTAAGAAACGCTTCGGAGATTTGTCCCAAAGAGGAGGCTGAGGTTGGCCAGTAAAAAGTCCACCCGCCTTCAATATAGAGCCAGGGTGGCTCTACGTTTGTGAGTTTGTTACAACTTTTCTTTTAAGAAAAATATCCCCTGTAAACCAGTGTTACACTAAAAAGGCTCAATAATATTGTGGTCAAATGCTGATTGAGAAAATATATGAGGTTAAAAAGCATGAAAAACATGATCAATGGTGATTGAAAACATTTCCTAGAAGGTAATTAATGCCTGCTTAAGCGCCGCACTCCAAGTGAGAAGAATAAATGGTTCAATAACAATTTAATAAAAACGGGGAATATTTTTTACATTGAAAACTATGGGATTCGCCTTTTTAAACCTGTCGAGCTAAACCACCGAAAATCGGGGCATTTCACTGACATTTCGGTGGTGTTTGGCATTCTCTGAATAGATTAAACATTACTTCTCTATGGAGAATTTCACTGCCGTCGAAGCTGCACCGAACGGTACCATGGTGCTGTCCAACCTGTCGAACTGAATCACCAAAAATCAGGGTATTTTACTGACATTCGGTAGTGTTCAGTGTTCTCTGTATAGATTATTTTGTATTTTTATTGTAGTACTGGCTGTATTTTAATTTAGTACCTGCTGGTATTTTCGTTTACTACTGACTGGTATTTTTATTGTAGTACCGGCTGGTATTTTACTGTGGTACCAGCTGGCATTTTTATTGTAGTACTGGCTGGTAATTTATTTTGGTACCAGCTGGTATTTTTATTTTGGTACTGGCTGGTATTTTATTTTGGTACCAGCTGGCATTTTTATTGTAGTACTGGCTGGTATTTTATTTTGGTACCAGCTGGCATTTTTATTTCAGTACCCGCTGGTATTTTTATTGTAGTACTGGCTGGTAATTTGTCTTGGTACCAACTGTATATTACTTTTTATGACTGTTTTTTTATATCTCAAAAAATGCCTATAAAAATTAATTAATAAAGACTTTTTGCTGCAGCTGAAAAGAATAAATGTAAACGGTTGAATAAATATTTAATAAAAAACGGTAATATTGTTTACATTGAAACCTATGGGATTCGCCTGTTTAAAGTTGTTGACCGAACCACCAAATACCAGGGCATTTCACTGACATTTCAGTGCTGTTCAGCGTTCTCTAAATAGATTAACTAACCTGTACTTGTCTATGGGGAATCGAATGTAAGTGAAACGGTATAACGAATTGCTCTGTAAAAACTAAATCGATTGGTTTTATCCGTTTTGTTTTCATTTTGTTTCATTTTGGTTCAAATCCATTTGTTTTTGGACTGTTTCGGACCGAGTCGATTCCTTTTTTGGAATGTTTTGGACCGTTTCAAATGGAGCCAATTCGTTTTTCGGAAGCACTTCAGAAAAACAAAAAACGTTAAATTTCGTCCGACTTTTTATTCGAAACGAAACTAAATGCACAAGTCTGCCCTCTACACCCAGAAATACCAGTTAGGGTTGGCATTAGTGTTAGGGTTACTTCTAGGTTTGGATTACTATTAGTTTTACAGTTACAGTTTGTTTGTATTACGTTTACTTCTAGAGTCGGGGTACTGTTAAGGTTAGAGTCACTAGTTGTGTTTGTGTTAGAGATACAGTTGCTGTTTATCTTTGCATTAGAGTTAAGGCTGCTTCTAGGATTAGGTTACTGTTAGCGTTTGGGTTACTATTAGATTTACTGTCTTTTTTATATTAGGATTTCTGTTAGGAGGTAGGACTAGAGTTCGGGTTAGTTCTAGGATTAGATCACTGTTAGGGTTACTGTTAGGCTTACTGGTCCTGTTTATGTTAGGGTTACAGTTAAGCTTTATGTTTGTATCAGCGTTAGGGTTACTTCTAGGGTTGGATTCTTGTTAGGGTTACAGGTTATGGTTACAGTTTGTCACTTTTGGGGCGACTGGCCCCTCCTGCACCTGGCAGCATCTCCCTCGCTGGACACTTGCTGGTGCCCAATTTATATTGCTGTCTTTTGAGGGCACCAGGGATTGATACGGTGGCTGTCAGGGGGCACGGCGTTATGATGCGGACCAATGGGAAGCTCCCGTCAGTTTTAAATGCCAAGATTCCTTTCATACCAGTTCCCTGTTGTGGTTTCTATTGTCTGAGAATGTGTTTTTCTGTATTATTGTGTATTTAGTCTTGACCCTTTTCTCCTCTGACCTTTCTGATGTCCTCGTCTGACTCTGACTTATGATTAACCCCTCTGGTTCCTGACTCTGGCAAACGATTAACACCTTTGGCTCAGAATGTGACTTAATGATTAACCCCTATGGCTCCTGACTCTTGCTTATGATTAACCCTTCTGGCTCCTGACTCACAAATTAACCCCTGTGGCTTCTGACTCTGGCTTATGATTATCTCCCTTCCGGACCTCAGCTAGTATGGCTACCCCTTCTAGCTCTTGATTTTGACTTTTCTTGTGACCCCGTATTCCCTCTTTCATTTATTTAATAGTTAGCTATCCACCAGTTATTCTAAAGATTGGCAGTTTAAATTGTGATTTGTTGGGATTAGGGAGTCGTGACAGGGTTACTGTTAGGGTTAAGGCTAGGGCTACTTCTAAGGTTGAGTTACTGTTAGGGCTATGGTTATTATTAGGCTTACTGGTTCTGTTTATGTTAGGGTTACGTTTATGGTTACAGTTACTCTTTATGTTTGTATTAGGGTTATTGCTAGGACCATCATTGCACAAAGAGTGCATTTTTTTAAGTAGCAAATTTATGTTTGGTTAAATCTGCATTTCTGCAATTTGGAATTTCGGATGTTCCAGAATCGCTTAAATGCCGATATTTTGTCCAAAAGTTATTTAAGAAAAAGAATGCACTTGTCTGCTTATCAGGACTGAGCTGTGTTATATCCAAGCAGCGCGCCACACATGTACGCAGTCACTACATTGGTTTTAGATTAAGTGTTATGAATGTTGCAGTATCAAGACAGTGATGCTTCAGTCTGTAATGAATGCATCTTTTGCAGAACTCATAAATAGTATAATTCTCATTACAGGTTCATGTTGAGTTTGTATTGTGTATTAATATTGCATTACCAATGCTATGCATTATGTGGTTTAATGTTTTTTTTCTACATACTATATCAATCAAGGTTTGTATCCAGCTTGAGAGATCCCACTAATACTTAACTCTGACAGTCGGTTGGTTAACATCATTATAAAACCACTTTTCCTTATGGAAGGGGCTGCTTAAATGGATTTCCATTATAATCTTCCTTTGTAAAAGCGTAGCCTGCAAAAGCAGAATTTTTTACCTTACCTTTCATTATTCTTCAGCTGTACATCTGGCTTTATGCGGAAGGCAGTGAAATTTGGATTTGATCCATTAACCGTTCTTACATCTGGAGACGTTGACAACCGTAGTTCTCCAAGAAGGTCAAAAACTACAAGTGGAAGGTATAAGAAAAACTTATTTCAATGGCTCAGTTCTAAAATCAGCTTCAAATGTTACACTTATGCTGTACACTGTATACATAATGATGAATGTGCTGAAAATTCAGTGATGTTTCACCTGTTTTCAATAATTCGTAAGAGATGTGAAACTACAAAACTTTTAAAATGGGCCAACATTTCACCAACGTGAAACATGCAGGAAATCTGCATACAGCTGAGGCACCTGTCACCTCACAGCAACAATGTGCATTGTAGCAAAAGGTGATTTCACTGTACTTATTGCAATATTCAGTGTTACAGATTCCCTATTACAATGCTTCTCGTAAGATTTCTGGGATTGTGTAAATTATGTGTTCAATAGTATTTTTTACAGTCACCACAGATTGTAAAATTATTCAGAAAGCATGTTTCTCGTGGTTTTAGGCTGGCGCCAGACAAGCGTATTTGCAGAGCAGAAGGAACGTTCATGAGAGTGGACATTCCTTCTACTCAACGCCCATATGGCCACCTCGCTGAGCACGCTCAGCGCTGCAAGGCTCGATTCTACTATGGAGTATCGCACTTTGCAGCTCCGTCAACATGCGTCCTGGAGTTCTGACGGAGATGGCTGCTGCACGGCCGCTGTTGTACACGCAATTCGTGCGTGCGCAACAGCGTGTGACTGGCCCCTTGCAGCATCTCAATGCTGCGACGGACGCCAGAAGGCACGTGAGTACGGGTGCACATAGTGCGCTCGTCTGACGCCAGCCTAAAAGTCAAATTCTGTGAGAGCTACATGACACACTGGCTATACCTCCGCTATACTCAGGGCCAGTGCTAGACTATTTTGCGCCCTAGGCAAGACCAACTACTTGCACCCCCCATGCTCTCACATGGATATATTGCCCCAGTTCTCACATGGATATATTTGCCCCCAGCTCTTACATGGTTATATATTGCCCCAGCTCAAATCATGGATATATATTGCCTCCAGCTCACATCATGGGTATATATTGCCCCCAGCTCACATCATGGATATATATTGCCCCCAGCAGCTCACATCATGGGTATATCTTGCCCCCAGCTCTCATCATGGGTATATATTGCCCCCCAGCTGAGCTGGGGGGCAATATATACCCATGATGTGAACTGGGGGCACAATATATACTCATGATGTGAACTGGGGGCGCAATATATACCCATGATGTGAGCTGGGCCAGCTCACATCATGGGTATATATTGCAACCCCAGTTCACATCATGGGTATATATTGTGCCCCCAGTTCACATCATGGGTGTATATATTGCCCCAGCTCACATCATGGGTATGTATTGCCCCCAGCTCACATCATGGGTATATATTGCGCCCCCAGTTCACATCATGGGTATATATTGAGCCCCCAGTTCACATCATGGGTATATATTGAGCCCCCAGTTCACATCATGGGTATATATTGTGCCCCAGTTCACATCATGGGTATATATTGAGCCCCCAGTTCACATCATGGGTATATATTGCACCCCCAGTTCACATCATGGGTAAATATTTCCCCCAGCTAACATCATGGATATATATATTGTGAATTTGCGCCCCTATACCTGTTCGAATCGTGTCCACAGTGACCAGGACAGCCAGGAGTCGAGCCTAGCCTTCTCTTTTTCTCTGACGCGTCTCCGTCGTCTTCCAGCACCTGACCTCACGCGAGGGCGCGCATGCTGCCGCCAGCCCCAACACGTGCCGGCGGCGGCGCCGTGTCAGCCGCTGGCGTGCTGCGGAGGCAGATCCTAGCCTGGTGTCGTGTATGTGAGCCTGCGGTCCGCGAGTAAATTGTGGCGCCCGGCTGCCCCGCGGGCCGCAGCGGCGGACACTCACAATTTTATTTATTAAAGTGGACTGGGGTCGGGCCCGGCTGCGCCCTAGGCAGGCACTGCGCTCTAGGCGGCCACCTAGCTCGCCTAGCGGCAGCGCCGGCCCTGGCTATACTGGGTTCTTTTCTAAGATCCTCAGTGATGTTATGTAGGCAATATGCTTCAAACATATCAAGATGCCCTGTGCTTCAATATCATGGTCGACTGACATCTTTTGCTGAGCCATCTTACTGGAATTTCTCTGACACATCTGCTCTTTTCTTCATCGGTTGCTTCCTCTACAAATCTTTTTACCTTGGTCTTTGACTGGCCTTTTTTGCCCTGACAAATTTTTTAGCTCTTTCTGCTCTTCAGCCCTCAAAAAGCAGGACAGTTATCATAGGATCAGGGTCATCTCTCTTCCTCATATATCATTATTACGTCTCATGTTTGTGCTTCCCCATTATAAAACATTACGGAATTTGCTGGCGCTATATAAACGACTGTAACTAACTCAGGACAAGTTTCCTCGAGAGGAGTAAACACATGGGTTCATATTTTTCTAAAGAACCTCTAAAGCGGTAAAATTTGCCGCTGAAGAAAGAAACGCTAAACCAGACATGGAAAAAGGGAGTATGTACTAGATGCACCATATTCTTTGTTCACAGAAATGATAATTAATGCAGTACAGAAGCCATGTTTGACTGTAACGTCTGATGTGATTAAACATTAATATGGCTTATGGCAAACAATGAAATGTTTATATTATTCCTCAAAAGCAGTTAGAGGAATAAAGCTGTCAGGGAGAAAACCTCAAGAGATAATTAATAAGAAGAGGATTGAGATTTAGTAGTAGGGAAGAAAAGATATGATAATAAAGTCTTGAACAGACAGAAGGCCCTATTGCCCTCTTGTCTGTAACAGGGAGATGCTAAGGGAAAATATAGTCAAGACCTAACGACCCTTAGCAGTTCCCTCTTTGAGCCATAATATCAAGGAGCTGGTTACAGATACCAACAGTGGCGATGTGCTCCACCACAGCTATCAGCTGCTTAAGAACATAGGAATCCTTTGAGACAAGTGCTATCCTGGCTCATTTCTGAGCAATCTTGTATATGCAGGGGAAAGCTAAGGCCATGGGGGGGGGGACTGGGAACTATTTGCTCTTAGTTTTCCACTGCTCACCACCAGAAGAAACACAGAACTATGCACATCAGTAATAGAAGTAGGTTTGTAAAATCGGTATAACTTAACACCAGGCTCTGAGAGACAATATGCTTTCAATAATAATCACTTTATTAATTTATTTATATCTATTTTATGGCTTGAGATGAGAACAGCGGGCTATGCTGGAATTGTTCACTGTTCTCAGGATGAGCCATTCTTAATGGCTCCAATACAAAGTACTCCAAAGAGCTCTTACTGTACATTACGGTACAGATATGGATGAGATTCACTAAATTCATATATGCCAGGCCCTTTACAATCAGCATGTACACATCTTGCAAGCATTCAGCGATTCCAATGCCTCTAATGTTTTTGGGCATTATGAGGTCGGCTGGTTGACTCCAGTAAACCCTAACTCTCTGAAGGCTGACTGACAGCATTCACGGCATAGGGGAGACCTCTGCTTTCAAGCATTGCGTCAGTAACCAGAAACACTGAGGTGGGGTGGACACTCTAACCACGACTATTTAAATTCAATTACATGGCGTTGGTGGTTAGATTGAGCTTTTAACTACAATCAGTAATAATTCACTACAGGTATAGACATCACTAAAATTATATACCTTGCTTAAAAAAGGACCAGACCCCCTCTTAAATGAAATAAAAAATGAATGCTCAATTTTATGGTGTCACGTATTTTGTGTTTTTCTGCTCTATACTCGCTATGGTTTTGGAAA
Source organism: Leptobrachium leishanense (assembly GCA_009667805.1). NCBI lineage: Eukaryota > Metazoa > Chordata > Amphibia > Anura > Megophryidae > Leptobrachium > Leptobrachium leishanense. The sequence continues at coordinate 165,274,025 of CM019066.1, forward strand.
CTTCTAAACTAGATATATGATCCTTGCTTTGAAGAAAATGCATAGGAGATATTTAAGTTCTCCGTAAAATGGAGAAAACATCTCTGATGCTCTGATGAGACACATCTCAGCTTTGTGTTTATATTGGCTACTTCATTTATATTCCACTCCTCACTGCTGTTGCAGCCAAGATCCTCCATAACATCCCCCACATTACCGATGCACACCAGCCATATTTTTCAAATCCACGTTAGGTACTGTATTGTATGTCTAGTGGATTTAATCCTTTAATTAGGCTGAAGATTAGAGTTATATGACAACACAACCATTTATCATACACAGTGTGTAAACATTATTTGACTTACCAGAAATAGGAGATTCTTGACATTTCACAACAAAGAATAAAGCAATAAAACTAATAAGCACTGAAAAATTCATCTTATCTTTTGTAAATGGAAAATATCTGCAGAGAAAAATAAAAATAGGAGGTTGTCATAAAATGTCATGTTCCTCCAATTTGTCAAACAAGGCAATGTCAATTATGTTATGAAAAACATATGTAAAATGTTGCCTATAAAAAATGTTAGGTTCACATTGAGGTTATTCGCTAAAGAAGGATTCTGTTTTAGGCTCCTATTATTTGTTTATACTTGGTTATGCATATGGATTTATACAAATACAACTGTGCTGCACAATGAGACAGCTTTAATAGTAAAACAATCACCATAAACATTTATGGAAAAACTAGAAAATGATTGGTCAACATTAAATTTCCTCCAAGATCACTTCCGTTACTTCTCTCCCATAATATTGCCTAATGGACACTTGCATGGGTATTAGTTACTGCTGTAAAGCAGTGGTTCCCAAACTCAATCCTCAAGTAACTCCAACAGGTCAGGTTTTCCAGATACCTGAAGCACAGCACAGGTGATATGATTTGCTGCTCAGTGATTGCAGGTAGGGATGTGCGTTTCGGGTTTCGGAATTTTGGAATTTTCACGAAATTTCCCGATTCGTGTCTTCGGATTCGGCCGAATTTCCAAATCAGGTCAGACCCGAAAACCGATAGATCCGAAAAGTTTTCGGAGCCGAAAGGAAAAATTTTCGGATTTTTCAAATGGACTTGAAATGTGTCAAATCGAAATTTATTTTTGCTCTATTCATGATTTCGGTTCCATTCGTGATTTCGGTTCCATTTCGGTAATTCTGGAAATCGTATATTTAACTATTATCGATTATATCGCTGATTCTGTAAATTTTGTATTTGTAAATGCGTATCACTTGTTTCTTGTGGCATTCGGGTCAGTTTAGCGTTTTTTAAATCGTTTTGTTCATTTTTTTTGTTCCTTGGCTTTCATACCATTTTAATATGATTAAATAAAGTTGTGAAATGTATATTCAATTATTCATAAGAAAAAAAGGATCTTTATTTAATAAAAAAAAACACGATAGAATCGCCAGAATTATCGTAGACAATTTGAAACGAGGAGAACAGACGTTCCGAAAAAAAGAAAATTTCCGAAATTTCCAAAAAGTCGATACAAAAAACGAGCAAAGTGACCCGAAAACACGAAAAATGGTCGATATTCCGAAAAAAAATGTACACGAAAAACGAGCCAAACCGAACCGAATCGAAACAGAAATCGGTCGAAACGAGCCGAATCGAAAAGTTTAAACATCCGAACAAATCGAACCGAAAAAAAAAAATCGGTGCACAAGCCTAATTGCAGGATTCAGTCTGCATTTCCCCAAGGTAAACTGCAAAACCTGACCTGTTGGGGTACTTGAGGACCGGGGTTAGGAACCACTGCTGTAAAGGAAGCCCAACTAGGGCTTTTCCGATAAGCTATATAATTTGTTAATAGGTAAACCTCTCGGCAGTTACTTAAGCATTAAAAAATAGAAAAGGTTAAAATTATAGTATTTGTGAAGACCACATAATTGGGGGCATACACTGAAGGAATTGTGAGTATATTAAAGTAACACATATATGGCTGAAACTCAGGATCATGACATTTTCACTATTGTTTGCTCTTTTCTGGTAATTTTATTCATATAGACACAAACGTACGCTAAGCTAAGCATTCGGGATTTCATCAAATTGTTTTGCATTTTGGTGTTGTCTCTGGCCAGTGTACTGTATGTCCTCAGAGATGGGAGCAAGTGCAAGATAATGTGTGTGTAATATATATATAGTGTGCTTATTATTGCAGAAGCTATTTGCACATCACAGCAATTCAAAGATCTGCATCCAAGAGTTCCTGTGCCACATCCCCATATACAGCAAGGAATTCTGGGTAGGATATGCAAATGACATCTGTCTCACTTTTATGCATCCTGGGTCTGTTATTACACAGAACCCTTAAATCAATGCCATGCCATACTAGATGGCTTTATTTTAGCAGAGATAAGGTTTATGCAACTGGTTGTATGGGGAATGTGGCACAAGAGCCCTGCGATGCAGTTCTTTGAATTGCTGTGATGTGCAAATGGCTTCTGCAATAATAAGCATAATTAATTATTGCGTGGAGGCTTTTTATCTCACTTTTTGTCCTGCACCACAACCCTTGTAAAATATATATTTATACTGTACTTTTCTCATTCCATGAAACCATTATAATGGTCATCACGCAGTGCTATGTAAATACTGCATATTACACTCTCACAGTGTTGTGAAATTCTATGCATACCTATCTAAAACAAAGTATCTCACATTGAATTATTCTCATCAATTTCAATCTGTATATAGTCTGAGCTTTGCATAATAGTCACAGTTGTACAAATAACGGGTAGTATATTGTCTTAATCTCTTATTAAGCTTGGAACATAGTATACACAATAATAACCACAAAACTCTTATCACACTTGGACAGCTATGATCCTTGTGGAGATACTAATAAAAGGGACATATGTAGCTAGTGGTTCAGGCAGGGTGCAGCTCTGTTAACATTTAGAAACGTGAAATAAGCAAACATTCCGTAAAACCTACATAGTTACTAAATTTGCAGTGGGAGAAATATAGCTATATACGACAGATAAGGAAATTATTGTATTAATAATAAATATTCATTTAAATACATAAAGGGAAAAAAAACTGCACTCAATCCTTAGTTGTCCTGAGAGAGTTACAGCCCAGGTGCTTAAATCCCAGAAATAGTCTTAAATATATATTTACATTCTTATACAACCACGTTTAGTTTGACCTAAACAGAAGCATCTTCCATACTGAGAATGCTAAGGTTTGCATTTATTTACATGGGAGTTTTTTTGTAACGTTTGAGCAGAAATTAATATCTTTTTAGGAGGAACCTCTAATTATTACTAATGGCCTAATACATTAACAGGGCTATTCAGAGAAAGGTGAAACTCAGGAGGATGACTGGAGAAGTGAAAATTCTAGGTCAACATACCCAAACCAGAAAAATTCTCCCATTTATCTCACTTTCCAAATCGGCTATTTGGTCTAGATTGTTCTCTTCTCCTGCCAATTCTCCTGGTTTTCACCTTTCTCTGAATGATCCTGTATGTATTTTTTTAAATAATGGTAAAAAAATAATACTTTTATGTGAATCCGGCTGATAAAAAAAAATAGCACTTACTTTTCATATTCTGTAGGAGGGAGTATGCAGAAGGAAGGAACTCAGGGAACTTCAGAGACAGAATAAGAGACAGGGAGAGCATCGACGTATTGACCTCAAACACTCCAGCTCCTTAGTGATCTGTCAGTATACTAGAAACTCTGATTCTCCTTCTGTGCCTAGGGACTCTGCTACCAGGTGATAGGTGGACATTACAATCTTGGCCTGATGATTGGCTACGTTTCAGTTTTACAGTTATGCTGAGAGGGTTATTATCAATGTTTGAATTTGGTTTTTAATGCTGGTCAATGTGAGCTAACAACAGAAACATCTTTATAAGAGAACACCTTTCAATGGGAACAATTTCTGCATATTGAACTGAACACATGTAAAAATGGGATCTATAAAATGTCTATAAATATCTATAAAAAAGTCTAGCAAGAAATTGATTGCTTTCTTTAAGAAAACATTCAAAGGTCTTTCTATGATTTATCCACATATATTTGTCTTGGGACATGATGATTAAATGTTTTTTAAAGTGTATTTTTTCTATAGACTTGTAATATCTCTACTATAGAGAAAAAAAATGATACTATATGAAAGGTAAAATATTTCAACCCCTTAAATACTGATGACGTAAATGTTCCATCATAAATGCATTGACTTTGAAGACCCTTGGTCCTTCAGGGGTTAATCTAGTTTAATCCATAAACAATGAAAGGATCACTATCTCTGTAAGAAAAGATCCGGAATTATTTATTTATTTGCAAAAGTATTTTACCAGGATGGATACATGTGAAGGAGGAACTGCAGTATTGCAAAATGTGAAAAACGATAACGTATTTTTTGAGAAAGTATTTTACCAGGAAGGATACATTGAGACTTCTCTAGTTTTCAAGTATGTCCTGGGTGGCGAGTATGTACCGTTAGGTGTCTTGCCCAAGGACACTTACTGGAGAGGTGCTCTTGCCGGGATTTGAACCTGTGTCTCCACGGTTGTAGAGCAGTGATGTTACCTCTACTCGACCCACCCGGCTCAATTTTGTTTAACTGTGGCTATTTTGTCAAGCAATTCCTAACTCCTTTGTAGTTTTTCTTAATTATCGTGTTTAATTATCACTGGTTTAGGCTAGGGTCAGACTGAGGCAGTGCGAACGCGCGTGCAGGCGCACTTAATCACGGCCGCACTAGCAGCAAATGCCGGGCAATGACGGCCAATATACGAAGTACGGTCGCACAAAAGTCCGGCTGCGCAACGCAAGTGGCAAACGAACGCATTTTGTCGAGAACGTAAAACCTCTAGTACGGTCGTACAGAGTGCGCTGCGCCCGCTAGCGGCGTGTTTGCGTGATTTGGAGATGTCAGACACTGCTAATGTCCGGCCAACATAACGTCCAGATGCACAAAGTGTTTTATTGATGATCCGTACAAAATCACGGACGAAAAATGCGCATCGTATGACCGCTCTCGCGTACTCCGTGAAAAAATGCGTCCATTCGTTCGAACGCACTTTTTCACAGACAACGTGAAAATGCATTCGTCTGACCCTAGCCTTAATAAAATTGGCAATCGGATAAGAAACTAATTATTACTTAAAAAATAAAAATATGAAAGGGTTTTGGAAGTAGAAGTTCAAAGCAGCCATTCTATATCCTTTACAGGTGAAACTCAGGAGAATTAGTAGGAGAAGTGAAAATTCAAGGTCAAAATAGCCAAACCAGAAAACTTCTCCCATTTATCTCACTTTCCAAATCGGCTATTAGGTCTAGATTGTTCTCTTCTGCCAATTCGCTTAACTTCATCCTTTAGTGAATAGACCTGTAAGACTTCCTAAACCTGCCATACCCATTTCTTGTTTTACAATCAAAACGTTTATTGGAGCATCCAATAAGTACATACAGAAATCAGAAGTATCAGACACATAACAGAAAAAGGCAGATCAATGATCAAATAAAGTTCATATAAAAGGCAATAAACAGAAACAATAGAAATCCCAGAGCGAACAAAGGCCACAAAATCATATGGGAATATGTAAAAGCATGGGAGATCTCGCAAAAGCACAAAAAATGCCAGAATCCATCACAATAGTAAGAGGTCTGGGGTAAAACAGTACCAAACATCATTATCCCAATGAGTAGAGAAATTGGAAAAAGTGGGATACAGCTGGGGAGAGAGGAGAACAAGAGAAGGAAAAAGAGGGAGAAAAAAAAGAAAAACCAAACCCATTTCTAACATTAACCCTAACCTTAACTTTACCTTAGAGCAGGGGTGGGCAATTACGACCCTCCAGATGTTTTGAAACTACATTTCCCTTGAGGCTCTACAAACCTAATGAGCAGCCGAGCATCACGGGAAATGTAGTTTCAAAACATCTGGAGGGCCGTAATTGCCCACCCCTGCCTTAGAGGAATCATTGTGAACAGTAAACATATTAACTGAGTTGTAAGGTTACAGGGCTGACTGAAACCTTCCTTATTGCAGAGTCACCAACCTGACAGTCTACTTCTTAGCATTAAAAAAGTGTAAAATGATATAAAAATTGGCATTTCATTTGATGTATTTTAATTGTGTCCTGCTGAATCTGAGATCCAATCATTTCTCACCACTTCTCAGATAACTTAAATATGATTTTGAGTAAACCCTGAAATAAAATCTGAATTTCTCTAGTTGATGTGGTTTCTCTGGATCAGTTATACATTATAAAATGTAAAAGATATTGCATGCATACCCATTGTATTGAACGGGAGCATTAATAGGATAAACAAAGAACCTATATTTAAATAACAATATCCAAATGTATGTAAACAACAATACACAAACAGTGCAGGAACAATCAACAACATTGTCCTCACTACCCTGTATATTCTCATATTATTCCAATAAAGGATTTTAAAAGCATTTCATTAGTGAAAGAAGGATGGGAAGAGTATTTGCATAATGTATATGAGGTTTCAGAGCGTTCACATATCCTCTAGAAATGCCATAGAGTATATTACAAGAAGCTGTGAGATGTAAAGTCAACATACATCCCATGAAAGGAATGAATTCATTGGAAACCTAACAAACGTCCATGCGGCATAGCACAGGTACAGCTAGAGAGGGAGGCAGTGTATTAACCAATTAAAGAAAATAAAGAAAAAAGAACAACAAAACACATTTTCTGCTATTTTTGGCTAATTATATAGTAATCGTCTAAATTCGTTTGCAAGATGTAGTTGGTGTAGATGCTGTAAGTAGCATTACACTGTTTCAGCTTTGGCAACAATTGCATTTATCTGATCTGATTAATGGAATTGGGGTTTATCAAAGAACTATTTAGCAGGAAGGTAAGGCTAAAGAAAGGAAACATGTAGCATTTGGGGAACTTTGGTTTAGGGGCCATAGGATTAGCTCCATTTAGTGTTGGGAGTGTATAATATGTAGACTTGCAACAACAGGACAGCAGGAGATAATCTTTATTCCACAAGAGGGGATCTGGGCAACATTTCAATCCAACAACTGGCTCTTTGTCAAGAGTTATGGAATGAGTTTGGGGTAAACCACGCAATGTTTTCATCTTATTTTTAAGTTGAAATTGAATTTAAATTGGAGTTATAAGATTCCAACCCTTGACATTTCATGAATATTAAAGGGATACTCTAGGATTAAAATGGCAGGGGTGGAACAGAGGGGTTAAACATTAATGCCTCCTGATCCCCTTGCCCCCTCCCATTTAAACCCTTTAGATTAAAACTCAACTGAAATACAACACAGTACTTGCTCTTCATTTCTCTGAGTATGACATGCTGCTAGCGTTCTGCAAGCTGAAGCATGTCATCTTGTGGGTTTCTGGACGCTCCATCTAGCATCCAGCAATTTGAGGGATTTTGGTCCCGAATCAGTTCCCACTTCTGGGTGCTGATCCCTGAAGCTCAAGTTCTAGGAGGAGCCAAGTCCCTGGACTCAGAGGGGTGAATCATCCTTCCAAGAGTTCTCTTGAGGGGGTAAAGGGCTGAGAACACACAAGGAAATTTACATTGAGTGTCCTCTATCTATTGTCTCATTGTCAACCAGTCAAACATAGGTGCATTGTGGATGGTGACCTGGAGCAGAGGTATTTCCTTTATATTCATATCCTATGCATATTTTTTCTATTCTAGTATTCCAGTCTAGTTGGGTTTCATCTGCCCACCTTCTACTAGCTGTCCAGTGAGGCCTCTGGCTTACCCACAAACCCTGCTATTGATCTACAGTTAGTATCAGTCCTGTATGTCAGCGGATCTGCATAACTGTTCTATACCATCCTGTGCATTACCATCTCAAACCACGCTGTGCTGCTGTATCCCAAGTCCACTGTACTCCTGAGTTCCTATCCTGCTGTATCCCAAGTCCACTGTACTGCTGTGTTCTGAGCCCAAGCTCAGCAGCAGTTATTAATAAGCACTGCCCAGCATTGTGCAGAGTCCATGGGATTCCTGCTGAGAAATAAAACATTTATTCATGCCTGTTCTCACGTGTCCTCCCGAGGGTTTTTTTCTGTCCTGCCCTGGGGTCAAACATGGCTCACGCCAGGTGCCACCGTGACAGTAACAACAGATGCAAATGGGGAACAAGATGTTTTCCATCTGCTGGGGCCACATTAGCATCTCCCATACAAAGTATAGCATACTGGGGAACCCCCCCCCGGTCTTCTTCTGCTCCCCATGCCAAGAAGAAGTGGATCGAGCCGCCGTTCTCGCCGCGGGATGTGAGGTGAGTATCTGTTTTTTGTTTTTTTTTAGCTGGTGCTGACTGATTCTGTAGAAGCAGGATTAGTTAGCACCAGCTCCTGGCTGTGAGTAACATTTGAGTTAACCGCAGCAGAGCATAATTAGCGTTAGGACTTTGTAATCTTAATGCTAATTAGCTCTTTGCGCTCCCTTGTTAAGTATAGGGAGTGCAAAGTACAGTAACCTCGTGCTGAAAAGCGCAAGATTCCAAACGGTAACAAGTTTTTTTAACCTGTTAGCGTTCGGAATATAATATGGTTAGCCTGAGCTAGGGCCATTTAACCTAACGTTAACGCTCACACAGTTGAGCATTAACGTTAGCGTTAATATTGTAATTGGCCCTTTCTTTGGTAGATGGTCTATATGGATTTAAGTTGAGCAACATTAAACCAACATTCTGTATCAAAAAGGAAAACAAAAAAAAAAAAAAATGTTGTGTGGGTCAAACCCAGGTGATGAGATGTTAAATAATCTTAGGTAGAGTCAGTCACATCCAGTAATCCGGTAAGAAAGGGGATTTTAGGATAAATGTTCAGATAAAAGTGGAAGAGACAAACTCACATGATAAAGGTAAAACGTAACTTTAACTGGAAAGCAAAGGGTTAAAAAATATCACAGGATCTTAAGATAGTTATCGAGAAAAAACAAACAAAAGAAAAATTAAATAAAGCATTAACAGCGCCCCAAATATTCTAGAAGGGTTAATGAACTGAGAAGAGAAAGGTAGAGGGTCCGGATTGATAGGATAGATGGGAAAGAATCTAAAGGGTATGCTGTGCTTCAATGGGGGATATACCAGTTACAGTAGACGAGTGTATCAAAACTTGCAATGAAACAATGTTTCCAACCCGTCCCTGCTGCAACAAACTAAGCAACACATTTGCTAAGCGGGGTCTGGCGCCTTTCACCCTGCTATGGCAATGCGTATGTTAAGGAGTAAAGGTGATAGGCTAGGGCTAGGCAGTATTATAGCACATTTAGGGTAAGTGCATATAAGGCTAGAAAGTAGCAAAAATTATGAAAGATTTGCGCATGGTTGACAGTTTATGGAATACCAGTCAATCAATAGTTAAATTCAACTAATGCGTTTCGCCATTGCTATGCAAGGGTTAATGAACGGCTTCATCTGGACTGCAAGCCTTCATATTAGTCAAAGAAAGAACAACGGCTACTGGGCGATCTCATAACATTTCTCAAAAATGAAGTGCTAAACATTTAAGACCTCGTCACAATTAATACACTATTTTCATATACATATATACTCCTAGCTATAATGTATTTTAAAACTTTATATTTGCTGTATAATATAATAACATTTTCTGATCTTGCACTTTACTGTGAGCAAAATTTAAAATTTTATTCGTTCCCCCACCAGAGATATTTACCCGTAAATTTTACCAAAAAAAATTAAATACCATATTTGTGGGTCCCTAGAACAAAAAGGAGACACATATCAGCACTTAGTTGTTTTTTGTACATAATCTACCCTACCATAGGTACTTGCAAAAAAAATTGAGCCAGGACATGGTGTTAACGGATTCTGCTTCTGCAGAAGCTGTTAACACCATCCAAAAAAATAAAAAACAGAATCATATACTCACCTCCTATCCAGCGGCGAGGACCACCTCCGTCCGGCGGGAGCAGGGAAAGACTGGGGGAAAAAGTCCCCCAGTCTCTGCCTGCGTATCAATACGCCGACCGGCCGGATCTTGCGAAGCAGCATTTTTTACGCCTGAATTGTAATCTAGTGTTAAAATGTGGGCGCAAGGGGGAAAACTGCGGGCGTAGTTTTTCCTCCCTTGCGCCCGCGGTTTAAAGCTATGATCGTAATGTAGCCCTGAATTATTTATAACCACGAGTGTCAAGTTCTGCATTAAATTTTAGTCACATGGAAACAAGATGGACAAATGATGTAATTAACAAAACGTAGTCCAGAATGTGCTAAGAATAATAAATTTTGTTCCACAGCTGTGTGACAAACCGTAACTGAATTATGCATTTTTCTGCAAACTTCTGGAAACGCAAAAATAAGCTGCATGGCGAGACAAAAATTTTTTTTCAACTTAAAGTTTTTTATTTTCCAATAAAAGACAAATATGGGAAACAGAAAAGAAAAAAGGGGAAACATGGGGAAATTCAAACATACACCAGTTTGATACAGTAAATCAATCAAGTAAACCATGTTATCCAGAAAGGAGAACATATAGAAGAAGAAGTTAAAAGAATAAGAAAACTCAATCAAGACATCAATTGTATAAAACATCACATATAGTTTTCAGTTTCAAAGTATTGACTAGGTTCAATAGTCTACACTTCAAACGGAAGTGACATGTAACTATGCTATGTAGTTAAAGTGCCGGTCCAGACATATATGCCAGCGAAAATGTAGATTGGAGGTTAGACCTTCGTTATAGTAGTACGGGGTCTATATGGAGCGTACATCCCACAAGAGCCAAGGATCTTCCAACGGAGGTTTCATCGACAGAAGATAGATGGCTAATTGCTCATAGGAACGGAAAGTGGATACTTCATCTATCACCTCTTTCATTGTTGGAACTCTAGTCGTCCTCCAGTGACGCGCCACCAGCAACAAAGTGGTAGCTAACACATGAAAGAATACATTTTTCAGGCCCTTTCCTAGGCGAGTAGGCAGAATCCCCAGTAACAGAGCTTCCGGTGTAAATGGTAGGGTCAGACCTAGTGTTTTTTTCAAGAAAGACATGTATTTGTTGCCATAGCTGCAAGAGTATAGGACAGTGCCACCACGTATGGATATAGTTTCCTATTCCTCCCTGGCATCTCCAGCAGTGCGGAGTAGTCCCTTTTTGAAACTTAGTCAATGTTGCAGGGGTCAGATACCAACGATATAAGAATTTACGTCTTGTTTCTAAAAGGGTTACATTCCTAGTTGCCTTTATGTCAAACCAGTAAGTCTGTGACCATTGTTGTTGTGTGAAAACAGTGTTCAGGTCAGTGTGCCATGCTTTTTGAAATGAACAGAGTTGGGGCGAAAGCTCCGTCAGGAGGTTTGTGTAGCTAATAGTGATCAATTTATTAGGGGTGTCTGCCATAATCGTGAGAGCTTCAATCCCAGAGAGATGCGCTCTATCGGCAGTATATTGTGGCAAAATGTTTACCGCTTGTAACCAGTGTTTGAGTTGCATGTAAGAAAACAACAGCGTATTTGAAAGATCATACAGAGTTTGCAATTGTGAAAAAGAACGTATTGTGGTTGTGGAGAAGAAGTCTCGAATAAAGTTAACGCCTCTGGTTTCCCATTTGGCCACTGGAAAGGTAGGAAGTAAAGTACGAAGGACTCATATTGGGGAGACTAATGCGAATTGAAAGAATCTAGAAATATGTATTTTGGAGTCATCCCATACTTTAACCATTTGTGCCATCAATGGGTCCATATGTAATGGTAGGGGTCTCAATTTGGCTGGGATCCAAAGTAGCGTGCCTACATCGTGGGGTGAAGTTAGTGACAATTCCATTGTTATCCAACTAGGAGGTGACTTGTCCCTGAAATATGGGATTGTAGACGCAAGCGTCGCCGCTGCATAAAATGTTGGGAAATGTGGTACATTCGCTCCCCCTCTATCCCATCGTCTGCGCAATAGCGACGCCGCTACTCTCGATTTTTTTATCTAACCACAAATATTTATTAACTGTTTTTTGTATGTCCTGGATTAGTATGCGCGGTACCATAATGGGTAGGGATCTGAATAAGTATAACCATTTAGGGAGTAAAGTTATACGTACTGCCGCTATATGACCAAACCAGGAGAGACGTGCTTTCCTCCATTGATAAAGTAATTTTTAGTCACCGTCAACAAGGGAGAATAGTTCAAGTCAACAAGGTCTTTTACCGAGACAGCTAATTTGACCCCTAGATACGTAATATATTTTGAGCACCACTGATATTTATACGTTGCCTTTAAAAGAGCAAGATCCTGGGCCGTTAACAGAATCGGCAATGCTTGTGTTTTGGGGACATTAATTTTGTGGTATGAAACTTTGTTGTATTCTTGAAGTAGTTTATGTAGTGCAGGGAGGGACTTCAGGGGGAGACGATTGTTAATAAGATATCATCCGCAAATAAGCTGATTTTATGCGTTCTCGGCCCTACAGGTATACCCATCACTTCATTAGATTGCCTAATAGACTGTGCCAATGGTTCAAGAGTCAGTGCGTATAACAACGGAGAGAGGGGGCATCCCTGCCTTGTGCCATTTAAAATCGGAAAAGAGTGAGACAAAAATCCCGCCGTCAATACCTTGGCAGATGGGGCGTTATATAAGGCAAAAATCGCAGGGGAAACCAAACTTTTGTAAAACCTTACGTAAGAATAGCCAAGAAACCCTATCAAAGGCTTTTTCCGCATCTAAAGAAAGTATTAGCCCTGGGATATTATGGGTAGACATCAAATGGGTTAAGCTTAACAACTTCTTGGTATTATCTGGACCCTGACGATTAAGTATAAAACCCACTTGGTCATCACATATTAAGTTTGGGAGAATTTCTGCTAACCGGAGAGCCATTATTTTAGCGTATAGTTTGACGTCAATATTTAAAAGCGATATAGGCCGAAAATTGGCGCATGTATCTTACCCGGTTTGGGAAGCGTCACTATAGTAGCCCCTAACAGTTCTGGGTCAAAATTGCCGCTAGACTGAGCTTGAAGAAAAACTGCTAGTAGGTGAGGAGAAAGTATATCTTTAAAAGTTTTATAGTATAGTGAGGTATAGCCGTCTGGGCCCGGAGCTTTACCTCGTAGTAAACCCTTAATCACTGCCGTCAATTCCTCCACCGAAATATCTAGTTGGAGCCGTTCTTTATGTAGAGTGGAAAGCCTAGGGAGATTTAGTTGTTTTAAATAAGCTTCGACTTTTTCCGATAAGGGAGGTGGATTTGGATCATGTGTATTTAAATCATATAAGGAGCTATAATAATCAGCAAATGTATTTGCTATGGCTTCTGGTTGATACACCTCACTTCCATTGGGCAATTTAAGTTTTCCTATTTTCGTTGGCGGAGTGGGGGGGCGTAAGCGCCGAGATAGATGAGATCCTGTTTTATTTGCTGTCATATAAAGTTTGGATTTCATCCTACATATCGCATAAAAGTAGTTATCTCTTTCTAATTTAAATAGAGAATCCTTAGCTAGTTTCAGCTGGTTTGTTATGGCAGGTGATGGGGAGTCTCTTTTACGTTTCGTAAGAGTGTCTATGGTAGTTAACAATTGGAGTTTGCCCGTGACATAAACGCGTTTAAAATGGGAGGCCCATTTAATACAGATACCTCGTAATACTGCCTTGTGCGCTCGCCAACAGAGCGATGGTGAAGTGTCCGGCAGAGAATTAAGGCGAAAGTATTCCTGTAAATTATCTGAAATATCTTTTAAAACCAACGGGTCATCTAAGAGTTTCTCATTTAGCCTCCAAGGAGATTTACCATAGGAGGTACAGATGTCTTTTAGAGTCAGTGTAATCGGAGCGTGGTCAGACCATGTTTTCGTATATATTTTACATTCTATCACTGCTGGTAACATTTGCCCCGGGATGAAAAAATTATCAATCCTAGAAAAAGAGTCATGAGGGGGCGAATAAAACGTGTAATCACGTTCATTCGGGTGTGTCAATCTCCAAACATCGTGTAAGCCATTTTTTGACATTAGTAAGTCGAAGTTTTGAGCTAGGCGTTGTGTTATCCGTTGGTCTCGGGGTGGAGTGACAGACGAGTGATCTAATAACGGGTTAAGGTACATATTAAGATCTCCACAGATAACCAGAGGACCTGTTTGAACAATAGATAACTTGCGAAATAGTGTCTCAAGAAATAGAATCTGGTTAGTGTTGGGACAGTAAGCATTAACTAGGGTTTGCCATTTATCGTGCAAATCAGTATCAAAAATCTACCTTCAGGGTCAAGTATTTGGCGGTGCAAGTCAAACGAAAGTCTATTGTGGACCAAAATCGTAACACTTTTTGATTTAGAGGGACCCATTGAGTGTAATTTTTTTTTTTAAGTAGGACAATATAGTCGGGGATTAGCGGTGCGTCTAAAGGGCGTCTCCTGTAAGCATATAACATCACCATTAAATTTACGTACAGTATATCTGCATATAGAGAGTGTCTCTTCACTGGCATATTGAGACCTTTTACATTATATGACAATATCTTCATACAATATTAGGCGAAACAATAAATGCGATAAACATCTAGACAGGTAAACATCAACACGTATTATCGTGAACCATGTCACATATATCATGCGAATGGTAAAATCAGATCGGTAACTATGATTGAGTTGTACAGAAAAACCATTGGAGAAAAGGAAGAAAAAAAGATAAAAGAAGAAAAAACACCGAACAGTCTCTGACCTCCGACGAGTTGACTCAACTCGAGGCCCTCTCACAGAGGGGGAGGTTGGGGGGAACCATGAAAAAAGAAACAGTCTTCCATGGTGATCATAGAGGACTCCAGCGACCAAGGGCATGTGGTGTAGGTCTAGGTAATCTCGAAACAGAGGAAAAAGGTAAGATAAAGGAGGCCAAATGCAATGGCAGCGTAAGTTAGTGCAAGGAGGACAATCAATATGTCCCATACCAACTACCTGTCATCACCAGACTGTATATTGAACTATCTTTGTAAAAGAGTAGTTGGGAGAAGAAAAATAGAACCGCTCACGTCTGCCATAGAACTCACACCTGTTTCCATTCAACTGGTAGACGATTTGAGGGGGTGTTCGAAGGACTCCGCACCGGTGACGCTCTAGGTAAATTCCAAGTACGTAGTAGCAAGTTGCCATCTTCCACTGTGGAAATATTAAAAATCTTGTCTTCTCTGTGAATTTGGATTCGAGTAGGAAATCCCCATCGGTACGGAATAGCGTGAGCTCTAAGAATGGTGGTAATCGGAGATAAAGATTTTCGCTGCAGTAAGGTGGCTCTGGACGAATCCGGGAAAATTGTGATATGTCGGTATTCCGAGTGTAATGCGTCTGGTTTGCGAAGTGCTGCAAGGAGAAGCTCCTTTGGTTTATAATAGTGCTGCCATAATAGTACATCGCGTGATGCTTTCTGAGGTGCCGCTGCGGGTTTCGGAATGCGGTGTGCCCGGTTCATTAACAGCAATTCCTCACTAATGTCCGGTAATAGGTGCGTGAAAACAGCAGTCACATATTCTGCCAACTTATGGTTAGGGACCGTTTCTGGTACCCCTCTAATTTTCAGATTTTGGTGGCGGGAGCGATCCTCTAAGTCAGTAATTTTATTTGTGCAATGTTGTAGTAAGTCTTCCAATTCCTCAACTTTTGCGGCCATGGAGTTATGCGTTGTAGCAATTTCATCCATTTTAGTTTCTATGTGAGAGGTGCGATCCCCCAGATCTTTGATTTCTCTCTTTATATCAGATGCCAAAGTGTCAAATTTGCCCGATAAAGTAGTTTTTTAAATCAGTAAGCATTGTTTCCATGTGTGTTGTTAACTTACTGAGTCCGTCTGCATCCACTGATGAAGCTGCAAGTCCGATTTCTGTGAGGGCTGGCTCTCCGGCGCCATCTTGGATTTTAGGGGGGGACGCCGAAACTCGGTCGGTACGAGGTCCAAAGAAGTCTTTTTTTTCCGTTTTGCCTGCTTGTCTGGTCTGGGAAGTCGTGGCAGTCTTGCCAGGCATGTTTGGGGAAAAACGCTGCTGCTAAACGGTAAAACGAGTGAGATCTTGCCTGCCCTTGGTCAGAGCTCTCTCAAAGCATGTCTCACTCGCGCGGCATCTGGACACGCCCCCCATGGCTGCCATTTTTAAACAAGTCAGTATAAAATTAAAATAATATTGTTTTTAAACTTATAGAGGTCATCACTGCCAAAAAAATAATAATAATAATAATTAAAAATAGTCAAGCAACCAATAATTTTTTTCCTGGACCACTTGATATGGATTGACTTGGGCACAAAAGGAACTCATGGGAGACATGAGACAGACGACACAGGTAAAAGGGGCTGACTGGAATCTTGGAGAGACATCATCCACAAGCGTCGCGATCTTACCAGATTGGGAGCCCACCACACCGGCACAGGGTCTCTGCTTAGAGGGGCGCTAAACCCCATTGAATCACTAGAAAAAGAAATAAAGCAGGGCTCCAGTTGCCATGGTGTGTATTTATTCGTGGCAGAATCAACTAGCCCACAGAATCAGTGACGTTTCGGTTAAAAAAGCCTGAAATCCTGGAGAGACATGGCAGGACTGGAGACCAGGGATGCGGGGCCACTGGAGACCAGGATGCAGGGGTACTGGCATTGGCATAACTTGAAACCTCAGGACCCAGGTGCAAGAAACCATGAAGGCCCCCCCACCTTACACAAGAACATAGTTTGCCCCACCCATCACCAAGCACTGGACTCCTCCAGGGCCACAATGTTGACTTCAAACAATCAGTGTCCATTTTATTACCAGGTCCACTACAACCACTTCAGTCCATCCCTTTCTTAACATGATACGTCAGGGTCTCCTAACCTCCCTCCCTGCCCGATACTTACCTCCCTCGCCGGCTTCCACAACGGTTTGGCAGGCTGGAAGCCTACCCCGCCTTTTTAGGGGGCCGGCAGGCACAATGACATCATCACGCTGTGTGATGATGTCATCAGCAGGTGCAATCAGGAAGGGATTGCTCCTTTGGAGCCCTCTATCTCCCCAACCATTATCGCTAGAAACATAGAAATTGCATTGCTGGAAGGGAGAGAGTCTCCCCTTTTCAGCGGTTTAGAGCATTAACTATTGCCAATCGACACCGAATCACCATTCAACCTGGAGGTGGCTGACATCTTGGAAGTCAGCCAAGCCTCCGGGTCACCCCCACCTACTGACATCCTCACCATATGTGTGAGGACATCAGTGTGCCAGTTAACCCCTAGCTGCCAACTGGAGGTAGGGGGATCCTTTGGATAGCTAGAGGGACATGGTTTATATCATTGGAGAGGCCTAATCATGGCCTTTCCAATGATACCAGGTTTGTTGTAAAAATATATATTTTTAAATAAATAAATAAACAAAATAAAAAAAAAATTAAAAACGGTTTTTTTTTTAATTTTTTCTGGGGGGTTACTAAAATAGGACCTAGGCTGGCATTTAAAAATGATGAGCATAAAACGGTCAAAATGAGCTCAGCACACAGAGGGGAAATGGCTCAGCAGTGAAGGGGTTAAAAAGCAAAAATATGTTAAAAAAGGGTATTTCTATTCTCGGGACAAACTTTTGAAACTATTTAGCTGGGGTCTTTTTTGGTGGTTGTAGAGTTTGTGGATTAAAGTTAAAAAATGTGTGTTTTTTCCATTTTTTTCATGATATTTCATATTTTTTTATTGTAAATTATACGATATGATGGAAATAATGGTATCTTTAGAAGGTCCATTTAATGGCAGGAAAAACGGTGTATAATATGTGTGGGTTCCATAAACGAGTAAGACTCGGGTCAGACGAGCGCAGTGTTCACGTCCGTGTTGCCGCACATTTTAACGTCCGTGGTAGCATATAATTATGAGACCCACACACAAAGTACGCCGCACAGAAGTGCGCACGCACAATGGATGCGGCAAATGGACGCAAGTTAGGCAAGAATGTAAAACCCCTAGAACGGACGTGTGGAGCGTGCAATGTCCGCAACGTCCGCATAGCTTTGTGTGTGTGATTGAACGTGTCATGCCTCAGTCTGAGAAGCCTGTTCATCGCCATTTTATTGCTGTTGCTCCCTGTCTGCATCCACTCAGGGGTTAATCCCTGTGCCAGCTCCTGAGTGAGTGTGCATATAACCTGGACACACCCTTCCTTCCATGCTCTGTCATTTTCCTGTTTTCCCTGTGTATGTGAGGTCCTGCGAGCCCCCTCATCCTGTCTGTCAGTATCATCCCTTGTTCGGTTGTATACTGTGGATCCAGTTGCTGGACTATATACTACGTAGCCCACTATCCTGTGGACTGGAGATCTGCCTGGGTTCCTGTGTTCCTGTTATTTATCATACCTGTGTACCTGCTGCCATTGGCCTTGGTGCTATTCCCATGGAGTCTGCAGCTTCCTGACTACGTGACCCACTATCCTCGGGGGTCTAGAGACTTTCTGGGCTGCCAGACATACATCCTGTGTCTGCTGCTTAAGACCTTTAATCAAGGTATTGCTACCCAAGTGGAGTCTCCAGCGTCTGAGTGTATAGCCCACCATCCTCTGCTGATATCATACGTTGCCTGTGTATATAGGATTATATACAGAGACTGTGTTGTGTGCTGTGTATTCAATATACATTTATTACCTGCATTCCAAGTTTCCTGTGTCTGCTTACCTGCTCACCCCCAGCGCTTGGGATATAAACCTAATCCTAAAGCCATGCCATGGAGCCATCCTGGCCAGAGTGTGACAGAACGTAGTCAGATGGACTGCATTTTTGACATCCAGCATTTTTGATGGACAAAATGGTTGTTCATATTAATATTATTTCCCATCTACATCAGTCAAAAAAAACGTCAATCAGAAAAACGGACTGTGTGGCCACTACCTTGTCGTCAGTCGGAAAGTACATCCGTTGTGCAGGGACTCACAGTCTGCACAGAATACGTTCATCTGACCCTAGAGGAATTGTGGGCCCCCTTGGACTTAAGGGCCCGGTGCCGTGGCACCTATTGTACCCCTGGTAATTACGCCCCTGGGTACTGGAGACCAGGATGCAGGGGTACTGGAAGCTGGAGACCAGGATGCAGCATTTATGATTCAATGCAATGCATTATTTATGCAACATATGACAAATAATGGCCAGCACGTGTCTGAACAGCTCCTTTAAGGTACTTCGGAATATATATTTATGATATGAAACAAAAGGGTGTGTTTTATTGTTTGCGATTAAGCACCTCTAGCTACAGAACATTTAAAACTTAAATAATATCGGTTGGCTAGCTTCATATATTTCTTAAATAGCATAATGTCGAAAAATTAGATTATAAAATAAAACAGATGGTTCACGTAGACTAGACAGTGACTAATGCACCCGGAGTTGTAAGAAGAATTCGATTTTATATACCGAAGCCAATTAAAAGTAGAACATATTAATCAATGGCTTGCTTTTGTGTAAGGATATAACCTAGAAAACACTTAATAGACTGACGATACTCAGAAGCCCACTAACATATCAACCAGTCCTGATAACTAAAAGCAATAAAGAACAAGAATTCAAAGAATTTCAAAGAAATTCATTGGAGCATTTGAAACAGTGGACAGTCTTAGAGAATCTGTCACAGCAAAAAGAGGGGTCAAGGTGCAACAGTTTAGGTTCAATAACTTAAACCCTTCACTGCCAAGTGATTTTCCAAAAGTTCATTGTCAGGTACCGGCTGGATGGAGTAGAGGTAACATCACTGCTATGCATAGAGAGAGCCTGTGGAGTCATGGGCTCGATCCCGACGAGCACCTCTCCAGTAAGTGTCCTTGGGCAAGACACCTAACGGTACATACTCGCCACCCAGGACATACTTGAAAACGAGAGAAATCTCAATATATCCTTCCTGGTGAAATCCTTTCTCAAAATCAAAAAACGGTGTTTTTTTTGGAAAATCATTTTTAATTAACCCTTTCACTGCTGAGGTGTTTCACGCCTCTTTGCTGAGCTCATTTTTACCTGTTTCGCTCATCTTGTTTAAACGTGTTTTGAAGGCTTATTTTAGTATATGACCCAGATATATTATATATTGTTCTTTCCGTCAGACTCGGCAGATTCATAATATGTCATTATTATATGTATACGTCATGTCCTGTCTGTATATTATAACAAAATAAGCAATAAAATATAAATTTTCAATAATTTATTATGTGTAAAGTGTTTTTTTTCACATTTTAACATGCAAGCAATTGCAGTAATATTTTGTATGGGGTGCGCTTGTTAAAATAATTCAAAATGGGGTCTCGTTACATTTTTTTGGGGAAAATTACGCGATTTTTAACAAACGCACCGCATACAAAAATCGTTAGTGCAGCATCATTGTTCACATTATAATTGAAATGAGAACAATATTGCTGCATTAACAAACCAAAAAAAAGAAAAAAAACTTGTTTATTTTTTTTTTATAATTTTTTTAAATATATTTTTATTTTTTTAAAAAAACTTTTTTCATGGTCATGTTTGGTATTGTTGGAACGGCCATGCTCTGGCCGATCCAACAGTACCAAACATTAACCCCTAGCTGCCACAGATCGGGAGATAGGGGGTTCCAATGAACCCCCTATCTCCACCATTGGTGGCAGTTAGGGGTTAACTCCAGGACTGGCGTCATCGTGCTATGCACGATGACGCCAGTCCTCAGGGGGCATTCCCGGAAGCTTGGCCGACATCCAAGATGTCGGCCAGCTCCGGAAAAGGATCACGAACCGGCGCTTTTCGGCGCCGATTCGTGATCCGGCCCCCATGGGGTTAATGCCAGGTACCGTTAGGAAGGGCAGGCTGTGTCCTTCCAAACGGTGCCTGGATTAACCCTCTGCACCCCGGCGATCAGGAGGGAGAGAGGTCCGAAGGACCTCCCCCCTCCCTTTCAGGCGCCTCCTCCGCACACGTGGGGGGGCGCCTGAATTAGATGTCATCGCGCCGCCGCGATGACATCTAATTGTGCCGGCGGCGGTTCCGGGTGCTGGGCTGACATCGAGGATGTCAGCCCGCACCGGGAGGCACAGCGATCGGCCGGAATCCGGCCGATCGCTGGCCGCAAAGGGAGGACGCACTCAGCGCGTCCTCAGCATGGAACACTACCTGCGGGTGGACGTGCTGAGCGTGTCCTCCGCAGTGAAAGGGTTAATTATAATGTAAGAAATATTTGAGACTATTCCCAATGTATTCCTTACGGTAATAACCTATTGGCAGGCAGATGTTGGCCAAATGGAGTTACTGCAGGCTGCAGCTAGAACTGCAGCTCATGGCTCAGCACATTATCAGCTGGGGAACGTCCCATAAAGGACCTTGCATATCTGATTTTAAACAGTTTTAGCACATGGGGCATTATTCCAACAGTGCTAAAACATTGGGGGCACTTTCTGGAGCCCAAAAGAAAACTAAATTCATTAACATCCAATGAATTCCATTTGCAATGATACGGCATAACCCCAAATCGTGTTACACAATTTTGGGCTCCTGTGTCTGAAACCTCTGACCATATAGATACATAATCACGGTAGCGAAGTGTTTAATAGCGCATCCATACAGGCAATGTTTCTCATGTACAAAAGTCTTTATCAAGCCAAAGATTTGTAAGAATGCCCACACATAAATGCATTAGTAGATATAAAAAAAATTACTCATAAGACTGGTGGAACAGGTAGAGAGCAGTATAAACATTCATTTAGAAACCTAAAATATAAACAAAAGAAACACTTGGCATCTTAACCCCTTCACTACCAAGTGATTTCACAAAAAACATTGTCAGGAACCAGTGTATTTTTGAAAAATAATTTTAAATTAATTATATAGTAAGTAATATTTGGGAATGCTACTAGTGTATTCCTTACTGTAATAAGCTATTTGGCAGGCAGATGGCGCTATCTATTGGCCATATGGAGTTACACTAGTTTCAGCTGCAGGTCGTGGTTCCCTGCAACAGCTGCTGAAAGCACAATATGTCAGGACATTCATCAGCAGGTTTTAAACACTTTTAGCATCTCAGGCATTATGCCTACAGGGCTAAAACTTAGGGGGCACCTTCTGGAGCCCAAAAGCAAATGAAATTCATTTGCAGCAAACAAATTTCATTGTCTTTTGTCCTTCAGAGCTGCAGATTGAGATAACTCTATATTGGGTGCCTTGATGGTGCATTTGAAGTCCCGAGTTATCTTGATCTCGACAGTGAAGGGGTTAAATGTGTTGCATCTCTGAGATGAAGGAGAAAAAGTTAGATAGCGTTCTACCTTGTCGTTCAAAGTTTAAGCTTCACGGTGGAAGAAGTAAAAACTCCATTTAAAGACAGCTGAGTCACCGGAAACTGGCGCATGCATTTTAAAAGGAACAAAAAATAGAAACTGACGATCTTAGAGATCTGGCTTCAATTTTTTATAGTCACAAAATAATTAATATTTTTTTAGTCACTAAAAGCTGCACCAATACATTAAACACAGAATCCGCAACCACCAGTGCTTTTTTTCAGGGGGTACTCAGCGGTACTGAGTACGGGCACCTACAAGCAGGAAATGTCACACTGGCTTACTGGTTGGAATCCTGGTAGCTAGTAACATGCAGGGCTGCTGGGGCAGGGTGACCATTTGTCCCCAATTTCCAGGAACAGTCCCCGGATTGAGGAGACGGTCCTAGACAAATGATGTCCCCGAATTTAAATTCTGATAATTTATTCACTGCACTGCTGCACTTCCTTGACTCTCCACTAGGAGTAGTGATGGCCAATCCAAGAATGAATCGTTCTTTTGATCCGGATCTTTTCCACTGAACTGAGTGATTCGGCTCAGACTGAAGCATCTGTTTGTAACTGTTCAGTCTGGGAAGCATTAACTGCAGGTGTAATCTGATTTTAGTGTGAGTGGCTTCTGCTGGCTCTGCTCTGCAATGTGTTACAATGTAAACAGTACAATGACTCAGATCAGGTTCCAACAGTTCTTAATCTTAACAGCAGAGCAGTACACCGATGCTGGGATATAATCTGTGCACTGTGAAGTGAACTGCTCATTAACCCATGGTAGGATATAATCTGTGCCCTGTGAGTTACCATTAACCCATGCTGGGAGATAATCTGAGCCATGTGAGTTTTACCATTAACCCATGCTGGGATATAATCTGTTCACTGTGAGCTGCCCATTAATGTTATTGCTATGGATTCTGTGATATGCTCACACACATTACTGGGAGTTTTATTGCTGTGGACTCTGATATGCTCACACACCACACATTACTGGGAGTTTTATTGCTGTGGATTCTGATATGCTCACACACACACATCACACATTACTGGGAGTTTTATTGTTGTGGATTCTGACATGCTTACACACACACACAAACCACATTACTGGGAGTTTTATTGCTGTGGATTCTGTGATACGCTGACACACACACCACACATTACTGAGAGTTTTATTGCTGTGGCTTCTATGATACACTCACACACCACACATTACTGTGAGTTTTATTACTGTGGATTCTGTGATACCCTCAGACACACTGCACATTACAATAAATTTCATTGGCTCTGGAGCTCTGGGATATGCTCATACACAGCGCACATTACTGTGAGTTTTATTGCTACATACCCCCAGGGTGTAGGGGATATATAGTTATGGAAGTGAATTTATGGCTGTGTGTATAAATGCATGTATTTGTCTTTAAACAGGCTCCTGTGTGTAAAATTAAGCCCCTGTGTCCTTGTCGCAGTCTGGCATTGCCCCCTTGCCCTGCATCCAAAAGGATGGTATTGCTCCTAAAATCGCCACATTATCTGCTGCCTACACGCCACAAAGTAAAAATGACAGCGTGTGTCTTGACAGCATCGTGAGCTACGCCGCTGGGTGCACTTAGCATGAATGAGGTAAATTATGGTTGAACAGGCGAATAACTGGAATTTTAAAATAGTCATAATTATCAGTTTTTCCCTGCGCGTGAGGTACCCCCACCTATTTTACCAGAAAAAATGCACTGGCAACTGCCATATTATTAAGATCTGCAATTACAGTAAAACACACAACCTCCATACTGTAAATTTAAAACATGTAAGTCTGTAAAGTTAAAGTTTTAATTCCAAGGTGTCTCCAAAATGGTTGCTCTTTTTAGGGCTTGTGTCACATTATAATGCGCAAGTCCATAAATATTTCAACAGTTCTAGTTATCATCTGCAAATTTGTAATTTAACATTTTATAGTTATATTTACATCACACAAGTCCATACTTTAATATTCTCCTTTTATATTTGACATTTAAGTACGTACTTTAATATTTTTACACTTACAGTAAAACTCACATGCCCAGGATTTACAGTAAAACGCACAAGCCATTTATCAACACCTTTAAAGCACTTGTTATTTTTTGGGAGATTGGGATATTAACCCTTTCGCTGCTGAGGCTTTTCCCGCCCCTGTGCTGAGGTCATTTTTTACCTGTTTTGCGCATCATGTTTAAACGTGTTTTGAAGGCTTATTTTAGTATATGACATCGACATATTATATATCGTTCTTTCCGTCAGACTCGGTAGATTCATAATATGTCATTATTATATGTATACGTTATGTCATGTTTGTATATTATAACAAAAAATGCAATAAAATATGTATTTTCAATAATTTACAGCGTGTAAAGTGTTTTTTTCCACATTTTAACATGCGAGCAATTGCGGTTATATTTTGTATGGGGTGCGCTTGTTAAAAAAATTAGAGATGGGGTCTCGTTACATTTTTTTTTGGGGAAAATGACACCATTTTTAACAAACGCACCGCATACAAAAATCGTTAATGCAGCATCATTGTTCACATTATAATTGAAATGGGAACAATATTGCTGCATTAACAAAACAAAAAAAAAAAAAAAAAAGTGTTTATTTTTTTTTTATTATTTTTTTTTTTTAATTTTTTTTATTTTTATTTTTCTTTTTTTTTTTTTTTTTTACAATTTTTTTTACTTTCATGTTTGGTATCGTTGGAACGGCCATGCTCTGGCCGATCCAACGATATCAAAATTTAACCCCTAACTGCCACGGATCGGGAGATAGGGAGTTCATTGGAACTCCCTATCTCCACACTTCGTGGCAGTTAGGGGTTAATGCTAGGACTGGCGTCATCGTGCTGCGCACGATGACGCCAGTCCTCTGGGGGAGTTCCCGGAAGCTTGGCCGACATCCAAGATGTCGGCCAGCTCCCGGGAAGGATCGCAAATCGGCGCTTTTCAGCGCCGATTTGCGATCCAGCTCCCCAGGGGTTAATGCCAGGCATCATTTGGAAGGGCAGGCTGTGCCCTTCCAAATGATGCCTGGGTTAAGCCCCTGTGAGCCGCCGATCGGGAGGGAGAGAGGTCCGAAGGACCTCCCCCCCTGCCTTTCAGGCGCCTCCTCCGCACATGCGGGGGGGGCGCCTGAATTATGTGTCATCGCGGGGGCGCGATGACACATAATAATGGCGGCCACTGCTCCGGATGCCGGGCTGACATCCAGGATGTCAGCCCGCACCGGAGGGGCCAGCGATCGGCCGGAACCCGGCCGAACGCTGACCCCAATGCGAGGACGCGCTCAGCGCGTCCTCCGCATACCAGCGGGAATGCTGAGGACGCGCTGAGCGCGTCCTTAGCATTCAAGTGGTTAACAGGGTTATTCAAAGAGATCCGAATTGTGGCCGAAAGAATAACCAAACAGTGAAATTCAGCGTACTGTTACCTTTCCTGGCCATTCGGCTATTCAGAGAGCAGGCAGTTCGCCAAATCTTGGCGAATTGCCTGCACATATGGTGCCTCTTCGTTGCCTGTTCGAGGGCAGTGAAATCCCCATAGAGAAGCAATGCTTTGTCTATTCAGAGAACAAAAACCAGCTGTGAAAATTTGCAGAATTGCCCTGCTGTTCGGTGTTTTCATTCAACAGGTTTTTTCAGGCGAATCCCATAGGCTTCAATGTTAAAAAAATTCCCGTTTTAATTTAATATCTAAAAAAACTTTGATTATAATATTCTGCAGTAAAAAGTCTCTTTATAAATAGATTTTTTAGGATCTTTTATGCTTTTTTTGGGATTTTTTTGTGAATTTTTTTAATTTTGTTTCTCTTTTTATTATCATTCATTGGATTTTGTATGTAAATTTCAGACATTTTCGTTCTGTAGTTTCTTTGCAAACTGCGTTTCACTTTTCAAACATTCAAACAGTTTTTTTTTTCGCTTCACTCCCTTCGTCTGCGGTGTCGGTTTTTTCCGGCGGTTGCTCTGCGCTGTGATCGGTGGCTGCTCGGGTTTCTCCGGCGTGTTCAATGGGGTTAATCCAGATGTTTTTGCGGGTTTCGGTGTGCGTTCGCTGGGTTTTGCGGTGAGTGTTCGTCGGGTTTGCGGCAGCTTTTCCCTGCACTACAACGGCCCTGTGGTGCTTGCTGAATACACTGCAGGGTCACCGAAATGGGATCGCGGTGACTTTTCGATTCTCTTTGAATAACCCTGTAATACTTAAAATGAATGGCTAAAGCCAACAGAAAAAAAAATATTGGGTAAAGAGGGAACTGAATTAAACAACCTCAGTAAAAATTCAAATCACCCCAAACAAAAATAGGAAATAACTCCAATGAAAAACTCTTATGCCTTTAAACAAAGACTAAGGGCCCTATTCCAAGGTTGGTGTTCACTAATATATACCAGATACCAAACATGTCCATGTGACTGCAAAAAGAAATCAACAACACATACAAAACCAATTGTTAGTTGTTTTTTTTTGTTCCAACACAATAGCGTTGTCCATTTGTCATGTATAAAATGAGAAATGCCATTGCCTTTTCTCACCGTCTCATTTCCCACACCGTGAGCAACTTCAGTGTCTTATACGTAGTCGTATTATTCATAAAACACACAGGGTTATTCAAAGAGAATCGAAAAGTCACCGCATGTTCGGTGACTTTTCGTTCTCTTCAATTCGGGCCAATTCGGCAATCCCATTTCGGTGACCCTGCGGTGTATTCAGCAAGCACCACAGGGCCGTCGAAGAGCAGGGAAAAGCTGCCGCAAACCCGACGAAAAGTCACCGCAAAAACCCAGCGAATGCTCGCCGAAACCGGCAAAAACATCTGGATTAACCCGCCGAAGACGCCGGAAAAACCCGAGCAGGAGCCGATCACACGCAGGGAAGCCGCCGGAAAAGGCCAACACCGCAGACGAGTGAAGTGAATAAATTAGCAAAACAGTTTCCATGAATGTTTGAAAAGTGAAACACTGTTTGCAAAGAAACTACTGAGCGAAAATGTCTGAAATTTACATATGAGGTCCAGGGAATGATAATAAAGAGGGCTGTTACAGAAAAAATAAGTAAAGTTAAAAAAAAAATCGGACTTTTTTAAAGAAATAAAACTCCAGAAAAATGCTTAAAATATCCAAACAAAATCGATATATAAAGAGACTCTTTACTGCAGAATTTTATAATGAACGGTTTATTAGATATTGAATTAAAACGGGAATATTTTTAACATTGAAGCCTATGGGATTCTCCTGAATAAACCTGTCGTATGAAACCACCGAATGGCAGGGCAATTGGGGAACCTTTCACTGCTGGTTTGTGTTCTCTGAATAGCCGAAGCAGTGCTTTTTAATGGGGATTTCACTGCCCCCGAACAGGCACCGTATGTGCAGGCAATTTGCCAGGATGTGGTTGCTCTCTGGATAGCCGAATGGCCAAGAAAGGTAACCGAATGCTGATTTTCAGCGTTCGGTTACCTTTCTCCAGCCATTCGGATCTCTTTGAATTACCCTGACAATCTTTTAAAATAGTGAAAAAGTGAAAAATTTCATTTTTGTACAGTTTTTATTTAAAATTGCATATTTTCTCAGAAAAAAGCAATAACAGTGTCCCATTTCTATTGAGGGTCCGATAGAATATATAACCACAAAGAGGCTTTGGTTTCTATTAATGGCCATTAAGAGAGTAAGCTCACCCGCCAAATGTCAAGGCACCTCTAGTGAGGGTGAGCCCTAATATAGTATATATAATGGGAATAAGCGCAGATTACATATTTTTTCTTATGTTTTATACATGTTGCTGGGCTGGATCCATCTGGTGGTTGCAGCCACCCCATCGGGGAATAGGCGCGTCCCCACCCCTCCTGTACTATGTATGTTTTATTGTACCTCCAGCCAGGTCATCTTTGCAGCTGTTCCGCTCCGTGTCTTTGTTTTTTGATACCAAGGTGGATTTTGTTTCTGGGAGGGCATTAAATAAAGGCCCACCAGTCTACCTCATAACTGAAAAGCAGTGTGAGCAGTGATGGTTCGCTACACAGCAGCCTGTGGCTTCATTTTTGGATAGGACTCACCCTCACTAGAGGTGCCTTGACGTTTGGCGGGTGAGCTTACTCTCTTAATGGCCATTAATAGAAACCAAAGCCTCTAATTGTGTTTTGTTTCACACGGCATAATGGGAATAAGCGCAGATGACGTATTTTTTCTTATGTTTTATACATGTTGCTGGGCTGGATACATCTGGTGGTTGCAGGCGCCCCATTGGGGAATAGGCGCGACCCCACCCCTCCTGTACTATATAACTACAAAGGTTTGGATGATAAAATGTGTAAAAAAAAATAATAAATAATTTACAAACTGTAAATGCCTGAAATCTGAATGGTGAGTTACATTATTTCTTTTACATTTTTCGTTATAGCATTCTGACAGGACGTGATGTATACACATAATAATGATATTTTCAGCAGACACGGCAGATTCAAAATATAAGGATATATAATATTTCTTGGTCTTATATTAAAACATGATTTCAAAACGGTCAAAATCAGCTCAGTACACAGGGGTGAAATGGCTCTGCAGTGAAGAGGTTAAAACACATTGTAGGGTTATTTGAACATGTATTTGCTGTCTGATATAAACTATAAGTAGTGTAAGTTAAAGGTTGATTTTAAGATGCATAGCACTTGGAAATTTAGAAAAAAAATATTTAAAAAAAGATCTGCCGGTAAGACATTGGTGTTACAGCCCACTCATTTTTAAAGACAAATAGCTTTAATCCTAACACCACTGTAACCCTAAATTTGTTTTACCATAACAAAAAGTCAATCTAGTTGTTTGAAAAGGTTAGGCTGTATTAGGGTTGAAGCCATTTGCCTTTTTTAGATATAACGAGCACTTATTATTATTATTATTATTATTATTATCATTTATATAGCGCCAGCAGTTTCCGCAGCGCTTTACAATAACCAAAGGGAAAAAGATACACATAAACGGACATAGGATGGAAACAAGAGGTGTAGAGAGCCCTGCTCATAGGAGTTTACAGGCTAGAGGGATTGGGGTTGAGGAAGACAAGGGGAGTTTTACTGGACGGCAGGATCATTGGTGCCAGTGGTTTGGGAATGATGGGGCCATAGAAGCGGCTTCAATCATGTATGAGTAGGTGAGCAGAGGGATGAGTTGCATCAGTGATGTGGTACACTAGTTTGAAGAGGTATTTCTTGAAAGCCTGAAGATCCGGGGAGAGTTTGATAGGGTGAGGCAAGTAATTTCACAGGACCGGAGCTGCCCTTGAGAAGTCTTGGAGGCGAGAGTTGGCAGCACGGGTGTAGATAGAATACAGATGGAGGTCGCCCACCGACCGGAGTTGTCTAGACAAGACGTGCTTGTGGAGTAACGAAGACATGTAAGGTGGGGTCAAGTTATTGTGCGATTTGAACTTGAGCGTCAGTATTTTAAACTGTATCCTGAAACGTACAGGAAGCCATTGGACTTCAGAATATGATCATGCTAAGTTAAGCATAAATAAACCACCCAAAACAAAATGATATAATCTGTTACAATCATTAAGTGACACGATAAAAGTTTTAGTAAATTCCTTACATATATTGTCTACTTTAAATTGAATGTTCTGCCTACAAAATTACTATAATGCATACATAAACCAGTTTATTACATTATCTACAGGATCCACTAGAGGGCAATAATATACTAGTACCAGTGGTTGTTTATGTACTGCATCATTGACTTATTTCTTTCAAATCTAGTGGTTTGTAGCTTCATTAAATAAATTTTGAAATAACATTGCATTGACTGACTATGCATAAGTGCAACCTACATGTTTTCCCACAAGATGCCTGTTGCTTCTTTGGCTCTGACATAATTAAGTATAAGATTACGTGTTCTTTCATATTTTGTCAAGGGACTTAAAGAATAAATTTGGCAATACTCGCATTTGGGACAGGATAAAAGCTGGAGAGAAACGCAACTTGTCAAAATACAATAATAAAATAAAATAAAAAGAGTTTCATGTTTTAAGGAACCAGCAGAGCAATATTTCTGAGATGACAAAATACATTTTTGTTAACGCCTTCCATGCTGGAATGAATGTGGATAAGAAAAGCAGAGGCCAGAACGTCCAATTCCGAAGCAGTCACATTTACCAAATTAACCTGACCTGTGAAGCTTAAAGCAAGTGTAGCGCTCACTCCCGGAGGAGCCGCTGAAATTGAACCATGGGTCAGTCTCCCCGCACTAGGGAATAAATATACTCCGGCACCGTTGTGGATTTTATAAATTATATAGTTTACTAGAATGAATGGCATATAATAGATAACACGGTGTTCGTAGATATATTTACAGTATTTCGTATTTCGGGAAACGCACACCGGAAAAGAAATATGAGGCTTCGTATTTCGGGAAAACGCGCATCGGAACAGAAAATATAATGCTTCGAAATTCGAGAGACGCGCAGCGGAAACAGAAAAATACAATGCTTCGTAATTCGAGAAACGCGTATCGGAAAAAGAAATAAGAAACGAATCTCGAATCTTTAATCCCTTTCAGAGATTAGGAAGTGAGTCCCGCACAGGTTAAGTCCCGGAATGTAAATGTGTGTGTGTATTGTGGTACCCGGGTACTATTCAACTGGCCAGTGAATTGCTTAAACGGTGTCTTCGACTAGTCAAGTTGGGGCCCTGTGGGTTTTAGAAACAACAGCAGCGTGCTTTCGTTAATCACAAACGGTCTTGGAGGCCTCTCACCCATCCGCCAGATTCTTAAGGCTCCGCTGACCCAGGACGTCTCTCCGCTCGATTTTGACTGGTGTGCCGGCTACTGGATCCGTTGTCTGGCTCTCTCTGCTCCGGCAGTGACTTGTCCAGCTTACCGCCTGCTCTCCCAATCCGATCGACCTGCGGTATGCCTAACTCGGGGTCCTCCGGCTTCCTTAATAGCAGCTTGGGTAAGATGGTGGATCGCTGGGTCTCCCTCTTGTAAGGCTGAACAACCCGATCTGGAACTCTGATAGGCCGCACCTGCGCTCCGGCCTAGTCACTCTTGCGTTCTGCAGCACTGCGTCTTGTCTCACTCACTCCCTGGCGCGCTCTGCCAGCTATATCCACGAGGCTCAGGATGTAACCCTGTGTGTCCCACCCACTTCCTGTGTCCGCCCGCAAAGCATGCCGGGAAATGTAGTCCCAATGCAAAGTTCAGTGTCTCTCATCACGCTTGTCTCCCTCCGGTGGCCAAAAATAGGTACTGCCACGACAAGGATTTAAACACAGCGCTACACAAGAAAGACAATAATCCAGAAATCTGCAGCAGTATGCATGAAAAACACAAAGATACATGTTTGCTTTCCAAGTAGTCACACCCATCAGATACACCTAATCTATAAGGTTTAGCGTGGACAGGACACTATACTATACTATACATTTTCCGCAGAGTGCATGTTGAAGTGTTAATTCCAATTGATAAACCACTTATTAAGCAAAAAGATGTCAGAAAGGCCTGGGATGCTCATTTCCCAACTAGCCACATAAACAAAAATTAATTGATCTAAAGCTAAGCATGAGAGAGAGACAACAAACAACTGGTTTGTCACAGAATAGGCACACAAACCATATTCTACTGCTCTATAAAGCTAAGCATATGAATAAACACCAGACTGCTCATTCTGGATAATATAGCCTAATTTTTCACTCTTATTGAGAGGCACTGGCCTATCAGCACTGCTTGACCTTTGCCCCAGAAGAAACATCGAACTGGTATTTACTGATTAATTCCAAATACAAAAAATTTAAACAGACATAAAAATTTAAAGATTTCACTTCTACTCAGATCACACACCTTTTGCAGGCTCCAAATAGTGTGACTATAAGCCATGATGATACTGAACCTCTTTCTAATCCAGTTCTTTACTGACAGACTGGTGTAACAGATTTGGCATCGTGTTTATCTTAAACTCAATGTAGATACTGTATGTGGATGTAGTAGTCACAAGTTTAGATAGTCATTGTTTTGTATTTGAAAAGTAGACAAGGTCTGCAGCGGATTTGCAACATGTTCCATGGCCAGAGTTTCAGCCAAGCTTCGCGGCTTTGACCTTGCAACCATGTATTGCCGAAAATAAAGGTAACTAAGCATTATGATCATAGGCATGCGCACGGGGTGTCCCGGGTGTGCCTGGGCACACCCTTATGCCGGCACACCCCGCAGGCCCGAGGAACACTCTGGGTCCCGGCTGGCCACACCATGGATAGACGCCAGGACCCTTCACCCCCGCAGGCCTGGCGGCAGCCTCTGCTTCCCTGGTAGTCCGGTGGCTGTGGGGTGCTGCATTGCGATCTGTGCTTTTCGCACAGACTGCAGAGCACGTCCCAAAGTGAGTGACTGGACACGAGCTGAGTGCCAGTGATCACAGGTGATCTGTCACCTGACCGCTGGCGCTCACTGACTGTGTCAGAGCGCCGGCGGTCAGGTGACAGATCACCTGCGATCGCCGGCGCTCGTGTCCAGTTACTCACTGTGGGACGTGCTCTGCAGTCTGTGCGCAAAGCACAGATCGCAATGCAGCACCCCACAGCCACCGGACCACCAGGGAAGCAGAGGCTGCTGCCAGGCCTGCGGAGGTGATGGGTCCCGGCACCTATCCATGGAATGTGGCCAGCTGGGTTCCCCCTCCTCAACCCACCCCTCTTCTGGACCACTAATATTCAACCCCCTGCATTCCAGGTGTCTCATTCCAGGTGTCTCCTTTTTATTTAGAGATCATTTCCTGCATTTCCACGCAAACCAGGAAGTTGACCACCTGTAACAGAGAAATGCAGGAAATGATCTCTAAATAAAAAGGAGACACCTGGAATGTCTCAGATCCCCCCTTTCACCCACATACATTGACGGAGGAAGGCGCTGATAGCGCCGAAACGCGTCTCGACAACCCCCCCCCTTCCCTTCACCTTTGATGCACTTTAACTGCCCTTAGTTTTATCTGTACTTTGTTATTTACATCCCAATTTAGGTGTATTCAGTTATTTGTAGCATAACTCTATTAACCTATCCACTGGTAACAGCAGTAGCTGTACCACAGACACCCGGAGGACCACGACTTGGACGCAAAGGAAGCAGCCAAAGAGGTCCAGGGGCTCACCGCTAAGCAGCACCACATGCCTAATAGTTGAGCCTGGACCGTTAAGGCTCCTGAATCGGTGAGTGTGACAATTTTATCTCCACCATACGAGTATCAGCTGATTTTGTGCTATGGGAGCACCGTTCAGATGGATAAGAATCCTTTCTTCAGATGCCAGTCTCTGTTCTAATCAGTGGAGAAATCAGGTAAGTTAAGGTGCGCACTTAAAGAAATCACACAGACAACGAATGGGTCTATGCAGCCTCTCTGGACAAGATCCAGCGAGTTCTCCTTTTAATAATAGATTCCGATACATGTTTTATAGTAGTTTGCCGCGTAAGCGAGTGGGAGTCAACTTAACATTTTAGTCAACTTCAGCATAAAATTGTACGCATACAGATTATTTTATTAACTATATAAGAATCAAATATCAGCTATTTCTAAAGGTCAAGGTATCATGCGTCATTGACAAGTGTCAGACGTTTTTCTCCATCATGGGTGTGTGTGGATGTTCTGTTCTAGGATGCAGGATGGCCGGACACCCGGCTTGATACCGAAATAAATTCCTCATGACTTTGCGGTTAGCTTATTCTGTCGAAACAGCGGAGTTACGCAAGATACATTTTGGTTTTATCTGAAAAGACAGTTATATTAATCATCTCTTAAAGACATATCAAACTCAAATGAGCATTTTTCTAAGCCTTTGAATATAGTTAAGGCAGATACATATTCTTGTCCATAACACCGTCTCTCTATTCTTGTTCCCCCGTTTGAGGTAAAGAAGACGCTGTAAAGAAGGGCAGTGACCACCCTAGATTTGGCATGAGGCGCTTCACTCCAGAGCCTGGATTTAAAAGGCTCTGGAATCTGTAAGTGTGCAATTTTTTAAAATTACCCTGTTCTATATGCACAGACGATATTGCACCATTACCTCTCCCATTTGTATCTCCCGTTTATATTGCCTGCTGTGGAGCCCATCAGGACCATAGGAGGAATTATTAAGCCCAAATAAACTTGTGGAAAAGGGTAATATTGACAATATTCCTGAGCACTTTTGCTGCACAACCCATCCACTTAGGAACTGTGGAAACACCGGACCCTTAAGGCTAGGGTCAGACTGAGGCAGTGCGAACGCGCGTTCTGGCGCACATAATCACGGCCGCACTAGCAGCAGATGCCGGGCAATGACGGCCAATATACGAAGTACGGTCGCAGAAAAGTCCGGCTGCGCAACGCAAGTGGAAAATGAACGCATTTTTTCGAGAACGTGAAACCGCAGGTACTGACGTACAGAGTGCGCTGCGTCCGCTAGAGGCGTGTTTGCGTGATTAGGAGACGTCAGACGCTGCACACGTCCGGCCAACATAACGTCCAGATGCAAAAAGTGTTTTATTGATGATCCGTACAAAATCACGGACGAAAATGCGCGTAGTATGACCACTATCACGTATTCTGTGAAAAAATACGTCCATTCGTTCGAACGCACTTTTTCACAGACAACATAAAAATGCGTTCGTCTGACCCTAGCCTTATACGCACTGAATAGTGGCGTACAGCCTCTTTACGGACTTTGTTGGGCGTTGTTACTTGAACCCTGTTTTTGATTGCAATATTGTTTTATCTGCACTGGCCTGCACCCTGCTGTCGCACCCTGCTGCACTAGCACCATACCCTCTGGAATTTGCAGCTGCACTTTGTACCAAATTTGTAATATGTATGGTATACACAACTAGGGATGAGCCGAACACCCCCCGAGTTTGGTTCGGGCCCGAACCCGAACTTCCCATTTGTTCGGGTCCGAACCCAAACCCGACCCTAAACCCCCATGCAAGTCAATGGGGCTGAAAATTCGTTTTTTTAGAGTGCCCTCCAAGAGGGCATATATGTTACATATTTGCCATAAAAGGTGTATGGGGGTCCGGGTAGTGCCCTGGGGGACAGGAAAAAAGGACAAAAAGTAAAAAAAAAGTTTTTAAAGGGACAGTGAGTTTTTCATGAAATTAGGGTTAAAAATAAAAATGAAAAATTCCTTCAAATATCGTGCCTAGGAGGTCCCCATAACCTGCCTGTGAAGTGACGGATTTCTAGGATGTATAGAAATATGTTAAAACCAAAAAATGAAAATTACAAATGACGGTAAATGCTTTTCTTTTAATCTATCCATAAACAACTGCTTGGGGCGGCAGTCTGTATGAAAAGAGGAGACATTTTCAGACACGCAGAAAAAGTTTACTGATTTTTTGGCGGTGAAAAGCAGGAGAATGACTGGAGAATGGAAAAATTTTAGACCAAATAGCCGATTTGGAAAGTAAGATAAATGGGAGAATTTTTCTGGTTTGGCTATTTTGACCTAGAATTTTCCATTCTCCAGTCATTCTCCTGAGTTTCACCTTTCTCTGAATAACCCTGTCAGGGTTATTCAGAGAGCGGTGAAGAGCAGGAGAATGACTGGAGAATGGAAAATTCTAGGTCAAAATAGCCAAACCAGAAAAATTCTCCCATTTAGGCTAGGGTCAGAGTAGCGTCAGACTAGCGAATTTTTAACGTGCGTTTAGGCGCACTTGTTCACGGCCGCACTAGCAGCAAATGACGGGCAATGACTGCCAATATACGAAGTACGGTCGCACGAAAGTCCGGCTGCGCAACGCAAGTGGAAAATGAACGCATTTTTTCGAGAACGCAAAACCGCTAGTACGGATGTACAGAGTGCGCTGCGTCCACTAGCGGCGTGTGTGCGTGATTTGGAGACGTCAGACCCTGCTCATGTCCGGCCAACATATAACGTACAGACACCCAAAGTTTCCTGGTTTGGATCCATAAAAAATCATGCGCAAAAATGCGCATCGTATGACCGTTTTCGCGCAATCCGTGAAAAAATACGGCAATGCGTTCGGACGCACTTTTTGACGGTCGCTGCAAAAAAGCGTTAGTCTGACCCTAGCCTTATCTCACTTTCCAAATCGGCTATTTGGTCCAGATTGTTCTCTTTTCCTGCCATTCTCCTGGTTTTCTCCTTTCTCTGAACAACCCCGAGAGAGAGGTGAAAGCCAGGAGAACTGGCAGGAGAAGAGAACAGTCTAGACCAAATAGCCGATTTGGAAAGTGAGATAAATGGGAGAATTTTCTGGTTTGGCTATTTTGACCTAGAATTTTCCATTCTCCCGTCATTCTCCTGAGTTTCACCTTTCTCTGAATAACCCTGTCAGGGTTATTCAGAGAGCGGTGAAGAGCAGGAGATTGACTGGAGAATGGAAAATTATAGCTCAAAATAGCCAAACCAGAAAAATTCTCCCATTTAGGCTAGGGTCAGACTAGCGAATTTTTAACGTGCGTTTAGGCGCACTTAATCACGGCCGCACTAGCAGCAAATGACGGGCAATGACGGCCAATATACGAAGTACGGTCGCACGAAAGTCCGGCTGCGCAACGCAAGTGGAAAATTAACGCATTTTTTCGAGAACGCAGAACCGCTAGTACGGACGTACAGAGTGCGCTGCGTCCACTAGCGGCGTGTGTGCGTGATTTGGAGACGTCAGACCCTGCTCATGTCCGGCCAACATAACGGCCAGACACCCAAAGTTTCCTGGTTTGGATCCGTAAAAAATCAAGGACAAATATGCGCATCATATGACCGTTTTCGCGCAATCCGTGAAAAAATACGGCAATGCGTTCGGACGCACTTTTTGACGGTCGCTGCAAAAAAGCGTTAGTCTGACCCTAGCCTTATCTCACTTTCCAAATCGGCTATTTGGTCCAGATTGTTCTCTTTTCCTGCCATTCTCCTGGTTTTCTCCTTTCTCTGAACAACCCCGAGAGAGAGGTGAAAGCCAGGAGAACTGGCAGGAGAAGAGAACAGTCTAGACCAAATAGCCGATTTGGAAAGTGAGATAAATGGGAGAATTTTCTGGTTTGGCTATTTTGACCTAGAATTTTCCATTCTCCCGTCATTCTCCTGAGTTTCACCTTTCTCTGAATAACCCTGTCAGGGTTATTCAGAGAGCGGTGAAGAGCAGGAGATTGACTGGAGAATGGAAAATTATAGCTCAAAATAGCCAAACCAGAAAAATTCTCCCATTTAGGCTAGGGTCAGACTAGCGAATTTTTAACGTGCGTTTAGGCGCACTTAATCACGGCCGCACTAGCAGCAAATGACGGGCAATGACGGCCAATATACGAAGTACGGTCGCACGAAAGTCCGGCTGCGCAACGCAAGTGGAAAATTAACGCATTTTTTCGAGAACGCAGAACCGCTAGTACGGACGTACAGAGTGCGCTGCGTCCACTAGCGGCGTGTGTGCGTGATTTGGAGACGTCAGACCCTGCTCATGTCCGGCCAACATAACGGCCAGACACCCAAAGTTTCCTGGTTTGGATCCGTAAAAAATCAAGGACAAATATGCGCATCATATGACCGTTTTCGCGCAATCCGTGAAAAAATACGGCAATGCGTTCGGACGCACTTTTTGACGGTCGCTGCAAAAAATGCGTTAGTCTGACCCTAGCCTTATCTCACTTTCCAAATCGGCTATTTGGTCCAGATTGTTCTCTTTTCCTGCCATTCTCCTGGTTTTCTCCTTTCTCTGAACAACCCCGAGAGAGAAGTGAAAGCCAGGAGAACTGGCAAGAGAAGAGAACAATCTAGACCAAATAGCCAATTCGGAAAGTGAGTTAAATGGGAGAATTTTTCTGGTTTGGCTATTTTGACCTAGACTTTTCACTTCTCCAGTTATTCTCCTGCTTTTCACCGCTCTCTGAATAACCCTGTGAATGTTTAATCCAGAGGTGAAAAATAACATTGCTTTAGATTTTTTTCAAACACCAGTTAACCACTTGGCTGCTATGGACGCGCTCAGCACGTCCAGCCAAGTGGTTCTCCTGTGCTATGGACGCGCTGAGGCTGAGCGCGTCCATGCACAGGAGGCAGCAATCCGCCGGATTCCGACGGATTGCTGCGCCCCCCGGTGCGGGCTGACATCTTGGATGTCAGCCCAGCACTCCGGGACCCCGGCGGAGCAATTAGATGTCATCGCGGCGGCGCGATGACATCTAATTCCGGCGCCCCCCCACATGTGCGGAGGAAGCGCCTGAAAGGGAGGTCCTTCTGACCTCTCTCCCTCCCGATCGCCGGGGGGCAGAGGGTTAATCCAGGCACCGTTTGGAAGGGCACAGCCTGCCCTTCCAAACGGTGGCTGTGATTAACCCCTGGGGAGCCGGATCACGAATCGGCGCTGAAAAGCGCTGGATCGCGATCCTCTCCTGGAGCTGGCCGACATCTTGGATGTCGGCCAAGCCTCCAGGAACTCCCCCTGAGGACTGGCGTCATCATGCATAGCACGATGACGCCAGTCCTGGAGTTAACCCCTAGCTGCCACAGTGGTGGAGATAGGGGGTTCCAATGAACCCCCTATCTCCCGATCCGTGGCAGCTAGGGTTAATGTTTGATATCATTGGATCGGCCAGAGCATGGCCTTTCCAAGGATACTAAACATGAGCATGAAAAATGTTTTTTTAAAAAAATAAAAAATAAAAATTATAAAAAAAATATATATATTTTAAAAAAAATTATAAAAAAAAATAAACAAGTTTTTTGTTTGTTTTTGTTTTGTTAATGCAGCAATGTTGTTCCCATTTCAATTATAATGTGAACAATAATGCTGCACTAACGTTTTTTGTATGCGGTGCGTTTGTTAAAAAAAGCGAAATTTTCCCCAAAACAAAAATGTAACGAGACCCCATTTCTAATTTTTTTAACAAGCGCACCCCATACAAAATATAACCGCAAACGATCGCATGTTAAAATGTGAAAAAAAACACTTTACACATAATAAATTATTGAAAATTCTAATTTTATTGCATTTTTTGTTATAATATACAGACATGACATAACGTATACATATAATAATGACATATTATGAATCTGCCAAGTCTGCCGGAAAGAACGATATATAATATGTCTGGGTTTTATATCAAAATATGGCTACAAACCGCGGTTAAACATGATGAGCGAAAGCGGTAAAAATGACTTCAGTACAGAGGTGTGAAAAGCCTCAGCAGCGAAAGGGTTAAATGCAGCATATTAGGATGTCTTAGGAGGGAAATTAATTCTCAAATCTCAATCAGAAACAGACACCACCCCCTCACTATATTGTACAATGTATCAAATTGATTACCAGACTGAAAACACCTGGTGTTATGCCCGTTTGTGAACAGAGATCATATAGAGTTGATAATCTTTCCACGTACACATTAGTTTTTAATTCAATATCTAATAAACCGTTGCTTATAATATTCTGCAGTAAAGAGTCTCTTTATTTCTAGATTTTTTTGTATTTTTTTAAGCATTTTCTATACTTTATTCAAAATTTCTTTTTTTTTTCGAACCCGAACCGAACACGCCCAAAAAGTTTGAAATTCACGAACTTTCGAACTGCCAAAGTTCGGGTCGAACTCCGAACCGTCCGAACCCGAACAGCTCATCCCTATACACAACTAATTAGTGATACTGTTCAGTGTTATATCACATTAGAATTATATTGGTAATATCCGTAAATGTGGTATACACTATAAACAATCACCCGACAATGGTTAGTTTCAACAATCCATGACTTTACTTCAGTTCACACAAATACGTCTTAAATTCAAACTGTAGCACTGACGTAAGTTATTATATTGCCCCAGCTCACACATGGATATATTTGTCCCCAGCTCACGCATGGATATATTTGCCCCCAGCTCACACAATGGATATATTTGCCTCCAGCTCACACATGGATATATTTGCCCCCAGCTCATCCATGGATATATGGCCCCAGCTCATGCATGGATATATGACCCCCAGCTCACACATGGACATATGGCCCGAGCTCACACATGGATATATTTTCCCCCAGCTCACACATGGATATATTGCCCCAGCTCACACATGGATATATTGCCCCAGCTCACACATGGATATATGGCCCCAGCTCACACATGGATATATTGCCCCAGCTTGCACATGGATATATGGCCCCAGCTCGCACATGGATATATGGCCCCCAGCTCACACATGGATATATGGCCCCAGCTCACACATGGATATATGGCCCCCAGCTCACACATGGATATATGGCCCCCTGCTCACACATAGATATATGGCCCCCAGCTCACATATGGATATATGGCACCCAGCTCTCACCTCTGCGTCTTTATTATTATTATTCTTTATTTATAAAGCGCCAGCATATTCCACAGCACTGTACAATAGGCACAGTATAGACAGGGTTACAATACAATACATTGAACAACATTTGACAAACAGTACAGGAGGAGATGAGGGCCCTATTCCCGTAGGAACTCACAATCTAGGAGGGTTGGGGTTGGAAACAGGAGGAGAGGACTGCAAGGTGAGAGTGATTGATGGTTGCGTCAGTGAGTTGGGTGGTAGGCTTCCCTAAATAGGAACGTTTTAAGGGAGCGTTTGAAGGAAGAGAAGTTAGGGGAAAGTCTGACAGTACGAGGGAGAGCGTTCCAGAGAGCTGCGCGTGAGAAATCCTGCAGTCGATCATGGGAAGAGGTAATGCAGGGAGACGCTAGGCGCAGGTCGCTGTTTGACCTTAGGGAGCGGGCTGGGGTGTATTTGGTAATTAGTGAGGACAGGTAGTGGGGAGCTGAGTTAGTGAGGGTTTTGTAGGTAAGGATAAGGATTTTGAACTTAATTCTGCAGTGGATGGGGAGCCAGTGAAGGGACTCGCAGAGGGGAGCGGCAGAGACAGAGCGGCGGGTGAGGTGAATTAGCCTGGCGGAGGTGTAGGGGGGAGAGGCGGGACAGAGGGAGGCAAGATAAGAGATTATTGCAATAGTCGAGTCGGGAGATTACCAAGGCGTGTATGAGTTGTTTTGTGGTGACAGCGGTAAGAAATGGCCGAATTCTGGAAATATTACGCAGTTGGTATCAGCAGGAGGAGGAAAGAGACTTGATGTGGGGAATGAAGGAAAGAGCAGAGTCAAGTGTAACTCCAAGACAGCGAACTTGGTTTGATGGGGAGATGGTGATACCCTCCACCGTGATAGAGAAGTCAGGAGGTGGGGAGGCATTGGAGGGAGGAATAAGTAGGAGCTCAGTCTTTGACATGTTGATCTTTAGGTGGTGGGAGGCCATCCAGGAGGAGATGCCAGATAAACAGTCACTGACTTTGGAAAGGATAGGGGGAGAGAGATCAGGGGTAGAGAGGTAGATCTGAGTGTCATCAGCGTAGAGGTGGTAATTAAAGCCAAAGCTGTTAATGATTTTGCCCAGGGAGGAGGTGTAGATGGAAAAGAACAGAGGACCAAGGACAGAGCCTTGAGGTACACCAACAGATAGAGGAAATGAAGAGGAGGATTACCAGCAAAGGACACACAGAAGGACCTGTTGGATAAATAGGAGTCAACCCAAGCGAGTGCAGTGTCACTGAGACCCAGAGAGTTGAGGGTCTGTAGAAGGAGGGGGTGGTCAACAGTGTCAAAAGCAGCCGAGAGGTCAAGCAGGATGAGAATAGAATAGTGGCCGTGTTTTTTAGCAGTTAGGAGGTCGTTGGTGACTTTGGTGAGGGCAGTTTCAGTTGAGTGTAGGGGACGGAAGCCAGATTGCAGGGGGTCAAGTAGGGAATTGGAGGACAGGAAGAGGGAGAGGCGCTTGAAGACTAGTTTTTCTAAGAGCTTTGATGTGAAGGGAAGCAGGGATACAGGGCGGTAGTTGGATGGAGAGTTGGGATCGAGGGATGGTTTCTTTAGTAAAGGGGTAACTAGCGCGTGTTTGAAGGCGGATGGAAAGGAGCCAGTGGAGAGAGATAGGTTGAAGATGTGTGTGAGAGCAGGGGTGAGGGAGGAGGAGAGGAATTAGATGTGAGGGAATGGGGTCGAGCGGGCACGTGGTGAGATGTGAGGAGGACAATAAGGAATTGACTTCCTCCTCAGTGGCTGGGAGGAAGCGGCAGAGGGTGGCAGAGGGGACCTCTGGGAGTGGAGGTGGCAGATAACTATCTTGTGTTGGGATGTTGCTTCTGATAGTTAGAGTTTTACTGAGGAAGTAGTCTGCCAGGTCTTGAGCGCTGAAGGCAGCTGAGGGGGGAGGTGCAGGTGGGTAGAGGAGGGTGTTGAAGGTGGATCAGAGCCGTTTAGGGTTGGAGGACAGCATAGATGTAAGAGATGAGAAGAAGGATTGTTTGGCCAAGTGGAGGGCAGAGGTGTATGACCGGAGAATAAAGTTGAAGTGAACAAAATCAGCTTCAGAGCGGGATTTCCTCGAGGCACGCTCTGCAGTGTGGGAGCATCTTTGCAGGTAGCGTGTCTGGATGGTGTGCCAGGGATGAAGCTGGCGGCGTGGGGCCTTACAGAGTAGAAGAGGAGCAAGAGTGTCTAGAGCAGAGATAAGAGTAGTGTTGTAGTGATTAGTGGCAGCATCAGGGCAGGTGAAGGATGAGGTGTGAGGGAGGTGGTGAAGTAGATTGGAGAATTGATGGGGATCCACAGCATGTAGATTTCTGCGAGTGTGTGTGCGGGGTGGGGGAGCAGGGCGTTTAGGAAGTCCAGATAGGTTGAAAGAGAGAAGGTGGTGGTCAGAGATGGGGAAAGGGCGACAGTTGAACTCAGAAATGGAGCAGAGGTTGGAAAAGACAAGGTCAATAGCGTGACCATCGCGGTGGGTAGGGAGGAGGGAGGATTGTGTGAGTCCAAGGGAGGACGTGAGTGAAAGAAGTTTGGAGGCAGCAGGGGCAGAAGGATCATCAATGGGAATGTTGAAGTCCCCGAGAATTAGGCATGGAAGATTAGAAGACAGGAAGTGAGAAAGCCAGGTAGCAAAGTGGTCAAAGAACTGGGAGGTTGGTCCCGGTGGGCGGTAGATGACTGCCACCCTGAGAGCCAGAGGAGAGAACAGGCGGATGCAGTGTGTCTCGAAGGAGGAGAAGGAGAGGGATGGGGTGGAGGGAGATGCTGGTAGGTGCAGGTGGGAGAGAGCAGGATTCAGACCCCGCCACCATTTCTCTCACCCAGTCTGGGGGTATGGCTCAAGTGTAGACCGCCATGTGAGAGAGCAGCAACGGAGGCCGTGTCAGAGGGAGTTAGGAAGGTTTCAGTTAAAGCTAGGAGGTTGAAGGAGTTTGAAAGGAAGAGGTCATGGATTGCTGTGAGTTTGTTGCACACAGACCGAGCGTTCCAGAGGGCGCAGGAGAAAGAGGACAGGTGCTGAGGGTTTATGGGAATGAGGTTGCTGGGCTTGCAGGGAGGTGATTTATGTTTGATGGAGATAGGATGATAGGGAAGTATTGGATGTGTTGTGGGGCCAGGGTTAGGGGATATGTCACCTGCATAGAGTAACAGCAGGAGGGTGAGAAAGAGAAGGTGGGAATGGGATTTGTGTGAGTGGGAGTGATTGGCAGCATGAAAGTTAGAGGGAGACTGTCACGGTCCACCCCGTGTACCTGTCTTGCACACCTGGATCTTAGAACATTGCCATGTATCCTCCTTTTCTTGGATTCCGTTCCAGGTTTTACCCAGGCTCTGCACCTGGACAAGGCTCCTGGAGATCCAGCCTGGGTCTTTCTTTTCTAGCCTTGGACTTCCAGCTGAGGCCTATCTGTGTTTAAACCTCCTTAACCCCTTTACTGCTGAGGCATTTCACCACTGTGTGCTGAGCTCATTTTTACCGCTTTCGCTCATCATGTTTAAACGCGATTTGAAGCCACATTTTAATAAATGACCCAGACATATTATATATCGTTCTTTCCGGCAGACTACGCAGATTCATAATATATCATTTTTATATGTATACGTCATGACCTGCCTGTATATTATAACAAAAAATACAATAAAAATTGAATTTTTAATCATCTGCAGTGTGTAAAGTGTTTTTTTTCACATTTTATCACATGAGCGTTTGCGGTTATGTTTTCTATGGGGTGCGCTTGTACAAAAAATTTGAAATGGGGACTTGTTACTTTTTTTGGGGGGAATTACGTGATTTTTAGCAAACGCACCCCATAGAAAAAAATCATTAGTGCAGCATCATTGTTCACATTATAATTGAAATGTGAACAATATTGCTGCAATAATAAAAACAACACACAAAAAAAAAACATGTTTTTTTTTATTTATTTATTTTTTTAAATTTATTTATTATTTTAATTTTTTTTTATTTTTTTTTTTACTTTTTACCTAGTCATGTTGGGTATCATTCGAAAGGCCATGCTCAGGCCTTTCAAATAACACCCTCCATGACCCCCTAGCTGCCACGGTTCTGGATATATCGGGGTTCACAAGAACCCCCTATCTCCACCAGGGGATTTCCTTTGGAAATCCCCGGCAGCTAGGGGTTCCCCGGCTATCTGACGTCATCACG
Organism: Leptobrachium leishanense; assembly: GCA_009667805.1. Taxonomy (NCBI): domain Eukaryota; kingdom Metazoa; phylum Chordata; class Amphibia; order Anura; family Megophryidae; genus Leptobrachium; species Leptobrachium leishanense. Next base: position 165,318,739 of record CM019066.1, read on the forward strand.
CTATGCGTGATGACGTCAGACAGCGAGGGGAGTCCCGGGGGCGGAGCCGCCATCCAAGATGGCGGCCCCCACCGGAGATAGGCTGCACTTCGGCGCCACAAGGCGCTGAAGTGCAACCCAGCACTTGAGGGGTTAAAGCCAGGCATCGCTTAAAAGGGGAGACTCTCCCCTTTTAAGCGGTGCCTGGCTTTTACCGCTGCTCCTTCCCGATCGGGAGGGAGAGGGATCCGAACGGATCCCCCCCCCTCCCTTCCAGGCTATCTCCCGGCATTGCCGGGGGTCGCCTGGAAATGACGTCATCGCGCATGACGCGATGACGTCATTTACGCCGGGAGGAGCTTGACTTCAGCGTCTGAGGACGCTGAAGTCAGAACGCCGTGGGACCCCGGACAGAGAGGTGAGTATCTCTGCCGGGGGTCCTGCACAGCTGATGACGTGTGGGGCACGTCCTCAGCATGCAACGTGCATCAATGAGGACGTGTCCCACACGTCTTCAGCAGTGAAAGGGTTAAAAGGCAGAGAGACCCAGCCAGCAGTGGGTCTGCATTGTTATCCTTGACTGAGGTCACTTGGTGGTGTGCTAACCTGCTCTTCCAGTACCAGCTTATCCTATGTATCCAGGACCCATCTGTCTACTTGTGGATTACAGTTGTTCATCACCCTCTGACCTTTTTGATCCAGGTACCACTGTCCTCCTTCCAGACTTCTTCTTGGTGGGCCCTGTCTGCAGTCTAGGACTGCACTACCCACAATCCACTGACTCTCCAAGAACTCTCCCTGGACTTTATTTGCAATTCCCTTTGTTCTTTTGCCTGCAGTTAACGACCATTTATGTTTTATTAAAGAATCTGCTTTGCGTGATTCCAGTCTGGCCTCCCCTCTGTGTCGCCGCCTGCTGGGCTCATACCAGAACCGCACACGCCGCGTGACAGAGACCATGTTCTGAGGTGGTATGAGGTGGTGATGCTCCCTATGAGCGTCCAAATTCATGGAGCTTGGCCGCTCGCCTGGGGGAACCATGTGACCAGCCACGATCTTGCGAGAACGCGGCTGGTCACGTGGTTCCCCAAGGCGAGGAACCAAGCTCCATGCCTTCGGACGCCTAGGGAGCCAAACACGTGGCGCAAAGCACGCGACACCGGCGCCGCGTGCTTTGCGCTGCTGGTCGATTAAAATATTTTTAATCAACCAAAATAATTAACGATTAATCGTTAATTTCCGCAGCCCTTTATATATATATATATATATATATAATACAGTGGCAAGAAAAAGTATGTGAACCCTTTGGGATTACGTGGAGTTTTGCATGAATTGGTCATAAAATGTGCTCTGATCTTCATCTAAGTCACAACAATTTGAAAAACACAGTCTGCTTAAAATAATACAACACAAACATTATATGTTTTCATGTTTTTATTGAACAGAACATGTAAACATTCACAGTTGAGGGTGGAAAAAGTATGTGAACCTTTGGACTTAATAACTGGTTGACCCTCCTTTGGCAGCAATAACCTCAACCAAACGTTTCCTGTAGTTGCAGATCAGACCTGCACTACGATCTTGAGTAATTTTGGACCACTCCTCTTCACAAAACTGTTTCAGTGTAGCAATATTCTTGGGATGTCTGGTGTGAATCGCTCTCTTAAGGTCATGCCACAGCATTCCAATCGGGTTGAGGTCAGGACTCTGACTGGGCCACTCCAGAAAGCGTATTTTGTTTTGTTGAAGCCATTCTTTTGTTGAATTACTTGTATGCTTTGGGTCATTGTCCTGTTGCATCACCCATCCTCTGCGGAGCTTCAGTTGGCAGACCAATGGTCTTACGTTTTCCTGCAAAATGTCTTGATAAACTCTGGAATTCATTTTTCCATCAATGACAACAATCCGTCCAGGCCCTGAGGCAGCAAAGCAGCCCCAAACCATGATGCTCCCTCCGCCATGTTTTACAGTGGGGATGAGGTTTGGATGTTGGTGTGCTGTGCCTTTTGTTTTCCACACATACACATGTGTTTTATTCCAAACAACTCAATTTTGGTTTCATCTGTCCACAGAATATTTTGCCAGTAGTGCTGTGGAACATCCAGGTGCTCTTTTGCAAACTTCAAACGTGCTGCAATATTCTTTTTGGACAGCAGTGGCTTCCTCCATGGTGTCCTCCCATGTACTCCATTCTTGTTTAATGTTTTCCTTATTGTAGATGTGTCAACAAAAATGTTAGCATGTGCCAGAGATTTCTGTAAGTCTTTAGCTGACACTCTAGGATTCTTCTTTACCTCATTAAGCATTCTGCGCTTTGCTCTTGCAGTCATCTTTACAGGACGACCACACCTAGGGAGAGTAGCAACAGTGCTGAACTTTCTCCATTTGTAGACAGTCTGTCTTACCGTGGATACATGAACATCAAGGCTTTTGGAGATACTTTTGTAACCCTTTCCAGCTTCATGCAAGTCAACAATTCTTGATCGTAGGTCTTCTGAGAGCTCTTCTCTGCGAGGCATGGTTCACATCAGGCAGTGCTTCTTGAAACCAGTAATCCCAAAACTGGTGTGTGTTTTTAAAGGGCAGGACAGCTTTCAGCAACACATCCAATAATACCACACTGATTGGACTCAAGGTTGGCTCACTCCTGGCTCCAATTAGCTCTTGGAGAAGTCATTAGGCTAGGGGTTCACATACTTTTTCCACCCTGCACTGTGAATGTTTACATGTTATGTTCAATAAACACATGAAAACATATAATGTTTGTGTTGTATTATTTTAAGCAGACTGTGTTTTTCAAATTGTTGTGACTTAGATGAAGAACAGAGCACATTTTATGACCAATTCATGCAAAACTCCACGTAATCCCGAAGGGTTCACATACTTTTTCTTGCCACTGTGTATATATATATATATATATATATATAAATTTTTCAGGTCCAGAAATATTGGGACATCGACACAATGCCAACATCTTTGGCTCTATACACCACCACAATGGAGTTGGAATGAAACAAACACAATGTGCTTTAACTGCAGACTGTCAGCTTTAATTTGAGGGTATGTACATCCAACTCAGGTGAACGGTGTAGTACTTACAGCAGTTTACTGATGTGCCTCCCACTTGTTAAGTTAGAATTGTGTCGATGTCCCAATATTTCTGGACCTGACTGTATATATAATCTCCACTGGAATCTAGCACTCAGGATTCAGAGCCAATGCCCGGTGTCTCCCTAGGCTGCATAAATACTCCTCCAAACAGCGTCACTCCAAGGACTTTTAGAAAAATATCAAATTTATTAATTCTACGTTTCAGCTTGTTTCCCACAAGCTTTCTTCAGGATAAAAAATACACTTTAATACACAGTTTAAATAACAACATGTGAACTCACCATCCGTGCTGCCCCCACTGGTGCCGTCGGCACGCCCTACACCGTCAATTACTACTGGCGTCAGCGCATCAGCTGTGGGTGGTTTCCAACACCTAGGTAACTACTGTAAACAAATTGTTCAGTTAAGGTAAATTTTATTCAAATATTAAACACATAATAGACAAAAAAATCGTTTAAAAGCCAGTGAAAAAATGAAATGATTCTGGAATTACTGACAGAGGATGGGTAAAGAACTCTATTACTGAGTCATTACTAAGACCACATCGCGATAAAGGACTCAAAAATTCCTCAATGGAGTTCCCAGATGTCACGTTCGAATTGGCACCATATGAAATAGGAAGTTAGAGTTCAAAAAATTCCAACCAAAATTGGTCCCTTTCTCTCCCTCAGGATAATTCTAAAGCCAGAGGGGAACGAAGGTAATCACAACATTAGATCTCCCAGGTGTCCAATTCGAGTTGGCACCATGTGAGAGTGAATTATTAAACAGGTTAAACAGCTCCGCCTCCAATGAACCATTCGGGTTTGCACCATATGAAATAAGAAAATTAAATTCAAGCTATTGCAGCCAAATTCAATAAAGTTCCCAAATGCCCGATTCAAGTCGGTACCATATGGGATTAATAGTTAAAGAGATGCAATCAGATTCAACCAAATTTGACCCTTCTTTCTCCCTCAGGATAATTCTCTAGCCAGAGGAGAGCGAGGATAATCACAACATTAAATCTCCCAGGTGTCCAATTCGAGTTGGCACCATATGAGAGCGAATTATTGACAGATAAACAGCTCCGCCTCCTCTTTCTTAGCCAAAATATTCCTATAGCATGAGAGGGTCAAAGTGTCACAAGCTTGGTAATGGTTAAAAAAATGATAACCGATTTGTTGAACTGACAAAAACACTTCATTAAGAATGGTTCTTAGTAATTCGAAAAAGTTCTAATACATCAGGTCAGTCCATCAGGCAGAGTCAGACCAGCCAAAAATATGGTCAATAAAGATATGGTCAGGGAATAATAACCATCACTTACATGTCAGAAAACCGAGACCTAAAACATAGCAGTTAAAAAGAAAGACACCCAACGCGTTTCGTCGTCACACAGGACGACTTCATCAGGAGTGATCCTATTGGGTGTGTGGTCCCTGTTTAAATAGTCTCTCTGAAATAAAGGTCACCAATACAATCAGATTCAGGCAACCGGATATCCGGTGTGACGTAAAAAACCTCACTTCCGATTATATTGATGTCAATTGAATTGCGTCTATGCGCCGTCTTCAAAGAAAATGTAGAGGAGGCGACTAGCCGAAAGGGCTCATGGATGCATTCCACTAGAGCCCGTTTTACCGGATATCCGATACGGCCTTTCGATCATCACTTCCGGTATGGCTGTTTCCGGTCATCTGGAGGCCCTTATGTAAACAAAAACCCAAATAAGGCATCGTCAGAAAAAAGTCAGAAAAAAGGAAGAAAAAAGTCTCCCAGTCAAACCCCAATGTTAATCTCCATTGAGCTTCCGTACTTGGGGAAGGAATAGCCGGATGTTGATCTCTATTAGACTTCCGGTTTAAAAAAGAATCAATATCCTTCCCATTAGCGAAACTTCCAATAGTATCTATGGTGGTCTTACAAAGAGACTCTACGGGATATTAATTCTTTTAAGGTCTCAGAAGGGGGACAATAAGATAAATTAAGTCCCAATCGCTCCAAACTGAGGAATTAAATAAAACCTTTATGATGAACATAAGAAGCCCTCGATTAATTCGAAAGTAAAAACTTCACCATAGGAGTATGTAAAGAACTCAACTACTGTAAACAAGGTTACTATTAGGATTTACTGAATATTTCTCCCACTGCCATACTGAGGGCATAATTTCGATGCACATAGACCCAAAGTAATAGACAATTAAAAACATTTAAAAAAAGAGAAGAAAATTTTGATTATAGACCTGCTATACCCTAGTACAATTTGAACAATAATATTATTCCAATGCTCCGTTCTAACCTTAACCCCCTTGCGTATACAGTGCAAACCAGCAATTTTATGCTAGCAATTTTTATGAGATGGAATATCTTAAGTCTCAAAAAAGGTTTAAAAAAAATCTGTTGAACCTACTTCACCAACTGTGGTTAAAACGAGACCCTATTTGACTGGAAGACAAGAAAATCAAATGTAGCGCTCACTCCCGGAGGAGCCGCTGAAAATGAACCACGGGTCAGTCTCCCCGCACTAGGGAATAAATATACTCCAGCACCGTTGTGGATTTTATAAATTATATAGTTTACTAGAGTAAAAGGCATATAATGAGACACGGTGTTCGTAGATATATTTACAGTATTTCGTATCGCGGTAAACGCGCAGCGGAAAAAGAAATACGAGGCTTCGTATTTCGGGAAAATGCGCAGCCGAACAGAAAAATACAATCCTTCGTAATTTCGAGAAACGCGTAGCGGAAAGAGAATACAATATTTCGTAATTCGAGAAACGCGCAGCGGAAAACAAAATAATATGCGAATCTTTACCCCTTTTTAGGATATTAGGGAGTGAGTCCTGCACAGGTTAAGTCCCGGACTGTAAGTGTATGTGTGTGTTATGGTACCCGGGTACTATTCAACTGGCCAGTGAATCTCTTAAACGATGTCTTCGACTAGTCAAGTTGGGGCCCTGTGGGTTTTAGAAACAAACAGCAGCGTGCTTTCTTGACTTTATAAACTGGCCTTGGAGGCCTCTCACCCATCCGCTCGATCACCAAGGTTCCTCTGACCCAGGACGTCCCTCCGCTCGGTGCCTTGCTGGGATACTGGCTATTGGATCCGTTGTCTGTCTCTCTTTGCTCCGACAGTGACTTGTCCAGCTACCGCCTGCTCTCCCATCCAATGGACCTGCGGTACTCCTAACTCGGGGGTCCTCCGCTTCCTTGACAGCGGCTTGGGTAATGCCTGTGGATCACTGGGTCTCCTTCTTACGAGGCTGGATAACCTAATCTGGAATCCCGGTAGGCCGCACCTGCGCTCCGGCCTAGTCGCTGTTCCGCTCTGCAGTACTTTGTCCTGTCTCATGCACTCCCTGGCGCGCTCTGCCAGCTATCTCCACGAGGCTCAGGATGTACAGCGTCTGTGTCCCACCCACTTCCTGTGTCTGTTCACAAAGCATGCCGGGAAACGTAGTCCCAATGTTCAGTGTCTCTTATCGCGCTTGTCTCCCTCCGGTGGCCAAAAATAGGTACTGCCACAGTAAGGTTTTAAACACAGCGCTACACTCTCCCCCTCCTAGAACTCTTGGGTCTCTCCAAGGAGGTACAACAGTTACATTACATTTCAACACAGTTTAGATAACATATACAGGTTCAGCAGCAAACATACAGTGGGTTAGATACACTTCTTCAAGTTGACTCATGCTTTGGGCTACCTCAGCTAACATAGTAGACACTTCGGGCAACCTTTGCACTGTGGTGATGGCCTCTTCAGTGCTATGTCCTGTTGAGTTGTAGGTGAGTCGCTGGGGCGGTCGAAGAGAGCGTTTTGGTTCTGGCTCAATCAGTTCCTCTTCAGGTGGAAGTACTATAGGTGCTGACTCAATCAGTTCCTCTTCAGGTGGAAGTACTATAGGTGCTGACTCAGTCCTTCTTTCTGCCACTAGATCAGACATCTCTTCAGAGTATGATCCCCCCAGTGAAGGCATAGAACTGTAGTCATAAGATTCAGCTTCAGGAGCTACAGGGACTCCAACAGTATCAGGAACTTCTAACTGAAATTCAAGGGCTTCAGGGATGTCAATAGTCTCAGGGACTTCTAACTGAAATTCAGGAGCTTCAGGCCTCAAATTACTCTCCCATCGTTCAGGAACTGAGATAACCTCTTCAGGCTCTGATGAACGCATCCAGTCCAGACAAAAACTCTCTTCCTCACTGTCCCTTTCGCTCTCTTCGACAACCCGGGTCTGCTGAGACCGAGTAACAGGAGGCAAACGTGGAGCAGGCGGATTTGGCAGAGAAAGTTCGTCCCCAACTGGTATCCTCACAGCCTCTCTCAAAGGTAACAAATTATTCCTGTGCCAGTTTTTAAGAGGCCCAGCCTTTCCATCCGGCCGGATTTGATACACCGGCAGACCTGACAGTTGCTTGCAGACAATGTAGACTTGAGAACTCCATCTATCTTGTGCCTCGCAGCAGCACCCAAGTTCTTCAACAAAACCCTATCACGGGTTTGTAGATCTTGTTCCGAACTTTCAAGTCATAATTCCTTTTGTTCCTTTGCTCCCTGTTTCCTGAGGTCAAACGGGCCTGTTCAAATGCAGAAGCCAGGTTCTTCCGAAGTCTATCCACGTAGTTTCTATGGGAAGCTACCGACGTCTGGTGTAGAGATAACCCAAACGCCAAATCAACCGGCAGTCGGGCTTCTCTTCCGAACATAAGACGGTACGGTGAGTATCCAGTCGCGTCACTCTCCGTACTGTTATATGCATGCACCAGAGTAGCTATGTACGACTCCAACTCTGCTTCTCTATGTTTAAGTCCCCAGCATATTTAGCAGCGTGCGATTAAACCTTTCAGGCTGAGCATCACCTTGAGGGTGATATGGTGTAGTTCGGGTCTTTTGGATTCCCAATAGTTCCAACAATTGCCCAACAAGTCGGCTTTCAAAGTCTCTACCCTGATCAGAGTGTATTCTCCTTGGTACGCCGTAGTGAACAAAGAACTTCTCCATCAGAACCTTGGCCACTGTCGGAGCGCGTTGGTCTCTTGTGGAAAAAGCTTGGGCGTAACGTGTGAAGTGATCAGTCACTATTAGAATATTCCCTTGCCCACTAGCATCCAGCTCTAAGCACAGGAAGTCAATGCACACCAAATCCATGGGTCCCTGACTCTGCAGATGGCTCATTGGAGCGGTTCGGGTCGGTAGAGTCTTCCTCTGAATACACCTCAGACAGGAATGGCAGTAACTTTCCACTTCAGCTCTCATGCAAGGCCAATAGAATCTGTCTCGCACCAGCTTAAAAGTTCTTTCAGCACCCAAATGTCCATGCTCATTATGTAGCGATCGCAGCACACTCTCTCTATGCTTAGTGGGAAGGAACAACTGTTGGGTCTCTTCAGCGTTAGTTGAGGGGCCCCTTCGGTAGACCACCCCATCCAACATCTTTAACCGTTCCCACTCTTTGTAGACCAATCTGGCTCCATCTGGGGAATTAGTGAGCAGAATTTCCCGCTGGTTCGCAGTTAGGGCCTTTATGGTCAATGCAATTAAAGGGTCTCTGGCCTGATCCGCTTTCAGGTCCTGTTTGGAAAAGGTAGGTAGACTTTCATCCCTCAATTGCGTAGGGTTGCAGTAGAACTCAGGAACAGCCGCAGCCATCACTCTTATGGCCTCTGCTTCAATCCCTCCCTTGACCCGGCGCTCTGCGCCTTGGCACAAAGCTTGCACCCCGTCTGGAGTCAACTGAGTCCATTCTGTAGTGTAGGGTCTTCTCGATAAAGCATCAGCATCTCGATTATTCACCCCAGGGCGGTACTTCAGGCTGAACCGAAACCCTGACAGAGCAGCCAACCACCGGTGTCCCGTTTCGTCCAGTTTCGCAGTAGTAAGGATGTAGGTAAGAGGATTGTTATCCGTCTTTATCACGAATTCGGCTCCATACAGATAGTCCTTTAACTTGTCTACCACTGCCCATTTTAAGGCTAGGAACTCCAACTTGTGGGTAGGGTAGTTCTTCTCTGAAGGCGTAAGGCTCCGGCTCACGTACGCTACAGGCCTCAGTAGTCCACCATACTCCTGATACAGGACTCCTCCTAAACCTTCTCTGCTGGCATCCACATGTAACTCATACGGCTTGTGAGGGTCCGCGTAGGCCAAGACAGGCGCTTGAGTTAGACTCTCTTTCAGCTTCAAGAAAGCACCTTCACATTGACTAGTCCATTCGCCCTGTATGGACTCCCGAGCTTTCCTTGGTCCTGGAGCGGACGGGTTTCAGTCAGAGGCCTTGCAGCCTTCTTCGGTACTTTCTTTCTGTAGGAGTTTGTTCAGTGGTTGAGCTATTTTTGCGAATCCTCCTACAAATCTTCGATAATATGAAGATTTAGTGGAGATTATTTCAGGGATTACTTCGACTCCGGCTTCACTCCCATGATTAAAATCGGTTTCCAGCACCACATAGGGACCTGGTTGCGACCCGTTCAACTTGACTGAAGCCCGGAAACTCGCCACTTCTCCTGCTTGCAGAACCCTCTCTGTTCCTTCTAATCTCCATAGGCGCCCCACTTCGGCAGGTGCCTTCTGTTCTTCGACCATCCTCTGATAGACTGGACGTAACATTGGGTGTACTCCTTGAGTAGAATCTTCTTCCAATACGATAGGTGTCAGGAGACGCCGCACCAAATCAAGTAGGCTTGTGCACCGATTTTTTTTTCGGTTCGATTCGGTTCGATTTTTTGGATTTTTAAACTTTTCGATTCGGCTCGTTTCGGCCGATTTCGGTTTCGATTCGGTTCGGCTCGTTTTTCGGGTACATTTTTTTTCGGAATATCGACCATTTTTCGTATTTTCGTGTCACTGTGCTCGGTTTTTGTATCGACTTTTCGTGATTTCGGAAATTTTCGTTTTTCGGAATTGTACATTTTTCGGAATATCGACCATTTTTCGTATTTTTCGTGTCACTTTGCCCGTTTTTTGTATCGACTTTTCGTTTTTTCGGAAACTTTTCGTTTTCAGAAAATTTTCGTTTTTCAGAAAATTTTCGTTTTTTCGGAACGTCGTTTGACACATTTCAAGTCCATTCGAAAAATCCGAAAATATTTCGTTTCGGCTCGGAAAACGTTTCGGATCTGACATTTTCGGATCTAAAAATTTTTGGAACTTCGGCCGCATCCGAAAACACGAATCGGGAAATTTCGTGAAAATTCCGAAATTCCGAAACCCGAAACGCACATCCCTACAAATCAGTATTCGTCCCCACTATCATGGAACTTCTGTTTGCACCTGAGGGTCGAGGACACACAATGGCCAATGCATCACAACCTCCGGACTGTCCGATGACTTCGGATCCGATCTCCAATTTCACCTGTAGATACCCGTCATAAGGGAGTTTCTCAGTTCCGATACCCCAGATTTCCAGATCCTTCAATTTCTGTAGAGGAATGTGCTTCAAATGTTTCTCGTAGAAGTCTCGGTAGATCAATGTCACTTGAGCCCCTGAATCCAACAGAGCTTTAGTGTAGACTCCCTCCACTTGGATTGGGACAATAGGAGAAGGACCAATCAGTTGGTCAGGAAACTTGGTGGCGGTATCAGGACACTTAGACCCAGTTTGCTGTACCCTGGCCTTTTTCTTGGCCCGTGTAGGTTTTGGGTGTGCATTGCTTCCCCATGACGTAGGTCCGGATGCTAAGGGAGTGACTCTTTCAGTCCTGGCAGGCTCAGCAGTTGGCCCGACTTTGGGCCCTCTCGCCCTCTAAGTCCTGGCTTGATTTTTGGAGCGGGGTTCAACCTTCAGGCACCTAGGTTGCTCCTTCACTTGTGCCCTCTGGCGTTTCCCGCCGGTGAAGTAGATAACAGTCCTTCTAAGGCTTTTAACAGCTCCTCAACTCTATTCCTCTCAGGCTTTCGGTCTTTGCATTGTGCGCGGAAGTGGCCCATTTCTCCACAACCGAAACATCTCTTCTTAGAAAGTGGAGACGCACTCGCCTGTTGTGATTCAGTTAAAGGACCTTGGCTAGACGCCACAGCAACTCCGGTTGTCTGCATGCCTGTAAGGAACTTCTGCATCTCTGCCTGCATCTCTGTCACCTTCATCAACACTCGGCACAGTTCCGCGTGCGCCTGTTGCAATTCAGCTTGAGCTTCCTGTACTTTCTTAACAGTTTTGTACAACTCACCACGTTCAGAGAGGTGTAATTCTTTGGCAGCCCTCTCTGTGGATTTAAAAGCGATCAGGTGCTCTTGCTCGTCCACGTCGGATCCGTAAGTATCCAGCGAGTCGCTTTCAGGCTGCAGACCGTCGATATGCCTTACAGGTTGTGCGTAAGCTCTTTCCCCTCGCCTGAAGGATTTTTCCTCCAGCAAAGCCTCCTCCTCTCTGACAGCTCGGATCAGTTCCAGGTACTTCAGTTCTTGATTACCTGCTCTGCTTCTCAGCTGCAGCATCACTGGATCTAGAGGTTGAGAGCCCCTCAGGATCTGTTTTATTCGGATCTTATCCACTTCGGCCGGCTCGGCCCCTTTCTTGAGGAGTATCTGGTGCAGAATCTTATCTAGGCGCCTCATGTATTCGGTCATTATCTCACCTTTCCGCTGATAGGTGTGTTCATACTGATATACAAGCTCTGCGGCCTTTTCTGTTCGCCCAAAAACTTCCTCCAAAACGTTTAAATAATCTAAAGCAGTACAGTCTTTTCTACTCAGTTTTAGGTTTCTCACCGCTTCTGACGCAGGTCCCTTTAAGCTCTCGGTGATCCTTAGCTTTTTCTGAGCTTCAGGGACGTCCCACTCATCCAGAGCCTGCATCGCCTGTTCCACCCATTCCTCAAAGGTTTCTTCTCCCGCCGGAGTTGGTACGTTTCCTGTAAAATTTCTCAACCGTCGATAACCGAAGTTAGTGTGCGGAGAGCTTGTTCCCTGACACTTAGCCAGCAAATCTCCAATAGCCACTATGAATTCAGGCCCGATCATGGCCAACGGACTGGGCGCGGGAACACTCGCGGATTCGCCACGTGGCGCACTTGGCTGAATCAGTTGGACTTCCACCTCATCAGTCAGCTTCATGCTCGCGCCCTGAAAACACACTGGAACACCCTTTCTCCATTCAAAAAGAACATACGTGTGAGAGGTATCTGTGTTCTTTTTAATGTCCAAGATTAAGCCCCGATGATCTGGTGTCAGCACGGCCACGGCCTGGCGAATCTGATCTTCGGCCCAAGTGTCTGCGGGAATATCCATGACTATACAACATTCTAGCTGACTACTGTGCTCCTCACACCATTCGGCAACAGTGTCTGGATCCATATTTAACCCTTTAGATGCGGTTTTTCCAGAGACTGGATCCCGGACGAGCCCCCACGTGTAGCGCTCACTCCCGGAGGAGCCGCTGAAAATGAACCACGGGTCAGTCTCCCCGCACTAGGGGATAAATATACTCCAGCACCGTTGTGGATTTTATAAATTATATAGTTTACTAGAGTAAAAGGCATATAATGAGACACGGTGTTCGTAGATATATTTACAGTATTTCGTATCGCGGTAAACGCGCAGCGGAAAAAGAAATACGAGGCTTCGTATTTCGGGAAAATGCGCAGCCAAACAGAAAAATACAATGCTTCGTAATTTCGAGAAACGCGTAGCGGAAAAAGAATACAATATTTCGTAATTCGAGAAACGCGCAGCGGAAAACAAAATAATATGCGAATCTTTAACCCTTTTTAGGATATTAGGGAGTGAGTCCCGCACAGGTTACGTCCCGGACTGTAAGTGTATGTGTGTGTTATGGTACCCGGGTACTATTCAACTGGCCAGTGAATCTCTTAAACGATGTCTTCGACTAGTCAAGTTGGGGCCCTGTGGGTTTTAGAAACAAACAGCAGCGTGCTTTCTTGACTTTATAAACCGGCCTTGGAGGCCTCTCACCCATCCGCTCGATCACCAAGGTTCCTCTGACCCAGGACGTCCTTCCGCTCGGTGCCTTGCTGGGATACTGGCTATTGGATCCGTTGTCTGTCTCTCTTTGCTCCGACAGTGACTTGTCCAGCTACCGCCTGCTCTCCCATCCAATGGACCTGCGGTACTCCTAACTCGGGGGTCCTCCGCTTCCTTGACAGCGGCTTGGGTAATGCCTGTGGATCACTGGGTCTCCCTCTTACGAGGCTGGATAACCCAATCTGGAATCCCGGTAGGCCGCACCTGCGCTCCAGCCTAGTCGCTGTTCCGCTCTGCAGTACTGTGTCCTGTCTCATGCACTCCCTGGCGTGCTCTGCCAGCTATCTCCACGAGGCTCAGGATGTACAGCGTCTGTGTGCCACCCACTTCCTGTGTCTGTTCTCAAAGCATGCCGGGAAACGTAGTCCCAATGTTCAGTGTCTCTTATCACGCTTGTCTCCCTCCGGTGGCCAAAAATAGGTACTGCCACAGTAAGGTTTTAAACACAGCGCTACACATATATATATATATATATATATATATATATAGCAACAGGTTAAAGAATAGAGCTTAGAGGAACATCTGTAATGAGAATCTCTCATTGAGACCTCGAGGCTGCAACGTATCAAGTTCCTTTATCCAGTAAGCTTCTCTCCGAAGCAAAAGATTGCTCCGATCCTCTCCCCTCCTTAGGGGGGGCACATGTTCAATGGCTATAAACTTGAGCATCGGTAATTGGTGATTTTTCTCCAGATAATGTCTAGCGACCGGCTTGTCGCTGCTACCATCCCTATATGGATGGATGGATGAGCAATGACCCCGGATGCGTTCCCGTAAGGTGGTGTCCATTTTCCCGATATAGCAAAGACCACAGGGACAGGCAATTTTATATACCACAAACTCCGTGGTGCATGTTATTTGCTGGTAGATTTTATACCTATTAGATTTATGAGGATGATTAAATTTATTTCTGGGGATCATGTGACTACATGTTACACACCCCAGGCACCGAAAGCAACTACAACTCTCTTTTCTCATAACAATGTACAGGGTCTGTTTTAACCAGCATATCTCTTAAATTCTTCAGTCGATGGTAGCTCATCATTGGGAGAGATTTAAGGCTGCTGGGCAAACTCGGGTCCCCCACAACCACTGGCCAATTCCGATTCACAATTTTCTTGATGTCTCGTGCATATGGGGAAAATGTTGTGGTGAATACAGAACTCAAGTTTTTTTCTCGTTTCTCTTCAGGGTTTTTACACAGGTTCAAAGCTTGTTGCAAGACATGTCGGGGATAGCCCAGTTCCTGAAATCTGTCCCACATTTGTTTGATTTGACAGTCAATATTCTCAGGATCTGAATTGTTCCTAAATACACGTAGGAACTGGGTATACGGTATAGATTCCTTCAGGTGCCTAGGGTGTGAACTCTTCGCATGTAGAATAGTATTGCGATCAGTTGGTTTCTGGTACAATGTATATTGAAGATGATTAGACTGACAGTATATCTGGACGTCTACGACATGGGGAGCACAAAAGGTTAACCAGAGCTAGGACTTGGTGCTAACGGATTCTGCTTCCGCAGAATCCGTTAGCACCATCCAGAAAAATTTAAAAATAAATCGTATACTCACCTCCTGTCCCGTGGCGAGGACCGCGGCTCTGTCCGCCTCCTCAGTCCGGCGAGAGCAGGGAAAGACTGGGGGGAAAATCCCCCCAGTCTCCCCCTGCATATCACTATGCTGACTGGCCAGATCTCGCGAGGCGAGATCCGGCAGGTCATGTGACCGCCGGCGGCAGCTTCAATGGAGTCCTATGGACTCCATTAAGAGGATGCGTGCGGCTGCGCTTAACGCTGCCGCACGCATCCTGGGGGTTTACGCTCTGTAGCAATGCAGGCAGCATTTTTTGTACCTGCATTGTAATCTAGCGGTAAAATGGGCACACTAGGGGGAAAACTGTGAGCGCAGTTTTTCCTCCCTAGCGCCCCCGTTTTACCGCTAGGAATGTAATGTGGCCCACTGTCAGGAACCAGTGTTTTTTTGAAAAATCTTTTTTAATTAATTATAATGTCCAATGTCAGGACATTCCATTAGCTGATTTTTACACAGTTTTAGATCTTTGGCTAATTATGCCCAGAGGGCTAAAACTTTGGAGGCACCATCTGCAGTCCAAAAGCAAACAAAATCCGTAATTCAAATGCGCTCAGCACTGAGGTGAAGTGGCACAGCAGTGAAGGGGTTAAAAAGGTGTTAAAATGGTCTTTCAATATGCTAATGAGCGCTTTTCAATGCATTACAATGCAGAATTGAGATAAGTCGATTTTGCATGTGAAGGGGTTAAGGTACCATTAATACTAGACTAGTATGAAAGTTTATGCAAAGGACAAGGTGTGATTTATACTCATGTCGTTTCAGACAACCTTTCTAAATTCTAGCTGTTATAAATAAAGTTTATTTTAAAGAAAATAATCTTTGTAAAGCTGGATTTTTCACCCACCATATCGCACTACCCATTCCGATCTAAAATGTTAACATCCGTGGGACCAGATGGTTTATATCTAGTCCAATAAACATTCAGTCCTTTCGTATATTTGTTTTATTTTTTCTCCAAAAATAGGTCCTTAGTATGAAAGCAGTGTTATATTTAGCTAGAGTTAAAATTAGCCTCTTAAAATATCTCAGATCTTTAGGATAAGATGTGAATAAAATGAATATTCACTCTCAGTCAGTGCTTGTTGTTATTTCTACATATTTTAAATGCCAGCGCTCAAGCTTTGACAAAGTAAAAAATGGATCTGCACATTATGTGCATATATGGCAAAGTCAATCCATGATGATACTATTACAGCGCTGTAAAACACAAAATCTAGGTAATGGCTCTTGCCAAAGCATGAATCAGATGCATATTAGGCTCAAATCTGTTCTGTTTCCATTCCCTAAAAGCTCCGTATGAGCAATTGGCCATAATAATTAGGCTGATTGGAGCAGCAGACGTTGGCAGGAGACACTGCTCTGGCTGTCATCCCCAAGGGTATTTATTAACATTGTACTAAATATAGAGCAAACAAAAGTTCATTAGGTTTTCACTTCGGTCACCATGCTTTGAAAATAAGTTTTCTTTGTAAAGCTGAACTCAAGAGACGTACTAATAAACGGCATTTTCTTATTCCACCTTTGTTTTCACACTTATTACAGCATGTACCGCAAGATTTTATAATAAAACGATGTGGGAGAAAAGTGAGCGAAGCATAATTTGGGAGTAAAAGGCTTGTGTTAATGTATGACACCTGAGCATCCCATTGGTTCAAGGCATTTTAACCTCATTCACTACCAAGATCAAGTATACACCTGCTTTTGCCCCAATATTGAGTATACTCGGTGTGAGCTAATTCTGGAGCAATGCGAAGGAATTTCATTTATTGCAAATGAGCTACAGAACAAGTGCCTTAAAATCTCAATTTATCATATAGGACAACTGATGTGTTGAAAGTATTTGAAAAGTTTTTTGAGATCTGTTTTTCCTGCACACAACCCCTCTGAAGCTCAAGCTGTAATGTACTAACCTGCCACCTACTTGTATGTAGGTGTCAAAGAGGGTTAAGTAGAAAATGAAACAATAAAAAAGGATGTCATTTGCGCTCACCTCTGTGGCTTCATGCAAAACAAAACACAGAGGTTTTGGTTTACTTGAAAGGCCATTAAATTGTAAACCTACCTGCCACGTCACAGCACCTCTGGTCAGGTGGGTATACCTAAAGAAACCAAAAGCTGCTCTCTAAGCAACCTCCAACTGCATATCCTCATGCTGGATGAGGATTCGGTAGGACCCACCTGACCAGAGATGCTGTGACATGGCTTACACTTTAATGGCCATTCGAGTAAACCAAAACCTCTGTTTTGTTTCGCATGAAGCTACAGAGGTGAGGGCAAATGGTAACATTTTTTATTGTTATGTTTTATACTTGAAGCAGGCTGGATACTTCTGGTCTAAACAGCCACCCTATTAGGGAATGGGCACAAAAAATTTTTTTCTGCATTTTAAGTAGAATATGACCTAAACCCCTGGTAGGGTACAGATAAATCCTGCTCCCTGTTCTCATAGGAGGGGAATTGCATTTTTTGTAGATAAAACATCAGTAGTTTTGCATTGAAGACTGCAAATTATTTTGACGGCACCACATGTTTAAATGCATTTAGTTAGGAACTCCCATGAGGTTTGCCTGACGTTATGACAATGAAGCATAACAAAAGAAATGGAATCAAATACCTTCATATACAGTAGGAATAGTGTGCTGATATTTTGGTTTTCTTCCATAATGTAGACGCAGTAGCCTTTTTGGCCAGTAGAGGCCAACCAACTCCTGTCAGCCAATGTATGCACTACAACAGGGCAAACATTAGAAACATAGAAACATAGAAAATGTCGGCAGATAAGAACCTTTCGGCCCATCTAATCTGCCCAATTACATGGATACTTTACCTGGATTTATCTTTTGTTTAGGATAGCCTTATGCCTATCCCATGCCTGCTTAAATTCAATTATTGTTTTGGCCTCTACCACTTCAACTGGAAGGCTGTTCCATGTATCCACCACCCTCTCAGTAACATAATGCTTCCTGATGTTACTTTTAAACCTTTGCCCCTCTAATCTAAGACTATGTCCTCTTGTTTTGCTACTTTGTTTCCTTTTAAATATACTCCCTTCATCTACCTTGTGGATTCCCTTTACGTATTTAAATGTTTCTATCATATCTCTGTCTCGTCTTTTTTCCAAGCTATACATTCACACTATACTGTACAATGCAGTATCTGATTGACCAAACACATACAAATGAATGACTCCGCTACTCCAATGATACCTTCTAAGGCTAGGGTCAGACGAACGCATTTTTATGTTGTCTGTGAAAAAGTGCGTTCGAACGAATGGACGCATTTTTTCACAGAATACGTGATAGCGGTCATACTATGCGCATTTTCGTCCGTGATTTTGTACGGATCATCAATAAAACTCTTTTTGTGTCTGGACGTTATGTTGGCCGGACATTAGCAGCGTCTGACGTCTCCTAATCACACACACACGCCGCTAGCGGACACAGCGCACTCTGTACGTCAGTACCTGCGGTTTCACGTTCTCGAAAAAATGCGTTCATTTTCCACTTGCGTTGCGCTGCCGCACTTTTGTGCGACCGTACTTCGTATATTGGCCGTCATTGCCCGGCACTTGCTGCTAGTGCGGCCGTGATTAAGTGCGGCTTCACGCGCGTTCGCACTGCCTCAGTCTGACCCTAGCCTAATACGGAGACACAGGCAGCATATTTCAAATAAATCTGTGTTTTTAAAGGTTCACTGCAAAGTCCCAATGAGAAAACCAATCACTTTGCGTTGCCTTACCTTTTAATCAGCACCGGTTTGATGGATGTGTTATTTTATTTATTTATTTATTTATAAAGGATTTTACCAGGAAGGATACATTGAGATTTCTCTCGTTTTCAAGTATGTCCTGGGTTCAAGAACATTGAAGTGTTACAGTTACAGAAATACAAAGTAATACAATGCAAGATATTATAAAAACAACACAAATATACAGATTAACAGAAAATAAATATGTAGTAAATATAGTCACTTGGTTACAGGTTTACAGGTGCATTCTGTATTGAGGTATGTTAGTAAGGAGCTTTTGAGTGACTTAAGACTGGGGGAAGATTTGATGGTGTCTGGGAGGTTATTCCATAATTGTGGTGCTCTGTAGGAAAATGAGGACCGATCCACTGTCTTTTTGTATTGTGGTATAGCAAGTAAGGTGCTGGTCCTGGATCGGAGGTTATAGGATGAGGGAGCTGCTGGGGGAAGCAGTCTATTCAGGTAGGGTGGCAGCTTCCCAGAGATGCTCTTAAACACCAGGCTGGAAAGGTGAAGGGTGCGTCTGGATTCCAGCGATGGCCAGTTTAGCTCTTTTAACATGTCACAATGGTGGGTCATGTAGTTACATTGTAGCGCAAAGTGGCAGAATGAGTTATACAATGTAGTAAGTTTATGAAGGTGTGTTTGCGGGGCGGCTGCATACACTACATCTCCGTAATCAATAGCCGGCATAAGCATTTGCTGTACAATCTGCTTTCTTACCGCGGGACTCAGGCAGGATTTGTTTCTGTACAGGGCATCTAGTTTGGGGTAGAGTTTAGATGAGAGTTTTTCGATGTGGGGGCCAAAGGATAGATTAGGGTCCAACCACATACCTAGATATTTGAGAGAAGTGACTGTGGTCAGCGTGCCATTTTATTTTGCCCCAACACATAGATGGGGATTTTGCAATTTGTGTAGTTTAGGTGCTGTTCCAAAGAGCATCGTTACAGTTCTGTCAGTATTTAAAAAAAGTTTGTTGTTTTTGATCCACTTTTCTACCTCTGTGAATTGTTCTTGCAGCACGGCCTCCAGCTGTGGGAGATTTGGTTTGCTGGTATAGATCACAGTCGTCTGCGTACATATGTACAGTTGAGGCTTTGCAGACGTTGGGCAGATCATTTATGAATATTGTGAATAGCAGGGGGCCTAGTATTGAGCCTTGGGGTACACCGCAAGTGACTGGGAGCGGGAGGGAGGAGCTGCCAGAAATTGACATATATTGTGATTGGTCGGATACATATGATTGAAGCCAGGTTAGCGTGCAATCACCAATGCCAGAGTTTTTAAGTTTTTCTAACAAGATGCCATGGTCTACCGTGTCAAAGGCCTTGGCAAAATCAAGGAAGATGGCTCCAGTTAGGTTTCTTTGTTCCATCCCAGCCTGGATATCATTGCAGACTTTTAAAAGGGCGGTTATAGTTGAGTGATTTGGACGAAAGCCTGATTGATCCGGGGTTAAGTAGTTCCAATATTGATAATAATCACGTAATTGTGTGTAGACACATTTTTCCAAGACTTTTGACATTACAGGGAGCAACGATATCGGTGTTAATTAAAATATGTAAGACATGCTGCCTTTAAAGAGCATTAACTTTTTTTGTACAAAAGAACAAATATTCTGACGGCTATATGTGAACACTTTGCACCAATAATCCAGTAACAGCGATCCTAGGCTTGCCAGATCGGCCATGTTTTTCTGGACCCATATTACTATTTTCCTGCAGAGGGGAGCACAGGGAAAAGAGTTGCCCTGCAAAATGTATAATTCATATGCTACAAGAAGGAAATACTAGGGTCTATTCTCAAAGCATTGAACTCAATTTCACTTCTTTTCATTTTGGCTCCCTTCGGCGATTCCATTTCATTGAAAACACTGCGACATCACTATCTATCGGATGTTAACTGTATTTTGGCGAAAATTGCCCATAAGCACCAAACTGTGTCAAATTTGCCTTGGCAGATTTCAAAAAAGCTAAATTAAATAGGAAGTCTCCTATTCTCCTAATAGGAGGTTAAGCAATAAAAAATTTACTAAAAATGTATTTGAATAGTAAAAGTCCTTTATAAAATAATAGAAAAGGTTTGTTAAAAATAATAAGTCTTTTTAAAAATGATTTTTGTACAGAATAAAAATGATCTTAGAAAAATTTTTTTTACAGTTATTACATTAAAACCTGTTTAAACCTGTCGAATTGAAACGCCAAAGTGAGATAATTTCAACGCAATTTCTTTGCAAGTCAGCATTCTGTGAATAGACAAATTGATAGTTCTTTATGGGACAGTTTCAGTGTGCCGAATTGCATCGTATTTTGCTGTCAGTTCGCCTGTGTTCGGTGATTTGACAGCTCATTGAATACACAAATTGCTACGAAGTTGCACCTACTGTGAAATTCACCATTCGGTGCAATTTGGTGGCAAATACAGACATTTAGTGAATAACCCTCACAGGTGGGTCACCTGGGATTTCTTTTTGATTTCTTACCTGCAGCATATGGATTCCACATGCTGCATGGTGGCATTTTTATGCACTGCCCATCAGTATGAATCCGTTATATGTGCCCAGGAAAACATGGCCAATGTGAGCCACTATGTGTGACTGTACTGATGTGCCTCCCAGCGGCTGTCGCAGCGTTGTGATGCTTCAACGGGGCCAGACACACGCTGTAGCGTGCGCACGAATTGTGTGGGCTACAATCGGATGTGCAGAGAGCCTTGCCGTCAAAACGCTAGACGCGCGTTGAATGGGCCTGCAAAGCGTGATCCTCCATAGGGATCCTCCAACGCACTAACTGCGCTCAGCGAGGTGGCCAAATGGGCGTCAGATTGGAAGGAACGTCCAATCTCACGGACGTTCCTTCTGCTCTCAAAGACGCTCGTCTGACCCCGGCCTAACACAGAAACTCTGGGTAAGATGGCGTTAGGGAGCCACCATTCTTTTTGTATTACTGGCTTTACTATGATCCAACATCTGTGTGTTGTTGCTCGGATCATAATTTTTGGGAAGTGCTAATAGATATCGGCAGCGGCCTCCAGTCATGCAAGTCCCAGTTTCAAAGCAAGGATCCTTTAATATACAAAGAGAGGACACAGGGATTGCAAAAGAAATCATTTAACACTGACTTGCGGCAGTCAATAACTTTTTCATTACCAGCTCCAGACAGGAATAACAAGTGACCATAGAATAGAGTGCTGTTCTACAGGTGCCTCAATAATAGCACATCCTAATCAAAATATAGCAAGAACACCTGTGTCTAAGGCAACCGCAACAGCCAAGCCGCAACAGGAGCTATGGTCTCTACCGGACCAGGGCACAAAATAACGAGTGGGGCTGTTAGAATGAATGAGTGAGATATTCAGCATAACAGATCCAGTGGAATAAAGCGACTAGTCCTGCCCAGCTCTAGTATTTACAGTATATCAATTTACCAAGGGGAGCATAAGCAGAGATATTCATCTGTTGAATGTTTTTTTAACACAATATACCATCTGACTGTACCTTTTTATATATAATTTGATTTCAATGGTAAAAGTTGATGGCTTGTTTTGACAGTTTATCTTTTAGTAAAACATCGAATTGTCCCATTGCGCTAGTTTCTAGGTTCGTTCCATAGCAAAACATTATAGTGGGTTCATTCTCCACCGTGCAATGTGAATTTATCACCAACATCGTTCCTGTCTGTATTTGCACAAGCCATACAGACAGGCAGATATAAAAGTATCTTCTAAGGCTAGGGTCAGATGAGAGAATTTTGTACTGACTGTGCGTCCGTGCAGTACGGACGTACTTACTGACTGACAACGAGGTAGTGGCCAAACAGTCCGTTTTTTTCACTGACGGATTTCTTGACTGATGTAGCAGGGAAAATAAATTACAATGAAAAAACATTCTGTCCGTCAAAAATGCTGGACGTATAAATGCAGTCCGTCTGACCACGCTCCATCACTCACACACAAAGCTATGCGGACGTTGTGGACGTGGCGCACTCCGCACGTCCGTTCTAGCAGTATTACGTTCTTGCCTAACCTGCGTCCGTTTGCAGCGTCCGTCAGCCCCCGCACTTCTGTGCGGACGTACTTCATGTGTGGGGCTCCATTTAACACAATTGTATGCTATCACGGACGTACTTATGTGCGGCAACACGGACGTTAACACTGCATTCGTCTGACCCCAGCCTAAATCTGTATTTTTTTTAAGCTACTCATCTAAACAGGATTAAGATCATTTCTATATTTGGAAACCATTCCTACAGTCTGACTGTAAGTAAAAGCAGTATCCCAATAAATTTAAATATTAATATTTATAAATAAAAGGAAGAGGCCATTTGAGGAAACACCAGCTATAACTGAACTAACTTTATATTTTTAAACTTTTACAAGAAAAAAACGAAGCGCGGTCCAAAGCCATTAGAATATATTTACAAATGTGTAAACACGTTGCAGCTGTGGCTTTTTTTCTTTTCTTTTAGTAACTGTGCTTTGTAATTTATAAGTTCCAAGAAAAGATCCTTCTTCATATGTTTTCAAGATGCAGCACATCCTTCAGTAAGAAAAACACAGGTCTCCCTATATTTTATAAATATATATACATAAAATTATTTTTTTAGTTTATTTTATACTTTTTTCAGTTATACTTTAGAGCTCTGTGATGCACTCATACACACCACATATTACTGTGAGTTTTGTTGCTGTAAACCTCTGTGATTTTTCACTCATACACACTGCACATTACTGTGAGTTTTATTGCTGTGGGGCTCTGTGATACACTCATACACACCACACATTACTGTGCATTTTATTGCTGTGGAGCTCTGTGATACGTTCATACAAACTGCACATTGCTGTGGAGCTCTGTGATATGCTCATACACACCGCACATTACTGTGAATTTTATTGCTGTGGAGCTCTATGATACACTCATACACAGCGCACATTACTGTGAGATTTATTGCTGTGGAGCTCTGTGAGATGCACATAGTGCACATTACATTAAAAATGGGATGGACTGAAGAGGTCATAGTGGACCTGGAAAAAATAGAACACTGATTGTCTGGAGTCAACATTGTGGACCTGGAGGGGAGCAATGCATGTTGACGGGAGGGGGGACAAAATATATGTTTTTGCCTTGGGGGGGGGCGTTCCTGCACCTGGGCCCTGAGGTTTCTAGTTACGCCTCTGCTACTGTTGGAAATGGGCAGGAGTCTACAATATAAAATAGAAATAGAAAGAATATATTCAGTACCTTTAGGGGTTTATTCACTAAATACTGTTGTTGCAACCATGTAAAACTTTGGTGATCCGAATAGGGAAAATCAAAGAACAGTGTTTAGTAAGTAACCCCTTTAATATCATTTTAAGAAGAAGAAATGGGGACAAATACATGCATATCATAAGTACACTTTTATGCCCTTTGCACCAAATTTGAATGTGGTGCATATTGGTGATCTCTCCTGAATTTGTAGGCCCAGTCCTTTCTTGGCCCCAACTCCCTCTGTCAAACAATTGTTCTTTGGTGTCTCCGTCCCCAATAAGTGCAATGTAAGCACACCGACAGGCATGTAACTAACGTTGTCTGCTCAACAGGGATTGACTGACATGACAAAGGGCATTTTCCAAGTCAAGCAGCATTCTGTCAACATGAAGCAGCTTGACTTAATGCTGTGTGTCATTAAGCTGAATAATGCTATTATCCCAAAATGCTTTGTAAGGTGAAACATGTAAAGTGATAGGGCTATATTACAATCCTAGCATTAAAACGTGGGCGCAAGGGAGGAAAACCTGCGCCCGCAGGTTCAAAAAATGCTGCCTGCATTGTTACCGCTTGTCAACCCCCGAGATGCTCACGGCAGCAGGGAGCGCAGCTGCGAGCATCCACTTGATGGAGTCCATAGGACTCCATTGAGTTTCCCCCTGCCGGTCAGTGTAGTGATACGCAGGGAGAGACTGGGGGGACTTTTTCCCCCAGTCGTTCCCTGCTCCCACCGGACGGAGGAGGCGGTTGGAGCCGCTGTCCTCGCTGCGGGACAGGAGGTGAGTATCTGAGTTTTTTTTTTGTTTTTTTAGGCTGGTGTTAACGGATTCTGCAGAAGCGGAATCCGTTAACACCAATTCCAGGCTGTGGTTAAATTTTTGCTAACCACAGCCGGACGTTAATCAGCGCTAGTAGATTGTAATCCTAACACTGATTAACACTTTGCGTTCCCTATGTTACGTATAGGGACAGGGGCGGACTGACCCATCGGGCACTGCTCGAGGGCCCCGATGGGTGGGGGTCCCGGATTGGCCTTGCAGGGGTAGGGCAAAGTGTCTCCCATTCACGCTGCAGCGTGTGGGACCAAACTCCCACACGCTGCGCCGGAAGTGTAGGCACCGCGGGGGGGGGGAGAGGAGGAAGGAGACAAGGCTGCCTGCTCACATGGGACATGCTGGCCACACCCCCTCTCACAGCAGCAACCAGAGCCTCCCCTGCTCATGTGCTGGAAGTGTCCAACACTTGCAGGGAGGGACAGAGACCAGCTGGACCTCGGAGGCAGCAAGGGAATCCAGGGTGAGGGTAAGTATGTCACAAACCAGTGCGTGTGTGTATGTGCAGGGACTGTTTGTGTGTGTGTGTGCAGGGATTGTGTGTGAAGGGATTGTGTGTGTGTGCAGAGATTGCGTGTGTGCAGGGACTGTGTGTGTGTGCGTGTATTGTGTGTGCGTGCGCGCAGAGATTGTGTGTGCCTGCGTGCAGACATTGTGTGTGCTTGCGCGCAGGGATTTTGTGTGTGCGGGTATTGTGTGTGTGAGCGGGAATAGAAACATAGAAAAATGTCGGCAGATAAGAACCTTTCGGCCCATCTAGTCTGCCCAATTACATGGATACTTTACCTGGATTTATCTTTTGTTTAGGATAGCCTTATGCCTATCCCATGCTTGCTTAAATTCAATAACTGTTGAATTGTGTGTGTGCATGCAGGGATTCTGTATGCGCGTGCGTGCATGTTTTGTATGTGTGCGTGTGTGCAGGGATTGTGTGTGTGTGCGTAGGGATGGGGTGTGTGGGAGCAGGGGTGGTGTGAAATTAAATGAACTGGGGAGAAATTTACTGGGGGGTTGTGGAGCTCTGTGATACACTAATACACACTGCACATTACTGTGAGTTTTAATGCTGTGGAGCGCCGTGATACACTAATACACACTGCACATTACTGTGAGTTTTATTGCTGTGGAGCTCAGTGATACGCTTATACACACGGCACATTACTGTATCAGAGCTGCACAACAATAAAACTCACAGTAATGTGCAGTGTGTATGAGCATATGACAGAGATCCACAACAATAAAACTCACAGTAATGTGGGGTGTGTATGAGCGTGAGTTTTATTGCTGTGGAGCTCTGTGATATGCTCATACACACCGCACATTACTGTGAGTTTTATTGCTGTGGAGCTCTGCGAGACCACATTACTGTGAGTTTTATTGCTGTGGAGCTCTGTGATACGCTCATACACACCGCACATTACTGTGAGTTTTATTGCAGTGGAGCTCTGTGATACGCTCATACACACCGCACATTACTGTGAGTTTTATTGCAGTGGAGCTCTGTGATACACTCATACACACCGCACATTACTGTGTGTTTAATTGCTGTGGAGCTCTGTAATGTGCAGTGTGTACAAGTGTATCAGTAATGTACAGCATCTTATAAACCTGAAAAGTGATCAGTAGTTTCCCACATTTGCAACAATGACATTCTGGGCCGCGGCGCAGCCTTAGCTGCAATGAGTGGGTGATGGCTGCTGCAGCAGAGTGGTTGCCATCTGTAAGTCTGGTGGGGGCACAATGGATCCCCCATTTCGCTGTTGGGCCCAAGTGGATTTTCTCTTTTTTTGGGGGGGGTTGACCTTTTGTGGGCATGGCACAAGGGGCCCCAGGATCTCCTATTGCCCGGGGGCCCCATTAGTTGTCAGTCCTCCCCTGTATAGGGAGCACAAAGTACAGTAACCTCGCGCTGAAAAGCGCAAGGTACCAAACGGAAACAGGTTACTTAACCCGTTTGCACTTGGATCGTAATATGCGGTAGACACCGCAGCTAACATTAATGCTCACGCAAGTGAGCGTTAACGTCAGGAATGTAATGTGGCCCACAATGTACAAGTAAAATCACTAGTCATAAACAGAGCCCAGGTTCCAAGGAAAACACAGACTTTCAACTTGCTATTCTGCGGACCAAAGAAACATGTACTGCACCATAAAAATATAGGATGATCACCCATTATCTGAGTTGCTCAAGACAACAAGCATTTTGCTTTTCACATTCTTCCAGCTTTTGCAATCCTGCTAGGATTCTATACAGCCAGTGGGGAATGAGAGAGGAGGCAGGAGGACCATAATGCTGCGCAAAGTCATATTGTACCAGAATATGGAGACCATTGTGGTGTTTCTTTAAAGAGGGCAATCATGAGATTGGCCCTCTGCTTTTGGCGTTGGTACATCGGCGCTTTAGACTGGGTATCAGTAGTCAGATGGCTGCAAAAAGCAGAAGAACCATGAAAGGGCAGCTTTTCTGATTTCACTTGTCACACATCCCCTGGTGTACAGTATATATCTCTAGGATTGGTAGCTCATTTAACTGGGAAACAGATAAAATCTATACATTTACCAGCAATTTGGCATTAAAGGTTCCTTTTAAAGAACTTTATTCCCATCCCAAGTGACATTTAAACTCTCAAAAGCATTTTTTTCAGAGCTAGGATGTTTTTTTATGATAAATATTTGTTATGGGCACCAATTAAAAGGAGAGTATCAGAGTGTATAACAGCTTAAAATATCATTCTTTAACTTTGCAAAAATGTTTTCTGCATGTCCTGTCTGCATACAGTCATGTGTTACAATCATGGCCGCTCATCCATGATGTTCCGTGTATTATGGAATTTCACTAGAGAGTACCTCTGATGCCCTATTGTGCCAATGTTTATCTTTGAGGTGCTGTGGAGGTGTAAATAAGAAGAGAGGAGAATTCTCGTTATGGAAGGGTGTCGTGGGGACCCTGATTGTCAAACACACAAACGCCATAAATACAGCCAATACGGGCTCTTAAACATGTGAGTGTGATAATTACTGTGAAAACTATATTTGTAAACGCTCTATACATGTTATGCTATGTGATTATTTTATGTTTTTTCTTTTATGTGGATGATTTATGAGAATGCTGATCTATGTCTCCTATACCTGTATGTATTGTGTTTGCAGTAAGTGTCTTCCCATTGTAACAGGCAAACTATTGCTTATGGTGTATGCGCCAAACCACTGCATATCATGACAAATATATACATTGCCAGGAGGGACCTAGAGACCAATGGAAAACGACATCCTGGCATCCCTATCCATACCCAATTTTCACATATTCTTGTCCAGACATGACACAATAGTGCAAATTATATCACAAAACTGCTAGAAAGACTACTGGTAGTCTATGACCACTTAAATCCTCTTCCTATCCTCCAACTCGCTTGACCCCCTGCAATCTGGCTTTCGCTCCCAACACTAAACAGAAAACGCTCTCACAAAGGTTACTAATGACCTCCTTTCTGCTAAATGCAATGGCCACTACTCCATACTGATCCAAGTTAACCTCTCAGCTGCCTTTGATACAGTCGACCATCCCCTCCTCCTAAAGACCCTCTTCTCCCTTGGTCACTGTGATACCACCCTCTCCTGGCTAAAATCTTACCTCTTCAATAGATCCTTTTCAGTATCCCTTGATCGCAATTCTTCCTCTTCAATGCCTCTGTCAGTGGGCATACCACAAGGCTCAGTCCTAGGTCCTCTGCTCTTCTCTATCTATACCTGCTCACTGGGTAAACTTATCACCAACTTTGGCTTCAAGTATTACCTATACGCTGATGACACTCAGATCAACCTCTGCGCTAATGATCTCTCTCCCTCTGTTCTCTCTCAGGTCAGTGACTGTGGAATCTCTGTCAGGATGGCCTCTCACTACCTGAAGATCAATATGTCCAAGACCGAGCTCCTTCTAATTCCCCCCTCTAACTCTACTCCGATTTTTGACTTCTCTATAATTGTGGACGTATCATCATCCTTCCTTTAGCCCAAGTCTGCTGCCTCAGAGTGACTCTTGGCTCTAGTCTTACCTTCAGCCCCTACATCCAATCACTCTCCTCATCTTGCCGCAATCACCTCCGCAATATCGCCAAAATTCGTCCATTTCTGACTGCCAACACCACCAAGCAACTTATCCACTCGCTTGTTATCTCCCGCCTGGACTACTGCAACAACCTCCTGACTGGCCGTCCTATCTCCCACCTCTCCCCCCTGCAGTCCATCTTAAACACTTCAGCCCGGCTTATCCACCTCATCCGTCGCTCTGTCTCTGCCGCTCCTCTCTGTGAATCTGTACACTGGCTCCCCATCCACAGCAGAATCAAATTCAAACTACTCACCCTGACCTACAAAACCCTCACTAATGCTGCTCCTCACTACCTGTCCTCACTAATCACCAAATACACCCCAGCCTGTCCCCTATGATCCAACAATGAGCCGCGTTTGGCATCCTCCACCAAAACCTCTTCACATGCCAGAGTGCAGGACTTCTCTCGTGCGGCACCAACCCTATGGAATGCGCTTAATATCAGACTGTCCCCAAATCTGGCTTAATTTAATCGTTCCCTAATGATCTTTCTGTTTAGGGAAGCCTACCATCTGACTCTGTAACAAGACATCCTATCGACCCAAAAACGGTCCTCACCTCTCCCTGCATTAACGCATCACTGCAGCCCCCCTTTCCGGTTTCTAATCCCCTCACCA
Source organism: Leptobrachium leishanense (assembly GCA_009667805.1). Lineage (NCBI taxonomy): Eukaryota > Metazoa > Chordata > Amphibia > Anura > Megophryidae > Leptobrachium > Leptobrachium leishanense. The sequence goes on from CM019066.1 coordinate 165,347,939, forward strand.
TCTAGAATGTAAATTCCCAGAGGAATAGGGCCTCATGTCCTCCTGTATCTGTTGGCAGGAATACTGACCTGCCTCCTGTATGTATTGTAGAATTGTCCTGCCTTTACCCATTGCACCTTTGTACAGCACTATGGAATATGTTTGCGTTTAATAAATAATAATGAATAATAATATTAATCACAAGGTGGACATGAATAAAGTGGATTACAGCACAAAAACACAATGGTCTGAGAACAGGGCGATGTTTCGCAAACTAGGCAAAGACCATTCAAACGTTTCATAGATCTAAACCATATTCTATGGGGGGTGGGGGGGGTTGGAAAGGGCTGCAGTGACACACATAGTAATGACAACAGAAATAATAACAGTAACATATATACCTAGACAATAACAATATGAACAAAAACAATATTCCCACATAACACTGATACCCTGTACCCTTATAGGCACAGGGTGACTTGAATATAGGAGAAGGTTGGAGAATAAAACAACGTGCCAGACTCCCCAAAACAGTCCCACAACTCCCAAAAGTAATGCCAAATTCAGGTATCCCGAGTTCAAATTGAGTTTTGTCACAGTGAGAGAGAAACTACTATACACACCTTGCATTACTGTGAGTTTTATTTCTGTGGAGTCCTGTGATACTCTCATTCACACTGCACATTACAGTGAGTTTTATTGCTGTGGAGCTCTGTGATACATGTGAGTGTGTTGGAGGGGGGGCAGCATTTCATCCTTGGAGCCAGACAGCACAATATGTTGGGCCGGCCCTGGTTACAATGTCTCTGCGCATTCATATTGCTGATGAAAAAATGTGTGTCTAGTTATCAAAATTTTGTTCTCAGTTATTTTTTCCTTTGAAGCCAAATCACATATTTATAACATGTTTGCCTTTGCTATTTATTGACGTCTGTTTTTTGTCTGATAAATACAAATTTCCCTTGAGCACAGAGACGATGAAACTTAGTACATGTTGCAGTTGCTATTTATAGTTTGTTTATAGTATGTGATATCTCTAAGAGGATTTGAATATTGCTCCACGACAACCCGAAAATATTAATTTAACATACTTCTTAATATAGTACAGTCTCACTCCGTGTTGTAATTTTGCACTGTATATTGATATTGCCAGTTGTTAATATCACACGAGTGTTTGGGGAAAAAAAAAAGGCAATATGTTAGGGTTTCCACCCGTCCAGGCTTCACCCGGACCGTCCGGTTTTCAGTTCACCTGCCACACGGACACATGACTCGGCTCGGACTCATGTGCCACCTGCATCCCTCTACACATGGCACTGACTACACCTTTACCAGGGTCCTCCGGCTATCACATAAGCCGCAGAACAGGTTTGTTCACTCACATGTTGGCTGTGTGCGAGTGAGAGATGGACGCAGCGCCTCTGCTGACAAGTGGGGGTGGTCACGTCACATGGTGTGGTCAGTGACATCTCTTCCAGTTCCTCCCCACTGCCAGGTCTGCCTCCTCCTCCCATCAGCCCATTGCAGGCTTGCTCCCGCTCAGGCAGGCACACGTGAACTGGGTTGGTTACTCCTGGTTGTTGCAGCACACTGGTATGCCAGCGTACAGGACACAATCATCAGCAAACGAGGTCTCTGATAACAGTCTCTTTCACTTTGGCAATAGCCTAAATTTTCCTCAGATAGAAGAGGTTCCTGTCCACTCTCTACTTGAGGCCAGTTCCAGCTCCGTTATCCTTGAAGGCATTATTCAGCATGGTCGTATAGATGATACTGAATAGTGTAGGTGCAAGTACATATCCACATAAACCATTTTTAGCTGGGAAATGCCCTGGAGGTTTATCTGGCGTTCAGCACTCTGGACATCATACCATCGTAGAAGTGGCATGTTGTCTGAATCAATTTGGGAGGACAGCTGAACCTTGACATGATCCTTCACAGGCCTTGACGACTGACAGTGTAAACTGCTGTCATGAGGTCAAATGTGATTTTGCTCCTGATCTTTCTCCTGTAGTTGTCAGGTGGAAAAGATCATGTCTATAGTCCTGCGTCCCTAGTGGAATATACATTGCGACTGTGGCAACAGGTCAAACTCCAGATGAGTGACCAGACAATTCAACAGAACTGTTGCAAGGATTTTGCCTAAATGGAATGCAGTGAAATTTCTTGGTGGTTATCACATTCTCGCCTCATTGCGAGATGAATGATGGAGTCATCTATAACTTTCTGAGAAATATTGCTACATAAATATAGTACCCTTCAAGCAATGATATATACAATCATGTACGTAAACATGAACTACACATATGGCCGTTTACAAAGGGAGCTGTGCAAAAAATCATTCTAATGCTGCTTCTGATAAGTGAAACACAGAAAAAAGAAAAGACTCTCAAAGGCACAAAACATGCAGATCTCCATGTATATGTGATACTAAACATAAAAACCCTACTTTTATAATAATATTGTCCACAAGGATCCCAATAATCGCTCCAGTCCATGAAGCATGCAAGAAAAAATACAAAACATATAATGCAAATATTACTTAAAGCGTTAAATGAAATTAAAGTCAGTGTCTCCCCAGTCACTTGGTTAAGAGCCTGTTGCCTTTGGTACAATTGACCACTCGCTCCTCCTTCAAACTCTTTGTGATATAGGCCTCCAAGGTACTGTTCTTTCATGGTTCTCTTCCTACCTGTCCCAACGGTCGTTTAGTGTCTCTTTTTTTAGAAGTACCTCACCAGGAGACCTGTCTCTGTTGGGGTGCCCCAAGGTTTAGTACTGGGCCCATTTTTCCCCAATCTACACTGCCTCTCTAGGCAATCTGATCGGCTCCTTTGGATTCCAGTACCACCTATACGCTGATGACACTCAAATACACCTCCTCCTCCCCTGATCTCTCTCCTGCTCTCCTGGATCGAGTCACTGACTGTCTCTATGTCGTCTCTAACTGGATGTCTTCCCACTTCCTTAAACTCAATCTTGCGAAAACTGAAATTCTCCTCATTCTTCCCTCGAAGACGAACCCCCGCCACCTATTTCTCTACAGGTAAATAAAACATTTAGCTCGCTGCCTTGGTATCACTTTTGATTCTGACTTAGTCACAAAATCCTGTTACTATCAACTCAAGAACATTGCCCATGTTCGCCCCTTCCTGACACAAGATACCACGAAGGTGCTGGTTCATGCACTTGTCATTTCACCACTTGATTTCTGTAACTCACTTCTTATTGTCCTCCTCAACGCCTGTATTGCCCCTTTGTAATCCATAATGAATGCAGCTGCCATTCTTATTTTTCTTATCTGATGCTCCTCCCCCCCTCTGCCGGTTCCTCCATTGGCTTCCTGTATATTTCAGGATACAGTTTCAAATACTGACGCTCACATTCAAATCGTCAAAAACTCTACTCCGCAAACATGTCTCGTCTAGACCACTCTGGCCGGTGGGCATCCACCTGTCCTCGGTCTACAGCCACGCTGCCAACCCTTGTCTTCAAGACTTCTCAAGGGCAGCTCCGGTCCTGTGGAGTGACTTACCTCACACTATCAAACTCTTCTGTAATCTTCGGGTCTTCAAGGAATCCCTCAAAACCGATCTCTACAGATCAGCATACCATATTACTGATGCAACCCATACATCTGCTCACCTACTCACAAGTCATGACTGAGGCCACTTCCATGACCCAAACCATATCTGAACCACTGACCCTAGTGATTCTGATGACCAATAAAGCTCCCCTTGTGTTCGTCCACCACAATCCTTCTAGATTGTAAGATCCTATGAGCAAGGCCCTCTACACCTCTTGTATCCAGCTTGTACTAGTTTGTGTCTTTTTACCTTTGGTTATTGTAAAGCGCTGCGGAAACTGTTGGCGCTAGATAAATGATGATAATAATAAATAATAATTGTGGGCGTGGATCATCATGGGGAAGATTCGGGGAGCAGCATGGCAAAGCGTGGCCTCCATTCAAGTAGGGTTGGAAAGAAGAGGAATCCCCTACCTGGTGGTGTGCAGCAGTTGAATGTACGATTCGTGAGTGTATCATGTGAACAAGTAATATTTTAGGAAAATATTTAGGTCTCATGATAAGGACTTCCAAATAACTCAAGTTCCATAAACAAAAAGTAACAAGGAGGTGAATTACAATAGTGTGCCTTGTGTATTCTACTACATTAAAGTTAAAATAAAAGGCTAAGTAAGCCTCAGAAAAGTCATTGTCTTAGTACATATTTTTTTCACCCAAAGCCAGGTTACTTTACCCAATTCTTTAATTCTGAGTAATTCTCTTTCTTGATTCTTGAAAATATGAATTTGATACCAATAGACACGTAACATTGAAGGGTGTAGGGTAAGGATCCATATGTTTTAGAACTTCATCTCCCATGATGCTTAGCTGCTCATTAAATTGGCAGAGCGACATGGGAAATCTCCAAAACATCTGGAGGTTCACAATTGCTGTCCAATGGTTTTGGGTCCTTTTTTTACCTGACTCATTCCATAAGCTTCAGAGACAGTGGTGTAATCCCATAACTTTCCACAATTTAAATTAAAAATGTTTTGTAGAGAAAAAAGACAAACGAAATGACTAACCTTGCAACCAGATTGTGACCAGTTTTATTTCATTTCTGCAAGCAAAACTTGATTTGATACAAAAGTTGATTGATGATACAATGTAACCATCCACTCAAGCGAAAAGAAAACTGCGCTTGGACACTTGATGCAATTATCGGGCCAGCGTTTAGAGTTCTAATACACAGAATCTACAGCCATAAGTTAAAAGAAAAGCCACATGAGCTGCATTTCTGACAAGTGATTAAATACGTATCTGTGATTTCCGCCACGTAAGACGTTAACCATTTGAGTGCCAGTGGAGTGAAGCAACATGAAGCAAAGCCCCATCCAGAACCCAAAGGGCCAAAACTTCATCCCTAAATGGAGTGTGCATAATGATATTCAAGTGACCACAGGTTTTATATTACTTTTTACTTAATTATTTTAAGCTTGATTTGTATTTTGAACCTTTTTGCAGTATTGTAAATAGTAATGAGGTATTTTTTTTTAAGTTATAGCTGAATGAAATGTGTTTGGCATACTGTACTTGCTTCCAGGTTGCAGAGAGTTATAAATACATTCAACGACCTTTTCATGTACATACATCCACAATGAAGTACATAATAGTATAATTTAATCTCCCTTACTCGTTTTTTCCCCCCGAACTGTAAGACAAACAAATATTGTTGATAAAAATATGTGTAAAAAAACAAAGACTAAGACACAATTAAGGCCATCTGCAGAGTTAAAATCAAATGCTTGCATTATTCCACAATAAATTTCTACATAATATTTTACATCTTACAAACTTAAATAGGCAATGAACAATGAAGTATGTCCTAGAAGAAGGCCGCCCTATCTCTTTGTGGGCTTATTTAATTTGCTCATGGGTGACCGTCGCTGTGGTGTGGGAATTTTTGAAGGTTTTCCAGTTGAAGACCGCGAGCTTGCTCTTGGCGAGGGTCGGGCACTATTGTGGACAGTCTCAGACATTTCAGAGCATACTGATTGGATTTCCGAGATGTCAAAGTCAGAGGCATCACTACCACGTCGGCTGCTTGACCTGCTTCCTGCTCGGCTCGGCGTTTTCCTTAAATCTAGGAAACAAGGCATGATACAATTGCACTTATTAACCAGGTAGTACATTCATTGATGAAAGAAATAATGAACCGACTCAGCAAATTATTAGAGAACATGCTGCAACGGTTCTCAGATTCATAGTGATTCCATCATATCTATGTGTATGGATAGTAATATATTAGATACGCTCTATCTGTGCATACTTGTGTCTGTCTGTCTATCATTCTGTTTGTCTGTCGGTGCATCTATCACAGCTATTGTAGAAAATATAAATGCACTTGTCTCTGCACCAACACTTTACTGTATACTTTTCTGTATATTTTTTACTCTACGGGTACAGGAAAGTGACTGAGCCCGGCCAGTGGTTTCATGGACAATCACTTGGTAGTATACAGGTTTAACCCCTTTCCTAAGGATGCAAGTTCCAGAAATTCCATAATTCCCAAGACTTATCCATAAAGTGTATATGTGGAAACTTAAGGCTTAGCGCATATATATTTATTTGCAAAATATTTTACCAGGAACGATAAATAAATATATATGCGCTAAGCATTACGTTTCCACATACTGTATACACTTGTTTATGGATAAGTCTTGGGGAATTATGGAATTTCTGGAACTTGCATCCTTAGTATACAGGTTTAACCCCTTTCCTACCAAGTGATTGTCCATGAAACCACTGGCCGGGCTCAGTCACTTTCCAGTACCCCTAGAGTAAAAATATACAGAAAAGTCTGTCAGGGTTATCCAAAGAGATTTGAAAAGTCACCGCAAGTTCGGTGACTTTTCGTTCTCTTCAATTCGGTTCCTTTTGCCGATCCCATTTCAGTGACCTGCGGTGTATTCAGCAAGCACCACAGGGTCCCCGAATTGCAGGGAAAGCGATGAAAACTAACCACAAAACCCACCGACTGCACGCAGAAAAGCCACAAAACATCTGGGAAGCCCGTCGAAAAGCCCGAAGAGGAGCGATCACACCCAGCCGAAGCAGCTGAGACCGCAGACAAGGGAGGTGAATAAATTAGCAAAACCGTTTGTATGAATGTGAAATTGAAACGCTGTTTGCAAAGAAACTACTGAGCGAAAATGTCTGAAATTTACACAGGAGGTCCAGGGAATGATAATAAAAAGGGCTGTTACAAAAAAAAATCAGTAAAAAAAAAAAAAAATCTGATAAAAAAAAAAAAAAAAATTAAGAAAAATGCTTAACCCCTTAGTGACCGGGCGGTTTTACACAAATCCGTCCGTTCGTGACCGCAGCTGTTTTTACGTTTCTGCGCTCTTAGTGTTTACGTCAAATTTTCCTCTTACTCGTTTATGTAACCCACACATATTTTACACTGTTTTTCTCGTCACTAAATGGACTTTATAAAGATACCATTTTTTTCATCATTTCATATAATTTACTATAAAAAATATTGTGAAATATGACACAAAAATTGAAAAAACACCACTTTTTCGAACTTTGACCCCCAAAATTTCTTATGTATCAACAACCGTCAAAAATTTTTTATTCCTTAGTAGTTTCTAAATTTAGTACTGAGTTTAGCAATACCCAATGTTTACATATTCCTCGCTTTTTTCCTTATTTTATGCAACAATAAGTGCAAGTAGCACTTTGCCATTTCCAAAGAGTTTATTTTCAAAACTAGTGATAGTGACATTGTAACACTGATATCTGTCACTAATTCCTGAATAACCCTCCACATATACATATTTTTTTAAAGTACACAAATCAAGGTATAAACTTGGGGTATTTTGACTCTTTCCATGCAAACCATTTTACCACAAATCTATGCCAAAGTTTGAAAAAAAAAAAATTTTGGTGATTTTTTTTTTTTGAACGCAATTTAAGAATACATGTACTGTGAACTTTAAGGTTTACTGCCAAAAAGCACCCCAAAATATGTTCAGCAACATCTTCTGAGTAAATTGATACCACCCATGTATAGGTATGTCGGGTCATTTGGGGGCTAAAAGGCCTTATTTGGGGGGTGCGCATTTCAGTTTTCCAACTTGGAATTTTCACATTTCGTCATCATGCACCCATGTCCTATTTGGGACATTTTTGAAGCCGGCCAAAGTAATTTACCCCCATCAAACCATATATTTTTAGAAAGGGCACACCCTAGGGTGCTTCAAAGAGTTGTATTTTAACACTTTCCATGCACTAGCTCTTTGTCAATCTTTCAGGTAGTCACTTTTTGTGTTATTTTTTCACACACATTGTACTTTAGGCATGAATTGTCAAATCCAGTTATGGGTTACTGCCAAAAACACCCCAAAATATGTTCAGCAACATCTTCTGAGTAAATTGATACCACCCATGTATAGGTATGTCGGGTCATTTGGGGGCTAAAAGGCCTTATTTGGGGGTGCGCATTTCAGTTTTCCAACTTGGAATTTTCACATTTCGTCATCATGCACCCATGTCCTATTTGGGACATTTTTGAAGCCGGCCAAAGTAATTTACCCCCATCAAACCATATATTTTTAGAAAGGGCACACCCTAGGGTGCTTCAAAGAGTTGTATTTTAACACTTTCCATGCACTAGCTCTTTGTCAATCTTTCAGGTAGTCACTTTTTGTGTTATTTTTTCACACACATTGTACTTTAGGCATGAAATGTCAAATCCAGTTATGGGTTACTGCCAAAAACACCCCAAAATATGTTCAGCAACATCTTCTGAGTAAATTGATACCACCCATGTATAGGTATGTCGGGTCATTTGGGGGCTAAAAGGCCTTATTTGGGGGGTGCGCATTTCAGTTTTCCAACTTGGAATTTTCACATTTCGTCATCATGCACCCATGTCCTATTTGGGACATTTTTGAAGCCGGCCAAAGTAATTTACCCCCATCAAACCATATATTTTTAGAAAGGGCACACCCTAGGGTGCTTCAAAGAGTTGTATTTTAACACTTTCCATGCACTAGCTCTTTGTCAATCTTTCAGGTAGTCACTTTTTGTGTTATTTTTTCACACACATTGTACTTTAGGCATGAATTGTCAAATCCAGTTATGGGTTACTGCCAAAAAACACCCCAAAATATGTTCAGCAACATCTTCTGAGTAAATTGATACCACCCATGTATAGGTATGTCGGGTCATTTGGGGGCTAAAAGGCCTTATTTGGGGGGTGCGCATTTCAGTTTTCCAACTTGGAATTTTCACATTTCGTCATCATGCACCCATGTCCTATTTGGGACATTTTTGAAGCCGGCCAAAGTAATTTACCCCCATCAAACCATATATTTTTAGAAAGGGCACACCCTAGGGTGCTTCAAAGAGTTGTATTTTAACACTTTCCATGCACTAGCTCTTTGTCAATCTTTCAGGTAGTCACTTTTTGTGTTTTTTTTCACACACATTGTACTTTAGGCATGAATTGTCAAATCCAGTTATGGGTTACTGCCAAAAAACACCCCAAAATATGTTCAGCAACATCTTCTGAGTAAATTGATACCACCCATGTATAGGTATGTCGGGTCATTTGGGGGCTAAAAGGCCTTATTTGGGGGGTGCGCATTTCAGTTTTCCAACTTGGAATTTTCACATTTCGTCATCATGCACCCATGTCCTATTTGGGACATTTTTGAAGCCGGCCAAAGTAATTTACCCCCATCAAACCATATATTTTTAGAAAGGGCACACCCTAGGGTGCTTCAAAGAGTTGTATTTTAACACTTTCCATGCACTAGCTCTTTGTCAATCTTTCAGGTAGTCACTTTTTGTGTTATTTTTTCACACACATTGTACTTTAGGCATGAATTGTCAAATCCAGTTATGGGTTACTGCCAAAAAACACCCCAAAATATGTTCAGCAACATCTTCTGAGTAAATTGATACCACCCATGTATAGGTATGTCGGGTCATTTGGGGGCTAAAAGGCCTTATTTGGGGGGTGCGCATTTCAGTTTTCCAACTTGGAATTTTCACATTTCGTCATCATGCACCCATGTCCTATTTGGGACATTTTTGAAGCCGGCCAAAGTAATTTACCCCCATCAAACCATATATTTTTAGAAAGGGCACACCCTAGGGTGCTTCAAAGAGTTGTATTTTAACACTTTCCATGCACTAGCTCTTTGTCAATCTTTCAGGTAGTCACTTTTTGTGTTATTTTTTCACACACATTGTACTTTAGGCATGAATTGTCAAATCCAGTTATGGGTTACTGCCAAAAAACACCCCAAAATATGTTCAGCAACATCTTCTGAGTAAATTGATACCACCCATGTATAGGTATGTCGGGTCATTTGGGGGCTAAAAGGCCTTATTTGGGGGGTGCGCATTTCAGTTTTCCAACTTGGAATTTTCACATTTCGTCATCATGCACCCATGTCCTATTTGGGACATTTTTGAAGCCGGCCAAAGTAATTTACCCCCATCAAACCATATATTTTTAGAAAGGGCACACCCTAGGGTGCTTCAAAGAGTTGTATTTTAACACTTTCCATGCACTAGCTCTTTGTCAATCTTTCAGGTAGTCACTTTTTGTGTTATTTTTTCACACACATTGTACTTTAGGCATGAATTGTCAAATCCAGTTATGGGTTACTGCCAAAAAACACCCCAAAATATGTTCAGCAACATCTTCTGAGTAAATTGATACCACCCATGTATAGGTATGTCGGGTCATTTGGGGGCTAAAAGGCCTTATTTGGGGGGTGCGCATTTCAGTTTTCCAACTTGGAATTTTCACATTTCGTCATCATGCACCCATGTCCTATTTGGGACATTTTTGAAGCCGGCCAAAGTAATTTACCCCCATCAAACCATATATTTTTAGAAAGGGCACACCCTAGGGTGCTTCAAAGAGTTGTATTTTAACACTTTCCATGCACTAGCTCTTTGTCAAACTTTCAGGTAGTCACTTTTTGTGTTATTTTTTCACACACATTGTACTTTAGGCATGAATTGTCAAATCCAGTTATGGGTTACTGCCAAAAACACCCCAAAATATGTTCAGCAACATCTTCTGAGTAAATTGATACCACCCATATATAGATTTGTTCTGTTGTTTTTGGGGCTACGCCAATCTTTGACATGTGCTTGTCAATTTTCTAATTTGACATACAGTATCTTCTTTGCTTATCTTCTTTTTAGGGGCCTTTTTACATACCCCAGTTTTATGAACGTGCATATATTTGGTAAGCTAACACCCCAAAGTATTGTAAATGGAGTGTTTTTATGCTATGGATGCATCCGTTTGCTCCAAACAAATTAGATACTGTTTGGTGGTCATTTTTCATTTTCACACCCACATCAGTTTTGGACTGTGATTTAGGAGACACTGTTGTTTTTTACTGCATGAAAACTCTCCAGGTTGTTTTCTGCAAGGTCTCCTGAGTACACCCATGCCCCCCATGCATAGGTTTGCCAGGATTTTGGGAAGGTTCAAATACAATTTTTATGACTTTGTCATTAGAGTTGAAATTGAGATTATTTCTTCAGCTAGGCCTATCTTTGGTTTTGGGTCTACCGCATACCCCAGTTTGAATTATTGCCAGAAAATTGTTTATATTGTTATGTTGACACCCCAAGGTATTGCATATGGAGTGCTTTGATGCCATGGATGCAACGGTTTTAGCCCAAAACATTTGAGAAGGTGTGTGGCGGTAATTTTTCAATTTTCAGATTTTTACGCCCACAGTAGTTTTGGACTGTGATTTAGCAGACACTGTTGTTTGTTACTGCATGAAAACTCTCCAGGTTGTTTTCTGCAAGATCTCCTGAGTACACCCATGCCCCCCATGCCTAGGTTTGCCAGGATTTTGGGAAGGTTCAAATACAATTTTTATGACTTTGTCATTAGAGTTGAAATTGAGATTATTTCTTCAGCTAGGCCTATCTTTGGTTTTGGGTCTACCGCATACCCCAGTTTGAATTATTGCCAGAAAATTGTTTATATTTGTTATGTTGACACCCCAAGGTATTGCATATGGAGTGCTTTGATGCCATGGATGCAACGGTTTTAGCCCAAAACATTTGAGAAGGTGTGTGGCGGTAATTTTTCAATTTTCAGATTTTTACGCCCACAGTAGTTTTGGACTGTGATTTAGCAGACACTGTTGTTTGTTACTGCATGAAAACTCTCCAGGTTGTTTTCTGCAAGATCTCCTGAGTACACCCATGCCCCCCATGCCTAGGTTTGCCAGGATTTTGGGAAGGTTCAAATACAATTTTTATGACTTTGTCATTAGAGTTGAAATTGAGATTATTTCTTCAGCTAGGCCTATCTTTGGTTTTGGGTCTACCGCATACCCCAGTTTGAATTATTGCCAGAAAATTGTTTATATTTGTTATGTTGACACCCCAAGGTATTGCATATGGAGTGCTTTGATGCCATGGATGCAACGGTTTTAGCCCAAAACATTTGGCAACAAGGTGTGTGGCGGTAATTTTTCAAATTTCAGATTTTTACGCCCACAGTAGTTTTGGACTGTGATTTAGGCTAGGGTCAGACGAGCGTAGTGTTCACGTCCGTGATCGCGCCTAAAAGTACGTCCGTGATAGCATGACATAAAGTCCAATGGAGCCCGACACACGAAGTACGTCCGCACTGAACTGCGGACGCACAACGGCCGCGGCCCACGGACGCAAGGCAGGCAAGAACGTAGAACCGCTAGAACGGCCGCACAAAGTGCGCTGCGTCCGCAACGTCTGCATAGCTTTGTGTGTGAGTGATGGAACGTGGTCAGACGGACTGCATTTATACGTCCTGCATTTTTCACGGACAAAATGGTTTTGCAATTGAATTTATTGTCCCTCCTACATCTGTCAAAAAATAAATGTCAGTGAAAAAACGGACTGTGTGACCACTACTGCGTCTTCCGTACTGACGATGTCCGTACTGCACGGACGTACAGTCCGTAGAAATCACGCTCGTCTGACCCTAGCCTTAGCAGACACTGTTGTTTGTTACTGCATGAAAACTCTCCAGGTTGTTTTCTGCAAGATCTCCTGAGTACACCCATGCCCCCCATGCATAGGTGTGCAAAGATTTTGGCAAAATACAGCACCAATTGTAGAACATAAAAATGTACGAATAAAATGTAAAAGTCTGGTGCCTGTCAAACTGGGGATGCTCTCTAGGGGAGCACAGGCTGTTGTCACTGAAGTGCATGAAACGCAAAATGTTTTCATACCTTCTACGTGACATTGATTGGAGGTAAATGGGGGTAGAGCAGATGGGGCTACTGCTCCAGCAGGAGCGAATTGAGGGCTTCTTTATGATGCCCTCAGCATAGTAAGTGCCCAGAATTTCAGAAATTCTGGCACATCTAGCGGGGTCCATTGCTGCCTTGCCAAGTAGGAGTCTGGCTTCGCAGCACAATGCTGATGGGCATACAGATTTGATTGGGCCACGATGTGGCCCAACAAATCATCCCCCATAAACACCTGCAAAAACTGTGTGGCGGTAAATCCTGCAACATCAATATTGATGCCAGGATTTGCCGTGAAAGGAGGGATATCTGGCCTCTGGCGATGAGGCACTACCCACTCCTCAGCTGGAGCTGTGCGTCTCCTGCTGGCAGGTGGTGACCCAGGATCTGCATCAGAAACATCACTAGATACATCAGCCAGCATAGATAATGTATCTAGCGACGCCTCTGAGCAGTTAGCGGGGTCGAAATGAGGGTCTGAGTCTGACGCAGATGCCTCAGATTCTGACGCCAGGATGGCATATGCCTCCTCGGCGCTGTACACCCTCTCAGACATTATATATAATAGATTATAAAATTTTATAATTATTATATATATATAAGCGGATTGTTGGTTCTTAGAAGAACCGTTGGGTTTCACAAGAAAATACAAATAAACACCTAAATCTCTCTAAATCCCTCTAAACCTGCCTCAATTCTTCTAAATCTCCCTAAAATCTCTCTAAATCTGCCTCAATTTTTCTAATCTCACTAAATCTCACTAAAATCTCTAACCTGTCAAATCTGATCTCTCTCTCTCGCTCACCAAAACACAAGTGAGGAGAGGGAGGGAGAATCACAGAGGTCAGAGCCAATATTTACAAAATATTGGCCTGACCTGACAAATTAGAAATTTTATTTTGATTTTTTCTAACTTCTGATTGGATGTTGCTAGCCTGCCTCTCTGATGAGGCAGGCTAGGAACATCCCACTCAGCCCCAAGATGACCCTGCCCTTAGAACCCTAACCCTACCCCTGACCCTGCCCTTAGAACCCTAACCCTAACCCTACCCTACCCTAACCCTACCCACCCTACCCCTACCCCTAACCCTACCCCTAACCCTAACCCTACCCCTAACCCTACCCCTAACCCTAACCCTACCCCTAACCCTACCCCTAACCCTAACCCTAACCCTACCCCTACTACCCCTACCCCTACCCCTACCCCTACCCTACCCTACCCCTACCCCTAACCCTACCCCTAACCCTACCCCTAACCTACCCCTAACCCTAACCCTACCCCTAACCCTAACCCTAACCCTAACCCTACCCTAACCCTACCCCTAACCCTAACCCTAACCCTAACCCTACCCCTAACTGTCAGTTTATTTTATTTATTTTTCTTTTTTTACACTTTTTTTACACACTTTTTTTTACTTTTTCTTTTACTTTTTTTTACACTTTTTTTTCACTTTTTTTTACTCTGCTGGGTGCCTTGATCCCTCGAGGCACCCAGCAGAGCACCTGATCACTGAAGTGATCGATTTTGTACTGAGTGCCACGATACCTCGTGGCACTCAGTACTTCCTGCCGCTACCGGAAGTGATCGCTCGGGGGGAGCGATCACGGACGGACCAGCGGCAGGTAAGTATATTACAAGGATGCCTCGATGTCGAGGCATCCTTGTAATATGCTCAGAGCAGCTGGAAGCGATCCGATCGCTTCCAGCGCTCTGTAGAAGTGCCGGGCACCTCTCCGGTGCAACCGGATGTAGATCGCTCCCGGGGAGCGATCACATGGTGCCCCGGCACTTCTAACGGCCATTGCACGGATGCCTGGACTCCCAGGCATCCTGCAATGGCGTTTGAGCTGCTGGAAGCGATCCGATCGCTTCCAGCAGCTCAAAAACGGCAGGACGTACCATGTACGTCAGCGGGTCTAAGAGAGACCCGCTGCAATGACGTACATGGTACGTCCGCGGTCGGGAAGGGGTTAAAGTATCCTAAAAAATCTATAAATAAAGAGACTCTTTGCTGCAGAATTTTATAATGAACGGTTTATTAGATATTGAATTAAAACGGGAATATTTTTAACATTGAAGCCTATGGGATTCTCCTGAATTAACTTGCCGAATTAAACCACCGAATGGCAGGGCATTTCGGGAACCTTTTCACTGCTGGTTTGTGTTCTCTGAATAGCCGAAGCAGTGCTTTTTCATGGGGATTTCACTGCCTTCGAACAGGGACCGAACAGGCACCGTATGTTCAGGCAATTCACTAGGATTTGGCGAATTGCCTGCTCTCTGGATAGCCGAATGGTCAGGAAAGGTAACCCAACGCAGATTTTCAGCGTTCGGTTACTTTTCTCAAGGAATTCGGATCTCTTTGGATAACCCTGTGTGTATTTTCACTTTATGTAAGCTCTATTTGACAGGCATAGGGCTCTACGTTGGCCAAAAAGCACTACAACATGTACATCACAGCTTGGTCACTGTGTTTCCTTGATGGAAAACCAGCTATCAAAGCTTTTCAAAGAAATTTAACACATCAGATGTCATGTCTGAGGTATTAGAATCTTAGGGACATGTCCTGAAACCCATTTACAAAAGAATTACATTTTGCTTGCATTGCTTCAGAATAAAACAAGCTCAAAAGCACGTGTAGGTGTTCCCTGATCAAGTATTCTTGAAGATCGAGTATTCTAGATCCTGGTAATGAAGTGGTTAACCTTTATATGATTCAAACTACAATTTCCCAAAGACGTGTCAAAGTTTTGGTGCATTGTCATAACACTTGAATGTATCGTTTGTGGGTGGACTGAGTGAAGAAGCAGATTTCCTCTTGATTACCAACCTGCAAACTGTGTCCGAACTTTGGTGGCTGCGGTGGTTAATATGCTGCTGTCTTCTGTGGCATGGAATCCTTTCCCAGACAGATATCCTGGAAGCCGAAGTTTACTTCCCTGGATAGGTGTTCCCTATGTGAAGTAAATGAAAAACACATTACAAGCCACAGTATTAATTTGTGGCTTCATGAATTCTTCTAAATTAAATCGCTATCAGTGAAACTGAGCTATTAGGCGCAAAATAATACGTATACCCTCAAATTTGAGATTGATAACAGATAATAGCCGGCTGTGGAATAAATTGTGTTAAGAAAGAAAAGCTTCAGATAAGACTTTACCATAAAATCCTTGGTTCCAGGAAAGAAATATCACACAAATACACTAGGAGATAGGACCTACTGTATCAACTTTGTCAAGTTACGTGTGGTTTAAATGTTTTTATTGATTGTATTTTCCCTTGGTCTACTTAACTTGCACAGCGATGCAGAATCTGCAGGCGCTATATAAAATAGTATAAGAGGAATAGTAAAGTATGCTTTTGGATGTTAACATCATCTGTCATAATCTCATACGCCTTTCTGGACATGATGAACAACGTGACTAGTGGAGGTGACCGTAACAAGATGTTCAAGAAGTGCTTTGCTAAGATTAGCTCAAATAAGAGATGTCACAGACAACGGCCAAAGCAGCACTTGAAGCTGCAGTGACACATTTTGGTGTGTATCTGTGTAACACTAAGCTATAAAACAAGGACCTCAAACTTTGGCTCCACAGATGTTTATTGCCTAAAATTCCCAGAATTTTTTTGGATGCAATAAATGGCCAGAGAATCATGGTTGTTGTAATTCAGAGGCATCAGGGGGGGTCAGAATTTGAGATCCCTGCTATAAAATATGTATGTATACATTTCTTTCCTGTGCGTATGAAGTAATAGATTTAATTTACTTAATCGTACCAAGATGTCATTCTATTTCTCTTATTCTATTAGAAAAATGCATTATTTTTGAGACATAATACTGATAACCCAGGACATACTTGAAAACGAGAGAAATCTCAATGTAGCCTTACTGGTAAAATACTTTCTAAATAAATCAATAAATAAATAACTTTTGCAATGTTTCAAGTCTGCTGATGGAAAAAACCTCTCTGCGGAGTAGATAATTAGTTTCTGAAAACATTGTAAGTGTGATACTTTTGGAGTCTTTCAGAAAACAGTGAGTAACATATATAGCTATATGGACTTTTTAATGAAAACAATATTTAGAAATAGATTGAATTAGTTAATTAATACATTTAAGAGTGACACTTATATAGGTACACGTCCAATAAATATATGAAGGAAGAGTAGAGGAAAGAAAAAATCAATTAGTAGGTAGGTGGTGGGAAGAGGTTTTATTTTTTTATATCGAAGAGGAAGATCAATCCAGAGGTGCGTTAGTGCGCAAGGCATGACTTGAATAGTGACAGATGTTAGTGAAGTGGAAGAGTTGTGATCCACAGAGTTGATGCATCTGGATGCCGAGTCTTACTGTACCTCTGTAGAAGAGAGTTGGCTTTCTGGACACTCGGGACTCCTACAAGGAGTTGATGTTTTGCTGTTTGTCAGCCAAGGTTTGCCATAATTGCGTGTTAAATGGAGGGGTGTCTGTATGAAACAATGGCAAATCAATTCCACTTACTGAGAACAGATAACCTGGTGGAGAGCCCTGGTGTCTATGGACTCAAATCAAAGGGTGACATCCATTCTTACATCACATTACTATGCTGTGTGTGAGCTGTATGTCTGTGGAGCCCAGGCTCGGTCTTTTAGGGGAAAGAGTTCATTCTTTAAAGAATTAAAAGGTAAGATCTTGCCTCTAACATCACAGCTAATGTGTTCTTATGCATTAATAAACCTGGTATGCTTGTTTACCTTTCTGTCTTTGAATATGTGAAGTTAAATACTTTTGTGAATTGGGATTAAAAAGGCCTGGTCATACCCTGTTACTGAAATACAACATACGGTGCATTCAGTAAGTATTCAGACCCCTTCGTTTTACTCACATTTTTTTAATTTTGCAGCCTTCAGCTAAGATTGATTAAGCAATTTTTTTCACATCAGTCTGCGCTCAATACCCCATAATGACAAAAAAATAGTTTTTGACAACATTGCAAATGGTAAAAAGAAAATCCTGTATAACCTAAACCCTTGAATATATCGGAATATGCTTAACCTCTTCTGGAGGGAAAAAGACAAATTTTTAACAGGATTATCAAGCGATTTGAATAATGTTTTTCATCTACTTTAAGGTAAACTCTAGGAAACCCATGACCAATTTAATTGAATTAGTTGAGAGTTCCCAGCTGTTCAACGAGTCTGTGACAACCTTCTAAAGAATGACAACCTTCCAAGAGAAGGGAAGCCTAATCAGCTCCTGCCACTTGGCAGACATCTGGGCTAAGGGAGACATCCAGGCCAACCCCCTGTTCTTCGATTATAGTGGTGATTCTCAACCAGTCTGCCATGGCACAACATAAATGGTCCATTCAGCCACAGGAATTTGCTGTGTAATTGCACAATTGACTGTGTAAGGGAATGACAAATTGTGGGTTTAATGGAGCAACTGCACAAACCTGAGAAACATTACTGAATACAACTTAAAACACAATCTTAATATCCGCTAAATACACACACGGTTCATATCTTTACAACTCCCGGCTTTCTTCAGTGTCAAATAATGCTGCCTAAACAGCAGAAAAATTGTTCCCTACTCAACATCTGTCAATTTGAGGTTAAAAACAATGCACTTTATTGAATAATCATTAAATGTAACTAAGCACCACAAAAAATAAAACAAAGAGGTCTGAGCTTTCAAAACATAATGCTGATATTGTATGCAATTAGAGGTACCTTGGGTGTGGTTGTCCCGGTGGCTTGTGATGGGTTGGCTTGAATGTTGGGACTTGAGTTTGATCTGTTGGGTGATGCACCTCTTGAAGACGGCCGAGATCTGCGACCTTTTGGCCGGAAAGGCGTCATGCTTTGACTAACACCCTCGGGTAGCATAAACTTTTCACGTAGTTCCATATTAGTCCTTCCTTTAGCTAAAACACAGTGGGGACAAAAACATCTTAGCACAATACTCATGTGCGATACATTAATATGTGCAGCAAAGCTAGAAATGTGATGCAAAAGTGTCGAACAAACCAGTTTGCACAGCATACTCAGGGCGTGAGGGGATCACCAGCCTTCTTTTAACCAGTTTGTGTTTATAAAATAAAGCTTTGCTAATTTGGAAAGATAATTCCATATCTCCTTTCATCAATAATTTCACTGTGTTACTAGTCAGATGAGATACATGCTAGATAAATATAATGGTACAATTGGTCGCTGTTGATAAAATGATTCCGTTAAGCATCAAATCTAGTTTCATTAAACTAATTGTAAAGAATTAAAAATCTCTGGGTGAGTTCTGTAAACCGATTTGATCATCTCTTGGAATAAAATAGTGGCTCCTGATTCCTCAAGCTATCTGTTTGTTTTTCTATTAAGAAGTTTTAAGTGTAAGTTGCCGTTTCTGTGTATGTGTTGAAAAAAATGCAAATAATCTATAGCCATATATTGCAGTGCTTTTGAAATACAGTATCTAGCGGTGGAATTTTCATATCTGCTTTTAATAAAAATGCAATGGTTGGAGGGAATCACTTTGTAATGTTCTTGTAGGCATAACCCATTAATTATGCCTACATATTTTCTTTTTTTATAAAAGAATGCAAGGATATTAAACAAGGGAGGCGATGTCTCCAGATGCATTGATGTAAAATTACCTCCCCCAAATAGCAACTATAATCCTGATTGCAGCAATACGGAAACTCCACCGATATTTAACTTAAAGGGACACTCTACACACCCTGACTGTGACGGAATCTACCGACACTGGGGCATCTGGAGGGGGCTGTGGGCTAGCCTCCTGCCCAGCGACTATGACCCGTGAAAAAGACTAGGGGGATTTGCCCTATTTGCCCAGTAAGAGCCCTGAAGGGAGCCAGGATTTGAGCGCCAGGTTGACACACCTTTTGTAGCAAGGTCTATGGAGCTGCATACAGATACATTTCCCCCCCCCCCCGCCCAGCCGATTGGTAACTGATGTTTTATATTCAAAAAAGAGACCTATTCCACCAGCTATAAGCTATTGGGGAATTGGTGGATCTTCTAAATATATTTGGTTTTTCACTGTGCATCTGTTCACTGCTTTCACCACCCCCCCCCAGCTGGACTCCTGGACTTAATTGCGGCCACCCCTGACTGATTCATCCAGGTCACCTGAGTTCAGGCAGGGAGCTCTGATTACAGAGCAGAACCAGGGTGTAACCCTATTGTTCTCCTTACCCCGCCCTGTGAACAGTTTGAGTGTACTGGGTTTTTCTAAAAAATAGCTAGTCTGCTTTTGATTTTTCGACGGTTGCCATCCTTCTTTCAACCGTGGTTATAAGTTAGAGTTGGCAATGAGAACTTCTTTAAGGGGCAGAGCCTGCCGGCGGAGGAACATAGCTAGGGTATGAATGCTCCGTTACACTGACCATTTTGCTTATTTCATTGGCCAGGCTGAGTGACGTGTCCCCCCCCCCCATTTCCACCTTCCCTAGACACCCCACTGGGCTATGACATCTGTGTAAAGTGAAGGGGTTTCCATTCGGACTCAAGTAACTCCAGTGTCTTCTAAATTCTGAAAGCCGTGGAGCGGAAGTCGGAGGAGGAGCCGGCCACCGCTAGAGAATAGATAGGTTTTTAACATCAACCCGAAGAGCTACTAAATAAAAAATTATATAACCGTGGTTATAAGTTAGGGTTGGCAATGAGAACTTCTTTAAGGGGCAGAGCCTGCCGGCGGAGGAACATAGCTAGGGTATGAATGCTCCGTTACACTGACCATTTTGCTTATTTCATTGGCCAGGCTGAGTGACGTGTCCCCCCCCATTTCCACCTTCCCTAGACACCCCACTGGGCTATGACATCTGTGTAAAGTGAAGGGGTTTCCATTCGGACTCAAGTAACTCCAGTGTCTTCTAAATTCTGAAAGCCGTGGAGCGGAAGTCGGAGGAGGAGCCGGCCACCGCTAGAGAATAGATAGGTTTTTAACATCAACCCGAAGAGCTACTAAATAAAAAATTAAGCATATACTGTCAGCGGCATGTGCACAATTAATAAAAGGAAAAAAGGGGTGGTAATTTTAATAAAAAGTGTTCCATTAAGTGACAACTGGATTCAGGAAGATGTTCTGTATCTAGCTCAAGACTAATTAGTACAGAGATACACATAACCATAGAATGCTTAGAATACCATCTGCTGTCTTCCCATATCATGAATAAAACTGATTCTTTGTGTAACGGAGTCCTCTGCCACCTTTTCAGTGATTTGTGTTCCAGGTGTCTGGGACTGGCTGGCGCGGGCACTCGCAGCATTGCCCGCATTACACAAAGACTGCCCACTGTATGGAGAAGAGCGGATGCCAGCCTTGTGCCCACAGACTATGGGTAATTATGGCAGAGATGTTCATATGGCATTTGGGCATTGCCATACTGTTTGTAGTTTGGTTTAAAGTTTATTTCTGTGTTGAACCAGAATAATGTAATTAGGTTTGTGTAATCTGGATTATGCAAGAATACTGCCTCACTATCTGTCTATTGTATGTGTTTATCTGTCTCTATTTGAGTATGTGGTTGATCTGTTGACTGTAATCTGTTATCCTGATTTCCATTGCCTTGCCTCTTTTGAAGTGTTAAGTAATGTTTGATTTAATTGTCTGTCCCTAATGTAATTATGTTTCAAGGGTTTTGTATATGCAAATAGCCCCTGTGTGACCATATAAATCCATGTGTGTGTCCCTAATTAAAACCAGTTCTATTCAGACCATACTTGAAGTCACAGCTAATGTTTTGGGTAGCAGCTATTTTCTGTTCGCTGTGCCAACGAAAGGCTCCAGGTTTACAGCTTTAGTTTATTTCTGGGGGATGCTAGGCAGGCTCTCTGCATGTACCCAGCTTTAAACTGCGGCTAAGGAATGGGAGAAAGACACGGGAGACACGAGGGGAACCCGGGTGTCCAGCAAGAAAGCGGCCTTTGACAGATGTGACCCTGTCGAGGTACAGAGATCTGTTACACTCTGCATGTATAAAGACCACCATGAAAAACCATAACAAAGGTATGCCCTACATACAAATAATCCCTAGTCCAGCTTTGCTGCACTTGACAGTCACTCAACTCATATCTCAATCTATCATATTTAATTGTGAAAGAATTCTTTTCTCTATGCTCCATCAAAAATCATCTCTTCAGAGGTTTAGTAGACCCTATGCTAGCTCAAACTCGTTCAGGTCACTAATATAATCTGGAGCAAAAGAGAAAAAGCAACTATTCGAAGCTAGTAAAGGGACTACTGAAAATCACTGTACAAAAAAAGCGGGGTAACCCTGATAATGTGATAAGGAAAATGAAAGGAAATTAAAGTAGCCACTACTAGCTCTATAAGAAGTCAAAACGTTGTGGTGTAATGTGTGTAGAGCTGCCTCTGTTTCTGCACCCTCCTTACTACCAGTCTATTGCTTTTCTTTGAAAGCTAGTTCAGGAATCATTTCATTTTTAAAAAGGGGACGAACACTCTATTTATACTGATCTATGTGATTTACCTCTCCTTTCATTCCCCTCAGCCTCATACTATTTGAATCTAGGAGCTATACTCATGGCAAGGTCTTAGTAAAGGAAGGCATTGTTCTTGGGTTTACCAACAATGCTAAAGACATTTTTTTTTTACCCTTAGATGACAATTTGTAAATTGGTCCTGCTGACATAGAGAGTTGTATCCCCTGAATACAATATGTTTTGTTTTAGTATCCAGTATTTGTGTTTTTCTATGCGTGTAATGTCTTCACTTACTAAATTATTCCTTAATAAAGATAATTGTTGTTATTATTTACTTGTATTTCACCTTGCATACTTTGTATCGCCATACATTTTAATTTCCTTTTGCTAGGTCATCACTAATGAAACTACCAGAGCTTTCCCGGCTCCTTCAAAGCTACAGACACTGATCACTACTATAGTTATTTTGCCTCTTTTTTTTCTTTTCAGTATCGCATTGATCTCCATGAATTGGTGGACAATAGTGAAAAAAATTCTTAAATTTGTGCTTCATTGCTATTCATAGACGCCCAAACAGTAAAATCCATATAGAATTTAAAGGTCTTGAGATGCAATTTACTATGGTAAACTATACCTCATAATTTACTAAAGTATGCTATGTCTGAGCATCACTGGATATACAAGAAGAGTGGTGCGTAATGTTTAACAAAAAAGAGCAAATATATATATACAGTGGTACCTCGGTTCACGAACTTAATTGGTTCCACGACTCTGGTCACGAACCAAATTGGTCGTGAACCGAATCACATTTTCCCATACGGTTCAATGTAAATCAGGTTAATATGTTCTGACCCCTATGAACATGGTCGTGAACCGATTTTTGGTTGTGAACCGAATCATATTTTCCCATAGGGTTCAATGTAAGTCAGGTTAATCCGTTCTGAACCATATGGGAAAAAAAATGTAACCACAAAAATTTGAAACCTTGTTACCATTCATGCTCTGCACTTTCTTGTTACCCTCTTTATTGTGCTGCACTTTCTTTTTACCACCATTCTTGCTCTGCACATCCACATCACCTTCAATAACGCTCTGCATATCCTCGTCACATTCAATAACACTCTGTGCATCCTCGTCACCTTCAATAACGCTCTGCACATCCTCATCACCTTCAATAACGCTCTGCACATCCTCGTCACCTTCAATAACGCTCTGCACATCCTCATCACCTTCAATAACGCTCTGCACATCCTCGTCACCTTCAATAACACTCTGCACATCCTCGTCACCTTCAATAACACTCTGCACATCCTCGTCACCTTCAATAACGCTCTGCACATCCTCATCACCTTCAATAACGCTCTGCACATCCTCGTCACCTTCAATAACGCTCTGCACATCCTCATCACCTTCAATAACGCTCTGCACATCCTCATCACCTTCAATAACGCTCTGCACATCCTCGTCACCTTCAATAACGCTCTGCACATCCTCATCACTTTCATTAACGCTCTGCACATTCTTCTCACCTTCATTAACGCTCTGCACATTCTTGTCACCTCTCTGCGCTTTCTTTTTCCCACCACGCTTGTTCTGCACTTTCTTGGGAGCCGTACTGGATTTAAAACAGTAATACTGAACAGTACTGTGCTACAAAGCACACTAAAAAAGCTTCAAAGTAGCCCTGTCTGCGACCGCGATCCGTTTTCGTAACCCGAGACGGAGTTCGTGAACGGAGGTAAAATGTTGACAAACTTCCTGGTCGTGAACCGAATTGTTGGTGAACAGGGGCATTCGTGAACCGAGGTACCAATGTACTGTTTTTAACATCTAGAGAGCACATATGGGTGTGTTTGGGAAAATATCAGCATGCAATATATGACAATTTAGTCTAACTAAATCTCGTGGTACAAAACGGCTTTCAAATCACCACCTCACTGTGCATGCCAATGACAGATACAAATAAATAACTACAGTTGGCACTCAATAAACTGACATTTAAATAAAATGCATGCATTACACACAAAATAAAAGAAACTGAAAACGCATAAACTGGCGTGATTGGTGAAGTGAAAAACACAGAAAAGAAATGATAGAAAGGAAAAGGTCTGCCAACCTATAAGAGGCTGAGTAGTAATTGAAGAGTTTGATTCCGAACGTAACATTTTACTTCCATGATGATGAACTAGGAGGAAATGACAGAAAAAGAATAAAAGTCAAGTAAAAATAAGGCCGGGTATTTAGTAGGAAAGAAGAATAACAGTGCCATAAGAAAAAATAAATTATAAGAAGCTAAAATACTGTAATTTAAGGCTTAATAGAAGGGACTTGAACAAATAAAGCATAAAGTATATAAAGGAGAAGAAAAGGAAAGTATAAACAAACAAAAAGGCAATTTTACATTATTTTGGCTCTGAACGTTGTTCCAAAAGTTATTACAAGTAACATTCTTTTCCAACATATCAACCTCAGCTGGAGAAAGACATGTACGATGATAAGGTCGAGATTTATTGTTTGCGCACCTGGGACTGGATGCAGGTTGCTTCTGTCAGGCTAATCACATAACACATATGGAAATAAATCCTTTAATATAACATATACAATGCTTTACTCTTCCTTTATCCGAAAGGGCATGTCCACCCCTCCAAGTAATTGCTGGTTTCTATTAAGAATGTGTGCTATAATTTTTATTTGAGTGAAGTTTTAAAGTATTTTATATCTTGTTTGAATTCCAGGGACAGATCAGATTGTAAATCATTGCATTTTACTTCATTCTTTATAAAAAGCACATGGAAACTATCAGAGTTATTCAGAGAAAGGTGAACTCTTGAGAACTTTTGGAGAAGTGAAAACTCTAGCAGGGTTATTCAAAGAGATCTGAATGGCTGCCGAAAGGTAACCGAACGCTGAAAATCAGCGTTCAGTTACCTTTCTTGGCCAATCGGCTATCTAGAGAGCAGGCAGTACGCCAAATGTTGGCGAATTGCCTGCACTTAAGGTGCCTGTTTGAGGGCAGTGAAATCCCCATAGCTTCGACTATCCAGAGAACAAAAACCAGCAGTGAAAAGTTGCCGAATTGCCCTGGCATTCGGTGGCTTCATGAGGCAGATTTACTCAGGCGAATCCTATAGGCTTCAATGTTAAAAAATATTCCTGTTTTAATTCAATATCTAATAAACCGTTTATTATAATATTTTGCAGTAAAAAGATTCTTTATTGTTAGATTTTTTAGGATCTTTTAAGCATTTTTCGGGATTTTTTTGCCAAACTATTTTTGGCGATTTTTTTTTTTTTTAAGTCTACTTATTTTTCCTGTAACAGCCCTTTTTATTATCATTCCCTGGACCTCATATGTAAATTTCAGACATTTTCGCTCAGTAGTTTCTTTGCAAACAGCGTTTCACTTTTCAAACATTCAAGCAAACGGTTTTGTTTTTTTTAACTCCATTCGTCGGCGGTGTCGGCTGCTCTGCGCTCTGATCGGCTCCTGCTCGGGTTTCCCCGTCGTGTTCAGCGGGATTAATCCAGATGTTTTTGCGGGTTTTCGGCGTGCATTCGCCGGGTTTTGCGGGGAGTGTTCGCCAGGTTTTCAGCGGCTTTTCCCTGCACTGCGACGGCCCTGTGGTGCTTGCTGAATACACCGCAGGATCGCCGAAATGGGATTGCCGAATCAAGCCGAATTGAAGAGAATGAAAAGTCACCGAACGTGCGGTGACTTTTCGATTCTCTTTGAATAACCATGTAGGTCAAAATAGCCTATTTGGAAAGTGAGATAAATGGGAGAATTTTTCTGGTTTGACTATTTTGACCTAGAATATTCACTTCTCCAAAAGTTCTCCAGAGTTTCACCTTTATCTGAATAACCCCGTATGTGCTAATTTGTATGAAGACAAACTGTATATACCATAACATGCAAAAAAGAAGTCATATTTGCACACTAGCATTGAAAGAAAATTGCTTTTGCACTTGCTCATTACTGCCCTAAAATAAATTAACTTATATTACTATTTATATGATGTTAGGTGCACTACCTGAACCTCAGAACCGATTTTCTTGTGGTGAGTAGTGGTCACTTATTATAATTAAATATAAATGGCCCAAAGCTTATACTATAACATGATGGGAGCACATTTTGTCCACGTCACAATGCTAGGTAGTTTAGGTTAATTTCTCTTTCAGATGGGAAAATTCTTTGTTTGACATACCACAATCTACTGTAGGGGGTTATTGAAAGAGCACCGAAATTCAATCGGAATTTTGGTGCCCTTTCATTCCCCGCACTTCAGGGAATCAAATTCCCTGACCCTGCAGTGAATTCAGCATTCACCGCCGGGTCCCTGAATTGCAGGGAAAAGCCGCCGACCGCATCCAAAGAAAACTCCAATTTTACCGCAAAAACTGGTGTGAAAAAAAAAAACCGGAGCGATGTGGTAAACCGCCGAAAAAAAGCCGAACACACCTGACGATCCGCTGCAAAACCTCCGAACGCTTGCGAAGAAAGCCGACGATCTGCCAAACAGCCACCAGAAAAAGCAGATAAACCGATGAACAGGGTAAAAACCACTGCAACCTTTGAAAGCTGTTTGCAAAAAACTTACTGGATGCAAATGCCTGGAATTAACATATAAGATTCTATGAATAATAATAAAAAGGTCTATTACAGAAAATAAAAAATGTTGCTGGAAAATCCTGACAAATGCTTAAAAAAATCCTAAGAAATTAATAAATAGACTATTTGCTGCAGATTAAAAGAATAACAGGGTTATTCAGAGAGGGTGAAAAGCAGGAGAATGACTGGAGAATGAAAAATTCTAGGTCAAAATAGCCAAACCAGAAAAATTCTCCCTTTCATCTCACTTTCCAAATCGACTATTTTGACCTAGAATTTTTCATTCTCCAGTCATTCTCCTGCTTTTCACTCTCTTTGAATAACCCTGTAAGTGGTTTATTAGATATTGAATAAAAATGGGAATATTTTTAACATTGACACTTATGGGATTCGCCTGAATAAACCTGCCGAATGAAAGCACCGAACTTCAGGGCATTTCACTGACATTTCTCTGCACAACCAGTGCTGCATTATGGGAAATTTCACTGCTGTCGAAGATCACTGTATTTCGCTGGCAATTCGCCAATATTTGGTGAACTGCCTGCTTTCTGAGCAGCCGAATGGCTCTGAAATTGCACCGTACAGGGATATTCACTGTTTGGTGTAATTTTGGGGCCAGATCGGCTCGCTTTGAATAATCCTGTAAAAGTGACCTGCCCAACGAATATATCTCATTTCACAGAAAGACATCATCTCTCATGGACGACAAGTGTTACTCTTTCATACAGTAAAAATCCCTATACCTACTGAGGCTTATAACAGCAGATGTGAATAGTGAGGACCTTCTTCCAAGTGCAAAGTAGCATATTTCATTGTATTTGGAACAGTCAGGCAGTCCGATAAAGGGAGCGCCCCATTAGACGAGAGAATATAACAAATCCTGGGCTTGTGAATAATACCATATTATTATATCATACATTTAGTTTTTATTAAGCACCTAGATCAGGGGTCAGCAACCTTGGCTCCCTGATGTTTTGAGAACTACATCTCCCAAGATGCTCAGTCACCCATTAGGCTGACTGAGTCACATAGGATATGTAGTTCCAAAAATATCAGGGAGCCAAGGTTGCTGACCGCTGACCTAGATGGAAGCTTAACCATCATTTTAAACACTGTAATGTGTTATATACAAATTAAAATTGTAATGCATTGCTTGTTGGTCCAGAGAAAAAGTTGATCGCAATTATGGAATCAAGAAGGATTATTTTTCCCTTTGGCCAAAACTGGATGTGCCAAGAGGGCTTGTTTTGTCTTCTTAACATGTACAGCTTGGAAAAAAGACGAGACAGAGGAGATATGATAGAAACATTTAAATACGTAAAGGGAATCCACAAGGTAGAGGAAGGGAGTATATTTAAAAGGAAACAAAGTAGCAAAACAAGAGGACATAGTCTTAGATTAGAGGGGCAAAGGTTTAAAAGTAACATCAGGAAGCATTATTTTACTGAGAGGGTGGTGGATACATGGAACAGTCTTCCAGTAGAAGTGGTAGAGGCTAAAACAGTAATTGAATTTAAGCAAGCATGGGATAGGCATAAGGCTATCCTAAACAAAAGATAAATCCAGGTAAAGTATCCATGTAATTGGGCAGACTAGATGGGCCGAAAGGTTCTTATCTGCCGACATTTTTCTATATTTCTTCCGGATCAACAGCAGCCATAGGATATGTGGAAGGTTGAATTAACGGGCATTAGTCTTTTTCAACCTATATTACTCTGCTACTATATAATCTTCGCATTTCTCTTCACCCTATTCGTGTTTTACTGTAAGAAGCTGTTTATAATGTACCTACTCAATTGTTAATCCAGGTGAAGTTATTTTAGGACATTTTTCGCTTTTCGGCTTACCTCTACACGGGTCATTTTTCACTAAGAACTCATCGAGTGCCATCCATCCTCCACCAACCCGAACCATCACAGTGCTTCTCAAAATACGAACCAGGCGAAGCTGCTGGGAGTCACCAAACTTTGAAGAGAGACAAAATCAATGAGCCCAGAAAGAAATGATCCACCAAGCATGAAGCATAACACAGGCATGCAGGCTTAATCAACATCAATGAAGAGTGCTGAGTGAATTCATAGGTACGTTAGATCACCGGAAGTGATTGGGGTCAGATTTGTGTAAATTGGACTGGAAACACCCATGCAAGACCGTTATTTTAACGTATATGTTTACAGCGCATTGATTAAAACACATGGATAATGCTGGTAAGTGAGGAAGTGAAATGAAGCAAGTGTAAACTGGAAGACAGAGAGGACACTAATATGAAATATGGATTTTTTGTTTTTCTCTCAACTGTTTACTGAAAAAATATATAAAACATAGCTAGTAAGTCTTAAATATGCTTCAAACAGAGCATTCGACCCTTCCTAGATGAGATGATAGAATAGGGTATTTAAAGTAATATATATGTCACCACTTGTTTTAATATTTTACAGAATTGCAATAAATGACCTGTACGTGGAATATGTAAGAGTGAGAGTACAGAGACTGCATATTGTCTTTGAAATATAATTGCCTTCTTAGACATACATGGAACACCCTGTGTTCTATGCGGTCCAATTCATGGCAAACCAACGGTGACGGAGGAGACAAGGAATTGTGATCTGTGGCATCTCGAAACAAGTTCATGTCTACCCAATACTAATATGTTCCAGATGAATGGATCTTTTTAATAACTACTTGTACAGAACAATGTTGACTCACCTCATAAAATTGCAAAGCATTCTACCCAGTGTTAAACATTGTATATATTGTCTTAAAGAAAAGGAGTTTGAATGGTTTAAGGTGAAATTGTCTAGATCCAGGCCACAATGATAATGTTGTCACTCACTAGGTTTATTAGGATAATAGAAGATATTGGCGGCAGTATGGATCTTGGGGACTGGTTTCTATAAAAATAGAACAAAACGTGGCACGTGCTGCTACAAAACATTTCCCAAGAATCTCTAAAAATTCATAATGCGTTAATTATACAAATATAAAAAGCATTAAGTGTATCCCATTATATGTCCTCTCGGTGACTACAAAGCACCAACACCAGCACAAATACAGATCACCCGAAGCAACACAATATGGATTGGTGAGTTATGGGAAGGTGGAAGTGATCATGGCAAGCACTTCAGATCATAACACACATGTCATACACTTTATACTGGTTTATACCTGATTTCCCAGGAAGAACTATTAGGAAATGGAAAGTGGAGAAAAAAATACAATTAGTGCAGTCATTTTACTTTCATGAAACCTTCCATAAAATTAGGTTTGCGGTACCAAGTTAATCTCTGAATGTTCGTCAGGTTACTGTGCCACACATAATTAGGTCTATATAGATAATACATATTATTTAGCACTCTGATATTATTAATTGGCTGTAAAGGTTTACATGCATCTGATGTGCAACACTAAAAGATATATACACACACAGATAAGAAAGGGATGAGTATTCAGCACCTCAAGAATGGTATTGTCTAATGTATGTAATGTTTGCAACTTGTTACAATAATGTCTTGGGTATATTTAACTGTATTTTATTTACTTTTAAACATGTATAAGCAAAGCTTGGTTATGCACTGGATCCCCAAGCTTAACGAGCTCAAACAAATCATGGACAGCTGGGCAGAGGGAGGGGAGAACCAAGAAATCTGGGTTTTGAAGTGGGACTCGTTCCTCCCATTTTAAAACAAAACTTAGTTGACGGGCCCTATTCTAACCTTGACGCAAACTTTAACGAGAGCTTTTGGAAACTTGCCAACTCCAAAGACTATAATGGCTCTGGGACGTTTACAATAGGGCTGGAATACAGTCCCACATTTGGCTCCTCTTAATATTAATTTCATTTTTATTGTTAACTTACTCTGTACTTGTTCTCTCCAATCTGCTCCACTTGGAATCTCTTGGCACATTTGCATTTAGCCACTTGTCTGGTCACCTACAAAAATGAAGAGCATTGGATTATTTTAACCCATCACCAAAGTAAAGCAGCAGACATGACGATATTAAGGAAGAGGTAAATACAAAACATAAAGGTATACCTCATCTTCAATTTTGTCAGCATCAGTTATCGGCTTGTAGGCATCTTTGTTCGGGTGAAGAGCTGCCACAAACTCATAATAGTCAATATATCCATCACCATCACGATCAAAGATGTCAGCCACAGCACTCATCTCCAGGCGACTGGTTGGGAACTCTATGTAGAGGAGAGAAAGGGTAACAATCAGCATCATTGTAAGCAATGTTTCAGCTGCATAAACATAAAGTAAACCATTACCTGCACCTATTGCGCAATTCAGACTCCACTGAACATTATTATTTCATGTTTGCTAAATCAGCCACTTAGTAAATATCATACTTTGATTTAAACACTTTCCAGGGCATGGACAGAAATAATGTAGTTTCATGAAGTGAAAACCATCTCCGTTACGGAGATACAGTATTGTTTCTGGCACTCAGGGATATTGATGATGATAGTCCATCGTCTAACCACGGTCATTTCTTTGAAAGAAAAATGATTTAACTTTGGTGAATTTCAGGGAACTACGGTGCACAGTACAGTGGAATAATAGTGGATGCCGAGGTGTTAAAGGTATTTTATATACCACATTCGAATGTTACATTAGATCACATATACTGTATATGTTTATTTCTGACTGGTGGATGATTTGTTAGAAGTTATGCTGTATGTGTTTTATTTAGGGGTGACTAATAGGACCTGTAATGTTAGGAGATGCTCAGCAACTATAAAAAAAAAAAATGAATAGCACTAAGAGTATTGATATGAATCTATCAATCACCACCTCTCCAATCCATCGCTGTAATGGCAACATAACGGTTATAATTTTTCGTCTTTG
Organism: Leptobrachium leishanense; assembly: GCA_009667805.1. NCBI lineage: Eukaryota > Metazoa > Chordata > Amphibia > Anura > Megophryidae > Leptobrachium > Leptobrachium leishanense. The sequence goes on from CM019066.1 coordinate 165,379,620, forward strand.
CTTTTATCAAGACTAAATTTACATGTCTGTGTACTATAAATAATGTCTGCCTGGTTTGGTGCCAGATGTGACATCGTTGTTATTGGTGTAATTCAGTTACAGCAGAAAAAGATCAGAAATACACTTCCAGTAATTTCTATGCACCAATGAGAAGCCAAACAAACCTAACGTCCCATGGATTAATTTATTCCAGAGTGTTCCAATCAGTGTATATTCCAAAATACAGTGCAGGGACCTTCCAGTCCAATGCTGGGTATTTTTATTTGGACAACAGCAATATTTCCCCTGCGCTCACAGCCTTTATCAAGCTTGCTAAAGGTTGTGAAGGCAGCCAAAACGTTGCTGTTCTCCATATAAAAATACTCAGGTCCCTGCGTTGTTTTCTGGATTAAATAAAAGTCATCCTTTAACTCAGAATACTAGGAAACTACATGTGTCGCTTTACTTCAGGACTAATTTCCAGTGCCGTTTGTGAACTAAATGTCCTTGCTAAATGAATTTTGTTACATATCCAACTTGGATCTCTGTCTGCAACATAACCTGAATTAAATCAAGCTCTAAGACCACTCTGTATACATATAACAATGCAGAAAAACAGCTCAAACAGTATTTATTATTAGATGTCCAGTGCAACATGTCCTAGCTTTAGTTGAGCTTTAGATCTCTGTTCACCCACATTTATTCTTCTCACTCTTTCCTTCAAGCAGGTGAGTACAAAGGAATGGACTTTATGAAAAGGGACCATTCGTGCATTTTGCTCTAGAAAGACGTCGCCAGTAAAATGAGTAGTTTATTTTCTGTGTTAATCTGTATATTTGCATTGTTTTTAAATAGCTTGCATTTATTACTTTGTATTTCTGTAACAACTGTAACATTTCAATGTTCTTGAACCCTGGACATACTTGAAAACGAGAGAAATCTCAATGTATCCTTCCTGCTAAAATACTTTATAAATAAATAAATAGTTAAGACAGGGTTAGTCATTGTGTGAAACAAAGCTCCCTTAATTTATAGCTGTCACAATTAGCTTACACTTGCTGGTATAATGTGTAAATATAGAAAAAATATGGATAATTAAAGCTATGCTTTTTAATCCACTAAAAAAACTGTATAAAATGGTTTTACGTAGTAACATTTTATATGCTGATGTTAGCAGAACTTACTTGAGGACAGGATTCCCTCTATGAATTCTTGTCTCGTTATTTTCCCATCCTGATCTTTATCAATCCTCCTGAAGAAGTCCATGACACGTGACTTCTTGTGATTCATCCACCTCATATATTTTTTCCTCCAGATGTCAAAATCGAAGTTGGCAAATTCCCTTAGCTTTAACAAAGAAGAAGCAGAATTCAGGTAATGTTCCGTACAATCAAATCACTGCAATGTGTGCACCGGGGGAAAAAAAACCAAAAACAAAATACTGATACACTAAGGTGTTCGAATACAATAATAGTTACCATTCTACACTAAAGAAATTAAAATCTTTTTCTTTTAACTTTTTCACTACCATTATCGAGTATACTCAATCTTCAAAAGCAAGTGCAGATGCCCTGAGATCAAGTATAGTCTATCTGGTCTGATTCTGGAGAAATGCAAAGGAATTCTGCATACAGAAATATTCTTTTGCATTTGGGCACCAAAACACAACCTTTAACTATCAATAAATCAGACGTGCGGCCAACGTGAAAGTAGTTGAAAAGCTTTCAAGCCCATTTTTAGTGTGTTGGGGTTTAAGAAATAAAATCAGGTGTACCTCTTCCAACCTGTCTAGGGCATCATTAAGGTTCCTCCTCCTTTCTAATGCCAAAAGCCAAACTTGTTGCCATTTGCTGACCAGTAAATTAACTCTTGGGTTCTTTGTTTCAAGTTGGGTCTGTGTGCCAGATGGATACAGGTTGGGTGTTGGTGAACGTTTTCCTGATAGATGAAAAGAAACAATAAAACATTATTGCCGAGTATAATTACAGAGGGTTAATTACAATATCCTTGTGCAATGATGGTGACCAAATGTTTACTCAATTCATTAAATTCAGGGAGAGAATAATTAAATGAGACAAATCTAAGGCTAGATTCCACACCTAAACAGAACTCTAGTAAACTTAGCAACTCCCTAGATCTCCCTGGGATCTCAAACTCCAATCCGCAGAAATCTTTGAATGAAATAGAAGGCCACGGAATCATGGGAGTTGTAGTTAAACAACATGGGGGGGGGGCAGTGTTTGTTAACCCTGCCCTAGACTTTAATGGCTCTGGTAAGTTTACGAGAGACAGGGATAAGTTTACACCAGGCTTGGAATCTAGCTTTAAAGATCACAATCAAAAATGTTCCATTCATTCTGTGCAGGCCGAGTGACATAGAGCCACCAATGCTAAACAGACAGAATACAATCATAACAGAAGAATTAATCAATACGACGTGCCATAATAATATACTCTGCTTTTTACAATTACAATGAAACCTGTAGTAATCACAACATAGACTAAAATGAAAATGTTTTGCCTGGCTGAGAGTGATGCTAACTGCACTACAAGTTGTATGAGTATGAACACATGCTCAGATAGCGTGGACAGAGCCCCAAGAACCACTTATAGTTAACAGAACAATAAGGACATCAACTGCAAGCATCCACAATGCAAGTGTGAAAACATCATTACATGCAGCAATCAAATGACTCTCATGGTTTTGAGCACATTGTTTAGATAAAAATATTTTTAATGAAAAAAAAGATTCTCTTCACGACAGATAGTTAGCCAAGAATGTCATGCTATAAAAGGGATTTTCCAAACCCCTTGTAGTGAAGAGACTGAGATCATTGCAAATGTACTGTCATGTCTACTCAACAAATTGAAAACATTTAAAAACAAATAAACAATGACCGTCTAATTGTAGCTTTTAATGCTTCTGACAGGCCTGGATGCCAATACTTGCAAACAATGGATTTATCCTCTTATGTGTCTGTTTTGTGTCTGTCCAATATAAAAGCAAACATCTCTTCCTTAATGTAAGCATTTTATGAGCAGAACATTAATTGCCGTTTCTATACTCACGTCCTACTCTCCCTTTACCCAACACAGGGATTTGAGACTGAGCGGATGCAGACTCCACGGCTTTTCTCTTGTACGTCTTGGTTACTTTATCGACATCTGGCTGTTTTCGAGTCATTTCTTCCATAAATGTCTGAAAAGAATAACATATAATACAATAAAGCTTCCGGTGGTATGCAGTTTACATTCTAAATGCAAACAAACACTGGTAATAATTAGCAGTAACCATACGAGTGCACAATGGGGTTCGCCCAGGCACATCCTAATGATGGGTGAAAAGGTCCATTTTCATCTCCTACATTGACATTCTAGCTGTCCCGTATCTGGTTCCTGATGAAGAACATAAAACTAACTGTATCTCTGATTACAGGCTTGTTATTTCTAGTGAAAAATGTGTATTGTTTGCAAAACCTTCTAAACATAAATGTTTCATTAATAAATGTTCCATGTGTGCACACCCTAATGTTACGGACTGCGGACGCCAGAGGCTGTAACAAAACTGAGCAGGAACAAAATCAAGTAATGTATTCTACCTGATGTTCAGCAATTAAGGCTTTAACCTCGTCGATCTCCTCTGGGATGTCTTCCTTGTCTTTTTCGTTGAGAGTCATCTCTGACCACTGTAACCAGGCCAATAAAGACTCAAGCAACTCCTTCTTGGCAATCAAATCCTCCAGCGCTACTGCCAGCCGCTGCTGATGCTGCTTTGCCCAGGTTAGCACCTAGTAAATGTTAAACAAAAAAAAAAAAATCAAGTACATCTGCACATCCTCCTCTCCAGTCTCCATCTCTTTACGTTCCTATGGTGTCCCCTTCCATATGTTACTATTGCAACCTTTGTGCACTACTTAAACACATATTTATATTTAATTTGTATATAGCATTGTATCTGTTGTTTGTGTGTCATTCATTTGGGATTGTCTGGTCTGTGATACAAGACACAAAAAAAGGGGAAAAATTTAATTTCTTGTGTTCCTGTCAAAATAAACAAATGCTTTTGGTTTTTAAAAACACATATAACAACATAGCCATCTTTTTTTTTTTTTTACATAAAACTCTACTTCCCCCGTAAGAAAACCAACCTCTTCAAATCTGGCCTTGATGATGGTTATCCAGTGCTTGATGGTAGCGATGGAGTCTGGGTGACACATTGCAAGGATGGCCTCCCCCATGCTTGCACCTTTATTCAACTCGGATCTCTTCTCTTCCACTTTTCTCATAAATTCCTACACAAACAAATAACTGAGCATTTAGACATATATGTAACAAGCAGACATGCATCTGGCAAACAGCTTTAGCTTGTGACTTATTAATAAAAACGTTAAGTCGTTCAATCGTCCCGAATAACAAAAGTATAAATCTGGCATAATCCTTTAATACAACATTTATTTATGAAATAAAAGCAGGCTGGATTAACACTGGACCTGCTGGGCTAAAGCCTCCATATAGGCACAGTGAAAAGTTAACTGTGTCAGCACCATTTGTCACTGAAACAACAAGATTGCGAAGTATGGAGAGACCCACAAAAAAGGGTGAGAAAAACAGGGCAAAGACTCAATGGAAAGGAGGAGAATGTGTAGAAACACAAAGGGGTGATCAATAGAGCAAAGGCCAGAGAACGTGAGAGAGAAGGGACACAGGGACATTGGAGCTAAGAGGGATGAGATGGAAGAAGAAAAATAAGGAGTGATAGAGGCTCACCAAAAGCTTCACCTCTAGGTCCATGAAACACTTAAAGGGCCACTACCACAAAAAAAAAAAGTCCTTACTATGTTTATTTTATGTTGCTGATATCTGACATGTGCTTTGTTTTTCTCTTGTATGTTTAGTTAAGAAAATATTTTACTCTATATTTATTTTATTTATTTATAAAGGATTTTACCAGGAAGGATACATTGAGATTTCTCTCGTTTTCAAGTATGTCCTGGGTTCAAGAACATTGAAGTGTTACAGTTACAGAAATACAAAGTAATACAAAGTAAGATATTAACAACACAAATATACAGATTAACAGAAAATAAATATGTAGGAAATAGTCATTATGTTACATGTTTACAGGTGCATTCTGTATTGAGGTATGTTAGTAAGGAGCTCTTGAGTGACTTAAGACTGGTGGAAGATTTGATGGTGTCTGGGAGGTTATTCCATAATTGTGGTGCTCTGTAGGAAAATGAGGATCGAGCCACTGTCTTTTTGTATTGTGGTATTGCAAGTAAGGTGCTGGTCCTGGATCGGAGGTTATAGGATGAGGGAGCTGCTGGGGGAAACAGTCTATTCAGATAGGGTGGCAGCTTCCCAGAAAAGCTCTTAAACACCAGGTTGGAAAGGTGAAGAGTGCGTCTAGATTCCAGCGATGGCCAGTTTAGCTCTTTTAACATGTCACAATCTTGGGTCATGTAGTTACATTGTAATGCAAAGCGGCAGAATGAGTTATACAATGTAGTAAATTTCTGAAGATGTGTTTGCGGGGCGGCTGCGTACACTACATCTCTGTAATCAATAGCCGGCATAAGCATTTGTTGTACAATCTGCTTTCTTACCGCGGGGCTCAGGCAGGATTTGTTTCTGTACAGGGCGCCTAGTTTGGGGTAAAGTTTAGATGAGAGTTTTTCAATGTGAGGGCCAAAGGATAGATTAGGGTCCAACCACATACCTAGATATTTGAGAGAAGTGACTGTGGTCAGCAGGCCATTTGATTTTGTCCCAACACATAAGTGAGGATTTTGCAATTTGTGTGTAGTTTAGGTTTTGTTCCAAAGAGCATTGTTACAGTTTTGTCATTATTTATAAAAAGTTTGTTGTGCTTGATCCACTTTTCTACCTCTGTGAATTGTTCTTGCAGCACGGCTTCCAGCTGCCGGAGATTTGGTTTGCTGGTATAGATTACAGTGTCGTCTGCGTACATATGTACAGTTGAGGCTTTGCAGACGTTGGGCAGATCATTTATGAATATTGTGAATAGCAGGGGGCCGAGTATTGAGCCTTGGGGTACTCCGCACGTGACTGGGAGCGGGAGGGAGGAGCTGCCAGAAATTGACATATATTGTGATCGGTCGGATACATATGATTGAAACCAGGTTAACGTGCGATCACCAATGCCAGAGTTTTTAAGTTTTTCTAACAAGATGCCATGGTCTACTGTGTCAAAGGCCTTGGCAAAATCAAGGAAGATGGCTCCAGTTAGGTTTCCTTGTTCCATCCCAATTTGGATATCATTACAGACTTTTAAAAGGGCGGTTGTAGTTGAGTGATTTGGACGAAAGCCGGATTGATCTGGGGTTAAGTAGTTCCAATATTGATAATAATCACGTAATTGTGTGTAGACGCATTTTTCCAAAATTTTTGACATTACAGGGAGCAACGATAATCGGACGGTAGTTGAATACCAAAGTACTGTCACCACTTTTATGGATAGGTACTATTTTATGGATAGTCTTCCAGAGTTTGGGTATGTATCCAGTCGCCAGTGATTCATTGATTAGGGTTGCGACAGGATTTGCAATTGCCGGTGCACTGATTTTCAGCAGCATTGCTGGTATTTGATCAGGTCCACACTGGTATTTCATTTTTTGCTTACGGAGAAGTTTAGTAATGACACTGACAGGCACTGGTCTAAAACTGAATTCCTGTCTGATACAGGGACTTTGCACAGTTGGAGGGGCCTGACCTGCATGAGGCCTTTCTGATTGCATGTCATTTCCTAGCTTGGCAATCATTTTGTTTGTTTTGTGCATTCATTCCGGCATTTTCGGTATTCGCAGTGATCGTTCATGGAACCAGTACTCTTGAAATTTGACCACAGTGAATCTCTAAGATGGTACATTAGTGTAAGATCAGCTGTAACCCAGGGGAGATGGGTCCCTTTTACTCGCACTTTATGCAGCGGGGCATGGGAATTCCAGACTTGCAGGAGCTCAGACTGAAAGTATTCAATTGCACAGTCTAGGTCTGGGATTAGGTTTAGTCTGTACCAGGGTAGCTGTTTGAGATAATTTAGGAAGGATTCAAGAATAAATTTCTTGAAAGTCACTGGGTGCATCCATTGTGTGATCTTTTGTGGTGTAAACTACCCCCACACAGTATCTTTCCATCACTTGCTCCTCACTCTGTAGCAAGGGCCAAAGAATGGAATCTATAGGACGATCACTGACTCAAATCATTGTATTCAATGGGATGTATTCAAAGGACATTGCCAGGGGGTACATTAGAAGACTTTTAAATTCCTTGTTTGATCTCTTTCAGCTGCCATCTCTTATCTTGAGAACCTTAGAGAACAATAGACCTCCTGCAGCCTTATCTAAACATTCCCTCCTCCATCCCATTAACTGTTAAATACTGTACATTAGATAATTCATAAAAGTAAAGAAAAACCTTTGCACAGATATTGATAAATATTGCATCATGGGAAAAATCAAGAAAATGGAAATCTACTATAAAAACGTTATTTTTCCTTTTTACATGCAATTACTTCAAACAAAGAAAAAACAACAACAGCATCTGTTTTACAAAGTATTTATATTTGTAATGCACAAGTAATCTAGTTACAGATTAGGTAAATGGTATTGTCCCTTTAATCCAGCAACAGGTAAGAGGGAGAGAGACATCTACCTGGAAGCTAAACTGACATATACAGAGTAAGAGCCAGAGCTCATCGCTCTTGTATTTCAGCCATTCAAAGGATTTTGGTCACAACAAATTTTGTACTTCATCCCTAAAAATGTCATACCGCTTTAAATGGATACTGTTAATATGCTGAATGTTTTTATGAGCCGATTTATCATTATCCTTAACTTGTAACCTTGCACAGATAAATGAGAAGGCTATCATATCATACTTCATGAACAAGGTCACGTCTCAGATGTTTGTAGCTCATAATCCCGCACTTAAATAAATATTGCTGCATTCATGCTGTACCGTGATCTCACTCTTTGGAAGAAAATGGAAAAGATTCATATGTATCTTGGTGCTGCCAAGTATCTCAGAGCCACGTGTCAACCATTATTTTTCTTGTTGAAGCTGAAACATTGCTGAAGCGCATTATGCTTAACCGGTCAGAGAAATGTCTGCTATTAGTTCACCACAACACAGGCTTGATGAGTCCACATTTACGTAGATAGGTGCCCAACCTGCCTTGGCATCTGTTATGTGGGCAGTAACACATTGATAAGGCTTGGGAGAGTTTTACAATACAGGTATTCTAATACAGACGTAAAAAGGTTGTAACTAATTAAAGTTCCAAGCAGGGAGTGTGCTGAGAAAATATTGACACTGCCTCGCTTGCAGGGGAGTCTCTGTCAGATTGTTTTGTTGAAAATGGATCAGAGAGGTTGCACACAGTTTATTAATCTCCAAAAACCTGTATATTCTTTCTGGACTAATAAAAGAGCAGTATGACTTTGTCACTCTCAGAACCTGGGCAGAGGGTCTATCTAAGGACTCTGGTCATTTGGGAACTCCTTATCTTTGGGAAAGTGTTTGAAAACCGTTTGAAAGATACCAGCGGGACGACACGCTAAAATAAACTGTAATATTTAGGGGGCTTGGAATGTCTCTTTAAAATGATACCAACACACTTACGGGGATTACTCAGTAAGCGCTGGTGTTTTCCAAAGTTACAAACTCTAGTGAAGCCAACATAGTTGAAATCCGACAAATGCTATCGTTTTGCAAATGAGTGGTCACAGTGCCTTTCATGATTCCAATACATTTTAGAAAGCAGTGGCAGAACGTCAATGGTGATATTCCAACTTCATATTCACACTGTATTTTTCTTTACATTATTCCAAATGTAAACAAAAAGCACCAGTTCATCTTCCCAGCGGCGATTGATGACATTTCTAGTTGGTGGGGCGCCAGACTGGAAACATGAATGTTTTTTTATCATGAATGGGAACACGTCTATAGGGCACCACTACCTCCAAAATATGTGGAGGATCCCATATATAGGGAATAAATAATATTTATTCTTATAAATGACGGAAATAAAATGCCCATAAATTCAATGATTACACTTATAGAATTCTACATAAAACATTCAGTATAAAAAAAAATCTAAAAGTGATTTTATTATTATTTGCTAAAGATAAAAACTGAACACTGATCCCACAGATTTTATTTTAACCCCTTAAGGACGGGGGCAATTTTACAAGTTCGGCACATTTCTAAAAGTAGAAGTGTGCTGAGCTCATTTTGATCATTTTCGCTCATCATGTTTAAACGAGATTTGAAGGCACGTTTTATTATTATACGACCCACACAAATTATATATCCTTTTTTTTTTTTTTTAACAGACTCGGCAGAGTCATACTATATCATTATTATAAGTATATGTCATGCCCTGCCAGAATACGATAACAAAAATGTAAAAAAAAAGAATTTCCATTAAAATTTCAATTATCTACAGTGTATAAAGTCATTTTTCTACGTTTTATCATCCAAGCCTTTACAGTTATATATTCTGTGGTGTACACTTTTTAAAAAAAAATAGAAATGGGAACCTGCAATTTTAGCTGAAAAAAAACCAAAAAATTTTATCCGTGCAGTACTAATGTTTACATTATAATTGATAAGTGAATAATAGTGCTGCATTAATAAATTTAAAAAAATACATTTATTTTTATATTTTTATTTATTTATTATTATTTGTATGTAACTTAGTCATATTTGGTATTCATGCATGCTCTGGCCTTTCCATTGATATCAAACATGACTATCTAGCTGCCACCGATCAGGAGATACAAGGGTTCAAAGAACCCCTCTATCTCCCTCATAGGATTTCCTTAGGAATCCTTAGGGTAGCCAGAGGTTACCAGCTAACTGACATCATCAGACCACACCCGATGACATCAGTGGATGTGGGGAGACCCGGAGGCGGGGCTGACATCTACGATGGCAGCCCCCACGGAAATAGGCCGCGATCCAGCATCGATTGGTGCCGGATTGCGGCCTAGTGCATGAGGGGTTAAAGAAAGGCATTGCTGGAAAGGTCAGACTGTGACCTTTCCAGCGGTGCCTTTCTTGACTCGCTAGCCCCTGGCGATGGGGAGATAGAGGGGTCCTGCTCTGACGGGGGAGGGCACCTGAAACTGACATCATTGGGCCTGACACAATGACGTCAGTGCACTGAGATGGGTATACCACACAGATCTTCCTACAAGGAAATCAGTCTGCATGGGACCCTGGACAGGGAGGGGAGTATAGGCGGGAGGGGGGAATAAAATGCATGGGACGTGCTATGCTATCCCACAGCTTTAAAGCCCACTTGCTGCAGGACTGCATAGCATGTCTTGTGTCATAAAGGGATTAAATAACTGAGTATACAAAAATTGGCAGGGGGGATGAAAACAGTTATCAAAGACAAATAGTCGCGTAATCTTTCTCACTCTGCCTACCACCAGTTGAGGAGTCAATGACACTGCTTAAAAGGGACAAAACACATTTTATCAATCAGGCACATGTTAAATGACGAAAAATAAAACAGAAAAAAATTATAGTTTAATTTTTTAATTATTTTTTTTCCAAAAAATATGGCAGGGCACTGCCCCATTTGCGCTGTGGACGAGCCTCCACTTCATCTTCCATCTATAAAGTTATATCAACTTTATCTCTCTAGGGCTGCTTTGCAGATTTATGGTGTTTAGATATAAAAAAATAGCAAAGTTATATGTCTTTGTTCTCCGACCCATTCCCCCCCATATATGTCCCACTACCCCCCCTCCACCCCATATGTTTTGGCAATGCTAAAATGTATTTGGTCCTGCTAATAAAGCTTATTTTGATTTGATTTGATTTGTATGCTGCAGAGATAATTTTGGAATGTTACAAAGAATTTGGTGAGTCTGTAATGTTTAATTGAATAAGAGTCTGAATTAAGCATTGTGATTACCTGCACATGTTGTTTTCAAACAGATAACATCAGCCGGGTAAACATTTCACAGAAAAATGACCTCTTTGAACCTCTCCAAGCAAGAGTAATCATTGTCCTTCCAATTTGTGTTATAAATCCAAAATAAACATCATGCATAGCCTCATCTGAAATGTCTTTGCCTAATAAAGTCCTCTAGGAAACTGTTATCTTTATCACCATTACAGAGTGCCAGCAGTTCTTTCTATTGATGGTGTTTATGCTCTCAAGTGCTGGACCTGTCAATGTGCATATGTCTTTCACTATAGAATAGAAGCACTCTGTTGATCATCCCTGGGGAGGGTTTAGCATGTCCCCTAGAAATCCATAGGTTATATTTGAAATACAGAGGGCCATATTACATAGTTGGTGCTAATTTAACCAGAGCTGTTGTAAACTTAAAACCTCCATAGGCTATAATGGCTCTGGGAAGTTTACAACAGCTCTGGTTAAGTTAGCACCAACTATGTAAAATGGCCCAGGGTGTCCATAAAGTCTCTTTACAATTTCAAAAATGTATTACAAAGGCAAATGAAAAGACAGATAAGTGAAAATTATTACAAAATGAGACGTATATATTTAATTTTTTTGCCTCATTTAATATACCTCTATATGGGCACCATTAGTTGCACGAAGCACATCAAGACAGTACTCGATGTCTTGCCATGTTCGCTGTAGCATACCCTCATCAATGGTGGCAATGGCATCAGTGATCCTCTGCTTTAGATTAGTGATGTCTCATACCTTTGTTCGATACACGATATCTTTAACATAACCCCATAGAAAGAAGTCGAGGGGAGTGATATCTGGTGAATGAGGTGGCCAGGGAATTGGGCCACCCCTTCCAATCCACCAGTCTGGAAATGTTTAATTTAGGAACCCACGAATATGCAGTCCCCAATGTGGTGGTGCACCATCTTGCTGGAAAATGATGGTTGGTTGAAGGTCATGTACTTGTGGTGCCACATATTCAGTCAAAAGGTAAAGGTAGCCTCTTACAGACTCCAGCAGCCATAATGGAAGCTTGTAGCGGTCAGCCGATCAAGCTCGCCCGGGTTACCAAAGTATTGGGAAGAACAGGGTCTCAAGGACAGTCAGTGGCGTAGCGTGGGGGGGGCTGGGGGGGCCGTGGCCCCGGGCGCAGTTTTGTTAGGGGCGCATTCGCGCCCCTAAAACTGGCCCGGGGGTTGAGGGACCCAGATGCCGGGCAGCGCGAGAGCGCCTGCCCGGTCTTGAACAGTCCGTCCTGTGAAGTGGATGCGGCTGTGTGCGTGCGCAGCCGGTCACGTGGTCCGGCTAATCAGGTGGTACTGAGTCTCTGTACCACCTGACTGGCCGGACCGCGTGACCGGCTGCGCACGCACACAGCCGCATCCACTTCACAGGACGGACTGTTCAAGACCGGGCAGGTGCTCCCGCGCTGCCCGGCATCTGGGTCCCTCAACCCCCTGCCGGAGCTGGGGCAACAATCCAGGTGAGAGCTGGGGCAAATCCATGACCTGGGGGCAAATCCATGTGTGACCTGGGGGCAAATCCATGAGCTGGTGGCAGTATCCATGAGCTGGGGCAAATCCATGAGCTGGTGGCAGTATCCATGAGCTGGGGCAATATCGATAACGTGTCCACAGGTTGGGGGGGGGCGCACAATTCTTGGCTGGCCCCGGGTGCTGACAACCCACGCTACGCCACTGAGGACAGTGTACCCAGGTTAGAGTTGAATTCATGGATGAAAGCAACCATTCAATCATTAGAAATGTGAAGGGACCTGTCAGAGAGGGAGATGTCCTTACATTGTTGGAATCAGAGCGTGAAGCTAGGAGATTATGCTAATTTACAAGGTGGTTATGCTTTCCTGTGTTGACGTCAATAGAATGGAAATGCCAGAAGCTAAAAATGTCTTGTTAAATAAATGACAAATTAAAAGTGAAAAAAAGGTCAAGGTAAACATTTGCAGTAGTTGATGTCTCACCGAAGAAAAATTACTTCTTTCTAGGGGTTATGTTAAAGATATCGTGTATCGACCAAAGGAATGGAACATCACTGATCTAAAGCAGAGGATCACTGATGCCATTGCCACCATTGATGAGGGTATGCTACAGCAAACATGGCAAGAAATCGAGTACCGTCTTGATGTGCTTCCTGCAACTAATGGCGCCCATATAGAGGTGTATTAAATGAGGCAAACAAACTTAAATATATAGGTCTCATTTTGTAATAATTTTCACTTGCCTTTGTAATACATTTTCGAAATTGTAAAGTGACTTTATGGACACCCTGTACATCAGTGACGGGACATTGTATAAAACTCGCCTATGATACTCATAAAGCTTGATAGCCGCATTACAAGAAAAATTGAGCTAATAACCTGAACAAGGGGGGAAAATCTATGTACTGTTTTGCAGTATAAAATAATAGGTTATTTAAGATTGCATTATCAATTTAAAAGCATTCCAAAGTGGCCCTATGCGATATATGACTCTTCCACGGTTTCAAAATAAGACTGTATGTTGGTGGAGGAAAAATCCTCTAAATTCTACTAATCACAGATTTCCTTTAGTCTTCCGGACTGTAGTATGTACTTTTATTACATAATCCCTTCCTTCAATAATATGGGGAAGAGGAATTCAAATCAGTGTGATTTCTATGGCTTACCTTATGCTGCTCTATAAGTGACCTCAAGGATTCTTCATCTTCAGGGAGGAGTCCGTGGAACCTCAGAGTCTGTTCTGCTTCAGCCAACCACTCAAGAAGAGTATGAACCGCTGAGTGAAACTCCTCTGCCTGTCAGATACAGAACAATTAAATACCAAAGCTATGTGGATTTCAAAAAATAAAAAGTGCTGAAATCTAACATAAGTCAAAGCGTTTTCCTCTACAGTGCATGAGTCTATCGCTTGCACTGATACTTCTGCCAGATGACTGAAGCTTTTTTTAGAACTCAATCAAGTCTGGAAATATTTGGATTCTGATAAGGATCAGTTTTACAAGCACAGCACATCTTGAGATGCCATTCTTTAATTAAGAGCATTTACGTAGATATATTGCAAAACCGACAGCAGCGTGCCAGCTATATTTAGCGCTTCTATAAACTTTCTCTGTTTCTGAGTTTATATTAATAGTGAATATTGCTAGGATACATTCACTCATCAGTAAAGAACGTCCCATAAATTGAGCACATGGCAGCCATCAAAGTGACAACGCATGAATGGATTGCCGCAGCTAATGACACGTGATTATGTAAAATAATAGCAAATAATGTAAAGCTAATTTTGAAAGGTATCGCCCGTCCAATTCTTGCTGCACAGATCTGAGAATATATTTGTGTTTCTATGGGATAACATCAATTTGAGAAAGATGGGGGATGATTTCAAATATCTATTACCACTAATTGCTTTTATTTATACTCACGTGACGCAGGGCTTCTTCCAGTCGCGTCTGTTTGGACACAGACAAGGAACATACGGTTTCCCACCTGGTGCTTAACTCTTGCATTTGGGCCTTCACCCATGAAGAGTCATCACGGCTTCCCTCGATGAGTTCTCTTGCTGAGCGCCTCAGGGCCTGGATGCTGCTGCTCCTCTTACCCAATTCCTTTTGAAAGACCTAGGGTGAGGAACAGTAACAACAAATAAAAATTATGAATTAATCCACTAAATTCCATCAAAAACTGCAATATGGATGGCTTATCCACTCAAACATTGAAAGGGACACTGAACCTTTATGCTACTTTCACGAACGGGCAAACTAAGAAAATATGGCCCTAGAGTGGTGACATGCTGGCTCTCATCTTTTTACAAATAGTAAGTAACAATCAAGCATACATTTATTTTTTTATAAAGCTTTTTCCAAATGACAGCTGGAAACTTGAGCTTTGTGATGCACAGGAGAATTTAAACATCACTTGTGTTATCATGCACCTAGGGCTATATTCCATTATTGACGCTAACACGGAGACGTTAAGCAGGAAATCTGCATCTGCTGATTTTCCCTTACCTTCCCGGACGAGCCCAGTATTCTAAGGAAGTTATTGTGATTCATCTGGTATCTTTTTTAGAGGGGCAAAGGTTTAAAAGTAACATCAGGAAGCATTATTTTACTGAGAGGGTGGTGGATACATGGAACAGTCTTCCAGTAGAAGTGGTAGAGGCCAAAACAGTAATTGAATTTAAACAGGCATGGGATAGGCATAAGGCTATCCTAAACCAAAGATAAATCCAGGTAAAGTATCCATGTAATTGGGCAGACTAGATGGGCCGAAAGGTTCTTATCTGCTGACATTTTCTATGTTTTCCCATGTTGATGTCGTATTCCGTGGAAGGTGCTGTCTCAGCCCCTTCGCCCTGGAACGCAGCACTAACCTCCCTGATACCCACAGTAGCGCTTCTGCACCGCCGCGAGTATCAGCTCCTGGAGTCCATTAGACTCCATGGAATCTGTGCTTCTGGGCCACAAGCTCTGCGCGACCTCGCTCTAGCAAGCGCCATGGAGTGGTCGGGAGGTGTCCGGTGGGAGGGTAGTAACACCAACCTCTTGAGTGGGTGCCTCCTTCAGCCCGGCTAGCCGCTGATGCACGACACATGTCACTGGCTGGAGGGAGGCAGCTTGATTTCAAGCCATCCCATGGCAGCATATGAGGCATTGCGTGGGTGTTGTGGCCCATTGAAGTTTAAAGGCCAACCAAGTCAAAAGGCGTCTAAAGGCCAACCCGCCGCAGGGACAGCATGATACACACTGTGGCAGGAAAGGGTTACACAGAAAAGGAATATGGAGGGGGATGCTAGGTGAGAACCTGCCCCTGGGCGCCTCATGACCTTGCTACACCTCTGGTCAGTGGGTAAACGTACAAAATCATCAGGGGATCAAATTATTGTTTTCCCTCACTGTATAGGAGACACTTAAGTACAGTAAGCTCAAGCAAGCTGCCACTGCAGTTTAGCATCGAGATAGGAATATCGATGCCAGACGTTAAACTTACTTATCCTAGCGGTAACAATTACACATCAAGGTGCTACATTAGCACCAACTATGGAATATAGCCCCTAGAGGGGGATAATGTAAGTCAATGGATAGAAGGGGAAAAAAAAACCTGATCAGAATTTTTTATAAAACACCTACATAGTCTGCAGAGCTGTACAATGGGTTGGACAAAACAAACCTAAACTTAACAAACAAGTATGACACAAGAAGAATCTTTTTAACAACTATTTTCTGAATTCCTTGAACGAGTTAAGTTTTCCTGGAAAAGTTATTTGTAATCGACTCAAATATTAATAAGCATAAAATAATAATAGGTTAATTTTTTCTAAGTGGGGCATTTACAGTGATGTGAGCAGTGCTTCTAGTACAACTGGCCTCAGATGCATTTGCAAAATATATTGTAACATCCCAAAAGAATTCCATTTACATTTTTCTGAAAGATTTCACTTAAAAGTAACACCAGCCTCCTCATTTTTCCTACAGGGGAGAACTTTTCTGAGTGTTTATGGAAAGTAAGATACCAACTGGTTACAGGCACGGGAACTATACCATGTATTAATAAAAAAAAGCAGTGTATTGCCTGGTTTCAGCTAGTTTCTAACTTGTTTGAGATTTCTACTTTCTCATTTATCTTATATGAGCTTTGTGTGTATGTGCCCTCACTGCTTTAACATTGCTAGATTCAGATTTTTAGATTTTAAACCTGTAATAAAATTTAACGCATTGCTTTAAATGTACCTGCCCAAACTGTTTAATCCTTCCACATTACTCCTTTATAATTTATATATTTCAAGCTTGACCTGGAATATATCAGCCACTGAATGACACCGGGTGAGGCGATGCCAATGGTATCAGTTCCTGGACTCTACAAGACCCCATGGAGCCCAGTGTGACCCGGCATGAGCTCTGTGCGGGCTCACTTTAGTCGGTTCAGGCAGGAATCACAGGGATCCATTTGTTCCCAGTCTTCTGAAGCTTGCAGCCAGAAGAAGCGGCGGATCACTCTGCCCTCTGTGGAAATAAGCCGTTTCTTCAAGCCCTTTAGATTGTGTTAAGTGATAGAGAGCTGCATCGATCTACCTCAATATAAAAAGTAACATATCATTACATCAGACTGGTGGTTTCCTGAATTACCAACCTTATATTTGATCTAACCTTTTCAAGGCTCATGGGAAATGTAAAAAATATATATACAGTCAGGTGCAGTACATGTAAAGTGCAGGCTCATGGTTCATACAAGCACTGTGCTTTCAAATTGTGCTGTCTCTAGATGAATGGTATCATAAAAAAACTACAGGTCCACTCCTTATCATTGTCTAACTAAAAACAGCAATACATTGCATAGTGTCCAATGCCTTGCTGTACGCTATGGTCTTTAATGATTATTTACCAATAATGTGTGGGGGACAATGTTGATGAACTAGATTTTAATGGACAATAATTCTGCATAGATTCACAAATGGTAATCCAATACATTTCTGTCATGTGCCATGTGAGAGAGAGCGGCCCGGCCGCAGGAAGGCCTGTGCTACAGCATGGTGATACTCTGCAGCATCCGTCTTTGCCTAGGACAGGGGTCAGCAACCTCGGGTCTCCAGATGTTTTTGAACTGAATCTCCTAAGATGTTCAGCCAACCTAATGAGTAGCAGAGTATCATGGATGGTATAGTTCCAAAACATCTGAAAAGCCAAGGTTGCTGACCCCTGGCCTAGGAGGTCCACTTCGTACATTTTAGTGAGCCCTCTCTGTAGCTTTTGGCCCAGTGCCCCATCCCAGGCTTTCCAGCAACACACCTGATTCATCATGCTACTGCCACAGGTGTATCTGTTGCCTATTGATGAGTTTCCTTCAAAAGAGGACCATGCCCTACTTCCCTTGGTCTCAGCATTGTTTACCACAAGGCTGTGTGCAATCTCCAGCTTGACCTGTGCTGTTAGCCTGCCTACTCAACCATTGCTACACTCCCTGGTTCCTGTGCCATTGCTACACTCCATGGTTCCTGTGCCATTGCTACACTCCATGGTTCCTGTGCCATTGCTACACTCGCTAGTTCCTGTGCCATTGCTACACTCGCTGGTTCCTGTGCCATTGCTACACTCCCTGGTTCCTGTGCCATTGCTACACTCCCTGGTTCCTGTGCCATTGCTACACTCCCTGGTTCCTGTGCCATTGCTACACTCACTGGTTCCTGTGCCATTGCTACACTCACTAGTTCCTGTGCCATTGCTACACTCCCTAGTTCCTGTGCCATTGCTACACTCCCTGGTTCCTGTGCCATTGCTACACTCCCTGGTTCCTGTGCCATTGCTACACTCCCTGGTTCCTGTGCCATTGCTACACTCCCTGCTTCCTGTGCCATTGCTACACTCACTGGTTCCTGTGCCATTGCTACACTCACTGGTTCCTGTGCCATTGCTACACTCCCTGGTTCCTGTGCCATTGCTACACTCCCTGGTTCCTGTGCCATTGCTACACTCCTGGTTCCTGTGCCATTGCTACACTCCCTGGTTCCTGTGCCATTGCTACACTCACTGGTTCCTGTGCCATTGCTACACTCCCTGGTTCCTGTGCCATTGCTACACTCCCTGGTTCCTGTGCCATTGCTACACTCACTGGTTCCTGTGCCATTGCTACACTCACTAGTTCCTGTGCCATTGCTACATTCCCTAGTTCCTGTGCCATTGCTACACTCCCTGGTTCCTGTGCCATTGCTACACTCCCTGGTTCCTGTGCCATTGCTACACTCCCTGCTTCCTGTGCCATTGCTACACTCACTGGTTCCTGTGCCATTGCTACACTCACTGGTTCCTGTGCCATTGCTACACTCACTAGTTCCTGTGCCATTGCTACACTCACTGGTTCCTGTGCCATTGCTACACTCCCTGGTTCCTGTGCCATTGCTACACTCCCTGCTTCCTGTGCCATTGCTACACTCACTGGTTCCTGTGCCATTGCTACACTCACTGGTTCCCGTGCCATTGCTACACTCGCCAGTTTCTGTATAATTACCCAGTGCCTCTCTTTTTGTGCTTCTGTGTCATTCCTTCACTAACCCTCCTGTGTAGTCCTATAGTCTCCTTTTGCCCTGTGTTCTCTCCCTGCAACTGAGTCTCCGGCCTGTGTCCAGCCATATTCCTGTCCTGTCCATTTTCCTGTGCCCAGTCTCGCCCCTGTCTCCTTGCCCCAGCCAGCATTGCTCTATCCCTGGTCCCTTATAATGATCATTTGCTTTGCCTTTTATTTGTCTGCCCTTTGTTCTTTAATAAATTTGTTTGTCAGTACCATAGCTCACATGTTCATGTATCTGCTGCAATCTGGGCTCAAACCTCCCCTTGCACCATGACAAATACACTTTAAAAGAAACATGTTGTGTGTTATATATTTACTTAACTAGTTCTGTAAGGCCATAATCTATTTCAATAATGTTTATTTCATTGCAAGATTGAATTTAAATGACTGTACAGCAGTTGCTTGTTTTTCTTATTTGGTATCAGGATTAGGATCAGTTACCCCTCACATCACACGCTTGCTAACACATGGGGAGATGCATATTGTGGTCCATCATCTGTGCTGCAGCATGTTAATATTTGGTTAAATGTAGTTTTGCCATTACCTTGTGGTTATCTATGAGGTTCATAACGACATCAATGTCTCCATGAACAGGCTGGTCCTCAGCCATCTGAGGCTCTACTCTGTACAGCCAGTCAATAAGAGCCTGAAGGGCATCGGTGAACTGTCCTGAGAACAGCAGCGCTTCTTCCAGCTTGTTTTGCCTGTTGAAAAAAAAGTGTCCAGTGGGAGAATGTCCTCACAATAAACAGATTAGAAATTCCTACAGGAAACAGAATGAATCTATGGATCCATTGTCCCTGGATTCCTGAAAGGCTGGTGGTACAGGCATGGTGGAGAGGGGACTACTTTTATGAAATACGTTAAGTTTTGGATTCCAAGTCAGGTGTAAACTTAACTCAGTGTAGTGTTTCTCAAAACTGTCCTCAGGACCTTCAACCAGGCCAGATTTTGCTGATCTCCTTGAGGAAATGCAGACTGAATCCTGCAATCGCTGAGCAGCAAATCATATCACCTGTGCTATGCTTCAGATATCTGGAAAACCTGGCCTGTCAGCGGGTCCTGAGGACAGGTTTGAGAAACACTGCTATAAATGGAATCCATGGAATGAAATGAGGAACTAAAGTGTAGTGATTTAATAGAAACAAGCACAAATGATTCCTTGCATGCAGGGATGGCTGACTAACATTTAGATGTGTCATGACTCTTACACTTTCTGTACCCCAGACAGCATAACCACGCATATAAAGATATGTTCATGATTGATTTCCCGGGAATAAAATGTTGAGTACCTTTCCACTGATTTGCCACAGACCGTGTCCCATTTATCTCTTATCTCACTGAGCATGTCGTCCAGTTTCTGGATATCGTCACTCAGCGAAGCTTTCTCTTTCAGTGAGCGCCCACTTCTTGCGGTGGTGTCATAGACTGTGTGTTTGGCTCCCAGGTTCTTTTGGAATTCCTAAAGATTTGTAACAGAAATGTTATAATATTAAATGCATTTCACACATCAATGCGGTACAGGAGACAGTAAAACAACAATTGCTACAACTGAGACATTGTGTAATCCTCTATACCGCAAGGGGAATTTGAGAAAAGTCCACTTGGCATCCAAACAAATCGGAAAAATATAGTCTAAAGCTCAAAATGTGATGAAGAAAACATAATAGCAACATTTCATCTTTGTAACAATTGGACGGAAAGTTTTGCTCATACTGTGTCTGTCTTCCAAAACCTGTGTTTCTGCTGTGTGCAGTGTGATTTAGTGCCGATTACACACAAATGGATTCCAGAAAAAAGATAACATTCATGTTCTTTAAAAAAAAAACTCCTGAGATATAGCCATGTTGCTTAAGGGATATGAAGATTGTCAGAAATAGATAGACCGTGTAAAAAACAAAAAAAACCCTCTTCATTCCAGATTCCTCTTCCAGCTTCCATACTGCCCACAGGCTAAACAATACTAATTAAAACCTCGGGCCCTATTCCGTCCTTCGTGAAAACTTAACCAGAGCTTTTTGTAAACTTGGCAGCTTGCTAGACTGTAATGACTGGTAAGTTTACGACATCTCTGGTTAGGTATATACCAGGGATGGAATGGGGCCCTTGGTTTGTCTTTTTTTTAAACTCTTCGTTGCCATGATCAAGTATAATTGATCTTCAAAAACAACTGCAGGTGGCCTGTGACGAAGTATAGTCTGTTGTGTCAAAATTTGTTTATTGCAAATAGGCTCTAGAATGTGGCCCTAAAGCAGGGGTGGGGAACGTCCGGCGCGCGAGCCGTATAAGGCCCATGGATTCAACTAGACTGGCCCTTAGAGCGCTACAGCGGGGGTGGGGTGCAAATTCCCTCTCCTGCGGCTCTTTTACCAGACCTCGGCGCGTGGTGAGTAGTAGAATGAGGGGGCAGGGTTTATCCCTGCTTCCCTCACTCACTGCGGCACACTGGATCTTCCTTCACGCTTCACCCCTCATCTTCCAGGTACAGCACGAAGGAGGATCCGATGTGCTTCAGCAAGTGAGGGAATCAGGGATAATCCCTGCCCCTTCATTCTACTACTCGCTGCGGTCCGGTAAAAGGGTCGCGGGGGTTGAAATTAATTAAAGGGGGAGGGTGAAATTAATTAGATGGGAGGGGGTGATATTAAAGGGGGAGGGTGTAATCTATTAAATGGGGAGGGGGATAAATTAAAGGGGGAGGGTGAAATGAATTAAATGGGGGGACATAAACCTAGAAAATTGCGAGTAGCAACATAATCTGTACCAGCTAACATCACACACCTCACCAAAGAGAAGCAGTTCCAGCCATCACATTAGGGCTGAGTTAATTCGAGGTCTTCCTAAATATAGCTGGCTAAAATTTACAGTTGTTAATTTTGTATGGCCCTCGAATGATCTTATAAATCTCCAAATGGCTCTTGGCAGAAAAAATGTTCCCCACCACTGCCCTAAAGTGACATGACATCCAAACTGGGATATACATGTAGTAGCGCTTTTCGGCCAGTAAATGGGTAATGGAAAGTGATGCTCCATAGAACCATTGGGTTCTGAAAGTGGTTTCAAGGAAAATCACTTGGTAGTGGAAAGATTAAAGTACATTTGGTTCCCTCGCTCTACAAAACTCATGAAAGTAATACCTCATATACATTTCTATAAATGAGCAAATGCATTGACATAACATTCACCTGATACTGATTTCATTTATCTCAGAAAGTAAAACGTTGAGATGATTCAGGCAGTGGCCAAACAGTGTGGAAAGATGTATATACCAGTGATGTTAATTCTGTTGTATGCGTCTGTGCACCGAAAGTAGGAATTATACACAACAGAAACAAATCAATTCATCTTTTCTTTGTAGCCCAAAATTCTCTGTCTGATCTTATTATTTTACATAATTAAACCGTAATGCAACGTTGTGATTAGGACAATGAAAGGTTTTATAAAACTAAATAATTTTTCTTTTTAGGTTTTTTTTTGTGCTGCAATTTATAGACCAGTGTTATCTTTTAAACATCTTTCAAAGACGCATGTTTTATGTTTTGTAAAAGGACATGATTCCACATGTGCCACTATGCCTCGATTTACTGCAATTATTTTAAATTGCTCCATTAGACAAAGCACTAATACCTATTAATGGACTAAAACGGAATAACCGAAAATCCTTGATGGTGGGAAAAAAAGAGATTAGAGGTCTCACCGTGGTGCCTGTGCTGTCAGATCCAGTGTTTACTGTTCATTCTCAGGGCAGGGACCGGTTTGTGACTTGGTTCAGATGGCATTCAACTTAATATGGCATGGGAAAATGGCAGAATCTAATATTTTAATCCAAAAATAATTATTGCACAAAGAAAAGCTTAATGAGGGCTTGATTTATTCCAGCTTTTATGTTTTGTTTATTTTTATGGGGCTGTGCCATGTGAATGGTTCTAGCAGCAAAAACTTAAGTGATTTGGAAATATTACTGGAGAAAGCCTGTTTAAATGCTGAATGCTTTATTTCTTTAAATAGAGTAAGAATTAAGAAATTATGCAGCATCATTATATCAATGTCAACAACGATCCATTTTGGATGCCACAAACCCCCCTCCCCCATCTAGGAGTAGTTAGTTTAGGGATTACTATACTAGGAATAATGATAGTTTGAGTGACTTTGGGTCAATGTAAAAATGTCCATTAACCATAAAACAAAACACTAGCACCCCATAAACCTTTCTGTCAACAACAATGTACCCAACACCATCACCCATCCCCGTGATAGTGCTTGACATCCCCAAAGTAGCTCTAATGCTGATGCTGTAAATTTTTTTGCTTTAATGTAATATTGGGCTACTACCTTTCAAACTCTAGTTAGTTTTACTTGCAGTTTTACATATTTGTGGTTTTATGAGCCTATGAGTACTTTTTTAACCTAAGGACACCTGGCTTGGCACACTGCATACTATATATTATTATTCTATATTTATACAGTGCCAACATACTCAATGGGCACAATATAGACAGGGTTACAATACACTGAGACAAAACAACTTTTGACAAACCAACACAGGAGGAAATGAGTGCCTTATTTCCGTGAGAATTTACAATCTAGAAGAGTTGAGGATGAGAAACAGGAGGAGAGGACTGCAAAGTGCGAGGGATGGACTGGTTGGAAACAGAAGGAGAGGACTGCAAGGTGAGAGTGATGGACTGGTTGGGGCAGTGAGGTGTATTAGTGAGTCGGGTGGTAGGCTTCCCTAAATAAGAATGCCTTAGGGAGCGTTTGAAGGAAGGAAAGTCTGACAGTACGAGGGAGAGCGTTCCAGAGAATGGGGGCTGCGCGTGAGAAATCCTGCAGTCTATCATGGGAAGAGGTTATGCGAGGAGAAGCTAGAAACAGGTCGCTGTTTGACCTAAGGGAGCGGGCTGGGGTGTATTTGGCGATTAGTGAGGACAGGTAGTGGGGCGCTGAGTTAGTGAGAGCTCTGTAAGTCAGGGTAAGGATTTAGAATTTAATTCTGCAGTGGATGGGGATTTAGTGAAGGGATTCACAGAGAGGAGCAGCAGAGACAGAGCGGCGGGTGAGGTGGATGAGCCTGGCGGAGGGACGTATGATGGACTGTAGGGTGAAGAGGCAGGAGAGAGGGAGGCCAGCTAGAAGATTATTGCAGTAGTCAAGTTGGGAGATTACAAGGGCTTGGATGAGTTGCATTGTGGTGTCAGCAGTCAGCATTAATAAATGGTCGAATTCTGGAAATATTACGTCACTGGTTGTGGCCGGAGGAGGAGAGAGACTGAATGCGGGGGATGAAGGACAGAGCGGAGTCAAATGTAACTCTAAGATAGCGAACCCGGCTTGTTGGGGAGATAGTGATACCATCAACTAGGTGAAGAAATGTAGTGCATGAGAAAAATAATCAAAGTTCAACTACTTAAAGTTAACAATTGATTACATGGATTATACAGCCGAAGCAGTATGAGCGAAATTAGATCTTCGAGATGTAGGGAGTGACTCTCTTTGGGTTAAGTATAGGAACTATTCTTGGGCAATATTCCAGGAGTGACATCATTGGAGTGGATTTTCCATTTCTCTGTGCTGTGATTTCTCCATTTTTAGCAGCACGTTTACTTGCGTATACACAGGCAAATTCTTTGTAACTAGAAACGCCCTATGTGATGGCGTATATGCAGAGTTTTTTTTGCTCTATAAGCTTTTTATACAGCCCATATAATGATCTTTACAGATCAAGAGTGATCTCAGTCTAATCTAATGCTGTGAAAGCACATTTCTAGGACATGGTGTCATGGACCATTGCAAAGAATTGCCTGCTTAAATGAGAACTGCAAATATGCACTATATGGCAGCCCCTGCATAAAAACCAACCCTTCTATATTGTGTCACATATATGTCACTCACCTTATGTATTGATAATTGCATCTTGATTCTATCTGGGTCATTTGCAATTTCAAGTTCTGAATCCAGGCACGCCTCGGATTCCTCCAGCCACTCCATGAGTTTAGTGAAAGCTTCATGAAACTAAATGTATACACAAAATAATGTATCATTATACAGACAGATATATAAAACTAGTGTGATCTGACATATCTGCAGTATTTAAGCACTGTTCACACTATAAAATAAACAGCAATAAAACACATTCAGAAAATGTTTATCTACCACTAGGCCTATATCCCCACAACCAGAACACCTCAGGAGCTATAGCAATCAATATTTCTCATTTTACCATCTTGTACCTGCTTAGATCTTTTCCGTGCATCATCCAAAGCCCGTCCTCTTTCCAGTGATCGCTGCACAACGTTCTCCCATCGGCCTTGTACGCTGAGCAGTAGGTTTTTAATAAGAACAACATCCTGTTTCTGGCTGAAATATTTCAAGTGTGTTCCAGTTTTGTCCAGCTCTATGATCTGATCCTTGTGTGCATTCACTTCAGTTACAAATACCTGCAGCAAAACAAACACGTGTTATTGTTCGATATGTAGGCTGGCGTCAGACGAATGCAGTGATCACGTCCGTGTTGACTTGCCGCACAGTTTAACGTCCGTCGTAGCATAGAATCATGAGCAATAGAGACCCACACACGAAGTACGTGCGCACCGAACTGCACACGCACAACGCACGTGGCAAACGGACGCAAGTTAGGCAAGAACGTAAAACTGCAGAGTGCGCCACGTCCGCTTAGCGTTCTGTGTGAGTGATGAGCAGATTTCAGACGCAGCGCATTTGCGATGTCCAGCAACTTGACACACAAAATGGCTTTTCATATCCTTTTCAAATTTTTAGCATTTTTCATATTAATTTTGTTTCCCATAATTACCTTTTATTTTCTACGTCCGTCAACAAAAACGGACCGTGTGGTGTCTACAGTATCTTCCGTCAGTACGTCTGTCTGTTATGCATCCACGCAGTGTGCGCTCAGACTGCGTTCGTTTGACATTAGCCATGAACCTTCCTTCTGTGTCCTTAAACTATTGTCTGTCGAAAGTGGTAAACCCTTAGGCTGGGGTCAGACGAGCGCTTTTAAGAGCAGAAGAAATGTCCGTGAGAGTGGACGTTCCTTCCACTCTGACACCCGACTGACCACCTCGCTGAGTGCAGTTAGTGTGATCAGTGTTGCAAGGCTCAATCCTCCTAATGGAGGATTGCGCTTTGCAGCCCCATCGAACGCGCATTGTAGCGCTTCGAAGGGGAGGCTTTCAAAACGTCCACAGCACACCCTCAGTAGCTGTCCCAATTTGTGCACGCGCTACAGTGTGTGACCGGCCCCGTCGAAGAGTCACAACGCTGTGACGGACGCCAGGAGGCACGTCAGTACGGGCGCACATAGTGCGATCATCTGACCCGGCTTTAGGTTGTACTGTGGGTGGGACAAAACAATCAAATATACACACAAGTTAGACACACTGAGAAAAATGGGAGAAGAGGACCCTGCTCAAGAGTTTACAATCTAAGAAACTAAGATATGTTTTCAGCCTGACTCGCCTTTGAAATATGTTTTTTTATCTATAGAATAACTATTTTATATTAAAATTGACAAACACTTGAAAGACATTTCTATAACTTCATATGTAATCATCACACTAAGTGATTCTGTGTCACTGTGGTCCGGATTTTAAGAAAATCTGCAAACTCTTTCTGAATGGATGAACACCACAGTATGATAAACAAACTCCCATCTTGTATCTGGTTTTGCGTGCCATAAACCACCAACGCCCCTGGCCAATAACCATTAACAACTGCTAGAATAAATCACTATCGATCAATTATGTGTAGAACTCTCACAAACCTTATGTTCATCAATTTGGAACAGTACAGTATCCAGTATAAGACTTGGTGGTGAAGACATTGTCAGGGTCTGTTCTGCTTGTGTAAGCCAGTTGATAAAGTCTTGAAGTGAATTGTGAAATCTCGTTGCCAAATTGAGGGCTTCTTCTAGATTCACCTAAGAAAATTAAATCACAAAAAACGGTGAAACAATGGTGACCACAATATACAAAATAACAATATTGTGGTCAGCGAGTGTGTTTATGAATGTAAAAAAAGTACACCAAAAAACTGGTGCAATTTAAGGGGAATGACAGGTGAGGTGGATTCCAGACCCTTCACAACATTATATCAGCTCCATGTAATTGTATTATCAGTGTCGTGATGTTGAAGTTATGATGTTCCTCATGGGATTATAAAGTCCCAACGCTGATTAACGTCCAGCTCTGGTTAGCGGAAAGTTAACCACAGCCAGGACTTGGTGTTAACGGATTCCGCTTCTGTAAAATCAGATACTCACCTGCTGTCCAGCGGCTCCGACCACGGCTCCAACCACCTCATCCGTCTGGCGGGAGCAGGAAAAGACTGGGGGAAAAAGTCCCCCCAGTCTCTCCCTGCGTATCAGTACGCAGACCCAGGGGCGGATCCAGACACAGGTTTCGGGGGGGGGGGCATTCTACCAGTTCTGGCTAAGAGCTGATGTTGGGTTCGCAGGTGGATATATTTTCCCCAGCTCACATGGATATATTTGCCCCCAGCTCACATGGGTATAGTGCCCCCAGCTCACATGGATATATTTGCCCCCAGCTCTCATCTCCTCTGCTGCCAGGCCCCTCCGCAGTCGCTCCGTTCTTCTCCCTACGAGCGGCCGCCAGCATGCAGCTTGGATGCTCGCCGGGAACCACCTGATGAGCCGCAGTCTCGCGAGATCGCAGAGTTCACGTGAACCCCGCGATCTCGTGCGCTGGTAAGGTGGTTCCCATCCCAGGCGAGCGACCAAGCTGCATGCCGGCCGTGGTGGCCGCACGTAGGGAGAAAATTGCCCCCTCCTGGATCCACCCTGCGCGAGGCGAGATCCGGCTGGTCATGTGACCGGCAGGGGAGGAACTCAATGGAGTCCTATGGACTCCATCGATTGGATGCTCGCGGCTGCGCTCAGCGCTGCCGTGAACATCCATGATTTTTACACGCAGAAACAATGCAGGCAGCATTTTTTTGCACCTGCATTGTAATCCAGCATTAAAACGCGGGCACAAGGGGGAAAACTGCAGGCGCAGTTTTTCCTCTCTTGTGCCTGCGTTTTATCGCTGAGAACGTAATTTAGCCCAAGGTGTGGGAGATGTTTTAGCAACAAGGTGTGGGAAAGGTTTAAACGCATAGGCTTCAATGTTAAAAATATTCCCATTTTAACTCAATATCTAATAAACCGTTGCTTATAATATTCTGCAGTAAAGAGTCTCTTTATTTTTTGATTTTTATTTAGGATCTGTTAACCATTTTTAATTATTTTTTTCGAACTTTCCTCGAACAGCCTGAAAGTTCGCAAATTTTTGAATGGCCGATGTTTGAATCGAACTTTGAACTGATTTGAACCAGCAGTCCATCCCTATTCCTGACTGAGTATAACCGTTTACAAGGTTTATCAGACCTATTAAATCACCAATGGAGGCATTGGTCTGATTATTGATCTCTTCGTATTCCTGCTAAACCTCAAACTGTGACCTCCTCCATGTAGAAGGACTTACCTTTCTATCACTGAGCTTTGTTTCCACAGATTCCCATTTCTCTATTAAGTTAGCAATGTCTTGATCCACATTTGCTTCTGGACCCTCGTCAGCACTTCGTTCCATAATTTGCTGACTTTTAAGCCTAAGGCCTTTGTACACAGTTTCTTTATCTCCAAAAGCTGCACATAGTTCCTAGAAAAAAGCAAAAAAAAAATTTTTTTTTCATGACCTTCTGTGCATGTTTAATAAACAAAACCAATGCTTTGCAAATCAAACATAACGTGATAAGTACTACTGTATAGTAATTGTAATGAAACCTGTACTGTATATTGTTTTGTTATATATTGCACTTTCTATTATAGTAATATTAATGAAAGTTGACTTTAAGTTAAACAAAATTATACAAACGCACACTTGTGATTACGGAGCCATTGGTCACACACAATTACACAACTCCACCATACCGTCACACACACTGCAAACTGCCCTGCTCGCTTACTCACCATCCTCTCCGCCAAGAGAATGACTGTACCTCAGTGGTCAGGAACCTTGGTCCAACAGATGTTTTGGAATCTCCCATGGTGCTAAACCACTCATCAGGGTGGCTGTGATTCATAAAATATAGTTCCAAAGCATCTGGAGGGCAAAGGTTGCTAACCACTGCTGTACATGATTAAAAACGCCGGTTACCGTGAAAATAGTGGGGAATTTACACAGAGAGGTCTAAAAGAAATGGCAAATAAGTCAAGAAACAGAGGCTCACAGAAACAAGTTAAATTACAGTAACTCTTTTTAGAAGCTTTGAAGACTTCCAGGGCAATAACAATAATAAACATTATCATTGATATTCTCTATACATGGCTGGATTTGGTACAGATGCTAGTTTAGTTCCTGTTATTTTTAATTCTTTTTTAGTGCTGTTGCAATGTAATTAATAGTGTACGGCCTGGATTCTCACCACGGGATACAAGCTGAAGGCATTACCTTAATAAGAATGAGTTCTGAATTAATAAATGGTCCGTGCACTCCAAAGTGACCTTTTCAGATAAATAGAGGAGATACTACAGGGTCCCGTGACAATGTGTTTACATTTGAATATACAACATTCTATCAAACTTTCACCAAATCCTGGAACTCTCTGACTCATGAGTGAAGGTGGTCATTTCTGGAAACTCTTAAAAGATCAAACATTAATCTGCTGCCTAATTCACGTGTTCGCACTTTACATCCTTACTTTGTCAGCTAGTCACATTTATCTCAATCCTCCTTATTCCACTTCATTCTCTTAATCACAGTAATGGCTAACACGGACACTACAGAGATTTAGGAACTACTTCTTATCAATGTTTATAGAGTTATAATACATCAAAATTTAACATTTCAAATGACAATTTAATAAGGGGAAGTAAAAAAGTGACTAACAAGAAATAAGACAGTAACAAGAGGTGCAGAGTTTGAGATATATATATATATAAAACAAAGGGTGAGGAAAACACTCAGTCCAGGAAAAGAAAAGCATATATTACCCAGTTGCTACCCAATGAAACATGGATCGCAAAAGCAAAAAGTGGGAGCACTCTGGGACTTAGAAAACTTTATTAAACATGCATAAAATCCGACATTTTGGCTCCTGAGAGCCTTTACCAAGGAGGCTCTCGGGAGCCTTTATCCTTTATCAAGGAGGCTCTCAGGAGTTCTTGATAAAGGCTCTCAGGAGCCGAAACGTCGGATTTTATGCTTATAAAACATAAAACCTTATTAAATAAGTCCCAGAGTGCTCCCACTTTTTTGCTTTTGATAATTATACACACACACATATATATATCAGACAATATGTATCCATGAATTCTATATCAGATAATAAGCTTATAAATATGTCCACAACCGGCAGGTCTCCGGTTGGTTCTTTATGAAATGGAAGTCCGTACTCTCAGATTCTTACCAGATGACTGTTGAGTTGCTCTCTGGCAGTTTCTGGTAAGCCTCCAACGGGTTTAGAAGCCAGTAAATGACGTTCTGTGTCTGTCAGCCATTGATGCATTTCTTCAATTTCACTGTGGAAACCCTGAGCCTGTATTACAAACCACAAATCAGTGTTAAACAAGTGTCAGTAGGCTAACACTGCACAGCTCTCAGTATCCAAGTCAACAGATACTACAACAGCGCAAACACTTTCATCCATTCGTATAGATTTATAGGTGTAGAGGCAAGAAAACCGGGAACAAAAATAGCTCAACAGTTTTTACAGCTTTACATTTCCAGAGGATTAGGAAAATAGGGATGACAGTGAATCACGGAGCCACCGAACCAATGCACCATGTAGTTCATGTGAGAGCACAGGCAGACTGCTGACACTGCAATACCATGAACGATGGTCAGTATCCAAGAATGATTGGGGGAAAAAGAGACAGCTTTATGTAACTCTGCATGTGAGATTGTATGTGCGCTCCTCACATTCATCAATATTAATCATATGGAAATCCATGAATTGTCCGCTACAATGATCATTTAATAATCACTGCTAGGGGACATAGATAAGATATACCTGAAGCCGCTCGTATTTTCATTTGCGTGACATCAGCTACAGCATGGCAGAATATAGTTTGAAGTCATTTTTTTTTTTTATTTATTTATAACATATTTTACCAGGAAAGATACATTGAGATTTCTCTCGTTTTCAAGTATGTCCTGGGTTTGATTTGATTAAGCATTTAAGAAACAATAAAATACAAACGTTTGCTGTTGCTGTAAGAAGTGACACAGTAATGGTACGTACATGATTAACGGTAACGGCACGTACAAACTACGGTTTGTTGGTATTTTAGAGTGATGTATTCACTGGTTTGTCCTTGCTGCTATGTGGTCCTTTTGGGGCTGAATAAAGCCACACTGTCTGCCGATTAGCAAGTGTCACTTGGTCCATTTGTCAAATTGTAGAAACACATATATATTATTAATGCAATATAGGAATCTTATTTATTTGTGCTGTTGTTGGTAATCCATAACATAATTAGGACACAGGACCAGTGTCCTACATTCACTAGTAATGGGTAGTGGATCTAGAACTGAGCTGCAAGTTCCTGCGAGGAAATTGCAGCTTGAATCGTGATCACTAAGATCCGCACCTCAATAAGCAGGAAGAGCTTCAAGCTTAATAATTTTTATGGTTTGTGCAAGCTTCAATGCACTGCTATTGCAGGATTATGATAATTGTTATGCGTCTTAAACATAGTGTATGCTTGCAGTGAGCAGCTCTAGGCATGTTATACAGTTACCATCCCTTTGTCTTGTTCAGAGGCGTAACTAGAAGCCGCAGGGCCCAGGTGTGGGAATCCATGAAGGCCCCCCACGCTTGGCAAAAACATATCCCCTCCATCATTTCCATGCACTGGATCCCTCCACGTCCACAATGTCGACTCCAGATAGTGTCCCATTTTTTTCAGGTCCACTACGACCATTTCAGTCCATCCCATTTTTAATGTAATGTGCACCATGTATATCTCAGATCTTCGCAGCAATAAAACTCACAGTAATGTGTGCTGTGTATGAGCAAATCATATATAAGGCCAGCCGTGTGTGGGCCCTCTGAACTCAGGGGCCCGTTTGCAGTGGCACTCTTTGCACCACTGGTAGTTACGCCCCTGCCATGTTTTCACATTGCACAGTGAAACAAAATTCAGAGATAATCCCCTGACTCCATCAGTGCACATTCAAGCCACATCACTGCAATCATTAAAGGGGTTATTCTTAAAGTGCTGGAGTTTCCCTCTGTTGCAACGCCGACAAACGCTGGCACTTCACAACAGAGCAATCCAAACTGTCGCTGGAGAAGCTTCACATTGAAGGCTCTCCTGCAGCTGTTTAGATCTCTCTTTTGTGAAACACTACTCCTTTACAACGTAAGCAAACACCTTGGGCACTATCAGCTGCCCCTCGCTAAAACCGGGGTGCAAAGGAAAACAATTAGCTTCCCCTTAGCGTCCCGGTTTCCACAGCAGATCGCGGGGCAGGCGCTGAGTACTGCAGCCTGCCCCGAAGCGATCACTAAGCTCGCGGATGCTGGGTGCAGTGCTACAGTGCTGCCCCCAGCATCCCCTCCATGGTGTCCATAGACTCTATGAAAGATCGTGCTGCCGTGTCACATGACCAGCAGGATCTTGCCTCTCGTGTGATTCTGCTGGTCGGTGGAGTGATCGCAGAGGGAGACTGCAGACTTTATTCCTCCAGTCTCCCTCTGCTCCCGGTGGCCAAAAGCAGCGGATCTGGCTGCCGTTCTCGCCACGGGAGGGGGTTCTGAGCTGCAGGTAGCATATTCTGCAGCAGCGGAATCGGTTTGCTACACCTCTGAGCTGGTGGCATCATTTTTGTTAGCGCCAGCTCTTATTAACTAGCGTTAGGGGCAAGTGATCCTAACGCTAGTTAATCTGTGCTTTCACTTTGCGCTCCCTATATCTAACAAGGGGAGCATAAAGTACAGTAAACTCGCACTACGAATCGCAAAATTAGTGAGTGCTAACAGGATTTTTATCCCATTAGCAATTCAAAGGCGATGTGGGCACACACTGCTATGACCTCCATTAAGCTAGTGCTAACGCTGATGCTAGTGTTAGCTTGAAGGAGGTGATAGAGCCCCTTCACTTTTGTGAATCTATGCCATTTGGTTTTAATTTATTAAGGTTTTTGCAGTCCACAATGTTTATCAGTTGTTTAGCCGATTATAAACATGAAGCCATTATAAGTCAAGAAGAGCTCTCAAGTTGCATTAGGCAACAGCTCTTAACTTAGCCAATACTATTTATTTCCAGTAGACAAACAGGGTTATCCAAAGAGATCCGAATTGCTTGAGAAAGGTAACCGAACGCTGAAAATCAGCGTTCGGTTACCTTTCCTGACCATTCGGCTATCCAGAGAGCAGGCAATTCGCCAAATCCTGGCGAATTGCCTGCACATACGGTGCCTGTTCGGTTCCTGTTCGAGGGCAGTGAAATCCCCATGAAAAAGCACTGCTTCGGCTATTCAGAGAACGAAAACCAGCAGTGAAAGGTTCCCCTAATGCCCTGCCATTCGGTGGTTTAATTCGGCAAATTAATTCAGGAGAATCCCATAGACTTCAATGTTAAAAATATTCCCGTTTTAATTCAATATCTAATAAACCGTTCATTATAAAATTCTGCAGCAAAAAGTCTCTTTACTCATTGATTTTTTAGGATACTTTAAGCATTTTTCAGATTTTTTTTTTTTTTTAAAAAAGTCCGATTTTTTTTTTTTTTTTTTTTCAGTTTGCTTATTTTTTTTGTAACAGCCCTCTTTATTATCATTCCCTGGACCTCCTGTGAAAATTTCAGACATTTTCGCTCAGTAGTTTCTTTGCAAACAGCGTTTCTTTTTCCCAGATTCATACAAATGGTTTTTCTAATTTATTCACTGCCTCCTCTACGTCACAGCTGCTTCGGCTCTGTGTGATTCGGCTCCTTTTCGGCTCCTGTTCGGCTCCTGTTCGGCTTTTTTCGAAGGTTAATCCAGATGTTTTTGCTTGTTTTCAGCTTGCATTCGGTTAGTTTTCGTCAGGTTTTCGGCAGCTTTTCCCTGCAATTCGGGGACCCTGTGCTGTTTGCTGAATACACCGCAGGGTCACCGAAATGCAATCGGCAAAAGGAACCGAATTGAAGAGAACGAAAAGTCACCGAACGTGCGGTGACTTTTCGAATCTCTTTGGATAACCCTGTATGTATATTTAATTACATTACAATCAAGTGCATGTAAAACAACTCAGCACACTATTGCTAGCTGTATAATCAAATCTTGAATTTGATAATCCATGTTAAATATACTTTACATCCAGACCACTTCAAGAAATAAAAACAAACCTATGGTTTAAGTTGGTGTGAGGTCTTAAAGAGATTATCTGGTACCTGGAAAAGTGCGTTATCCAGCTGTTTCCTTCTTTGCTCGGTTTTATCCAGGACCTTCTGATACCTTTGAGTCAGAGCCTCTAGCTTGGCCTGCAGATTGCTGGCTTCCTCTCCAGCGCTGGATTCAACAAGATCATTACCTGCTTTCTTTACGGTTTCAACGCTGGACTTGTGTGCCAAAACGTCATTTTGGAGAACCTGGTTTAATAAAGGGAAAAATCACCATGAGGTAAGAATGTGAAATCAAAAAACAATCTACATTCATTAGAGTTACCAAATCATACCATAACAACAGACATATCACACAATCAATTTAACTGTGCATCGTATAAATATTCTGCAGTTACCTCAGATCTAGGAATTTTATTTATTTATAAACGATTTTACCAGGAAGGATACATTGAGATTTCTCTCGTTTTCAAGTACGTCCTGGGTTCAAGAACATTAAAATGTTACAGTCGTTACAGAAATACAAAGTAATAAATGCAATATATAAAAAACAACACAAATATACAGATTAACAGAAAATAAATATGTAGGAAATATATCCACTATCAGGGTTATCCAAAGAGATTCGAATTGCTTGAGAAAGGTAACCGAACGCTGAAAATCAGCGTTCGGTTACCTTTCCTGGCCATTCGGCTATCCAGAGAGCAGGCAATTCTCCAAATCCTGTCGAATTGCCTGCACATACGGTGCCTGTTCGGTCCCTGTTCGAGGGCAGTGAAATCCCCATCAAAAAGCACTGCTTCGACTATTCAGAGAACACAAACCAGCAGTGAAAGGTTCCCCTAATGCCCTGCCATTCGGTGGTTTAACCACTTGAATGCTAAGGACGCGCTCAGCGCGTCCTCAGCATTCCCGCTGGTATGCGGAGGACGCGCTGAGCGCGTCCTCGCATTGGGGTCAGCGTTCGGCCGGGTACCGGCCGATCGCTGGCCCCTCCGGTGCGGGCTGACATCCTGGATGTCAGCCCGGCATCCGGAGCAGTGGCCGCCATTATTATGTGTCATCGCGCCCCGCGATGACACATAATTCAGGCGCCCCCCCCGCATGTGCGGAGGAGGCGCCTGAAAGGGAGGGGGGGGAGGTCCTTCGGACCTCTCTCCCTCCCGATCGGCGGCTCACAGGGGCTTAACCCAGGCATCATTTGGAAGGGCACAGCCTGCCCTTCCAAATGATGCCTGGCATTAACCCCTGGGGAGCTGGATCGCAAATCGGCGCTGAAAAGCGCCGATTTGCGATCCTTCCCGGGAGCTGGCCGACATCTTGGATGTCGGCCAAGCTTCCGGGAACTCCCCCAGAGGACTGGCGTCATCGTGCGCAGCACGATGACGCCAGTCCTAGCATTAACCCCTAACTGCCACGAAGTGTGGAGATAGGGAGTTCCAATGAACTCCCTATCTCCCGATCCGTGGCAGTTAGGGGTTAAATTTTGATATCGTTGGATCGGCCAGAGCATGGCCGTTCCAACGATACCAAACATGAAAGTAAAAAAATTAAAAAAAAAAAAAAAAAGAAAAATAAAAATAAAAAAAATTAAAAAAAAAAAATAATAAAAAAAAAATAAACACTTTTTTTTTTTTTTTTTGTTTTGTTAATGCAGCAATATTGTTCCCATTTCAATTATAATGTGAACAATGATGCTGCATTAACGATTTTTGTATGCGGTGCGTTTGTTAAAAATGGTGTCATTTTCCCCAAAAAAAAATGTAACGAGACCCCATCTCTAATTTTTTTAACAAGCGCACCCCATACAAAATATAACCGCAATTGCTCGCATGTTAAAATGTGGAAAAAAACACTTTACACGCTGTAAATTATTGAAAATACATATTTTATTGCATTTTTTGTTATAATATACAAACATGACATAACGTATACATATAATAATGACATATTATGAATCTACCGAGTCTGACGGAAAGAACGATATATAATATGTCGATGTCATATACTAAAATAAGCCTTCAAAACACGTTTAAACATGATGCGCAAAACAGGTAAAAAATGACCTCAGCACAGGGGCGGGAAAAGCCTCAGCAGCGAAAGGGTTAATTCGGCAAATTTATTCAGGAGAATCCCATAGGCTTCAATGTTAAAAATATTCCCGTTTTAATTCAATATCTAATAAACCGTTCATTATAAAATTCTGCAGCAAAAAGTCTCTTTATTTATAGATTTTTTAGGATACTTTAAGCATTTTTCTGAATTTTTTAAAAAAAAATTAAAAGTCCGATTTTTTTTGATTTTTTTTTCAGTTTACTTATTTTTTTTGTAACAGCCCTCTTTATTATCATTCCCTGGACCTCCTGTGAAAATTTCAGACATTTTCGCTCAGTAGTTTCTTTGCAAACAGCGTTTCATTTTCACAGATTCATACAAATGGTTTTTCTAATTTATTCACTGCCTCCTCTACGTCACAGCTGCTTTGGCTCTGTGTGATTCGGCTCCTTTTCGGCTCCTGTTCGGCTCCTCTTCGAAGGTTAATCCAGATGTTTTTGCTTGTTTTCAGCGTGCATTCGGTTAGTTTTCGGTGAGTTTACGGCAGCTTTTCCCTGCAATTCGGGGACCCTGTGCTGTTTGCTGAATACACCGCAGGGTCACCGAAATGCAATCGGCAAAAGGAACCGAATTGAAGAGAACGAAAAGTCACCGAACGTGCGGTGACTTTTCGAATCTCTTTGGATAACCCTGTATGTTACATGTTTACAGGTGCATTCTGTATTGAGGTTTCTTAATAGGGAGCTCTTAAATGACTTTAAACTGGGGGAAGATTTGATGGCGTCTGGGAGGTTATTCCATAATTGCAGTGCTCCTGTAGGAGAATGAGGATTGAGACACTTTCTGTTTGTATTGTGGTATTGCAAGTAAGGTGCTGGTCCTGGATCTGAGGTTATAGGATGAGGGAACTGCTGGGGGAAGTTCAGGTAGGGTGGCAGCTTCCCAGAAAATCTCTTAAACACCAGGTTGGAAAGGTTAAGGTTGCGTCTAGATTCCAGTGACAGCCAGTTTAGCTCTTTTAACATGTCACAATGGTGGGTCATGTAGTTACATTGTAGCACAAAGCAGCAAAATGAGTTATACAATGTAGTAAGTTTCTGAAGGTGTGTTTGCGGGGCAGCTGCATACACTACATCTCCATATTCAATAGCCGGCATAAGCATTTGTTGTACAATCTGCTCTCTTACCGCGGGGCTCAGGCAGGATTTGTTTCTGTACAGGGCACCTAGTTTGGGGTAAAGTATAGATGAGAATTTTTCGATGTGGGGGCCAAAGGATAGACTTGGGTCTAACCACATACCTAGATATTTGAGAGAAGGGTCTGTGGTCAGCGTGTCATTTGATCTTGTCCTGACACATAGATGGGACTATATTTATTGCCCTTGCAATAAAACAATGTGATATGATTTCATGACATGATAGCATTTAAACAAGCACACCAAGAATTTGTATTAGGATAAACAGATATGAAAACATGACAAGAGCTACAGAATGAAAATATAAACGGTATAAACACACACGATATATACAGACACATAAAAAAGTAAATAACATACATGGTGTTTTGCAAGGTCGATCTCTATAGTCTTTGGATCACCCCCAATTGGCTTCTGTTCATTAAGCAGCTCTTCGGTATGTGTCATCCATGTGAGTAACTCATCTAATGCGTTCTGGAAAGGTCCCAGCGCTAAGAGAGCGCCTTCTAGTTTGTGCTGAAGTGAAATAAGAATAGATTAGTGTGCAGACATTGCAAAGTCTGTGGTATATTAAAGTTTATTCCCAATGCGTGTGCGAACGCACACACACAAAAAAATCTAAGGCCTTTCAAAATTCACTGTACAGCATATCATTCCCCTCTAATCATCATGGCCACAAACTTTATAAAACTTTCCATACCGTTAACATGAGAAGGTTGCTGTTCAGGTGCAATATTTAACTCTGCAGCACTAATGGTACTTATTAATCATCTACTGAGCTCATACACTGTCTGGAGTCTGGGAGGTATTAGGTATAACAATCCTTGGGCCCCATTACCTCCTTAACGCTAGCGCTAGTGGTCACATAAGTGAGCGCTAGGTTAACTGAGGTGATAGCGATCGGGGCGATCTGGCTGTAACGCTAACGGGTTGAAAAATTCATTAGCGCATCGTATTAGAGCTTTTTAGCACGTGTTTACTGTACTTTGCACTCCCGATGCTTAACATGGGGGAGCACAAAGAGTAAGCAATCAGTACTTAGCGTTAGGATGGCAAAGTCCTAACGCTAATTACTCACTGCTGTGGCTAACCGAAAAAAACAGTCCGCACACTGATTTACGTGCGTTACGTTACTGCACGCGTATTACTCTTCATTTTGTGCGTCGTTTTTCCGAACGTTATTTTCGGACGGATGAGAAAATGCGTTCGGATCAGAATACTCTGTTAAGTTTCGCGCGATAACGCCAGACGATGCGCGCAAAAACATTTGCGCTGCGCGGACAATGTAATAGGGGCCACAGTATTTTCAGACTTATACTCCAAAGCCAAGGAGTATAAAAGGACTGAGCACGATAATCAAAGGCAGAAAACAAACAGTAAAAAAACAGGTCTGGATGTGTGAACGGCGCTTAGATGGTATTAGGGATCGCTACACGTTCTCACAGACGGGGTGTTCCCTCACCTCAAGAAATAATCAATAGAGTAAAAAACAAATGGGAGAACAGCGTTCCCTTTCAATAAGTGTTAGTATGCCCTCCACAACACCACCAATGTGTATAATGGGACGACAAAGATCTTACGTTTCTAGATGTATTTGGGGAAAAGATGGTTCCCAGAGTAATTGGCATGGATGGAGTTGCAAAACCACATGGACCAGTACAGATCCCCGCCCCCTCAGACGCCGCTCGGCCATTACTAGGTGCTGGCACTCGACCAGCCAGTGGCACAGTACCATGCCCAGACCCCCCAGGAAGCACAGCAGGGGCTGAGGACATAACACTTACGGGATTAGTGGAATGGAATCTCCCGTTGATAAACTAACCACAGGAGAGGTAATGTGGAAATAGCCTTTTAGGAGTTAGAAATCAATCCTCATAATGGAAGATAAACAAAAACAGCTCTCCAAGTAATTGTTGTCATCTTACACTTACAGGGTTATTTAGAGAGAGGTGAAAAGCAGGAGAATGACTGGCGAATGGAAAATTCTAGGTCAAAGTAGCCAAACCAGAAAAATTCTCCCATTTATCTCACTTTCCAAATCGGCTATTTTGACCTAGAATATTCCATTCTCCAGCCATTCTCCTGCTTTTCACGTCTCTCTGAATAACCCTGTCAATCCTGCAGCCCATACTCAAATTTGTATAACTCTAATACATACAGGAAAAGTAAAACATTTTAACACTATGCAAGCTTTCCCTTTTATTGCAATAAGACATTGCAAACAAATTCAAGCACAGCACTTAGACTTCACTTGTGTATAATGGAAGATGTGCGCTCCTTCTGATCTGTGCTTACACACACTCACTCTTCAACACATCACAGCTGTCTAGATTGCCATGGTTTCAAATAAGTATCCTCAAAGTCACATTCAAAAAACCTTATCTCTGTCTTCAAAGCAGACATATTGTTTCTTCGCCAGTCAGCTAGCACCCATATTGGAGAAGAGGAACATGGCGCCACTTTGCCAGTCACAAATCAACCAGCAGATGCAGGCTCTTTTATCCGCACACTGATAATATCTATTTTGCACATTATCACTCAATAAGAACTGATTGTTTTCCTACCTGTCGGTTGATAATTTTAGACTCCAAGGATCGCCATGTGATTTTGAGTTCATTCAAGGAATCTTCCACTGCCTGTTTGTCATTCTCATCTGTCACTTTCTTCAGCAACAGCTCTTTCTGGTGATTTAACCTCTCCAGTTCTATTTGTTGCTGATACGCATCTGCCTTGAATTGCTATGGAGAGAAAATTAAGTTGTAAGACGTTGAAAATAGAGCTTGGACAAAAGCCATTTTTCAAAAAATATAAGGATCGCCATATTTAATTAGATGCGGATGTCTTTGTTCGTGAAAAATCCCCATGCAGAGCCAATGCACACAGTTTAGAAAATATACTAAATGTCATACAATTACTACAAATTATTAACAAACACTATACACACACCCTGCCAGAATGGCGTATATTGATACCGTGGCATCATACCTTGTAACCAAATACCCATCATTTGCTCCCAAGTTGGGTGTTTTTAAAATCTTTGAACTATATTAAGGTGGAATGCTCTGAATGTTGTAATTATAGAATAGTTATGACCCATAACGCAGTGCTAACCTCCTGGATACTAGCACCTCCCGGAGTCCATAGGACTCCATGAAGAGTTGTGCTGCCAGACCACGAGCCCTGCGCAATCTCGGTCTCATGAGAGCGTACAGGGCTGTGGAGCGATTCGTGGAGGGCGACTGGGACTATTGGTCTCACTCTGCTCCCGATGACCAGAAGCGACGGAGCGGGCCACTGTTTGGTCCGAGGGATGAGAGGCGAGTATATTATATTTTGGGGGGGGGGCGGGTTCAGCTGGTGCTAACGGATTCCACGAAAGCAGTATCTGTTAGAACCAGTTTCTAGCTGTGGTTAACTTTTTCGTTACCACATCGGTGCGGTAATTATCGTTCGGACTTTGTAATCCTAATGCTAATTACTGATTGTGCTCCCCGTGTTAAGCATAGAGGGCACAAACTACAGTACAGCTGAAGCAAGCGCAATCACCAATGCGATAACAGATTTTTTAACCCATTAGCACTAGGATTGTAATATGTGGGGCATATGCTAAAATCGCTTAACCTAGCGTTAAAGTTTACATATCAGAGCGCTAATTCTAGCATTAGATTTGGAATAGGGCCCATTATGTTTGAACGGTCTGTAACTTTAAACAAAACAAATAGAACACTTGATATCATTAAAGAAATCTTGGATAAGCCATGTGATGCTGAAATAAAACCTTTGCCCATGCCTACTTGCTTTAATGGCTTTTCAACACATTCTCTGGTTCATATATTGCTGTAAAACCCTTCTTCTAAATTTCTCCAAACACACAACCACAAACACATGATCTATAGCAGAATCCAGCTTTTATGACAGAATGATGCTCCCTCCCTGATATTTTGCATAATGGACAATCTCCTCCTGGTATGCAATATAATGAAACCTCCAATAAAAATGTATTCAGAAATAAATACACATTTGGCCGTGTAACCCTGAATTCAGGGATGCCAACAGCAGTTAATAGACTGTATGTTATGTCTGGAGAAGCTGGACATGTTTGCTCGAGAGTCCTTCTGATAGTTTAGAAAGCAAAGAACAAAAATAAACTGATGAACCAGAATAGACAAACTGAAAAGAGACCGCTTAATGAACTTTGCATCATGCTTTACAAATAATAATCATTACGATGTGCAAATCGATACCTCATTGTATGGAAACAGAATTAGTAAAGCATACCTTCAGCTCCACGATTTGCTGCTTCACGGTTTCTAAATCTGTTCCAACTGGCGTCATGGTCCCTATTTTTACGGTGGCAATGTCCACCCAGTCAAAGAGTGCCTACGTTCAAAAAAAGAAAGAAATGGAAAAAGTAATCAAAAATATCAACTATAAGTAACATTAATGAAAATTATATACTTATTGACGGTTTTTAGAACAGGAAACAGACGAAAGGACAGAGACTTTCTGATGTGCCATTGTTTGTGCTTGGTTGTGCAAGCTCCTTAGTACATATTTCCCCCATTTTTTCATTTACTTTGCAATATCTTGTAACATAATTTGAAGTTGGGTTAACCCTTGCTTATATATACACACACTTCAGATATGTGTTGCTGTACCTGTAGGCCATCTTGATACTGTACTGCGGCTCGCATAGCTTCCGCGAGTTTCTGAACTCTTTCCTTCCATGTTTTGTTAAGGGTGTCCCAGGCAGAACTTAGCTGAGGATAAAAAAAGCAAATATGCTCGAATGAGACATTATTGCATAGACGGAACTAGATTTCTATCTGCCTGTATATTGATGCTGCGTACCTCATCAATGTTTTTCTTAACCACAGGCTTGTCAGGTTCACCGCATGCAGATATCAATTCAGATCCAAGGTTATTAACAACATCCAGCTCTTCCTGCAGTCCGTCTATTTCTTCTTTTATCACCTGGAGCAAAACAGATTTTCCAAAGTTAGCAATGGAACTTAAAAACTGACAGGGTTATTCAAAGAGATTCGAAAAGTCACCCCACGTTCGGTGACTTTTCTTTCTCTTCAATTCGGTTCCTTTTGCCGATCCCATTTCGGTGACCCTGCGGTGAATTCAGCAAACACCACAGGGTCCCCGAATTGCAGGGAAAAGTCACCGCAAACCTGACGAAAACGAACCGCAAAACCCACCGAATGCACGTCGAAAACAAGCAAAAACATCTGGATAAACCTTAGAAAAACCTGAGCAGGAGCCGATCACACGCAGCGAAGCAGCCGAACAGGAGCCGAATCACACAGAGCCGAAGCAGCTGAGATGCAGAGGAGGCAGTGAATAAATTAGCAAAACCGTTTGTATGAATCTGTGAAAATGAAACGCTGTTTGCAAAGAAACTACTGAGCGAAAATGTCTGAAATTTGCACAGGAGGTCCAGGGAATGATAATAAAAAGGGCTGTTACAGAAAAAATAAGTAAACTTAAAAAAAAATCAAAAAAAAAATCAGACTTTTAAAAAAAAAAAAAAATAAGAAAAATGATTAAAGTATCCTAAACAATATATAAATAAAGAGACTCTTTACTGCAGAATTTTATAATGAATGGTTTATTAGATATTGAATTAAAACGGGAATATTTTTAACATTGAAGTCTATGGGATTCTCCTGAATAAATTTGCCGAATTAAACCACCGAATGACAGGACATTAGGGGAACCTTTCACTGCTGGTTTGTGTTCTCTGAATAGCCGAAGCAGTGCTTTTTCATGGGGATTTCACTGCCCTCAAACAGGCACCGAACAGGCACCGTATGTGCAGGCAATTCGCCAGGATTTGGCGAATTGCCTGCTCTCTGGATAGCCGAATGGCCAGGAAAGGTAACCGAACGCTGAATTTCAGCGTTCGGTTACCTTTCTCAAGCAATTCGGATCTCTTTGGATAACCCTGTGAATCTTAAAATAACAATGTGCGCATAAGTGTTAGGTTTCTGTGATTATGTGCATAGATTTCGTTGAACCAGATTATACTGACCTCATGCGGGCATTAAAATGTATATATACACCCATTCTATGCGTTACAGAAGTGATGCATCTTGAAAGAAAAATCACCTTAAAATATTTGTTATAAATTGACCTATGCTATTCACATTGTATGTGGCTAATCTTCCACAATGCAAGCACTAAAAGCTAGCAGAGGTACTTCAGCCATTCCTGGTCCTCAAATTGTTTTCGGTGGGAGTAAGGCATACATGAAAGGAAATGGATGAATCTATATAGTGAACCAATTGGGCAAACAGCATGAACAAAAAGTGAAGCTGTTTGTGACCACAATTGCATCACATGCTCGCTCTATGACAGGGATCTCAAGCTGTGTTGCACTCCCCCCTATGGTGCCGAACTACAACACCTATGATTTATCTACTGAATATAAAGAACACTGGGAACTGTAGACCATCAGCATCTGTGGGGTGGCAAAGTTTGAGATCTCTGCTCTATGAGAAAATTTGATTACTTAGGATTTGCATGGCAGGCACGCCGTCATAAAATAAAAATAAAATATTGCTAAGTGCGGTACATTATAGCAATGCGTATCACAATAAAAGGAAATGAGGACCACTAGGAAATCTAATTTACGGCAGTTACACTACGGCTTGGACTGCCATTTGGGGTTCACAAACAATACAGTTGTTAGGCTATGGGCACATCTAGTCACAATGAATCATTCCCAACCATCCTTGATCCATCAAACATTGGGCATAGATGCAGTGGAGCTGGCCAAAGGCACACATCCTCTCAAAATGTGTGAAAAGGGTCCAAAGCCCAAACAAAATGATGTGTTCACAAGATGGAAAGGTCACGACTACCGTAAATCATGTCACAAGGATACAAAGCCTATAAAAGCCAATTTAAAGTCCATCTGTGTCAACTACATAATTATTGATTATTTTTTTTGAGAAAGGATTTTACCGGGAAGGATACATTGAGATTTCTCTCGTTTTCAAGTATGTCCTGGGTGGCTAGTTTGTACCGTTAGGTGTCTTGCCAAAGGACACTTACTGGAGAGGTTGCTCGTCGGGATCGAACCTGTGTCTCCACAGGCTCTCTCCATGCAGAGCAGTGATGTTACCTTTACTCCACCCAGCCGGCAATTCAGCTATTATTTAGTGTTTTGAATTGCTAGTACAGCTCCGCTGGCCTTGTGAAAGTCTCAGTAA
The DNA here is from genome assembly GCA_009667805.1 of Leptobrachium leishanense. Lineage (NCBI taxonomy): Eukaryota > Metazoa > Chordata > Amphibia > Anura > Megophryidae > Leptobrachium > Leptobrachium leishanense. The sequence goes on from CM019066.1 coordinate 165,424,435, forward strand.
AGTACATTGTTATCAGACATCTGAAAACGATGTGTTCCAGCATATGTATCACAGTGCTATGTTGACACCAAGTAAAGTCTAGCTCTTCCCATATGTTCCATCTCACCTCTGCTGCCTCTTGTTGCTGTTTCACTACAGATGGATCAACTCCAGGTTCATCTAGTTCTCGAATAAAATCCTGGGTATCTTTAATTGTAGCTATTAAAGCGATGTGATCACACCAGAACTTTTCTGCCAGCTCCAGCACGTCCAGCAAATCGGCCTCTCTTTCTTCTGTCAAAGCCTGGATGTCCTCCCAGATGAAGACCATTTGGTCAAGCTTATCTTGGACAGCTGTAGAAAAGAATATAATAAAACTATGTAAATATTTGCCTTGCAGGTTTGTTTCAATTCTTACAAAATCATGCATAGCTAGGTACTCTATAGAGATTTAAAAAAATAACCCAGTGCAATTAATCTTAAATTATGCATCAATCATAGTAACCATGAACAGACCTGAGCTCGGCCTTTACTTTGCTGCCAAAAAGCATGTTTCAGAACAAAATCTCAGGAAAAACATAGAAACTATGGTTTACTCTACACTAAACTTGGTCTTAGATGACACACTGGTATCGCACATCCATTATTCAGACTTAATTGAGAAAACATTGGTGGTATTTTTATTTTTCCCCTTATGAAATATATTACCTTTGGCTGAGATGTCCTTATCAGCACCTTGAGAGCGAGCAATCATTTCCTCTCCTCGTAGCTTAAGGGTCTCGAAGACAGGCTGTAACTTTTGAAGTTCCACAGAGATGTTCTTATTATCACTTATCTGTTCTCTGATCTTCTCACACTCAGCAGAGATGGAAGGCGGGTGTCTCAGGCGCTCGGCGATGCGCTCCAAGCTTTCCATTGTTGGGTCGATTTTGTCGTGAAACTAGTTGGGCAGAAGGAACAAAATCAAAAGTAGTATTGAATGGTGGTGTGCTTTGGTAATCGGGTATGATATGCTGGAATCTAGGACCATCATGCTGTATGTACGATGAAATTAACAGGGCTATTCAGAGAGAGGTGAAAACCTTGAGAATTGCCAGGAGAATGAACAATCTAGACCAAATAGCCAATTTGGAAAGTGAGATAAATGGAAGAATTTTTAAGCTTTGACTATTTTGACCTAGAATTCTCAATTCTCCAGTCATTCTCAAGGTTTTCACCTCTTTCTGAATAACCCTGTAAGTGTTAAAATGAAATGTAACAATCCATTTTGATTCAAATGCATCTTATAACGCCTCCCCCAATAAATACATCAATGTTATAAAGAAGAGTAGTGACATGCGCCCTCTGACTTTCAATAAGGCTTAAATGTCACCAGTAAAACCACTTTTATTTGTATTATCCGATTATGGCATGAAGCTATCACAAAGATAATCAGAAATGTCATTCCTTAATAAGATATAAAACCTTGCTCGCTGCAGATCCATTGATGAGGTGCCGCCATCTTGCAGCTCTCTGCAATCTCAGTTTTCCACCTGACTAGTACAGATAGAGGTGCTGCTTCATCACCTGCCTAAGGCTTTAGCACTGCTGTTAGCCTGCAGTTGTAATACAGGAGAATTGCTTGTATGGGGTCCTCATGGTTTCCCCATGTCAAAATTTCACAACATGCACTGCTTTTCTGTAAACGTGTCATTTGAAGAGCAGTGTATGTGGGGAAACTCTGGTGACACAAGGTACAGGAGGCTGATAGAATTGGCCTAGTAAACCTACACACTTGCTATACGAATGCTATGCTCCTTTACAAGAAAGTGATTATAACGTGAATATGTCCATACCAACAGCAGAGGATATCTCTGTCACTGGGGAGGCATGACTTGCTTGGCCATGTCTTTGTAAGCAGGACCATGTAGCCACTCGTGTAGGAAAAGGAGGCGAAATCCGGGAGTGACCAAGAGTGCACAGAACAATAATGTAGTGACCTTAGCAACAGTGTAAGGTCACTGTAGAAACAATAGTGTGACCTGAGTTTAATGCATCCATCACATATTAGCCAGTACCTGTGCAGACTGAGAAATCGCTTCATCCAATGTGACCGCTCGCTTCTTGATGACTTCTTTGATGTCACTGTACAGGGTGTCAGCTGATATGTATTTTTCTTGGATGAAAAACCCTTCCTCGGGGCTGAGATCCAAAAGCTGAGGTCCGGTTTTATTCATTTTGTCTATGTGAGGCTTGTGCTCCGCAATCAGCTCACGGAGTTGCTAGGAGAAAATACAAACTGCTTATTTTGGTTTTACAATAAATTCAACCTCACTTTCCCTATGTATGGTGTGTAATCTGCTGATGCGTCCAGCTGGCAAGCTGCTCTAAACAACCAGATCCTTTGAAATGTAAAGATTGAGAAAATATACGAAACAAACATTACAAACGGGACCAGATAATAAGTGTGTGAAGCAAGGGAATAATGTTTATCAAGGATAGTTCATTTTGGCACTGGTGTTTATGCATTACCCTTCCCATGATACCCAGCCGACTGTGAGCATGACGTGAAATGTAACTCTGAGCTACATAGAGACAATCAAAAGCGTGCCCTTAATCCATTGGTTTATCATTTTACCGCCTGAGTTTTAGGATTTAATGATAATAAAGGAATTTATTGACCTTACTTGACTTGGAATATCTTTGGAATGCATTCATTATTATAAATTCTTTCATCTCAGAGTTTAAATTTCCCAAAGGACTTTGGGTTAACTACTTTGACTCTTCTTCTCCTGGCACAAAGGAACCTCTATGCCTTTCACACCCAGATGTGACAAAAGGTGAAATCACTTTAGAAGATTTATGAGGTTCGAGATGCTAATAAATTAGATTCCATTTAATGCTTTCTGCACATAAAGGTCAAAAATTGTGCAAACATGTCTTCTTAAAGAACTGCTTGAATGGGGAGCAGCTAATGGCCAGAGGAACCGAGTGAGTTGAACAAAACCTGCGGGATTATGAGGAGCGCATTCAGCATAACAGCAGATCGTACGATAGTAGGTTACATAGATCAGGGCAACCGTGGACCTCCAGATGTTTTGGACCTACATTTCCCTTGAAGCTCAGCCAACCTTATGAGTGGCTGAGCATCATGGGAAGTGTGTTTCTAAAACATCTGCGGGGGCCAAGGTTCCTGATCCCTGACAAAGATGACAAACCTAATTTGTCAGTGGGGTTTCTAGAGACCCTTTATGCAATCTTTCATGAAGATGCTCTGTAGTCTATAAGCAATAGAGATTTTTTTAGAATAACAATGATTAAAATACAGAGATGTAGAACAGGTAGTCTAAGCACTTGAAGGAGGCGCCCATGAATTTTAAGATGACAATGGGTGGAAGCATTGTAATATCTTGAGAAAAGCTGTAGACATGGAGCTGGATCAGTGACAGGCATTCCTATAAAGTGAATAAATGCTGATGTGATTACCTAGAGCCCAATTCCAAGACTTTGCTCAGGGCTCACAAAGCTAAAAATCCCATGCGAGCCATCAAATCACTGGGAATGACAGCTGAGCTTAGTGTTCAGATGTGAAGCCGCACACGTTAACATCACACTTCCAAAAATTAAAGACATGCTGAGACTACAACTCCATATGCTCCCAATTCTTAAATACACATACTGGAAATGCACTGAGAAAATATACCTCTGTGACTATATGTCAGGTTCCACAACAAACTATTGCTTTACTTTTTTTTCTTTTTTTGTATAAAACACCTTATTGGATCAGAAATTTATAAGGCAAGTCACCTACAGTGCACGGAAATACAAACAATTTACTAAATAGAGGGAGTTGGCACAATGTCACAAGTTCTGGGTTTCTTTTACTTTGGAGTATTGACTGTAGTTTGAAGGAAAAAAAAAAATTGGTATTAAAGGAGAGATTCACAAACCAACAAAAGGCAAGAAATTAGGATTGGAAAATGCTATGGGCTACATTACATAGTTGGTGCTACCGTTAGCGCTCACCAGAGAGAGCATTAACATTAGCCCTGGTAGCCACCGCATATTACAATCCAAATGCTAACGGGTTAAGAAACCCGTTACTGTTTAGTATCTTGTGCTTTTCAGTGCGAGGTTACTGTACTTTGCGCTCCCTATACTTAACATGTGGAGCGCAAAGTGTTAATCAGCGATAGGATTACAAAGTCCTAACGCTGATTAACGCCCGGCTTCGGCTATCAAAAAGTTAACCACAGCCTGGACTTGGTGCTAACGGATTCCGCTGGTGTAGAATCCGTCAGCACCAAACAGAAACCCCCCCAGTAAAATCCAGATACGCACCTCCTGTCCCGCGGCGAGGACCGTGGCTCTGTCCGCCTCCTCCGCCCGGTGGGAGCAGGGAGAGCCTGGGGGAAAAAGTCCCCCAGTCTCTCCCTGCGGATCACTACACCGACCTGCCGGATCTCGCGAGGCGAGAACCGGCAGGTCATGTGACCTCGTAGTCTGTTTCAATGGAGTCCAATGGACTACATCGAGTGGATGCTCGCGCGGCGCTTATCGCTGCCGCGCACATCCCGGGGCTCTAGCGCCCGGTAACAATGCAGGCAGCTTTTTAAGCGCCTGCATTGTAATTCCGTGCTAAAACGGGGGCGCTAGGGAGAAAACTGCACCAGCAATGGAATGCAGCCCTATGTGAGGGAAGTCACAGAAAGACTTGAGGGGTTATTTGCAAAGCACCGAAGTGTTGATGCACTTTGATTTCAGTGCACGTTTGCCGAAATTACATTGAATTCACTATTCACCGGTGGGTCACTGTAGTGCACTGAAAAAGTTGGAGAACGTCACCGAAGAGCGGCAAACTGGTCTTGGCAAACTCCACTGAACGGACGGACGGACGGGGGTGGGGGTGAGGTGGAACTCTCCTATAAGGTGCTTACACAATTAAAAATTTAATAAAATGGGTCTAGTAAAAAAACAACTTTAATAAAATAATAAAAAGGTTTGCTACAGAATTAAAAAAAAGCCTTTTAAAAAAATAAGAAACTCTCTGAATAGATTAACCATTACTTCTCTATGGGACAATTTCGCTACCGCCAAAGATCACCGAACTGAGGAAAACTGCACCGTATTTCACTATCAATTCGCCAGTATTTGCTGGATTGACCATTTAGTGAATAGACGAACTGCCATGAAATTGCTCCGTACAGTGAAATTCACCATTCAGTGCAATTCGGTGGCAAGTTCAGCGCTTACTTAATAAACCCTTTAGTCAAGGATCTAGATTAAAAGTGAAAAAAGTCCTCTTACCCGGATGTCTTCTTGCTGTTGTTTCAAAGTGTCGTAATCCAGAGCTGGTGGAGGAAGCTGTGAGATCATTGCTTCCGTTTCTAATAGCCATGGCCACAGTTCCTCAGAGGTTTCCCAAAACTGGTTCACCAGAGACACTGCTCTTTCTAGCTGAAGACTCCTTTCAGCATTCAAGTGACAGAGCTCTTCATACCTCTTCACCACAGTGGTTAGTTTGTTCTTCAGCAAAAGATAGAAGGTTGTGTAAGCGTTAGCATTGTAAAAATGACACATCAATATTTAGCATCACGTGGCAAATGGTACCAGATGCAGATATTAATTGCTCATACTATGATCAAGATAGCTAGCATGCATAATGTTGTGTTCAGAAGATAATGGCAACAACAGGAATAATGGATTAATAGTTAATACCACCTTATGTCTACTAGAACAGACTTGCACAAACAGCAGGTCCTCAAATCCTGTACATTTAAATACTTTACCAAACTTACACAAAACCCCAGATATTACAAAAGTATGCAGTATACATTTCATGAGAAAGCTATGAAGATGTGCAGAGGTGTCATTTTATTCCTAGTTATTAGAATACAGAAGTTGTGGTCACGGTGTCCCAGGATTTTTTCTTTATCTGATTAAATGAGTTTCCTATGGAAATGATGCCGCCTCCTGACATCATAAAGAGACGCTAAATAAAAAAAAAATCGATTGCTTTTCAAATTAACACCTTGTTTCATTTTCGAAAATGTTTTTTGGGAGCAATCAAAAACAATTGAGACCCCTTGAAATTTTTTTCGATCGCTCCATTAGGGTAAGACAGGGCATACCAACCCCTTCATGTGCATTTACAGTACCAAAAAGTTATTATACTACTTAAGGCCCACACATAGGGCTATATTACATTCTTCGCGCAAACGTTAACGCGTTTGCAAAAACGCATTAACGCGAGGGGCAAAACCCTTTGCGCTGAACGTCGTATTACAAAAAATGCGCGTTAACGTCTACCGCGGGTGAACCTGCGCGAACGCTGCGCGAGCGTACTGTACTGCGCGCGTCCCATACTTAACATTGTGAGCACAAATGCATTTGTGCGCTGGTACGTGGCTGGTATTACAATCTACGCGCAAAATTTAACGCACAGCGTTTGCGCGCATAATTTAACCGCTTTGAAAAGCTGGTGTTAATGGCAAATCTGAATGTCCTGGCCGAAACCAAATACACCAGCCCGAAAAAAAACAATACAGCACAGTATAGTTACATATTATACGCATACCCAAACAATAAAATTGAGACGTTGTGCGTGTTTTTTTATTGATGCAGCATATATGCACAGATTGACTTTGGCTGGCGCAAAAACTTAACGGGAGACAATTGTGGTTCTTAATTCTGATTGGCTGAATCGCGTGAAAAAACAGTCCGCACACTGATTTCTGCGCACAACGTTAATGCGCGTGTGTTTTTGCACGTCCGTGTACGCGCGTTATTTTTTGACGGATGAAAAAATGCGCGAGGGTTGTAATACCAGCGTTGTTTTATGCACGTTAACGTTTAACGCTGCATGCAAAAATTCACGCTTTCTGCGTGCGTTTTTGTGTGAAGAATGCAATAGAGCCCTTTGGCTTTATCTAGTAAATACTTTTTGTGTGGTTGGGGAGGACTGGGGGTATGATGCCCATTTCAAAGAGCAAAATACGGCTGCAGTGCGATCCAAATCAGGGCGGTGAGAGAAGACATGTGGTCCCAAACCACAGCCAATGCATCCCAGATCTGGATTCTCTTAGTATAACATTTCTTGTAATACATGCTTAATATTTATAATTATTATTTAACATTTAAATTGGCATCTGTAATCCACTTGGCTTCTTTGACTGTGTTTCTGATCAAGAATTCCCTTCATGCATACCTGCCAAAAAGTCTGGCCACTTTGGCCCGTTGTGATGCCAAACACTATTTATAGATGGCAGGAGCTGACATAACCAGCTATTGTGTGGGCAAAACATTAAACCCGTGTACATGCTACTCCTCTATCTGATGAGAAGTTATCCTGATGCTAGCAATAGTAAACGGTGTTCAGCTGTAGGAAGCTTAAATGAATCTGACAGCAAGTTTAAATGCCTGCAGCTCATCACAAATTACAAAGGGATGGGGTTAGAATGGAAGTTTTGTCTGTAGGAGGTGATTCTTAACGGAACATGTGTAACATATATAACTCTTATTTCAGCTGCCAATACCTAGATGCAAAACATACAGAATAAAAACCTTTCTGTAAAAGTTAACAACAAAATAACAAACAGCAACTCAACACAAGGCAGCAAAAAGGAGTAACGGGTAACCTAATAATGTAATAATGTATCCCTGATCAAGAAACATATTCTGGAATGGGCCATGAGCCAGTCACCATCATCCGTACACATTCTGCTTGTACAGGTATACGTTCAATTTGTGAAATTGTGTTATACTTTCTATGATAACACTGATACTGGACAGAGTACCTTTCTGTCCAGTTAGAATCCTGTGAGATGCAAGATTATCAGGACATTCATTGATAAGCAGTCAAGGCATGTACTAACGACTTGCCCAGTTTGAGGCTGAACACACTCAGACCTTTGTTCAACCAGCCAGGCAGCTGCGTTTTGTGAATAAGCAGTGAACTCAACGGGCAGCCAGGGATTGCTGCATTAACTCCTCTACCATCCATCTCTAATATAAAAACCTAAATTCAGTTTTTTTCCTATTGGTAACATAGCCTTGATACATAACAGGCTTTTCACCCATGTGCATAGGCAGTCGACACACTCTACTGTCCTTGAAATTTCAGGAAGAGGTATATTGTCCCACTTTCCTGATAATCAGGATTTTGAATACAATCAGGGGGAACATGTGGAAGTGATAGTTATCCTTCCCAATTGGACCAAAAGTCTTCTTTCCCTAAAATTCTCCACTGAGCCTCTCCCAGGTCAAGTATCTGCTAACTCATGGTCCCCAGGCCCATTGTCTTTCTTAGCAATTGTAATTGAAAGCTTGGAAGCTGAGAGGAGAAGACTAGAAGGAAACGGTTTTCAGTTAGTGTTGTCTGAGCTCTCCGGTCAGCAAACAAGACGACTTTTACGGTAGAACAAACTAGAACAGATATAAATCACATATTTGGCTTCAGAAAGAGATGTGTGGCATAAGTTACATTTGGTTTGTTATCTTTATGTAAACATTCAACACGTCACGTCATGTAGGAAGGTGTCTCGCCTCTTCATCCTTCTAAAAGGGTATTGCAATGGTGAACAAGCATCAGTCCCAACAACTGGGAGGTGGCTTATATTGGCTATTGATAGAGCTTATCAAACAAGTGGAGCAGAGGTTCCACAAACCATCATACGACCCCAACATATTGAGTGGCTCAGTAAAAAACTGTACCTATTGGGGCTGGGGGTCCTTTGTCATTTTATGTCTTATTCCTGTCCATTGGGAGAAGTGTGTCATCTGCGCTCATTCCTATATGGTTTCATTGGGTAGGACTCAACTTACCAGTGGTGCCTTGACAGAGCAGGTGAGCTTACACTTTAATGGCCATTCAAGTAAACCAAAACCTCTGATTGAGTTTTGTTTCACATGGAGCTATAGGAACGAGCGCAGACGACATCTTTTTTTCTTGCTATGTTTTATACATGAACTGGGTTGGTTACTCCTGGGTGTTGCAGCTGCCCTGGTGGGAATAGGCTCAACACCACTTTTTCTGTATGTAAGTATAGAATAATTTCCATATTAACACAGTTTGTGTATATGATACTAATGCAAATACAGTGTTTGTAATGGTTTTAAACAAAAAACTGGCACTGACCCTTTGGGGGCAAGAGTGTGTGCTTATAAATTGATGCTAACAGCTGATCACGGTATAAAACTGGAAGTGTTTGCCCCTACATCAACTTTCCTTGAAATGGTAAAAATAAACTAAAACAGAACTTTCCCCCAATTTACCTAATTTCTAACATTCATACATATTAGTTGTAATAACAGCGTAATAAGATGGTTAGGCGGGTCTCTCTTTAACTAGACGTCCTAGAAGTGCAACCTATCATTAAGAAGGGTAAATAAAGATTATTTAGCCATTGCTGCCATCTCATTCGTTGAAACCACATGTGGGAATCTGTACTTATTCAATACTATGAGGACATTAGATAAATGGTACCTTTATGCGTTGTTTTTCTTCTTCATTTAGCGCATTCAGCATTTCATCTCTTGAAGCAACCAGTTCATCTATCGTGTCTTTGTGTTTTAAAATTTCCATTGCAAAACCCTGAAAATAAGAAAACCCTTATCAGTTCTAGCACAGAGTGGTGTGTCGCATTGGAAACTCATTTCAGCACAGCGCGGTATGCGGGTCATTCCTTTACCTTGAACACATTAGCTTACCTTCTGAACTTGGAGTTGAGCCACAGCCTGGTCTTGCTCAAGCCTAATGTGACCTGCGGCTATTATTTTATTTTCCGTTTCCTCGATCCACGCTCGCTCCGCGCTGACTGCCTGTTCAAACTAAAACAACAGATATAGGATTAAATAATGCCAGACTGGAAAGCTGAGTAAAGTGTGTCTAGAATCTTGCAGTAAACTGAAACAAAATAGCAACGGACTTTGGTTACAGAAAACAAACAACAAAAAAAAGGTTTAGCGGTTGTTTTGCAAATTTGTGGTACACATTGCCTTTGTTTGTTTATAAACAGACTTTTATTCAATGAAATATTATGAGTTATCAAAAAACCCATTCGTGGATGGCTGTGTAAGCTCTTAAGTTATGCGTGGAATAAGTTACTAGCTCTTCAAATACTTATCTTGGAAAATAAAACATTCTCAAAGGTTAATTATGACCAGATTTGTAACAACTACATTTGAGAATATAACAAATATTTACATAACTCCCAAGAGTTAATATAGCTTGGACCCGAATACCGATTCTTTGCATACAGGACTTTATTGACTATTGAGCAAACTAGTTGCACCCTACGTATGACTTGACTGATCCAGGAACATCCAAGCATGGTCACACCTCACACTCAAGGAGGCAATCACAAAACAGCCAAGCTAATTAACTCACAAATGAATCTGGGCTTGAATAGTGGTCCTCACTCCCAGGCCATAATATATCAACAAAAATAAACTAAAAAGATTCAGCACAGAATGTTTTAGCTCATTGGGTTTGTTCTACCATCCGCGTAGCAAACAGGGACAACGTTTTAATCCGAGTCTGTCCTTGAAAGTCAAATTTTGGCAATACCCAGATGCTGACTGAAATGTTGTCACTTTGCGTTGAGGATGTAGGAATAAACCAACTGAGCTGAAGTGTTCTGTGATGGATCTTTTTTGTTATTTTTCAATCCATACTCAGGGACCAGTTCTTGACCTGATTGCATGCATCGTTTCTAAGATCCTAGAATGTGTAAAACAGAAATAAAGATCTAGATTCATTCTTAAGACTTTCCTCTCAATTGATAACCTTGGCAGATGCTCAACCGACTGCTGAAAAAGAGCACTAACCGTCACGTGCAAAATGTGAGGCTCTCGTCTACAATTTGTAGGCACCTCACCTGGCTTCACTACATCTTGGCTAACAACCATATGGTGTTTTAGGGATCATTAATACTAAGGTATCTGTGTATGTATGTGTTAACTCTCAGCATTTGTAGGACTCCTTGAACCTTGTCGCTCCAGCTAATTTGAAGGTTCCCATTAGTAGTTCTGAAATGCAGGGATGTGAACCACGAACATCAAGTGAGAGTTTTAATGCATTTTGTGACTTTCTTCACCTGCCCGATGATGTCCCCTGACCCTTTAGTGTGCTTCGAGTCAAAGCCATTGAGCTCCACAGCAATAAACACATGTAACTGACCACCTTTAAACTTATATATTTATAAATTATATTCACAAAAAAGGTGACTATGATAACATGCAGTCCCTAAAATAATAGCAATTTCTAATTAAAAGACACACTTTAATTGCTTAGTTGTAGAACTTTCTGTGAAGCCTCTGAAAGGAGGTCTCTGTTCACCTTGAACCCTAACACTTCGTTTTTGAACGATCACATCCCATGCATTGCTCATAAATTATATATATATATATCAAACAGTGCACACACTCATCATATTTAAACCATACATACCCAGTTATAAGAACATATAAAGGCTTCTTTCACACCGCCCCTATAACACGAGTGCTGGTCACAACCACAGGGCAGCATGAAGAGGAGGACATTAAAGTCGTGATAACGTGCTTGTCAGCACCGGTGATGATGTGCTTGCGGTCAGTTTACTTTTTTGGTCCTTTTTTGTAATTTAAAACAACTACGCCTTTTCTTTCCAACTCTTTTCAAGTTCTTGTCTGACAAACATCAAAAGCTGTGTGTGACAGTTTGATGAATACAGTTGCATTTAAACAATTCCTGGTATTCTTTAATCCTATCGATCGTTTAGCACTAGCTCATATTGCAGGAACGAAAGAATGCTATTTTTCTTATCATTTTCATTTGTGTTTTATGGAAAAGCATCTCTTGGGGAGAAAAAATAAAGAAAGAACTTCAAATCTCCACTAAATTACAAATTAACCCATAAATGTCCAATGACATTGTAAAAGCAACATATGTTTTAAAGATGCTGTACCTAAATTTCCTCATTTAACGGCAACAGGGCTGTATAAGGCTTATAAAGCTACAGTTGTGTTCAAAATTATTCAACCCCCAATGCTGTAAAGGGTTTTAGGGAATTTAGTGTACATTTGTAATTGTATTCAGAATGAAATCCTACAAGGACTTTTTAAAGAACCATATGCAACTAAAATGACATCAATTGGTTTTGTAATACAGTAGTAAATGTTTCTTTTGTGAATTCTTCATTGACACAATTATTCAACCCCTTAAAGACTACCACTCTGAAGAACAGAGGTTCATTCAAGTGTTTTCAATCAGGTATTGAAAACACCTGTGGATGTCACGGAGCAGCAATAAAGCATAATAAGCACCAATTAGGCAGCTTTAAAATGACTGTGATACTCAGCTCCTTCTAGACATTTACTGGTGTGGTTACAAACATGGTGAAGTCAAGAGAATGGTCCAGGAAGACAAGAGAAGAGGTGATTACTCTTCAGAGGAAGGGCAATGGCTATAAGAAGATTGCAAAGATGTTAAACATACCAAGAGAGACCATAGGAAGCATCATTCGCAAATTCAAGGCAAAGGGCACTGTTGAAACGCTACCTGGTCGTGGCAGAAAGAAGATGCTGACTTCGACTGCTGTGCGCTACCTGAAGCCTAGAGTGGAGAAAAGTCCCCGTGTGACTGCTGAGGAACTGAGAAAAGATTTGTCAGATGTGGGTACTGAAGTTTCAGCTCAGACATTACGGCGCACACTGCGTAATGAAGGCCTCCATGCCAGAACTCCCAGGCGCACCCCCTTGCTGTCTCCAAAGAATAAGAAGAGTCGACTGCAGTATGCCAAAAGTCATGTGGACAAACCACAGAAGAAAAGAACACCTTGCCTACTGTGAAGCATGGCAGGGGGTCAATCATGCTTTGGGGCTGTTTTGCTTCTGCAGGTACAGGGAAGCTTCAGCGTGTGCAAGGTACCATGAATTCTCTTCAGTACCAGGAGATATTGGATGACAATGTGATGCAGTCCGTCACAAACCTGAGGCTTGGGAGACATTGGACCTTTCAACAGGACAATAATCCCAAGCATACCTCCAAGTCCACTAGAGCATGGTTGCAGATTAAAGGCTGGAACATTTTGGAGTGGCCATCGCAGTCATCTGACTTAAATCCGATTGAGAACCTCTGGTGGGACTTAAAGAAAGCAGTTGCAGTGCGCAAGCCTAAGAATGTGACTGAACTGGAGGCTTTTGCCCATGACGAATGGGCGAAGATACCAGTAGATCGCTGCAAGACACTTGTGTCAAGCTATGCTTCACGTTTAAAAGCTGTTATAACTGTAAAAGGATGTTGTACTAAGTGCTAAGATTGAATGTCACTTGGGGGTTGAATAAAACTGATAATGATGTGAGCACAGAAAAGACATTTGTGGTTATTTCATTATAAATGTTATGTTATATTTGTCTGACCTACACGTGCCTCTTTGATTTAATTGTAAGCAAGATGACTGAATGATCAAAATCTATGTCAAACTGGCCAAAACACTCAATTTCAGTTGGGGTTGAATAATTTTGAACACAACTGTAAATAAGTAACGTGTTACGCCAGAGTGCGATGTCACCAAGGTGTCACATGGATCCATAAGGCAAAGCTCACATTCATGGTGTAGGTCAGAGCGTGTACTGGTAAAATGGACCAGATACACTAAGAGCTTGTCTGACTGTAAGTAACAGACAGGAGAGTGCAAAATATCTTTTAAGCTGGGTGGGAATTGTCCATTGCTGCATTGTTTTGCAGCTGAGACAACTTAGAGACTCAATTTACTCTACAACCGAGTGGTCACATCCACCGTGAGGAGGATGTGAGATGTCTACAGTCTTCTCATCCACATGGCTCTTTGACTAATTTATGGTGTGGTGCCTAAAGGTGTTTGCTGCAGGATCAGAGAGAGAGCCTGCTCCCCTGCATATTACATGAGGGGTAATAACCTGAGAATGGTAGTAACTTGGAATTGCTCCTTATTCCAGCATCCTTGCCACTTTAGTGTGTCATATACAAAGTACAGGATGCATGTACGTACAGTAACCACATGGGATAACTAAGCACACACCTGCCAACTTGTGTAGGTCAGAGATCGGGAGGGTTGGAGCACAGCGTGATGTAATCTGCTTCAAAAGCCAAAGCTCGCAGTGCATTTTCACTTATTCCTCCTACAAAGCAAATGATTGCCCAGGGCTATCAGGTGATTTGTAGAGGTGCCACAGTAACTGCGAGGCCTCATGGAATTGTTACCACCTGAATAAGAAAAAAGTCCTTGGTCTATATAAGCTTCACATCTACAGATTTCATATCTTTAGCACTCTTTTCCATATAGAGAGAGACAAGCAGCATATGGAGAGTGCTAGTAATGTATGCATGAGAGATTGACTAGTGTCATGTGAATTTCAATAAAAATAAACAAAAAAATGCAGATGGCAGCTTCTGGTAGCAAACAGAATATCCTTTATTAAGGAACAGCCCAGTGAGTTAAAAATGCAATGTTTCTGGGACGTTTCTTAATAACGGATATCTGTTTTGCTTCTAGAAGCATTTGGGATTGTGGACCCCTGTAGTGGAGCACCCCGGGACTCTCTGGATCGAGACTGGGCTCTCTCTTGTGTAACGCTACACTTTCTGTGCTTGTTGTGAATAGCTGTAGTAAACATGTATAATAACGTATCTATGTCTACGAGCACTAAGCTAGTCATGTAAGAATATGCATGTCTAATTGTGTATATGTGTTTCAAAATATTTAATATTCAATGAAATTAGTATAAACAGTAATTACATTGTACTCTGAAGAATTTATTTTAATATATCTCGCAGGCCATTGATAGGATATAGTATATATATAAAAAAAATAAACTATTTATTCTCTTGTATATATACTGTATCCCATCAACAGCCTGGGAAACAGTCAACTGAATATCAAAGAATGTCTCCTATTATAATTAGTATTAGTGGTTTATACAGTCAGGTCCAGAAATATTGGGACATCAACAGATTTCTGACATCTTTGGCTCTATACACCACCACAATGGAGTTTTAATGAAACAAACACAATGTGCTTTAACTGCAGACTGTCAGCTTTAATTTGAGGGTATGTACATCCAACTCAGGTGAACGGTGTAGGACTTACAGCAGTTTGCAGATGTGCCTCCCACTTGTTAAGGGACCAAAGATAATGGGACAATTGGCTTCTCAGTTGTTCCATGGCCAGGTGTGTGATATTCCCTCATTACCCCAATTAAAATGTGCAGATAAAAGGCCCAGAGTTCATTTCAAGTGTGGTATTTGCATTTGGAATCTGTTGCTGTCAACTCTCAAGATGAGATCCAAAGAGCTGTCACTATCAGTGAAGCAAGCCATCATTAGGCTGAAGAAACAAAACAAACCCATCAGAGAGATAGCAAGAACATTAGGCGTGGCCAAAACAACTGTTTGGAACATTCTCAAAAAGAAGGAATGCACCGGGGAGCTCAGTAACACCAAAAGACCCAGGAGACCACAGAAAACAACTGTGGTGGATGACCTAAGAATTCTTTCCCTGGTGAAGAAAACACCCTTCACAACAGTTTTCCAGATCAAGAACACTCTCCAGGAGGTAGGTGTATGTGTGTCAAAGTCAACAATCAAGAGAAGACTTCACCAGAGTGAATACAGAGGGTTCACCACAAGATGTAAACCATTGGTGAGCCTCAAAAACAGGAAGGCCAGATTAGAGTTTGCCAAACAACACCTAACAAAGCCTACACAGTTCTGGAACAAGATCCTATGGACAGATGAGACCAAGATCAACTTGTACCAGAGTGATGGGAAGAGAAGAGTATGGAGAAGGAAAGGAACTGCTCATGATCCTAAGCATACCACCTCATCAGTGAAGCATGGTGGTGGTAGTGTCATGGCATGGGCATGTATGGCTGCCAATGGAACTGGTTCTCTTGTATTTATTGATGATGTGACTGCTGACAAAAGCAGCAGGATGAATTCTGAAGTGTTTTGGACAATATTATCTGCTCACATTCAGCCAAATGCTGCAGAACTCATTGACCCAAAGCATACTGCAAAAGCAACCAAAGAGTTTTTTGAAGGGACAGAAGTGGAATGTTATGGCCAAGTCAATCACCTGACCTGAATCCCATTGAGCATGCATTTCACTTGCTGAAGACAAAACTGAAGGGAAAATGCCCCAAGAACAAGCAGGAACTGAAGACAGTTGCAGTAGAGGCCTGGCAGAGCATCACCAGGGATGAAACACAGCGTCTGGTGATGTCTATGCATTCCAGACTTCAGGCTGTGATTGACTGCAAATGATTTGCAACCAAGTATTAAGAAGGGAAAGTTTGATTTATGATTATTATTCTGTCCCATTACCTTTGGTCCCTTAACAAGTGGGAGGCACATCTGCAAACTGCTGTAAGTCCTACACCGTTCACCTGAGTTGGATGTACATACCATCAAATTAAAGCTGACAGTCTGCAGTTAAAGCACATTGTGTTTGTTTCATTCCAACTCCATTGTGGTTGTGTATAGAGCCAAAGATGTTAGAATTGTGTCGTTGTCCCAATATTTCTGGACCTGACTGTATCTATGTTGAAGACTTTACTGTGTGTTTTTTTGTGCTCTGTACCTGGAAGAAGTAGATATAAATATCTTAACAGTGTGTATTGCCCTATGAGTATTGTGTGACATAATTTACCTCTGTGTTCAGTGCTGTACACCTTTTTAGATTTTGCTGAAGATGTTTAAGGTGTCTATGCATGTAGCTCATCGGGTATGTATGAAATTCTACACGTTATTTTCAAATTTTATTTTTCTATATAAAATTAGATTTCCTTTTGTGATCAACCCTGCCAATGGTGAGCCTGGTACAACTTGGCTTCAAACGCAACATTTTGTAAATTGACTCCCTTATTCTGGTTTTGACTTTTTCCCTCTACCCATCTTAAATCCTACTTCACTTAGAAAAACTATATGAAAAAAATTTTAAAATGTTCTTTTTGATTTGTTATCTTTAACTTAAAATGTTACTAGGAATGATATGGCAGCAACGTATCTCAGTCAGTCTCTGTTCATTCTAGGACATGCAGGTGGGTGATAAGACGGTCCGAAATTCTCAAAGCATACTTTGAAAATAATCTTTTACAGCACTGACCATCTGGTTTAGATAACCGTATTATCCAATCAAACCGAGTATGCAATTCTTCAGGCACCACTATGAAGGTCCCTGAAGATTCAAAGTGGAATGGACACGGTACTTATTTTTAGACTCTAAGCAGCATTTATGAAGGTATGTTATACACTACATTTCTTTTCAAACAAATAGCAGCATGTAATGTGGTTATTATCTTGATTCTGTAAGCACAATACAGAACGTGAGCTAGGCTTAGAATTTACCATTATGCTTTCAAGCAGACAACTGCTCTGTGTAAGTAGGGATGACAGGGTTTAGTACTACCGCTTCCATGAGAGAATGATAAAGAAGGCTGAATGGTGTGATAAACTAAATGTCCATGCTGTCTCACATAACTGCTTATAACAATACCTTAATAGCCATGAACTTACATAGAACAGCTATCTGTCTCTGGTCTTTTGTCTTCAAGAATCCCCAATTATGTTGGCATGGAGCAGCCCTCGACAACAGAACAGATGGCTACAAGACATTCAGATCAATGGCTCCACAGTCCTAAATATCTAGCAGGACTGCATATAGTTTCTTTGTTTCTTTCAAAAATGACTTTCGTCTCTACGTATCAACCAGATCCTAAAACCATTTGCATACAGCATAATCATGGAGACACAACAGACATTTCTATATACCGAAAAAAAGATAACCACTTTTAGATAATAGTTGGAAAAAAACCTTAACAAGAAGTTGTCATACCTGCTGAGATCGGAGTCTGGCAGCATCTATCTCCTCTACCATTTGTGTTAGGGTGTTGCTTACTAATCTGTAGCGCTCATTATCCTCTGTTACCATTCGATCAAGTCCACCTCTTGCTCTCCATGGTACGAGTTCAAGCAAGGCACTACTGACTTCATTCAAGGAGTCCAGCAGGGTCTTGTTGCTCTTTGCTTCTTCCTTCAGCTCCTACAAGGACAGAGAAAGTGATGAGATGTAAATACCACAATGAAAATAGCATGGAATAATGGGAAATAATTAAAACATCTCAGACTAAGTCAGAAGCTCACTTTGTTAACTTTACTAATCAAGTGAGTGTTTGCCCTATGTGTCTGTCAACCAAGTCTGTTCCATAAGTCTGACCCATGTGTCTGTCCCCTGCCTGTCTTATGTCTATGAACAGCAGGACATGTGCTTTATTATCATTCCATGCTTTCTCCACTAATCACGTGCTTTTCAATTTAGCATTTCAACTTTCAATGCACAAAGTGATCACCTTTTACATCTTGTTATACACAATAACTACTTGCTTTGCAAAGACAGTCTGGAAAAATCCTTTATCATTAAAACTAAATGCAAGAAAGCATTTGAATAATTAACTTAATTGTAATAGTCATGGTCCCCAAATAAATGTATGGATCTTGGAGAAAAGAGAAATAAAATCAAGAAAAATCTCCACAGTGGCCATTATCCTCCTGTGGGTTTTAGATTGAACAGAAATTCTGCAAGCCTTATATATTTGTCTTTTCAGACATGACCTGTTAAGGAGATAAATGTTGATAAGGGAAGATAGTCATGATCAAGAGTTGTGTTAATGGTGACAGATGAGCACGGCAAAAATACTGCAGGACTGTCCTAACGTGACCAGCCCTGGCTTGAAGAAGCTGCCTTGTCTAGATGTGAATATATTTTTTTCCAATCAGTTTTCTTTTATGTTTAGATTTAATCAACGAATTTGGGACACAGACCCATATGTATGTAACACAGTGTGACCACTGAATCTTATCGGAGTGCTCACATTACTGTAAACTTCTGCGTGCGGGGGGGTAGAAGGATGATGTTAGGACTCAAGGGCTGGCTCAGCCCCCCCTTCCCCTCAGAGGGGACAGGGAGCTAACAGCAGTGTGATCACTCCGATAAGATGAAGTAGCCACACAATGTAAAGTGTCCTTTTAAGTGGAATTTTACATCTTTTTTACTTAGTCCTGCCCAGTACCTGAGCTAAGCAGCTCTGAGCTCAGGTTCCAGGGCTTCAGGACCTTTGGGAAGCAGCCTTTTGCAATGATTCACAAAGTCTTCTAGATAGGCTGGAAGATCCACCCCTTCTGCGATCATGTGACATGTTGTTGCTTGAAGCATATAAATTCAACTCAATTCAAATAAGCTTTATTGGCAGGACCAAATATCACCGCCTGCTGGGAAGACACGGAGACTAGCCCTAGATTAAGGGTAATTTTTAAAAGAAATGGACTGATTAAACAGGAGGGGGTATGTGGAAGGGGTCAGGAGTGGTCAATTACTAACCTCTCTATCCCCCCTCCTGTTTTAACGCTATAGTGTACCTTAAATCCCTTCAATAATAAGAGAAAGCTTAAGTTTCATGTAAGTGAACACAATGTCTGGTACCTGCCAATTCTAATAAACATTATGCAAACTAATAGTAATATATGTAGTGAGAAAAAAAGAGAGGTTTGACGAGCAACGGCACTAATGGTCTACGGTGGGGCCCGCTCAGGTCTCACAGGGTTTTTACTCGATTGTGCCATTACAGGGACGAATGCTCCATATGAAAATCAGCCTGCTCTCACCCAGAAAGGGTGGCCAGTACTGATTGCCAAGGATGTCATCCCTACACAAGAGGTGCAGCAACCACCGACGATCGTTTTGGCCTTGTTAGGCCTCGTCAGGAGGGTATAGCTGACCCTGTGAGACCTGAGCAGGCCCCACCGTAGAGCAGGCCACTAGTGCCATTGCTCGTCCTCAGGACCCTCACAAACCTATTTTTTCTCACTAATAGTAATATATAATATATTAAATAAAAAGGATATTTTTTAGCTAAATCTAATGATTGTAACCCAAAACTGTATTTCTATGGGGTTTTCTCATTTAACATACAATTTGGCCGAAAATGTCAACAAACAGAGATCACTAAATAATACATGCAAATATCTCAGAGAAGTACAGTATTACTGGATGGAGCTTGAATCTCAACTGTTAACATCTTGGTGTAGATCCTTGATCTGTGCCTTTTTACTTTCTGTACTGGAATTGCTATTTTGAGGTCTCCTTGTTTTCAAGGCGCCTAATAAAAATCTTGTCAAAAAGATATACCTCGTCACAGCTATGTGCCACATAAATGGACTTAAGAAACTCTCTATCATTTTATTACTTCTCAGGATAAAAAAAACCACTAAATTTATTTATGAGTCTGTTAGGACAACAGAAGTTTTATTGTCCTGTTTCCAACACATGATAACAGACAAGAAACATCACAGCAAGTTAATCTATGAATGCGGTAATATGTTATGCAATTAAGGAATATTTTCTGGACATTTTTCAAAGGAAACGACATATTTAATTACGTTTAGCAGGGAAATGTGATTAAGGTTTACATTCTCCGTTACTGGAAAACCCAGTGTTAAGCACATGTTTATACGTCAAAGAAAGAGATCATACACATGCTTTTGATTTCTGCACCTCAGCCCTTTGTTTTCTGGAAATGTCCACTTTTATTGCCAGAGAAACAAATAGATAATCCAAAATCTTTACAAAATGACATGATGTCTCACCTTTTTCCTTTCCTGAATGCCGGTCGGCTCCTCGGTGGTCTTGTCTTCCACTTCATACTTGGTCAGCTCCACCTCCACCTTGTCCAGCCACCTGCTGAGCACCTCATGAGACGAATGGAACTGAGTTGCAAGATTAAGAGCCTGCTCCAGGACTTTGGAAACCTCTGAGCTCAGTTTTGTGATATCGGAATAACGCGATTTAATACCATCTAACTTTTCTTGGATGATTACAACCTCATCACCTAATGTAAAAGAAACAGGCATGAAAGAGAAGTAACAATAAGCTATTATGTACGTGTACAGCCAACGTAAACTATGGTACTACTATGCTATTTTATCAAAGCTGTCTACTTAAATGCCTTTTTCTTAGTTGTAAAAGAAAAACCCTAAAAGGCAGATCAACGTTGTGGGCTAATGTTCAGAAAGTCGTATGTCAAGAAGAAGTATATATTGGTAGAAAAGGTAGCACTTTAAAGATTTTCAATTTAAGATTTTATTTTGTAAATAAAGTCAGCAGAAAATCAAACAAATGTAAGCAAGGGCCACGCAGGACCAACAACAGCAGAATTATCACTTATGAAAAATAACAAACATCTCCCGATATGGGGGGGTCTTAGCATATAATAGTGATCAGTGAAGGGGAGGGGAAGGGAGGGGGTATGATGTGGTTAAAAAAAAAAAAAAAAAAAAAAATAGGCCGACCGTCCATCAAAAATGCGAAAGCGTCTTCGCACGCAGGATCAGAACTTTTGCAGGTGGGGGGGGGGGGGGTGGGGTCGTAAAGAAAAAGGGGGGGAACAAAAAAACATCTAAAACTCGGGCAATGGCGTCAAAAAGAGAACGACAAAATACTCAGTGGAAGGGGGTATGAGAGGAAAAAAATAAAACTGTCTCTAGGAATCAAAAGCGTCCCCAGCCGGGGATCAGTGACAAACAGCATTTGGCAGGCAGGGCGATGCAGCAACCGCTAAATAAAAACACTCAGGAGGGGGTATCGAAAGTAAGAGGGGTGTCTCAAAAAAGAAGAGGGCAAAATAAGGTCAGCCGGTGTCCAACAAAGGAGGCTGGACCGTCACAGGCAGGTACATGCAGGATTGTCCAGATCTCTGTGTCTCCTTGGATGGGTAGGCTCGGCAAAGAAAATAATTCTGGGGCATAACCTCACGGCACCTCGGTGCGTACATCCGCGCCATCTTAACCACTAGCTGGGGTTATATCCGCGGAGAGCCCAGACCGTTTTGCGATCTCCAATTCTCCTCCGTAGATCTACTCGATGTTGCTGTGTGCGCATCTCACCAACCCGGGTAGCTACCTTCCGAACCGATTTCACACGTTTCCGCTTGGGTGTAGCTCTTGCTGTAGCCTGCGTACGAAAAATCACTCGTGGCCCCAGTGGGTGCTTCCGCACCCTCTTATCAGCCAGCCGGGGAGTGTGGGCTTCTGCTCCGAGTCTCCGTCGAGGGGTCACTGACTTCAAGTTTGGTGTCCCCGTCTCTCCTCGGGGCATACAAGGTGTGCGTCCTCCTCCAGCTCTCACCTTCGGGGGTAGGCTCCGGGGCCAGAATACACGGACTGGCATCTCCTCCTGTCCACAGTGTGTCACGGAGCTCCCCACGGCAGCGCCCGCTAGCAGGCAGGTCTCAGCAGAGTACTGGGCAGGAACCGACCCAAGTGCAGCCCTCTTCGAATCCGTCTTCCCCCTGCAACCTCTCAGCGCGACCATCACCTGCCTCCAGACTCCCTTGGTGAGAGGGCTGTCTGCATCTTCCGCCGCCAGCCATATTAAGCAGGCATCCAAGCCTGAGAGTACTGCGTCTTCACCGTCGGCGGGGGAGGGGTTCCATCCAGCCATCGACCCGGAGATCCGACCGCTATCCCCATAGAACCGTCTGTCATGGTATGTGAGAGACACGGGCCCTGTGTCTCCACTGTCTCCATTTAAGGATTCAGGCCGGGTGGGAGCGGTCAGTCCAGGGAAATTGCGAGTCATCCAGGAGATAGGCCCCAAAATGGCCACCGTCTTCACACTTCAGCCACGATGCAAGAAGCTCCAGAGCTTTCTCCGGTCCGGAGGGGGGACTAAACGGTCTCCGGAGTGCTCAAAACCGGTGGCCAGCCTTTCAGGAATCATAAGCTGTATAAAATGCCACAAGCAGAATCGTCTTAATGTCCCAAATAAGAGAGGACGTGCGGAGCTCCTCAAAAACACGTCCTCTTCCTTAGACAGCCGGCCACGCCCCCCCACTTTAAAGATTTTAAGGATTTTTAATGGTTTTACAACCATGGAATAACATCATAGGAATTTAGTTAAGAAAATATGATCACATGTTGCTTAAAAGCCTGTCACACAGTCAATGCGTCCCATCTTGACAGCTCCTAACATCCTTAACCTAATGACTGCCCTTATATGATCAACTCACTTACTGGGGAACGATTCATTCGTAGAGCTCCCTGCAGCTCAAGGTTTAAACAGAATCCTGTGATGACGCATCTCTTTTCAGTGTGTGTATGTGTATACAGTATATACATGTATACATATTACATAATTAGTATATACTATATAGATTTATATTCACGTAAAATTAATTCTGAATGGTCTTATGTTCTTTTTGCACTGTGGTTTAGAAATTAACTCTAAAGAGAGTTTTGTGTTCGTATTATTTCTATCAGAAAAAGTAGTGAGTCTTTTGGCTTTACTTACTAATCACAGAATACTTGTGCACTCTGCTTCATGATTTAGGCCAAAGGGACAAAACTGCAAAAACTATTTGCAACAGTAATATTTGGCCCATATCACGCTGTCACCTCAACAAATAAGTGAAGTGGTTTTTTTTGCAGTTTTTTTTCCAAAACTACATTATTTCAGTCTTATGGGACTTATTTTCTACAACAATAGCACCAACTCTTAGAAAGCCTTAATTAATTAAGACTTAGTATATATTTTGAATCAAAATTTGAATACACCAGTTTCTTAAAAGTTGCTTGTGTCCTGCGAGTCAAAGAAAACAGCCAATATTTAGCGTATTGACACACAGGGTGTTATTCAGTAGCTGCCAGTGTTCATCATGGTTGCAACCTTGAAAAGCTTTGACATTTAGAAAAAAAAATAAAAATTTAAATGTCAAGAGAAGCTTCACTGATGAAGCTCATCCTCTTGTTTGCATTTTTCTTTTGTGAAACGTTGATGTTCCTCAATATAATTCGTCCCACTACTCAAGATTAGCACCTTTTTCGAACATATTTCGATCATTTTTTGGTTTGGTAAGATTAAAATTTGGGTTTACCAGCATTTCAATTCCCGATAAAAATTTGGATCAAATAACAGCTCCCGCAGCTATACTTTGCAATGGAAATATCGGCCTTAGCGATTGAATTTGAATTCATCGTTATGCCGATTTCTGAAAAAATTCCAAATGTTGAAAGGTGCTGATAAACAGATTTTCAGGCAGGGAAAGAGATGGAAAAAGAATGACGTCTTTTTTTAAATATTGGATTTTTCTAATACTCATGTTTAAAAGCAAAATTCTGTGTGATGTTGGCTGAAAATAAGTTTTTTTAGGTATTTTATCAGACCCTCTTTTTTTGGATCAATGGCATTTTTTATAATATCTCCTCTCTGGCCAAATTTTTTTCAATTGAATCAGTCGATGTTTTTAATGGAAAATTGTCTGATAGAAGTAAATTGAGCCCTAAGTTGATTTTCTTACTGAATAACCCCACGCGGTGTTTATCCATTTACTTTGATTAATTAGAACCCTGAAAAAAAATGTAAGAACTAACAGGATTGCAGTTCTCATAAGAAAACATTAACAGCAAAATGTCCTTTTCATAGATCTTTTTTACTTCGGGTAGATAGCAGACATTGCATCGAAGCTGGTGTATCTAACTTTGCTTCATAAAACCTTTCAAACCTTACCAAAGACCATATGGCTCAGGGTGGGACACAAGACACCATTCAATGATGACCACAAGGTACCATAAATAACAACCTCTTTTTATTCTTCACTCCCAAGGACCTGATTCATAAAACTCATTAGAAGAATTAAAATGCTCACCAGTGGTCTGTTTAAGGAGTTCCAGCCCATTTTGGATTGCCTGGTCGACATTTTGCTTTCGGAGCATGATGTCTTCCTGGAGGAGCTAGAAACACATTTTCATTGGATAAGAAGAAGAAATCATTGGATAATTCACTTTTCACTTGGTTACATGTAACGAAGCCTCCATACCCTGGTTTATTACACACCATCTAGTAAGTCACTGAGATTACAGTGGAAGTCAGACAGGTATTACTATTTTCTGATGGAATCCTAATAGGTGTATGATCAAATTTAACACTGAAGGCAGTTTCTGAATTATTTTACAGAACATAACTCTGGAGTATTATAGTCAAACATAGCACACTTCTCTTTAAAATTCGGCAGAGCTGATGCACTATACTGCTTTCCCAAGACAGCGCTAGGGCCTTTCATTCTTTGTTTTTTATTTCATCATGATATGTCCTTCACTTATGGGATATATGGACGCTTTCCTAAAAAATTTAGTTGAGAATAAACAGAAACTCTGTAGCCTTTAACTGTTTGGAAGAGTAGTCCTTTTACACTTCTTGATGAGGCTGATCATACTTCTTTTTGATATAAAAATTTGGGAATAGACTGGATTAAACATTTATATTTTTTTATGTTTAGTATAGTAAATCATTTAAAAAAATAATTTTTTAATAGTAATAAAAAAAATTCACCCCACTATGACATCTTCACATTCAGATATGCCCTCAAAGACCCAAGAACCAATGGATGTGCTTTTCCGACTATACCAATACTTTAAACCCATCATTTGCTTTAATTTGTTTTTTCTTTAAGTGGTGTTAACAGGCTCCTGATTGATACAGGAAATATGCGGTTGTAAATCAAAACAAAGTGATGGAAATGTAAAACTGAATAAAAGAAACAATTAAAGTAAATGGTAAACAGATGTAGAAATACCAGCAGCTCAGTGTGTTGCCTTGTGAGCACACCAGGGTTATAATCTTGGACTGAGAGTTTGCTCAGCTTGTCGTGTGCCTCGTTCAGCCAATTCATCAATTCAACTTCGTCGTCGCCAAATATCTGAGCGTTGGAGTGCGCCTGCTGCAGGAGCTCACACCTCCAGTTACTCTTCTCCTGGATCTCCAGGTATCGCACCTGGCAAGTGTCTAATTTCTCCTGAACCATCTCCTTATCATCCCTGGAACTCAGAACCTTTAAAGATTGCCCAATGCTCACAGTTTGGTGTAAAACCTTATTGTGACTTGTGATGACATCTTGCAAGACCTGAAGAGATGGAGCGGAAAACGTAAAACAGAAACAAAATGGATGGCCAAATCAAATAAACGTCAAATGAAAGAACTTAAAAGAGGATAACTCAATGCATAACGGAAAAGGGTTAATGGTATGAAAGCTAAAAATGGAGATTTCCATTCTCCCACCACAAAAAGAAAACGTTGTCTCTATTAATTTGAACTAGTTGCTATATTAATGTCTTGCTTTGTTAGTAACTTCGCATGCCCGAAGAACCACCTGTGCCCTTATTAAAAAAAAAAAACATACACAGGAAAGAAAAGCAGATCTGGAACCTTTGACAAGCATTACCGTCACTTGCCTATTTTAGCCAAGCCTTAAACATTCATTCATACATTTGTTTTGTCCCTAGAACTTCAGTCATAAAGCAGTGCTATACAGGTGTTAGTACTTTATATACAGTTCAACAGACGAGACTCGTTGTGGTACAAAGAGGATTTTGGTTAGAGGTCAAAGTAAATATGGAAATCAGAATTGTACTCAGACGAGAATGAATTCCTTTCAGTTATTTTCCCCTCTTACGTTTTGCTGAGCAATTTGCTGTAGTAGTTTGGATGTCTGCGTGCCGATAGGCTCAGAATTGGCTAGCCTTTTTTCGGTGGTGTTTAGCCACTCGGACAAGGGTTCCAAAGTGTCGTGAAACTGTTGTGCTACCACTAAGATTCCATCCAACTGGCGGTTCCTGAAAAATCACCAAAACGCAGCCATTACCCCGAGGCAGCAAGGCTTTTTCCACACACCATGCATCTTTTGAAAGATAGAACTACACAAGGAAAACTTTTATTCATCTTTAGTAAGTTATTGGGTTACATCAAAATATGAAAATTACAGGCTGTATTCCAACCCTGGTGAAAACCTAACCAGAGCTGTTGCAAACGTAACAACTCCATAGACGTTAATGGCTCTGGTAAGTTTACAACAGCTCTGTTTATAGGGCCACTACCACCAAAAAATGAAGGGCACTATTACATTCTCCATGCAAATGTTAACGCGTACGCAAAAACGTATTAACGCGAGGGCCAAAACCCTTCACGCAGAACGACGTATTACAATGTCGTTAACGTCTAACGCGGGTGAACCTGCGTGAACCCTTTGCGAGCGTAATGTACTTTGCGCGTCCTATACTTAACATTGTGAGTGCAAATGCGTTTGTGCACTGGTGCGCGCAAGGTATTCCAATTTTAGCGCAAAATTTAATGTGACAACGTTTTCGCGCATAATTTTAACGTCTTTGAAAAGCTGGTGGTAACGGCAAATCTGAACGTTCTGGCTGAAACCAAATACACCAGCCCAAAAAAAAAAAATACAGCACAGCATAGTTACACATTCCTCACATACCCAAACAATAAAATTGATAAGTTGTGCGTGTTTTTATTATTGCTGCAGCATATATACTCAGATTGATTTTGACAGGTTGAAAAACTTAATGGGAGACAATTGTGGTTCTTAATTCCGATTGGGTGAATCGCGTGAAAAATCACGCTGCGCGCAGCGTTAATGTGCGTGCGTTTTTGCACGTCTTTTTTACGTGCGGTATTTTTTGACCAATGAAAAAATGCGCTCGGATTGTAATTCCAGCGTAATTTACGT
The DNA here is from genome assembly GCA_009667805.1 of Leptobrachium leishanense. Classification (NCBI taxonomy): domain Eukaryota; kingdom Metazoa; phylum Chordata; class Amphibia; order Anura; family Megophryidae; genus Leptobrachium; species Leptobrachium leishanense. The sequence goes on from CM019066.1 coordinate 165,451,978, forward strand.
GCGTTAATGTTTAACGCTGCGCGCAAAAAGATAGCACTGCACGAGCGTTTTTGCGCTTAGAATGTAATAGAGCCCGAAATTTTTAATTGTGTTTATTTTGTGTTGCTGATATCTGACATGTGATTTGTTTTTCTCTTGTATATTTAGTTAAGAAAATATTTTACTCTATACTGTATGTGTCACTGGGTGCATCCATTGTGCGATATTTTGTGTTGTAAACTGCCCCTCCCCCCCACAGTATCTTTACATCACTTGCTCCTCACTCTGTGGTAATTGCCATAGAATGGAGTCAATTAGTTGATCACTGACCCAAATCAATGTATTGCGTGGGACGTATTCCAAGGACATCACAGTAAAAAAGAAATAATTTAAGCTCTGTCTTTTCCCATTCAGCTGACATCTCATAACTCGTTTAGCTTTGAGAACAATAGCCTCCTGCCACCTTATATAAACATCTACTCATCCACCTCATTAACTGTTAGATACTGTAGATTAAATAAACAGGAGCAGTAAAGAAAAGCTTTTGCACAAATTTTGATAAATGTTGCATCATGGGAAAAATCCAGAAAATGGAAACAGGAGATTAAAAATCTAATTTTATTTTCCCTTTTTACATGCAATTACCTCGAACACAGAAAAAAAAACAGCACCATGTGTTTTATTAAGTGTTTTTGTTTGTAATGCACAAGTAATCTAGTTACAACTTATGTAAGTGGTATTGTCCCTTTAAGTGTACACCAAGGTTTAAATACAAGCTTATATGTCTATGAATAAGAGACCGCAATATAAAAGAACTAAAAGCAATTCAAGAAGGACCACATTTTGCATATGTCAACCACAGATAGCTATGCTTTGCCCACATAAACCGGAATGGGCTAAGGGTAGTCTTATTTTACGTGACACTGAAAGAGGACCCCCACCCCAGTGGCTACGCGGTTTCTGTTTTGGCATGCAATCAAAGAAATTATTTCACTAGAAAACTTCACCTAGAGCTAATAAATTCCCATCTGTCCACGTGGCTATGATTAAAGATCAGCATTTAAAATGAACGGTAGGATCTTCAGTTGATCTTTGTCTCTCATGATGAATTATCAACCCAAGACTGCAATACTATCAAGGCAGTTGAGGTTCTTCAGTGATTGGAGATCTATCTATTGGACATCATGCCTGAAGAAAGCCAGTTAGGCTGAATGGAAAGCATTCTTTCTTGGTGAAATCAAGGTTGCTGTCTTAATACAGTGTTTGTGTTCCTTTTTCTCTTTAGGTATAATTTACTAGTCTGACAATGAAACCATGGAGGTAAGTTAACTCAATGGTGCCAATATTTTACTATGATGGTGGAGCAAAACCTCATGTTACATTAAACTTCTGATCCTGAGCCATAATAAGGTTCACATTCTAAAGCCCATCGAAACAACCCACGCCCTCAGATTAAAGAGAGATCCATGTCAGCCTTTTTCTATAAGCTAAGCAATTAAACCATTAGAAACATTATTGGCCATACAAATGCAATTTTCACAGAAAAACTCATGGAAAACGCCTGATCTCATTTGTTTCATTTACCAAACAAGGTATCCATGTCAATGAGTTTTTAAATAACCATGATAATAAAGCACTTAGATTTTTACAAGCCACGCTAAAATAGTTTGCATTCTTTTCTAGAAGCCTTAATTAGGTCGGAAACATGTTCGTGGGTTCGAGCCATGATAAGATCCCAGGTTTCAAACAAATCATGGAACAAAGCCTCATCCAGCCAGATTGAAAGCCATGACTTCCTTTTTAAAGACGGATAATAAAGCTGTGTTGTAATTACATAGAGGGAATCTGATGACATCATTGGTGGAGAGAGAAAAGCCAGAACCACAAGATGCAATTATAGATTTAAATAAACAGTTTGGGTGGATTTGATGCATTATTATACAAGGAAATGCATTTCTTGGCTCCATTGAGCAGGCGTCTTGGTACTTATGCCCTTATGAACTCGTCTGTTTTCTTCTCTCTTCTTATCAGTGTTTGCTTTCAGTACACAAAACAAAGTCTATTGTAATCTAAATCAACCATCATATTCTTACAGGTATAGGTATGGTCCACTTTACTCCACTACCAGCATATAAAATCACAAGAGAAACAGAGAAATTTAAGTATGCCTAGTTCATTGAAGAACAAAATATATGAATATATAAAATCTATATGATCAGCACCGGGCATGGCTATCTTCCCATTATTCTTCCGTGTCCCTGAAATTATTATTATTATTATCACATACAAGGTAATTCAAAGAGATTCGAAAAGTCACCGCACGTTCGGTGACTTTTCGTTCTCTTCAATTCGGTTCGTTTTGCTGATCCCATTTCGGCGACCCTGCGGTGTATTCAGCAAGCACCACAGGGTCCCCGAATTGCAGGGAAAGGCTGCCGCAAACCCTACGAAAACTAACCGCAAAACCCAGCGAATGCACGCCGAAAGCCCGCAAAAACATCTGGATTAACCCACTGAAAACCATGGAAAAACCCGAGCAGGAGCCAATCACACGCAGACAAGCGAAGTGAATAAATTAGGAAAACAGTTTGCTTGAATGTTTGAAAAGTGAAACGCTGTTTGCAAAGAAACTACTGAGCAAAAATGTCTGAAATTTACATATGAGGTCCAGGGAATGATAATAAAAAGGGCTGTTAGAGAAAAAAAAGTAAACTTAAAAAAAAAATCTGCCTTTTTTTTTAAAAAAAATGCTTAAACTATCCTAAAAAATCTATAAATAAAGAGACTCTTTACTGCAGAATTTTATAATGAACGGTTTATTAGATATTGAATTAAAAGGGGAATATTTTTAACATTGAAGCCTATGGGATTCTCCTGAAAAAATCTGCTGCATGAAACCACCGAATGGCAGGGCATTTCGGGAACCTTTCGCTGCTGGTTTGTGTTCTCTGAATAGTCGAAGCAGTGCAGGCTTTGGCGAATTGCCTGCTCTCTGGATAGCCGAATGGCCAAGAAAGGTAACCGAACGCTGATTTTCAGCATTCGGTTACCTTTCTCAAGCAATTCGGATCTCTTTGAATTACCCTGATAGTCATCATTTATATAGCACAACAGTTTCCATTACAATAACCAGTGGGAACAAGACAAAAAATAAACCAAACACAGGAACAGAAACAAGAAGTGTAGAGGGCCCTGCTCGGATTAGTTTACAAGCTAGAGGAGTTGTTGGGGTGTAGGATAAAAGGAGTTTTAGAAACATAGAAAAATTTTGGCAGATAAGAACCTTTCGGCCCATCTACTCTGCCCAATTACATGGATACTTTACCTGGATTTATCTTTTGTTTAGGATAGCCTTATGCCTATCCCATGTCTGCTTAAATTCAATTACTGTTTTGGCCTCTACCACTTCAACTGGAAGGATGTTCCATGTATCCACCACCCTCTCAGTAAAATAATGCTTCCTGATGTTACTTTTAAACCTTTGTCCCTCTAATCTAGGACTATGTCCTCTTGTTTTGCTACTTTGTTTCCTTTTAAATATACTCCCTTCCTCTACCTTGTGGATTCCCTTTACGTATTTAAATGTTTCTATCATATCTCCTCAAGATCATTAAGCCTTTCCAGGTAACTTTTCTCCTTCAAGCCGTACACCATTTTAGTAGCCCTTCTCTGAACTCTCTCTAAGATGTCTATATCCTTCTGGAGATACGGTCTCCAGTACTGCACACAGTACTCCAAGTGAGGTCTCACCAGTGCTCTGTACAGTGGCATGAGCACTTCCCTTTTCCTACTGCTAATACCTCTCCCTACACAACCAAGCATTCTGCTAGCATTTCCTGCTCCTCTATTACACTGACTACTTACCTTTAGATCCTCTGAAATAATAACCCCTAAATCCCAACCCTCAGATGTTGAGGTTAGGACTGTATCAAATATTCTATATTCAGCCCTTGGGTTTTTACGTCCCAGGTGCATTATCTTGCACTTATCCACATTAAAACTCAATTGCCACAGCTCCGACCATTTTTTTAGTTTACCTAAATCATTTGTCATTTGGCTGATCCCTCCAGGTCAACCCTGTTGCAAATCTTTGCGTCATCAGCAAAAAGATATACTTTTCCATTAATACCTTCTGCAATATCACTAATAAAAATATTAAAGAGAATGGGTCCAAGTACTGACCCCTGAGGTACCCCACTGGTAACAAGACCTTGCGCCGAATAAACTCCATTTACCACAACCCTCTGTTGCCTGTCACTCAGCCACTGCCTAATCCATTCAACAATATTGAAATCCAAGCTCAAAGATTGCAATTTATTGATAAGCCTTCTATGCGGAACAGTTTTATTGGTCGTCTGGATCATTATTCATTAGCACTAGTCTTAAAGAAATGGTGAGGACGTGGAAGTGATATCATTCATGATGTGGGGTAGATGAGGAGAGGGATGGGTCGGCATCAGTAATGTGTTATACTAATCTAAAGAGATGGGTTTTAAGGGATTTCTTGAAGGCTCAAAGATTAAGGGTGAGTCTGAAAGGGCGAGGTAGGACGTTCCACAGGACCGGAGCTCTCCATGAGAAGTCTTGGAGTATTGGGTGCTGTAAATTTGTATATTTATGTATCTTTGTTATTCTGCCTCTCCCATTGTACAACACTATGGAACTTGTTAGCGCTTTACAAAAACTTGTAACTGTAACTAAACCCAAGTTTCACAAGCAGCACAGGGGGTGAGAGGAGTATTTTGAAGAATTTGCTTACTCCAATATTTGCTGCAGCCATTACTCAAGCTTTTACGCTGGCATCAATCTAGCTCTAATATACCGTTTTAAAGAATATTTTAAACTCTTAGAAATAAAAGGAAGGGGAACAGTGCAATGATTTTTAAATGCCTGCACCCTGTAGTTATGGACCCACCAAGACCATGAACTTTCTGTTTGTACCGGCTGGATGGAGTAGAGGTAACATCACTGCTCTATAACCGTGGAGACCCAGGCTAGACTCCCGGCCAGAGCACCTCTCCAGTAAGAGTCCTTGGGCAAGACACCTAACGGTACATACTTGCCTACCGCACAATATCGGCTGTGGAGTCCAGTGGTAACGTATCTACTCTTCGACCATGGAGAAGCAAGTCAAATCCCGTTCAGCACATCCCTCTAATACAACTGGAGAAGCAAGTCTCGACTTTACGAGAAGCGGGTTCAACCTAACCACCAGGTTGCTGCTCTATAATCATGGAAAGACGAATTGATCAAACGCAGAAGACGCCACCAGCGAGTGTCCTTGGGCAAGACACCTAAAAATATGGATGCGCCTACCTCACAAAATACTTGTACATCTCATAGATTGTAAGTTCCCTTGGGAACAGGGTCCCTAGAATCAGGTCATCATCCATGTGTGGTAATCTAATTTATCAACACTTTATACACTGATCTTGTAAAGCGCTGCGGAATATGTAGCGCTATATAAATAAAGGATAATAATAATATCTATCTGCCTGTCTTTCTACAGGGGATTTTCATAATAGGTATTTGTCAGAGACAAAGAAAAAAATCTTTCTTTAGGAACCCGGGTTGTTTTCTTTTAATCTTTTCTATATTGAAATATAAAGAAAGATCACCATTTCTGTCTCTATTAATGTGAAACAGGCAGAAAAACATATGAAAAGCCTATAACAAGGAATTCAGTGAACAGCAGAAACACTGTGTATAAGCACATATATAGCAGACACCAGATGGATTTAATCTATAACTTAATCCTACAGGTCTGCTTAAAAAAACTGTCTCTTATCCCTCAGTGTTTACGTTTATGCCTGGCAGATTTGCCTGTGCATTACCATGAAGCAATAAAAGGATTGGAATAAAATAATCATCTCTGGGTTTTATGGTTATCACAGGAGCATTAACATCTACATATAGACAAGGGTCTGGGTCAACGCAGAAAGCAAACATCAATGCAGATGGGGATTCATATTCTCTACCCACAGCAAATTATTCTAAATGAAAAATGAACATTAACCAGCTTGGAAATTGTTCTAATGGAAGCGATGAGAACAATTGTTTGCCTCTTTCCCATTTCGGGGCATGATCATGTAGAGCAGTGGTTCCTAGCAGCGGTCCTCAAGTGCCCCTAACAGGCCAGGTTTAAAGGATCACCTTGGGGAAATGCAGTCTGAATCCTAGAATCACTGAGCAGCAAATCATATCACCTGTGCTGTGCTTCAGATATCTGGAAAACCTGACCTGTTAGGAGGACCTGAGGACAGGTTTGGGAACCACTGATGTAAAGAATGAACTGATAATATACCTACTTCTCCACAATAAAAATCTTGCATCCTTGCCCACAACAATACTGAGAAGGCAAACTGAATATTCACAATTGTTGTAGTGCTACGAACATGTGGGAAATCATTTTGTACACTTGGCTTAATCAATAGACAGCAGTATTTTTCAAGCAATAATGAGAGGATTATATAATTGCCAATGCTCCCACCCGGTAAACGGTAATTTTCAGTTTACACTTAGTTAAATCAATTTTACAAGGGTCATATGAGGGCACTGAAGCCATTGTTAAACATAACACTCACAAGACTCATTTTTACAGTGCTATTTAAGAAAATAATGAATATTTGCCTCATCGTGGACAGTAAGGGATTACAAGGCACCGCTTCATTAACTGGTTTATAACACTGACAGGTATGAAGTTTTAGCTGAACTTTTACTGCATGCTATGACATTTTAAAATCAATTTTACCTATTAACATTAGTTAGTATAAATTGATTTAGTAAAATAATATTTTATAATTACTAATCATTTATCATTTTCTGACTATATACGTTTAACCTTGAATGTTCTTTGTAATTGAGAAAATGTTCGAAAAGATTAACATATTTATCCAAAAACCTGCATAAACAGCAAGATAATACGTTTCTTTACCTTATCTCGGCTTTCTTCAGTAACTCATCCCACCTATCCTCCAAGGCACTCAGCTGTTTCAGTATCTTCTCCTTATCTGACTGGTCAGCAGAGCCTGCGATTTTCTCTCGTTCTCTTTTGATGAGGTCAACAGTTGGCTTACGGTCATTGAGTAATCTCTGAAGAAGCTAAAACACACAGAAAAATAAAAATATTAACGTCATCAGGGTCTGATAATGTTCAAATCCTGAAATCTATATTAATCATGGCTACCAGAGCATCAATTTTGTGCTACTGTCCTCATGTCAGTTAAATGATTATGTGCAGCCTAGGGCAGGAATGGCGAACCTTGGCACTCGAGATATGTCAGAATTACAGGTGCCATGATGCTTAGCCACACTTAAAACTGGCTGAGCATCATGGGACATGTAGGTCAGAAACATCTGGGGTGCCAAGGTTCACCATCATTGGCCATCAGGTGTCCATCTACTCAACAGTTTGTGCTTTATTATAACAAGGGGTCAAGTCCTTGGGAAACACAGGGCAATGCAGTTCCTCCACTATTTTTTCAGAGAGAACGGAGTTCCCATTGGTGCCACACACTATAAAGCTTACATTTAGGTGTTCAATCATATGTTTCCCAATTAAGTCGCTATAAATATAGGATTTATCATAAATTTTCATTAAAACCCACATATATATGTAAATATATCACATTTAAGAGTATGTTTGTGTTATGTGCAAGATGATATGCTATTTGGGGGACAGGAATCTTGATCAGTTAACACACTTATTTTTTTAAGGACTTGACACCTGATTGTAACCATACTGTATATCACATTATCTGGAATACTACATTTTCATGTTGTTTCTGAAATAAATTAAATATTATACAAACTGGCTGCTAGATGTTAAAGAGAAACTAATGCTTCTCCAAAATCATAGTATCACATCAAGCATGAAAAAAATCTATAATTTTTACTAACTCTATTGTATTAAGACTATCGATTGTATCAAGATTAAAGATTATATGAATGATGTCACAGTTCTGTTCAGTCAGGGCAAAACCAAGCCAAGCTATAATAATTGTATTTATTTTCTCTCCTGCACAGACCTAACTCCTTCTGAGTCTTCCTATACTTAGTATCCTTTCTTCCTCCATCTACCCGGAAATATCTGAGTGGAGGTTGTACTACACTTGCTACACTACAGAAAGGCCACTATCCATCAACAGCAGAGAAGAATAGTTGTGTTAAGCTTCTTAGTAAGAACGATTACAACTGAAATGCTTCCAGTAATGTAGCAGAATGTTGTTTTTTACTGAACAGAGGACTTCAGTGTAACACAACGTAATACAAATTCCACTCAGACATTTCTGAGTGGGAGGAGGAGGGAATACATGATATATGGGAAAACCCAAAAGGACATCAATGCAGCTGTGATGCATTTAACCTTTAGTCTTGACTTAACAGAGTTTCAAACGAAGAAAAGGTTAGCGTGAGTTAAAGGTAGTTTTTATGCTTGACATGATAGTATGATATCTGGGGGAGTGACAGCACCTCGTAGAAAATGAATAAACAGAACATTCGGTCTTACAAAACATATACAGCAGATGATAAGAAAGGACATTTATGCACATGTGGTTCTTGTACCTTTTGTTCCTGAATCTGAGCCTTTACAACTTTGTACTCAGCAGAAGGTGGTTTCTGATTTGCCACCAGTTCCTCGGTGTCTGTAAGCCAGCTGAGCAGAGATTCCAGGGCATCCTGAAACCTTCCACAGTGCATCAAAGCTTCTTGGAGCTGAGCTGCTCGCTGGGCAACCTAAAAATAACAGATCAAGTAACAGCAGCAGTAACTGACACTCACTAACACATAGAAATCTTCACTGATACACACTATGCATGTAGCCAGTCAAATCTCTAGTAAAAGCACAAACACAACAGAGTTTGACTTCGAATCTCAAGGACAGTATGGAGATTCTACAACCTCAACATGCAGCCCACCTCCATCACCTCCCAGGAAAACACACATACATAGAAGCAACTATTACTACAGAAAATCAAAGTAAGAGGCTATTCAATGGTAAAAATGAAATGGTCTAATAGATCTCCATTACGTTATGACAAAAGGGTTAAGAAATAGGATCAGTGTGAGTGGGTAGGGTTATCAATAAATCAAGACAGGTGAGGGTTAAGGAAACGAGAGAGGTATGAAGGTTAGGAAATAGGGAGACATATTAGGGCTAGAAAACAGAAAGGGTGTTTAGAGTCTCAAGATAAGCAGTGGGTTAGACTCAAGAAGCAGAGCATTATGGGTTTTGAAAGGAAGCGATGGCAAAGTTTATGCGATAAAGTACTTGTCGTGCCATCAAGAAGAAAGTACCAATGCATTTCCCTGGAGAGCAGATCCATCAATCCAAGTAAACCCCCATCCCTTCCCTCCATCTGAGAGGTTATATTCAAAACAAATCAGAAAAAACAAATAAAAATGACCAAATAATCTTTGAATTCTAGGTTTTGGAAGCAATCATGCTATTCTGATATTCCATATTAGGGATAAGTCCTCTTGTCCTACTCATTATGGAAAGTCTTTGCAAGAGGTTACGCTTACAAAGTTACATAAACACTTTGAACCGGACTAGGTATGCTCGCATTTGTCTTTCCAATTTCTGAAAAAGCCTCAGAAGCCTCATAGCCCTTAGCTCATTCTGTGAGAATGTGCTTAGTGACTCTGGCAGGAAGTCAAACAGTTAAACCAAACAATAGAAAATGCCACACAGGATGAATGGCGGCCTGAACAAGCCCAGCAAAAAATCTGCCTTTCTGGATGCCCAGGCACGAAAGAGAATATTTCACACATAACTGAGTAATTGGGTGAAAAACAACGAGTGAGTGAGGATATGAAGCACATCAGGCGTGGGATTTGTATGATCAGGCCGCACCTTCTTGTTTAGGGTGTTCCATCTGGTGTTGACTTCTTCCAGGTCCTGCTCCAGGCTCTGCGTGCTGATGTTGCTTGCAGCGCTTTGTATGAGTCCTTGGCCTAACCAGTTAACTTCTTTAAGACAAGCTTGCAATGGTTCAATCTTTTCTTTCTGGAAAGTCTGGAAGTAATTTAATAATAATAAATTAATATATATGTGTATATGAGATAAATCTGCTACTACGAGATTTATTAGTTCATGTACAAATCACCAATGTTTCAGCTCCCCTGAACGTTTATCAAGGCAGCTTAATAAAGGTTTGGAGGTAAATAAACATGAAGCTACAGTAACAAACTTGTTCTATTATAAAGCTGACGTGCTGGCAGCACGAGGAAAAGATTTATGAGGTAACGGAGTGCAGGGTTCATGGTTATTTATGTATATATCAGTGTAAGACTGGAACAGGTCTTTCTATGAACTCGTCATGCTTTACAAGTCACAAAGAATCACTTCTACACATTTATCTTCTTGAGGAAAAAGACATTGAGATCAAATCTGAGGTACACAATTTAGATATTTCTAGCAATTAGTGTTTTTAACTGGTTTTGAGCCCCCCCCCCCTCCTTAAGTCAACCAAGGAAGAGGGTAACCTTTTCTCATAGGGAACAACTTTAATGTTGCTTTTGACTGAAAGTGTGAAATAAAGAAGCAGAAATGTTTTTTTTTACATTTAAAAAATGTAGACAAAACATTTTGTGGTAATTAAAATGTAATTAATCAACTAATTAAAATATATTGCGACTATTGCTTGGAAAAAAAACAAATCATTACTTTGAGGAGTGAAGTAAATCTTACATGCGTTATAGCTACTGTGGATTATTTAATATTTTGTATATTTATATATGGACCTGTAAACATGTAACATACAGGGTTATTCAAAGAGATTCGAAAAGTCACTGCACGTTCGGTGACTTTTCGTTCCCAGCACTTCGGGGCGATTCGGCGATCCTAATTCACCGACCCTGCGGTGTATTCAGCAAGCACCGCAGGGCCCCCCGTAGTGCAGGGAAAACTTGCCGCAAACACACCGAACAATCACTACAAACCTGCTGAACACTCATCGAAACCCGCAGAAACAGCTGGATTAACCACGCCAAACATGCCGGAGAAACACTACTAGCCGCCGATCACAGTGCAGACCAGCCGCTGTAAAAACCCGACACGCAGACGAACGAGGTGAAAAAAAAAACAGTACGCTTGAAAGTTTGAAAATTGAAACGCTGTTTGCAAAAAAACTACTGAGCGAAAATGTGTGAAATTTACCTATAAGATCCATTGAATGATAATAAAAAGGGCTGTTACAGAAAAAAAATGATTTAAAAAAAACCTGAAAAAATATTTTGCAGAAAAATCCCAAAAAATGCCTAAAAGATCCTAAAAAAAATCTATGAATAAAGAGACTTTTTACTGCAGAATATTATAATAAACGTTTTATTAGATATTGAATTAAAACGGGAATATTTTTAACACTGAAGCCTATGGGATTCGCCTGAATAAACCTGCCGAATGAGACCACCGAACAGCAGGGCATTTCAGCAACTTTTCACTGCTGGTTTGTGTTCTCTGAATAGACGACGCATTGCTTCTCTATGGGGATTCCACTGCCCTCGAACAGGCACCGTATGTGCAGGCAATTCGCCAACATTTAGCGAACTGCCTGCTCTCTGAATAGCCGAATGGCCAGGAAATGTAACCGTACGCTGAATTTCAGTGTCCGGTTACATTTCGGGGCCAGGTCAGCTCTCTTTGAATAACCCCGATAGCGAGTATATTTCTTACACATTTATTTTAAACATGTAACATAGTGAGTATAACACTTACATATTTATTTTCTGTGCTAATCTGTATATTCGTGTTTTGATTTTAATATCTTGCATTTATTTTATTACATTTTATTTCTGTAACGACTGTAACATTTCAATGTTCTTGAACCCAGGACATACTTGAAAACGAGAGAAATCTCAATGTATCCTTCCTGTTAAAATACTTTATAAATACAAATATATATATTCTTTGTTACATAGCATTTCCAGACTTACCCATACCCCACTAACCCACCAATCACTATGTCCCCTTTGACAAGAAACATTAATTCCACACAAAAAACATGAGGGCAACTGAAAACAAGAGCTAGACAAAGGGTAAGCCTGGGTATGTGGTGATGTAATTATTTAGTAATAAAAAATAATACATTCATTTGCAATAAATCCTTCCACGTTATATAAAACAAAGTTTTTTGTTGGTATAAACAAGCAATAAAAAAAATACCAAAAAAATGGGAAAGTATGGACAGTTATAAGAAAGTAGGAAAAGAGTCTCCAGTACAACATATGAGATGAAAAATCAACCCATAAGAGCACAATGACAAATGTCGTACAGATCACTGTCCATCTGATGAGTACAGGAAACTAAGCGAGGCAATGTCTTCATATCCTAACTCATGAACCAACATAAGGATTTAAAAATAAATAAATATGTACAGGAGAATTTGATGAAGTCTATATCTATGCATTTGTTCTTTCTTCCGGGATACTGTTCTCATGTTCAGACTAGTCTTTTAAAAGGATCATCTTTAACGTGGCAATAAAAACATGGTGTAAATGTCACCTTTATAACATATCACTTACATAGATGGTTAGAAACATATATGACATGGATCAAACATACCTGCACTTAAGAGATAACATGTAATAAGAGCCAATCGAAAACCAGAATAAAGCAAATATAGGGAACAACACATATAAGCCAAACCTGGATTCAGACTGGATTCACAGATGTTTGAGCGAGCAAATTCTTGTCACTGACCAAACTGATTGGATTAAGGCCCCATTCACACTGTGCGATTTATCGCGCGGATTTTGCTGCGACGTCGCAGCAAAATCCGCAAGATGTCGCACTATGTAGCTTCTCCAATGCATTTCAATTGAGCTGTTCACATCTTGCCGCGCGATGTCGCGTGTCGCAGAAGCATGTCGCTGGTACATGACCCTTTTTTTGCGATTTGCTATCTGCGATTTTGCGATTTGTATTGGTGGTGCTTTGCAAAAATCGCACAAAACAGCGATGGCACGACGTTGCGCGACATTATCACACCATGTCGTGAATATGAAAATCTCGCTGAAAGTCGCGCGACTTTCAAATCGCACAGTGCGAACGGGGCCTCAATTCGTTGACAGGTAAGATCTGGACATCCCATTCTGGGCAGCCATGTCCACCAAATAATAAAAGGTTGGGGAGATGATTTAGACACAAATGAGAGAATTAACAAGGGAAGAATTCAGAAAAATCACTATTGCTATTAGAAAATTTTTACATCAAAGATGATGAATTGCATAGGATTTTTCACTTTCCAAGATATTAACTTTAAATTCATCGGCTCCAGATATTTATGTATTTAAAGAATTAATTAATTTAAAAAAATACGACCTTCTGGATCCAATTTGTGTGTTGTGAACGTTCTACATGGCCTCTTAAAATAATGAATCATCTTTGTTCTACAAGCAACAATGATCACTTACATACTTTGACGTAAAGGAAGCCCAGTCACATCAGGCAGGGTGCACAGAAAATGGAACAGGTTTCATTAGAAAATACAATGTTTCTGTCCTCTCTCATGACATATTTCAAGCATGACAGAAGACCAAGATGCATTTACCAATAACACCTGCTCTGTTTCCTGCACACCCGCCTGATATGCAGGGTCTTTACTACATGTGGATGGATACAGGTGGCTGGCTGCCTGTTTTCCCTGGTACAATTGGTTGGGATGAAGTATTGGTGTGTGCCTCTCCATGTTGTTTTCTGCCCTTACGTTGCACTGATTGTGGTACACGGTGGGGCTGGTTTTAATCTCACACCCATTACCCCATATGCAATAAAATATTATGTGTGCTTTCTCTTGTCATAGTGTACGTCACTAGAACATGCCGCAATCTCAGGAAGGTGGGAGCCCACACTCTCCAGTCCCGCCGAATCAACGCCAAAGAAGATGCCGATATCTTGTATGTATATTAAGGCCATTACGGCCAAAACATCAGACGCTTTACTATGGGCTTAGCTTGCTCTTCCCATAATAAATTTACACTCATTCTCCCAGCCTTGAGTCCTGCCTTTTTGACTTTTTAGCAAATACTGTACATCAGTCAAAGAGCACCTTCTTTAGCAGGCTAGGTGTGAGCATTAGAGCCCCTAAAGTGGCGTTTTCAGGCTCTAAATCCCCACCCCTCGGATGCTTATGGTCTACAATTCCCAGAAATCTTTGAATGTAATAGATAGCCAGAGAATCATTGGAGTTGTAGTTCAGCCACAACTGGGAGGAAGGAGTTTGACAGCCCTGATATAGAGGCTATCACACTGTACAATGCAAACCAGCGATGAGGACAGCATATAATGAGGTAGCACTAATGGTGTGACTCTAATCTGTTTAAACACTAAACTTAATCATCTGACCTGATTGTTTTCAGAGGTGGGACTACATATCCAATTAACCGCTGCCTGCCACTTTTTGAAAGGGATGTGCTCAGCCTCAATACACTAGACTGAGTGGTTCATATTGGCTGGGTCCCTTTCTAGTCTGATAATACCGAAAGGCGACAACACATAAGGCAAACCTCTAAAGTATGAGAAAAAAAGAAATCTGTACCTACATAGCTCACATCCAGTGGCGTAACAACCGGGGGGGCAGCCGGTGCAGGTGCCCCAGGCGCAGGGCCGAGCGCCGGAGACCTGGGGGCAGGGCTTGAGTCCTGCGGGAACGCAGGTTCCCGCTGTGGACCGAGTCCGACAAAGTGAGCGCCGGGGGGGGGGGGCAATTGTCGGCGGCCACATTGCTATCCTATGAGCGGCCGCCAGCATAAAGCTCTGCCGCTTGGCTGGGGATCTATCCACCAGCCAGCCGCGATTTAGGTGAGATCTGGCTAGTGGTTAGATCTCCAGCCGCGCAGCAAAGCTTTATGCTGGCGGCCGCTCGAGGAGGAACACGCGGCTGCCGAGAATGACGAGGTGAGCTGGGGGTAATATTTCCATGTGTGAGAGAGCTGGGGGGCAAATATATCCATGTGTGAGAGCTGGGGCAAATATATCCATGTGTGAGAGCTGGGGGGCAAATATATCCATGGGTGAGAGCTGGGGGCAAATACATTCATGGGTGAGAGCTGGGGGCAAATATATCCATGTGTGAGAGCAGGGGGCAAATATATCCATGTGTGAGAGCTGGGGGGCAAATATATCCATGGGTGAGAGCTGGGGAAAATATTTCCATGGGTGAGAGCTGGGGGCAAATACATCCATGGATGAGAGCTGGGGCAAATATATCCATGGATGAGAGCTGGGGGCAACATTTCCATGTGTGAGAGCTGAGGCAAATATATCCATGTGTGAGATCTGGGGGCAAATATATCCGTGCATGAGAGCTGGGGGCAAATATATCCATGTGTGAGAGCTGAGGGTAAATACATCCATGGGTGAGAGCTGGGGGCAAATACATCCATGGGTGAGAGCTGGGGCAAATATATGCATGTATGAGAGCTGGGGGCAAATATATCCATGTGTGAGAGCTGGGGGCAACATTTCCATGTGTGAGAGCTGGGGGCAATATACATCCATGTGAGCTGGGGGCAATATTTCCATGTGTGAGCTGGGGCAATACATCCATGTGAGCTGGGAGCAATATATCCATGTGTGAGAGCTGGGGGGCAAATATATCCATGGGTGAGAGCTGGGGAAAATATTTCCATGGGTGAGAGCTGGGGGCAAATACATCTGTGGGTGAGAGCTGGGGCAAATATATCCATGGATGAGAGCTGGGGGCAACATTTCCATGTGTGAGAGCTGGGGCAAATATATCCATGTGTGAGATCTGGGGGAAAATATATCCGTGCGTGAGAGCTGGGGGCAAATATATCCATGTGTGAGAGCTGAGGGTAAATACATCCATGGGTGAGAGCTGGGGGCAAATACATCCATGGGTGAGAGCTGGGGCAAATATATGCATGTATAAGAGCTGGGGGCAAATATATCCATGTGTGAGAGCTGGGGGCAACATCTCCATGTGTGAGAGCTGGGGGCAATATACATCCATGTGAGCTGGGGGCAATATTTCCATGTGTGAGCTGGGGCAATACATCCATGTGAGCTGGGAGCAATATATCCATGTGTGAGAGCTGGGGGCAAATATATCCATGGGTGAGAGCTGGGGAAAATATTTCCATGGGTGAGAGCTGGGGGCAAATACATCCGTGGGTGAGAGCTGGGGCAAATATATCCATGGATGAGAGCTGGGGGCAACATTTCCATGTGTGAGAGCTGGGGCAAATATATCCATGTGTGAGATCTGGGGGAAAATATATCCGTGCGTGAGAGCTGGGGGCAAATATATCCATGTGTGAGAGCTGAGGGTAAATACATCCATGGGTGAGACCTGGGGGCAAATACATCCATGGGTGAGAGCTGGGGCAAATCTATGCATGTATGAGAGTTGGGGGCAAATATATCCATGTGTGAGAGCTGGGGGCAACATTTCCATGTGTGAGAGCTGGGGGCAATATACATCCATGTGAGCTGGGGGCAATATTTCCATGTGTGAGCTGGGGCAATACATCCATGTGAGCTGGGAGCAATATATCCATGTGTGAGAGCTGGGGGCAAATATATCCATGTGTGAGAGCTGGGGGCAAATATATCCGGGTGTGAGCTGGGGGCAATATTTCCATGTGTGAGCTGGTGCACTATATATCCACGTGAGCTGGGGGGGAAATATATCCATGTGAGCTGGTGGGGCAATACTTCCATGTGTGAGCTGGGGGGGTCAATATTTCCATGTGTGAGCTGGAGGGGGTACCCTGGGCCCATGGTATGGAAAGGGTTTGCAGGGCTGTGCAGATGGGGTGCCACGTATGTTCTGGCAGCATGGAAAGGGTGCACTGGGCAGCCCACACCTGGGTTAGCCTACACTGCATAGCTGCAAGGGGTATGTGCTGGGAGGGGGGGTCCAGAGCCTGTATATATAATTCTGGGGGTCCAGTGCCTGTGTATATAATTCTGGGGGTCCAATATTTTGTCCCGGTCCGGGCCTGCTTATAACCAGAGTGGACGTTTATATAATGAGGGGAGGGGGGAATTCTTCCCCGGGCGCCCATAACTCTGGTTACGCCACTGCTCACACCATAAGTAAACAACTGTCCAAAATACGTATATGGTATAAAATATACAATGTACAGAAGCAATGGACTCAGAAAGCATTCCAATTAAGGCTTTTTCATTAGTTTGGTCAGTAAAGGCTAATGTTTGTGAATCTTTAGCATCTACCGTAGCTAACTATGAAGCACATAACTCTATGAAGCACAAAAACTCCCCATGCTTCTAAAACTCAACTCAATAAAGCGTTGAGATTTTATTTAGTATTATACTTAATTGTGCAGATCATCTATATGGACTCACTCGTCAGTACTCCAAGCCCTAACTCGCCCCTTCAAATTAGCTTGGTAATTATGATTTCACAATTAAACAAATTAACATGTGGGCATGTACAAGCAGCAGCCAAAAAATGTAGTCTAAAGGAGTTATTCACAGAGCACTGAAACGTCGCTGACATCGCAGTGCTCTGTCGTTCCCCGCACTTCGGGGAACCAAATTTCCCCACCCTGCGGTGAATTCTGCAGTCCCCGGAGTGCGGGAAAAAAACGACGCAAAGCTGGCGAAAGGAAAAAAAAAAGCTACAAAACTGCCAAAATTTTCGACTCTTTTTTTTTCCCCTTCGCCAGCTTTGCGTCGGTTTTCTCCTGCACTCTGGGGACTGCAGAATTCACCGCAGGTAGAGAAATTTGTTTCCCGAAGTGCGGGGAACGACAGAGCACCGCAATGTCTGCACTGTTTTTTTTAAAAATATCTTCCTATAAACCGCTGCAAACATGCAGGGCAACCGCTGCAAACCCGCCGGAGGGCCACCAAGTGCAGCCGACGAGCCGCCGCACACAGTGCCGACCAGCTGCAGAAGAAAGCCGACAAGCCACCAGATGAGTAAAAAAAAAACAACACAAACTAATTGAAAGTGTCAAAATTGAAACGCGGTTTGCAAACAAACTACTGAAGAAAATGTCTGGAATTAACATATAAGGTCCTATGAATGAAAAAAGGTCTGTTACAGAAAAAAAGCTACCGGTATTTAAAAAAAAAGTGAAAAAAAATTTGCCTGAAAAATCCCCAAAAATGCCTAAAAGATCATAAAAAAAAAATCAATAAAGATACTTTTTACTGCAGATTAAAAGAATAAACGGTTTATTAGATATTGAATAAAACGGTCTATATTGTGCCCATTGCATAGCGCTGTGGAATATGCTGGCGCTTCATAAATAAAGAATAATAATAATATTTTAAACATTGAAACCTATGGGCTTCGCCTGATTAAACCTGCCAAATGAAACCACCGAACATCAGGGCATTTCACTGACATTTCACTGCTGTTCGGTGTTTTCTGAATAGATTAACCATTGGTATGAGGGATTTCACTGCCTTCAAACAGGCACCGTACTTGCTGGCAATTTGCCAAAATTTTGGCGAACTGCCTGCTTTCTGAATAGCTGAATGGCCCCAAAATATCACCGTACGGGGAAATGCACTGTTCAGCGCCATTTCTAATGCTATTCCAGTTGAACCATTAAGAATGACCTGTTACATATTATGCCTCCAGTCACGGCTCAGCAGCTATTCCAGGACACACTCCTATTGCTGGTTAACTGTAGCCTAAAAGAGAATTTTCACTTCACTTATTTAACGAGCGATTCCAAGGTCACCCATTATTCTCTAGCTGACAGTAAAGAAAAAAACCTATCGGATGTAAAATGTGATGTTAAGTGATTCTGCATCAGTAAAATCACCCAATGCTAGAAAAAAATACACTAAACATTCGATACTTTCCTCCGGTGCAGGAGACGACACAATCCTCACTGTCCTCTTGCTAGAAACTGAAGAACATGAAGAACAGATAATTCTCCAGTGTTCATTCGCTGATCCTGGGCAACTTTTAGCACCTGTGGCTCCCTATTACCAGATTGACTGGAATAGGGGTCTGCCTGCTTATTTGAAGCATACAGGAGGACCAAGCATGGTTTTGCTATGAACCACTACAAGAAACTTGACGAGAGTTATTAATAAAAAGCCTAAAAAAGTGGGTCAAAAGCAGATTCCCAAAATCTCTTTTAAAAGAACACATTTTAACATGGTTCCTACAAGCTTAATTATTACTAAAAGATTATCTAATAAGTGGTCATGACAATGGTTGTTCATACAATCCCTGAACCCTTCAAAAACACATGTACAATCTATAATTAACCTGTAACTGTCTTGTGTTTAACTTTTACTACAAATAGTGTGGGTCAGGGGTGCACAACCTAGGCCCTTCAGATGTTTTGGAGCTACATTTCCCACGTGCCGGCTGGGTGGAGGTAACATCACTGCTCTATAACCGTGGAGAGAGACTGTGGAGACACAGGTACGATCCCGGCAAGAGCACCTCTGCAGTAAGTGTCCTTGGGCAAGACACCTAACGGTACATACAGTACTCGCAACGCAGGACATACTTGAAAACGAGAGAAATCTCAATGTATCCATCCTGGAAAAAAAGACTCTGTCAACATAATGAGTGGCTGAGTATCATAGGATATGTGCTTTGCAAATCATCTGGAGGGTCAAGTTTAAGCACCCCTGGAGTAGGCTGATTTTAGTTGACACACAAGTGTGAGGTCCTGGTAACACACTGTGCCATGACGTTTAGTGAATCTCACTCCTCAGGAGATCGTTAGTGAATCTAGGACCAGTTGTCTAATTGACCATGTGATGTCCCTTGTTGGGTGAATTTGTTTAATTGTTCTGACTGAATCTTTTGTGGATTTGGGATCTATCCCTGGAAAGTCGCTGTGAAGCCAGAATGGGCGGCAGCTCTAGTTACACGCATGACAGTGTAAGACAGATTGCATTTAATGTAGCATTTAATTGGAAGTCACATAGACGAAGGAGTAGGTGTCCGTAAGCCAACAACATTGCCAAGTTGGCAAGTGATTCAGTCTGAATGGAGTCCAAGAATACATCTCAGAACTTTCCATAAGGAGTACAATTTGCTTCACATTTTGAAGAATAAATATGCAAACACAGGTTTTGATACCTCAAATTATTGTATCAACATACTTATATTTTGGGATCAGATTTGAAGGTTCTTTCCAAAAAAACAAGACATTCCCTGGGGTTTCTGCATTCCTGCATGAGATCAGACCTTAACCATGTTCATTTATGTAACTGAAGAATGTTGTCACTCATGGAGAGCGAATATCTGGACAAACTAGTGATTTCTACATTTGGAATTTACATTTAGCTAATAGATCAGAGCCGCGTTCGATTCACTGCCTTGAGAACATCGGTGGAGAGAATTGATAATCAAATGATAATGAAGTAAAAATGTAAGTGATATAGCTCAAGTTGTCACCTTCATCAATGTTCGCCCCATGTATTTCATGGAGTAGAGCCATAATGAGATACAAGTGACAAGGTGCTAAATGTATAAAATTATAGTATGTGTTAAGATCAGGCAACATATGCAATTAAAATTAAACTTTATCTGCAAGCAGCTCACAAACCTTTGCATATGTACAGTGATAATACCCCTGTATAAAACTCCCGTGATAGAACAAATTCACACCTTTATAAAGACATTTATATAAGCTGTGATGAAGCTGTGATGTGGTTCAGTGTAACGTCAATTCCGCTGCTTGTAAAAATACTTTCCCTTGTTTTATATAACAAGCTGGAGATAAAAAAATTATTCTACCTATCTTCCTTCATATATCTAGCTATATCTGGTTTTATGTCAATTAATATCTGTCTAGGTAGCTATATCTATCTTTCTATCTATATCTGTCTATCTCGCTATATCTTTATGTCCATTTATATCTATCTATCTTAATTTCTATCTATATCTGTCTATCTAGCTATTTCTTTATGTCTATTTATATATATCTATCTAGATCTATCTTTATGTCTATTTATATCTGTTACAGATCGGGGTACCCCCACACTCGGTACCATCCGTCTGGGTGCCCCTTTCCACTGTACAAGCCGGTGCTCATATCCATACAGAATAGACGACACATAAACTGTGTGAGGAGTTCTTGCAGATTCAAAATCCAAATGGAGACTGCTCTTTATTTCAAATACACAAAGGTAAAACACAGTTGAGACAACCCCTCCCTTCCAGAATACAATACAGATAGCAGACTCCAGCCACTGGACAACAGAAAAGACATTCAACACAATGGAGTGTTTACACATGCACTCTTATCTAAACAGTCTGCTAGGACTAGAGGGAAGCAAAGGAGTCTTCTTACAGCAGTAAGTATACAATATGCAGAGAGGGGGTAGCTACAGAAATGTACAATACAGACAACATCTAATACAGAGAGAAGGTACACAGAAACAATACTCTATAATAAACACATAAGGGAATATTAATATAACACAGACATCAGGTAATAGGGCACATAAACCACAAACACTCTACCTTATATACAGAGACAATGAAATGCAAGCAAAATAACTGCAACTAAACATTGGGGCGGTCGTTCCGTCACAATATCTGTCTATCTAGCTTCTATCTTTATGTGTTACATTTTCCCTGGTTTTGGCTGCGCCCCCTGGTGGTGAAGGGCCTTCATGTCTGTTTTTCTCCTGCGGTGTGTTTGGCTGTGCTGTTTGGGTCTGTTCTGGGTTTCTGATGTGATCTCCTGGTCTGGGGTCACATGGCCCAATCACACAGACCCACTCCCTATAAATATCCCAGCAGCACAGAGCCTCATTGACGGTTTGAGGAGTTTCATGGTGGTTCTGTCTAGTTTGTGTTCCCTGTGTTGCTGCAAAGCATTCAGCTGCAAAGCATCTCATGGTATTCTGGCTTTGACCTCAGCTGTTTCCTGACGATCCTTTTCTGCTTACACCTGGTACTCTGTATGCTGATCTGTTGCCAACCTTGCCTGAATGACCATTCATATGTTTCATGTTTCATGTATTTTGTTTGTCCTAGTTTTGTATAGTCTCCGAGGCCATTATAAGGACCTCCTCAGTGCAGGTTGTTTTGTCTGTCTTGTTGATCCCTTGCCCTTCTTATTCATATTGATCTGTTAATTCTTTGTGAGGGTTTTTCTTAGAAGTATTCCCAGCATAGGATTCCTTTAGTTTTCTCCTGGCCCTCCTGTTCCATGTGTCACTGTCTGATTCCTGTATCATCCTGAAGTGGAGTTCAGTTCAGGTCCTGTTTCGCCAAGTCTGTCAGTTTGTTGACTGTCCTGCAGCCTGCATAATTCATCTACTGTCTTACATTGTTGATGTTTCTGAGCGTGTCCTGGGTTATCTGTCGGTCTTGAAACCTTCGGAGCTTAGTGGCAAATCAGTCCTGCTTTTGTGCTCCTTGGTTTTGGAGAAACAAGTCTGTTTTATTGATCTGTCCAGTCAGTAGCTCACTTGCCTTAAGGGCTATACTCCATGTTCCAAGGCACCACGATGGCCCAAGAGGGGGCCAACCGTTACATTACAAACCGTCCATTCACGCCTGCAGGTGAGCTTACTGTGTTAAACTCTGTGCTTCAGATGGTTTTTGATTTGCTGACGGAACGGAAGAGGTTATTGTCTTCTCTCTGTGTGCTTAATTATGCGGTTCCTCCCAGCAGAGTCTCTGGGGAACCTCCTATGTCTGAAAAAGGGAGACGTAGGTCGTTTAACCTGTGCTATTACTGCAGTTCACCCCAGCATAAAATATTTTGCTGTCCAGTAAAGCCCAGATCCAGCATGTCCTGTTCTTAAGGTGAGACCCTGGTATCCATGTCATGCAGCCGTAGTGCTGATCCTAATGCTGGGACCTCTGTTTCTGTGCAATGCAAGGGTGTTGCAAATTCCATGTGTGGCAATAAAGCCAAAGTTGTTCCACCTCAAGGTATACACCCTGCTTCCATGTTCTACAGTGGATCACTGTTTCCCAGCCCATGTAATGGGTTAAATGTCCAGGGTGGTGCAGTTGCCACAAGTGGCCAGGGTGGCGCTGTTGCTACAGGTACACAATTTAAATGTGAAACTGTGTTCTGCACAATGTAGCGTGCCCATTGTGCCCATGTCCCACAGTGGACCGAGTGGCTTGCAACAGCAAGTAAGTATCTACTGCTTTGTCTGTGCCAAACAGCGAAGCAACTGTGCCTATGACCCACAGTGGAGCTTCTATTTTTGGTAACAAGCCAGGTCTGTCTGCTACTGGCAATGAGAAGCCAGGTCTGTCTGCTACTGGCAATGAGAAGCCAGGTCTGTCTGCTACTGGCAATGAGAAGCCAGGTCTGTCTGCTACTGGCAATGAGAAGCCAGGTCTGTCTGCTACTGGCAAAGAGAAGCCAGGCCTGTCTGAAGTAAGCTGTGTGCCAGCGGTACCAGTGATGCCCAAGACTGGCGAGCTGCCACTGCACACCGAGGTGCCAGTGTGCACCAAGACTGGCAAGTCTGTTAACGGAGATGAGAGGCCAGTTATGCCTCATCCTACTGTCAAGCCTAGTGTGGGCACTGAGCCCTTCATGCCTGTTGTGGGCCAGGAGCCCTTCATGCCTGTTGTGGGCCAGGAGCCCTTCATGCCTGTTGTGGGCCAAGAGCCCTTCATGCCTCTTGTGGGCCAAGAGCCCTTCATGCCTCTTGTGGGCCAAGAGCCCTTCATGCCTGTTGTGGGCCAAGAGCCCTTCATGCCTCTTGTGGGCCAAGAGCCAGCCGTGCCAATGCCGAACTACGAGCCAGTTGCGCCAATGCCGAGCTACGAGCCAGCTGCACCCATGCCGAGCTACGAGCCAGCTGCGCCCATGCCGAGCTACGAGTCAGCTGCGCACAGGTTATGCGAGACCGCTGTGGCCACGTTATTTTATGAGACATTCATGTCTGGTTCTACTAGCGAGCTGCTAGTCATGCCAATGCCGATCCACGAGACAGTTGTGCCCGTGTTGTATGAGCCAGCTGTACCAATGTCCTGCTACGAGACCATTGAGGCCTCGTTAGGTTGTGAGACCGATGTGCCCACATTAACACATGAGACCACTGTACCCTTGTCCCACAGTGGGTCCAGTGTTGTTCCTACCGTTGTCATGCCAAGTGTGGGTGATGAGCCCTTCATGTATAATTCGGGCAATGTGCCCCTACAGCCTGTTTCTGGCGAAATACCAAGTTTGTCCCAGGTGGGCGATAAGCTCTTCATGTCTGGTTTGGGCAAAAGCCCCTCATGTCAGCCTCTGATGGCATGCTACCAGGTGTGTCTGTTTCTGGTTATTTGCCAGTCCTGCCAGTTACTGGAGATGATCCAATCAAGTATGATACTGGCAAAGAATCAGCCTTGTTTCTGTCAAGGGCTGTAGTCACTATGCCCAAGTCTCATGGTGAATCTAGTAATACCAGGCTTCATTCTAGGTCTAAGGAAGCCTGGCACAATGATGGAGCTACATCCAATTTAACCGGTACTACCATCTCAGATTCTAGCCCTGTACCCGAGGGTTATATACGATCTCCATGTGGGATGTTGTTCCGTGAGGCACACTGGGCCATGATCAAAAAAGACCCTAATGCTTTGAGGTGTTTTGAGGAGGATTCCGATGACTCAGAAGGTCCACAGTGTATTCCTCCAGGTGAGATGTGTAGAACTAGCAAGGTGCCAATAGTTCCATCATGTTCTGCTGATGTGCAAATCATGCCTGGTGTGGGCACTAAGCCCTTTCTGTCTGGTACAGGTGATGCTGGCGAGCTGCCTGTCTTGCCAGAAGCCCGTGGGTTGTCAGTAAATCGCATGGCAAGCCTTAAGTCAGCGATACCCAAGTCATGTCAAAAGACCACTGTGCCCAAGTCTCACAGTGGGTCCATTAATGCTAAACCCAGCAGTGGGTATAATGAATCAAAATCTTGTGTGCTCGAGAACACAATGTCTGTCCCTACTGTAGCTATGTCATGTGGGGTTGTCACCAGTTCTAGATCTCGTTCCAGGAGAAGACGTAAAAAGGTGACCAACCCTGGTCCATCTGATTCTATGTCCAGTCAGACTGATGCTGAGATCCCGTTATTCCGTCATGTCCCTGAGGGCTATGTGTAGTCGCACTTTGGACTGGTGTTCAGGAAGGACCACTGGGCTGCCATTGAAAAGAACCCTCATAGATGGAGGCGTCTCGGAGGGTGATGACTCTGAGGAGTGGGACCCCAATGGATTTGGGTGACTGGTGTTTGTGATCTGTTTTCCTGATTCCGTATGTCGTGTTTTCTGTTTTGGGTGCCCAGGGGATCACCCGTAAGGGAGGGGGTTATGTTACATTTTCCCTGGTTTTGGCTGCACCCCCTGGTGGTGAAGGGCCTTCATGTCTGTTTTTCCCCTGTGGTGTGTTTGGCCGTGCGGTTTGGGGCTGTTCTGGGGTTCTGATGTGATCTCCTGGTCTGGGGGTCACATGGCCCAATCACACAGACCCACTCCCTATAAATATCCCAGCAGCACAGAGCCTCATTGACGGTTTGAGGAGGTTTATGGTGGTTCTGTCTAGTTCGTGTTCCCTGTGTTGCTGCAAAGCATTTCTGTCTCATGGTATTCTGGCTTTGACCTCGGCTGTGTTTCCTGACAATCCTTTTCTGCTTACTCCTGGTACTCTGTATGCTGATCTGTTGCCAACCTTGCCTGAATGACCATTCATATGTTTCATGTATTTTGTTTGTCCTAGTTTAGTATAGTCTCCGAGACCATTATAAGAACCTCCTCAGTGCAGGTTGTTTTGTCTGTCTTGTTGATCCCTTGCCCTTCTTATTCATATTGATCTGTTAATTCTTTGTGAGGGTTTTTCTTAGAAGTATTTCCAGCATAGGATTCCTTTAGTTTTCTCCTGGCCCTCCTGTTCCATGTGTCACTGTCTGGTTCCCGTATCATCCTGAAGTGGAGTTCAGTTCCGGTCCTGTTTCGCCAAGTCTGTTTGTTGACTGCCCTGCAGTCTGCATAATTCATCTACTGTCTTACATTGTTGGTGTTTCTGAGCGTGTCCTGGGTTATCTGTCGGTCTTGAAACCTTCGGAGCTTAGTGGCAATTCAGTCCTGCTTTTGTGCTCCTTGGTTTTGGAGAAACAAGTCTGTTTTATTGATCTGTCCAGTCAGTAGCTCACTTGCCTTAAGGGCTACACTCCATGTTCCAAGCCACCACGATGGCCCAAGAGGGGCCAACTGTTACATTATGTCTATTTAAATCTGTCTATCTACCTATATCTCTCTTTTTAGCTATTTATTGCTATATGTAACTATATATGTCTGTCAATCTAGCTATAACTGTCTATATATACTTTTCTATCGCTCTACATAGCTATCTGTCATTGTAGCTATCAAGAAAAAACGGTGTCATCTCTGCTCATCCCTATAGCTCCATGTGAAACAAAACACAATCAGAGGTTTTGGTTTACTTGAATGGCCATTAATGTGTAAGCCCACCCGCCACGTCACCTCTGGTGAGGCGAGTCTTAAATTAATTAAAACCAAGAGCTGTTTATCTAAGCAACCTCATACTCTCATGCTGCTTTTCAGCAGAGACAAAATCGTGGGTTTTATACATACCCTCACCAAAAACATATCCACTTTGGGATTAAAAACAAAAACACGTTGGATATGTAAAAAAAAAAAAAAAAACATGGAATGGGACAGCAGCAAAGATGATCTGGCTAGAGATACAACAAAATATGCATACATGCAGAAAAAATGGTGTCTATCTCCTGTGTCCCTGGAATACATCAAATATATTCATTGCACTTATGCCTTTTGTATGTGCGTCATAGTAAAAAAAAAAAAAAATGCAAATCACTACACAAATATTAAACATGAATGATCACAAGTCTTACTTTACAATAAAGAAGTCGGATAAGCGATGCACAAGCAGAAAAAACAATACATTAACAAAACATTTAATTAATGTCAATACAAAACAGCGTAGCCATGTAATGACAGGTTTGCGGATAAACAGCCTAATGAATGTGATGTAAAACACATTACACCTCTGACTGCAAACACACAACTAGGCTTTGGTTCCCTGCGCCGTGTTTGCTTTTAGATTAGGCAGCTGAACGGATTTGATATTGTAAAAAAGAAGCAAAAAAAAGCTGTAATTATCACCAGTGTATTAAAATAACAGGACCGCGATGCCTAACCTTAGTGCGGCAGATGTCTGCAAATTATATTTCTCACGATGTTTGAGAATCTCCAGTGCCAAGGTAAGACGTCACCGGATAATGGTCCATGTCCCTAAACTGAAGTGCTCTTAGTTCGCCTGTGCATGGGGGAAGAGGGGAGCCAGGTCTTTCATAATCTCAGACCTCATCATCAGGCATGGTGATATGGTTAATTATTTGTCCCACTGGTTTAGGATTACCCTGATCTCAGCTAGCCCTTGGCAAGCTCACTGTGCTCCATATATTTAGCAGCTGCAGATTTGACAATGTTTATTGTCTAGTATTGCACGGCAATCACTATCGGCGGCGCTGCGAAAATTCTCCTTGGGTTTTTATATCAGTCAAGAGAGCAGTAATATATACAATGACATTAGATTGGAGGGACAATTGAGGGCACAATGTACTTGGACATTCTTTACAGTTTAATCATAACAGACAGCTAAACAATGGAAGCAGATTTTGTTTATACATGTCTTTAACTCCTTGTATTTTTCCGTATTTTATACTTAGTGTTTGATTTCACTGCCAGTTCTGTCATCCTAATACAATGAAAGCAGTATGGTGGTTTTCTGGGGGAAAATGTCCAGAATTATCTGTCTGTCTGTCATTATAAATATATACATCTAGTGTCTACTGGTCCATCAATCTATTGGTCATCTGCCAGCATGTCTGTCTATCGATATATCAGTCTAACTATGGCATTGATGAAATTCGGGCCGATAGCCAAAATCAGGCATTTTCAAACGCATTGTGGCCAATTTTCGGTTCAGGAGATGCAAATCAGGGCTTACCGGCATTTTGATTCCTGCTAAAAATTAGGATCAAATATTGGCTCTCGTGGCTATATATTTCAACGCAAATATCGGCTTTAGTGATTCAATCAAGTTCATCGGTATGCCAATTACAGAAAAGATATCAAAGCTGAGGTGTTGATAAATGGCTTCTCGGATGACAGTAGCACCGATGATAAGGTGAAGGGAATCATCTGGGATGGGATGTATATTCCCCCATATTTTTGTAAAGGAGGGTTGGGACATTTAAGCCCAGGAGGGCAATGTGGGTATTTTTTTTACTAGGCCCTTGCAGCAAGTTTTTTTCCCACCTGTTGATAATCAGGTTCACAAATGTTTCCTGGATGGGAGGAAGGGAGAGAGAAAGAGAGACATAGAGTATGGTGAAGCTCTGAGGCTGGCAGTTTGGATGCCTGCAGCAATGGTTTGCAAAAGTTTCCATTATTCTTTTTATTATTGTTTTCCCAAGTTAGAGAGGGATGTTTATTTGTTAGTTAAAGCTCAGACGAGCTAGGTTTTTACTCTCCATTATCTTCTGTTTGTTTGCCGGTGCTGTCCTGCGTAAAGCACACTGCTGAAATAAACTGTGTAAGATACCACAGGATAAAGACTTTCTTTCATTTTGTGTTTGAAGCTCTAGCGGACCATGCTATAATGCCCTGTACTGGATCACATACTGTTTACTATAATGGTACGGCTCTTACTGCATGTTATAATGTTTTAATCATACGGACTTGTGTGTTTTACTGTAATCCCCCAAACTTCCATGTTATAATGACACGTCATTTGGTAAACTTGGGACATGCCCATTGTATTGTAAACACCAGACGTGCACGTTTATTGTTACGGTGGAAATATTAAAATACTTGCGTGTTATAAATCTAACCGTAGAAATATTAATTTACGACTTTTACATTATAACATGTAGGGCTGAAACAACTAATTGATTAATCGACAACTAATCAATAAATAAAATAGTTGTCAACTATTCTCATTATCGATTCATCGGTTGGTCAATTATATTGGTCTCTGTAGAGCACACACTATTCCGAGTCAGACTGAGTTAAGTGTTAATAACCTCAGAGGCTTCTTTGTAGCTGATTGGATGATGTGCCTACTGCTGTACTCTGATTCATTTTTGTCCTTACACATAACCAGTTTGGTCTTACTTAGTTTACAACAGTAGCAGAACGATAGCACAGACACTGGTGTGCTGCCATGGGTGGAGGAATTATGCCACTGGTATTTTATCCGTACTTGAAGCTGGAGTCATGTGCCACCACTCCGCCCTCCCTGCCTGCTTCTTCAGGTCCAGAGCTGCCATTCCTCCCTTTGGTCCAGTCTCTTGCCGAAACTCACTCCCACCTCTGGTTCCTCCCGCCACTCAGTTTGTTCATGAAATTATTATTATTATTTTCTTTTTCAATATAAAGTTTTTTATTAAGTACCAGTAATAAGCATAACGTAGCATAGAATTGGCAGTATGGGTCACGCAGGACCAGTCGGCATGAAAATTAAAACATGAAAATGAAGGTGAGCACCAATCAGTAAAATACAGTACTTCAATTTTTATACTATGTAACTACCTAAATCTAACAGTGAAGAGGAAGAAGGAAAGAAAAGAAAGAAAGGAAAGAAGGGGGAGAAAAGAAAGAAAGGAAAAGACATGGTTCATTTTACATTATACCATAGTTCCGGAGGATCTGAAGGACACCCAGCCATCCCACGTATCATGGTGCAATGTGAGAGTATCTCGAGCTGCAGCAAACATTTCTTCATACATGTGTATATTATCAAGACGAGTCAATACTTCAGGGATTGTAGGGGCAGAAGACGACCACCAATGACTAGCTAGGACTAATTTGGCAACCCCCAGAATAGCAGAGATCAGCCCTCTAGGGGACAATTGAATATTAGTAGGGAGGAAGTGTAACAGGTAAGTTTCAGGGTTTAGGGGAACCTCTATCGAAGTGCACAATTTGATTAACCGGCGGATCGCATCCCAATAGGGGCTAATTTTCGGGCATGACCAGAAAATATGGAGGAGCGAACCCTTATCCACCGAACAGCGCCAGCATAGTTCCAAACCCTTTGAGATATGTCGCAATCTGGATGGGGTAAGGTACCAACGATATAACAATTTGAGATGCGCTTCCCGCATGCCAGTACTACGTGATAATTTATATACTGAGGACGTGGCATAGACCCAGTCCTCCTGCGAGAAGGTCATGTTCAGTTCTTTTTCCCATCTCGACATATATGGTAATTTCCGTAGTTTAGAGGGAGATAGCAAACTTCGGTAACAGAGACAGCGGTTTGGCTGAGCTTTTTTTTCCTAGACAAAGCCTATGAAAGGCTGTGGCCTCCATCATAGGGATCACTGCAACCCTCTTGGATAGCAGGATGTGCTTAATACGTAAATAGGTGAACAGTTCTTTCGAAGGAATACCATATTCCTGGACTAAGTCTGGGAAGTGCTTAATAGTGGTTAGAGTAAGTAGGTGTTGGATAAGGGTTACTCCCTGGAGTATCCAGGGTGCTAGGTGTAAGTCGGGGGATAGACTGCTGAGAAAGCGAAGAGGCGCAAAACTGAGTGGGTGAAAAGGCTTAAGTAAGGGTCTACCCCACTGCCGCCAAGTCGGGATTGAAAGGTAGGAAGAGGGAAGTATTCCTCCCATTTTGCTCCTGGGAAGGAGGTCGTACCACATAAAATCATGAATGGTGTTAGGGGAGACTACAGCATTTTCTAAGCGTAACCACAGTGGGGGTTCTACTGCGTGCAGTGCAGCTAGCAGTTGAGCTAGCAGAGACGCTCTATGATATTTTAAGAGATCAGGGAATCCCAGACCACCCAGCTTGGTCGAGGCAGTCACAGCAGTAGCCGAAATCCTGGGGGGTTTACGTTTCCAAATGTGGGCAAACAATAAACGTTGCATTCTTGTCAGGAGGTAGGTAGGGAGGAAAACTGGAACGTTACGGAAGTAATAAAGAATCTGTGGGAGGATTGTCATTTTTAAAGATGCCATGCGGCCTAACCAGGACAGCTCCACCGTTCGCCACGACTGCATTTGTTTCTCAATATTCTGCAATAGAGGGAATTAATTATGTTGGACTATGGAGCTCCTAATTTTGGAAAGGAAAACGCCCAGGTATTTAATGGAATCCGAGCGCCAGTCAAACGAATATTTATTCTGGAGAGTGCGAAGTGACGAATTTGGAATATGCAAGGGAAGGGCTTGAGTCTTACTAACATTGTTCTTATAATATGATAGCTGGCCGTACCTAGTTAGCAGAGTAAAAAGAGGGGGTAGGGAGGTCTCCGGGTCGGAAAGGTAAAGAAGTATGTCGTCTGTGAATAAAGCTATTTTTTGTTCTCCTGCAGGGGTGGTTAAGCCAGAGATCAGCGTGTTTAATCTTAGATGGGATGCTAGAGGCTCCAGGGCTAGTACAAATATTAAGGGAGATAAGGGGCAACCTTGACGCGTACCATTAGTTATTTGAAAAATCGGGGATAGAAATCCCATGCTCATAACTTTCGCCGAAGGGGCAGAGTATAAAGCCATAACCCTCTGAATAAATGGGGCTGGGAACAGAAAGGCCTCTAACGCCTGATGCAAAAAACCCCAATGCATGCGATCAAAGGCTTTTTCTGCATCTAGTAAAAGTAGAAGCCCTGGGTCACCCGATCTATTTGCTAGGTCTATGATGTCAAAAAGACGGCGAGTGTTGTCGCAAGTCTGTCGCCCCGGTACAAACCCTGTTTGGTCTGGGTGGATTAATTTAGGAAGCAGAGGCGCAATGCGGGATGCAAGTAATTTTGCATAAAGCTTAATATCCACATTAAGCAGGGAAATGGGACAGAAATTCGCGCAGTGTGTGGGGGGTTTACCTGGTTTTGATGGAGTAATCACAGTAGCCAAAAGCATCTCCAGAGGAACTTGGCCGGTTAGTTTAATATGATTGAATAAACCAGTGAGGGTAGGTGTGAGTTCCGAGGCAAATTTTTGATAATACAAGTTGGTCAACCCATCAGGGCCTGGCGCTTTACCTTTCGGGAGAGCTTAGATTGCTTTACTAATCTCCTCTTCAGAAAATGGGGCGAGCAAATCCACTTGCTGAGAGGAGGACAGGGTCGGCAAGCGCGCTTCCTCTAGAAAAGTAGAGATATCCTCTTTTTGTGGGGACGGAACAGCTGGGTCAGAGCCAAGATTATATAAGGATCCATAGTAATGGGCAAACTCTGAAACAATCAGCGTCAGATCCCTCACCTGTCCGCCTCTCGAGCATTCGACTTGTGTGATCTTAGTGTGAAGACGCTTAGCTCTTAGTTTAGATGCCAGTAGTTTCCCGACTTCTTCCCCTGGGTATACGAAGCGTAATTAAGCTTGCGTAACGAGCGTTCCATCACCTGCAAATTCAGGCGTTCCAGTTCTTTCCTCAAGGAAAGCAAGTCAGAGGCAACTTTCAGAGTTGGCTGAGTCTTATTTAGAGATTCTAGGGCAACGATCTGCTGTAAGATAGCTGCCACTTTAACATCCCTTTGTTTTTTCTTATAAGTCCCCTGCCTAATAAAATGACCTCGTACTACGGCTTTATGCGCAAGCCATACGGACGAAATAGCCGCTTCCTCCGAAGCGTTCAAGGAAAAATATTCTTTCAGAACGCATGCTGTCTCATCTTTTCCAGCCGGGTCAATGATGAGAGAGTCGTTCAACCGCCACGAGCCCATACCTCTAGCAGGGAAGGTGGCACGAAAGGAAAGGATTAAAGGAGCATGGTCAGACCACGTTCTGGGCCCTATCCTAGCGTCTAAAAGGTTTGGGATCAGGGTGCGATGGATGAGGCATAGATCAATCCTACTGTACGAAGAGTGGACATGGGAGAGCATTGTATTTTGACTTGTGGTTTTACGGTTGTCTACTAAACAGTGTAAAAATGTCAGAGTCAGAATCTGAGACTCAGGAAGATGTAGAGATACATGCAGATCAAATAGTATTGATAGATGTTATGTCTTATCTAAAGGACAAGTTACACGTCACAGACGATTTATTTGATTGGATAAAAGAATTAAAATCAAATATTTCTAATTATGCTGATTCAATCTGGTCAGATCACTCAAATTTTCTTGAATGTTTGCAAAAGATAAGTGCAGCCACAAATAAAAAAGACAAAGAGATTTTTGTTTTAAAAATTGTGCCTGAATGCATATACTTGATCGCAGAAATGAACAAGAGATTGAATGATGACAAAGAAACCAGAGACAGCTTAGAAAATAAAAATTGTGATTTGCATGATACCGTAAATAAATTAAAAGATGAGTCAGAACGAATGATAATGGAGTTGAAAGTGTGTGCAAGAGAAAAAGATCAATTGCAAGATGAGATTGTTCAATTATCCAAATTAAATAAGGAGCTGAATAAAAAATTTGCCAGAATGAAACGCGAACATGAGAAATTCGCTGATGAGCTACGTCGGGTTGAAACTGATGATCGAAGGGTTAAAACTCCTTCCTTTGAAGCTGATGTTCGAAGGGATAAAAATCCTTCTTCAGGGAAGTTTCCTTTGAAAGCTTTGAGTCATAACTCATCACTGATTAGGCTTGAAGACAGATCGCTGAAGAGCGAGAGTGAGCAGAGCGAATGCGAAAGTGAAACTAAATCTCATGATGAAAAAAGAGCGAAGCCTCTTACACAGGAGTATTTCAAATCACATCACTCTAGCCAGCCACAGCCTATTAAGAAATCTCTTAAAGTTCAGGATTTAACGAAAATCGTTAATTTCTTAAAAAACTCAGTAGGTATCTTTGACCTTAAGGGATCGCCAAAAATAATAAATCATTTAAATATGTTTGAAGAAGCTTTGTCAATATTAGGAATTAATTCAGATGCTCAGAAAATTGAGTTGATCCCATGGGTCTTTGAAGGCAAACATAGGTATTTTTTTCAGTCTTTGAAAGAATCTGGTATACGTAACTGGAGTAAAATAGTCTCCGAGGTCAAATCTGAATTTGGGCCTCACCGTACCAGTCTAGCTGCGAAAAGAGCAATTTTAACTCTAAAATGCAGACCTAATCAAAGCCCCCGTGAATTTCTTTCAATCCTTAAAAATGCGTACAACTTGGCTGAAAGAAACCCAGATTTTGAAAACCCTGAATTTATCCAATTATTTTATGACGCATTGCCAAATAAAATAAAGGTTATTTTGGCAAGAGATTATGACCCGAGAAATGGTTTGGATTGGGTACTAAAAGAAAGTATGACCCTATTTACTGTATTTGAATATAGTGAAGAAACTCAGGGGAAAAGAGTGGAAAACTCACCTGAGGAAATAGCGGAAACTCACGTTAAAAAGGGTGATATTAAATTTGAGTCCCACAAAAAGAGTTATGCGGAAATATTGCGTGACTCCATACCTCAAAGGGAAAAATCCAAGCCAGATCAGGAAAGAGGGTTTGCCAGAGAAAATTCAGGAAGTAAATTTCAATCTAGGAAGCAATGGGTACCTAGAAGTCAGTGGGTTAAATCAAGGGAAAATGTACCTAGACAGGAAGCAACCAGAGGTAAGA
This sequence comes from Leptobrachium leishanense, assembly GCA_009667805.1. Classification (NCBI taxonomy): domain Eukaryota; kingdom Metazoa; phylum Chordata; class Amphibia; order Anura; family Megophryidae; genus Leptobrachium; species Leptobrachium leishanense. The sequence goes on from CM019066.1 coordinate 165,486,446, forward strand.
CTGAATCTGAGGAGTCTGATAATGCGCAAGCTTCATCCCCAAGGACGAGTAGAAAGCGGAGATATAATGTACGCCAGCGTATTGGTCAAATGCAGGAAAATTTCCGTGTGCTGACAGAAAAACTGGATCAGATCACTCAGTTAATAACTGGAAATAACCCTGGTCAGGTTGTAAGCAATGCAACACCTGCAGCCCCACCCAACCAGTGACTAGATGATGTTTCTGATGAAGTAACCAGTATCCATGACAATTTACCAGAAAGTGATGATGAAATGATTAATACAAATGTCTGTATGGTTGATGATTTAAACCCTTCCCTGCAAAGAGAAGGAAAATGTATTTTATCTCCCCAGACTAAGTGCGAGCAAGCTGAGAAGACTGGATCCGAAATGGAAAGCACAGCTGCCAAAAGCACGTTTGAGAGAGCAAAATCAGTCGGTAAAATCTGTACAAAACCTAATTTCATATCTCACTCTAAATTTCTCTGTAAATTGCATAGCATTGAAGACCGATATTATGTGAATGTAGAATTACAAGATAATTTACCACATATTCCGTCCTTGCTAGACAGTGGAAGCCAAGTTACGTTAATATCAGCCCATTATTTTGAACAGGTCCAAGAACTGTCCTCCAGGAAGCCTAGATTAGATAAATCTAATGCTAATCTAGTGAGTGTGAGTGGCACATCTCTGAAAGTTCTGGGCACGGCTAAATTGGATTTTAAATTGGGGAATAAAGTAATTCGGCATCCAACGCTTGTTGTGGATCTGCCCCAAAATCGCCTAATTATTGGAATGGACCTTCTCAAAAGGTTAAATCCAATCATTGATTTTATCAATGAGGTTATTTGGTCCCAAGTAAATGTTCCAATCAGCTACGTTAGATCCCAATCCCATCACACTCAGCATAACTGCCACGTGATTGAGGAAAGGCCGGATTCTATTGAAGTCCACTTCAGAAATAGCCAGACACCTGATATCTCTTTCTTAAGGCCAAAGCCCCTGACTCCAGGAGAGCAGGAGGATAACACCATATGTGTTCCCCGAGAGAATTCGAGATATATGTCTGGAAAATGACGTGCTAATTATTCACCTCCACAAAAGGGAAACAGAACCAAATGGACATAGTGACCCTGAAGTGATCAGATACCCAAATCCTCAAAATGAGTGGATAACAGATCTAGATAATGACAGAGACAGTCCTAATGTTATTGGAAGAAGTTATGTTATGTATTTCTAGAAGAAATAAAACTGCCAAGCTCAATTGCATGATTGTCATCCTAGATCACCTCAGGATATGTGAAGATGGAACAGCAGAAGACACTTAACTGGTATCATATGAAGTGATGTTTTAATTAACATGTGATTCTTCTTCCCAGCATTCAGATGTTTAACTCAAGCTAGTAGATAGACTAGATCCGTACGGTTAATTAAATTTAATCAGAGATCAGAGTATCTATAGGGAATGTGAGTGAAATCGCTAGTCTATGAATGGTTATTTATACTCTTTCTTTCAACAGAAATTGAGAAAAGTGATTAATCCGAACTGCGACGCTAATTCGCAAAAGATGAATCGGACCACCAAGGAGACTGCGACTATCTGGAAATTCTACGGTTTTCCGCACAATTCCAAGGAGAATGCTAAAGTCCCATGCGAATCAAGCTCATGCAAGCCTGAAAGACATGCTGGATAAAGCCAGGATACCGTTGATTGCTATGTACAAGAACCACCGAAGGAAAAGATTTGCCGCATATTTTATTGCAACCGCTGTTTTATTACAGAGAGAGAAGCAAATGTTTACCGGAAGGATCTGGTACAAAACAGAGAGTGTTCATACCTACACCAGTGATTCTCGTGAAAGTTTCTAAAGAATCAAGAGTTGTTATCGAGAAGTTACTTTTTATAAATAAGTCTGGTATGATGAGATGCAAATCGTTGTCGTATTCCAAGGGCAAGAGATACCCATGAATCCAGATTTGAAATTTCTACTAGAGAATAAGCCCGATCATACCATTGAACTTCTAATACAGAAAGATAATCTAACAATTTATGCTCCAATGTATTCACAGATTGATCATCGATTGCTATCTGCTTATAACGGGCCAAAGATTACAGAGATTGTGATTTGTATAGTAATTATGTTTCTAACTGTCTGGATGATTGTACTAACAAAGAAAGTACGTACATTGAAGTTTAAAAACACTGCATCTTCAATTATTAAATGGATGAAAGAAGAAGAACGTGTTGCGAGAGGGGAAACCTAGCCTAATTGGTAAAGGGGGGAGATATTGTATGTTTTCCTCAATTTTATTTGATCAATAAATAGATGAAACCAAAGGGGGGTTATGTCGGGTATATTACAGAAAGGAAAAATTAAAATGGATGTCTGTAGCCATTTTTTTTTAAAGACAGTCTTTTTTTTCAATTTTCTCTAGGTTTAGAAATGAACGAGATTTTTTTTTTTACAGAGTTCATTCCTGGGTGAAGTCTTTTATATATTTTTAGAAGTGCCAGACATGAAGGAACCTAGAATATTTTTGTGTGATAATGCTAGAGTTAAGTGCTAAGACGTGTCATAATTAAATTTATTGGTCTGTCTTAAGTTTTTAAAACAAAAGATATTTTGTCTTTTGGGTATAGGAATAAGAGTTAAAATTTTTGTAATATAGATTTATATTCACAAAATATATGTTTATAATCAAGGTATATTTTATTATATTTACAGTAGGAAATATATACCTCCAATAAATATTGTAGAAAGTATATAATTGATAAATAATAAAATTTACTAAAGAAAAGATTTTGTTGAGTTAACTGGAAAAGAATCCAGCTGATAAATATTCAATAAGTAACCAAAAGGGAGTAGGGATATAAATTAGATATGACAGATAGAGACACAGTGTCTAGTGACTGAGAGAGAGGTTCTTTGTTACGTCAGATTGAACTTTGACCCGAGATAAGAATATTAAAAAGAAATAGTGGAATTAATTAAGAAGTGCAATACTGCCCTCTAGAGGATAGTAAATATTAGATTTGATGTACCAATAATATTGCTAGTGACGTCAAATTGACTATAATAAGCGGCAATGTTGGTTGCAAATCAGTCCGAGATTCCAGCATTCAGACTCACCCCACGATGCAGGCAGATCCCAAGACATGAGGCAATCAGGATTCTCACCAAATCTCTGACTCTCACCAAATCTCTAACTCACATGTATTGATTATCTGATATCGATAATCTTCACACATTCCAAATTATTACATCAGGTATTCCAAGGCAGACTTATCAAAATCCAAATTGGACAGGTAATGTATGAAATTAAGGAATTAATGTAATTATATATATTTATAGATATTCTTGCAACGTAGACTGAGATTTCTCAGATACTGGGTAACTCCAAAAATTCTAAGTATTTCTATTCTGCAGATAGAAATATGAAGAAGTGGACATAAGGATTTATTCCTAAAAGAATTGTTGTAAGATTGATACCAATATATATCGAATTTGGAAATTACTGTGATTAAAATTAATAAGCAAGGAATTATATAACTACAAAATAAAAAGCAAAAGATTAGAAGTTTAATTCTCGAGATTAGGGGAGGATTCACTAAATAAGTTTTATTACTTATCCTTTTAAATTAGCTCATCTTTTGTTGATCCATGTAGTATAGAGATATATATATATATATACAGTATGTAAACGTACAGGTTGTACATAGCTGATAACTATCAATGTATTTGTCTTAAGAAAAAACCAACTGCGTCAGTGACAGCCACTGCTTCCACCTGAAGGTGATACTGGCAATCCAGAAGAGTGAAAAAAAGAGACATTGGGTCTTGCGGTTCTACCAAAGAGGGGTTGGGGTCAGTGGCGTCACTAGGGTTGGTGTCACCCGGTGCGGTAACTTATGGTGTCACCCCCCTGAGTTTTACGGATTTTTTTTTAACTACTCTTACTCCTAAATCAGTACTCCCATATAACACTGAATGCTCATACACACAGCGCACATTACTGTGAGCTTTATTGCTGTGGAGCTCTCTCATATGCTCACACAAATTTTTGCCAACTGGCAGCAAGTACGATGCCTGTTCGAAGGCAGTAAAAGCACACATGGATATATATTGCCCCCAGCAGCTCTGGATATATTGCCCCCAGCAACTCACCCATGGATATATATTGCCCCCAGCTCACATATGGATATATTGCCCCAGTTCACAATTATATATTGCCCCCAGCAGCTCACCCATGGATATATTGCGCCTCAGCTCACATATGGATATATTGCGCCTCAGCTCACATATGGATATATTGCGCCTCAGCTCACACATGGATATATTGCCCCAGACCAGCTCACACATGGATATATTGCCCCAGACAAGCTCACACATGGATATTGCCCCAGCTCTCATGGATATGCCCCCAGCACACATGGATACTGCCCCAAGCACACATGGATACTGCCCCAGCTCACATGGATATGCCCCAGCAGCTCTAATGGATATGCCCCAGCAGCTCTCATGGATATTGCCCCAGCTCCTCTCATGGATATACTGCCCCAGCTCCTCTCATGGATATTGCCCCAGCTCCTCTCATGGATTTTGCCCCAGCTGCTCTCATGGATAGTGCCCCAGCTCCTCTCATGGATATTGCCCCAGCTCCTCTCATGGATTTTGCCCCAGCTCCTCTCATGGATTTTACCCCAGCTCCTCTCATGGATACTGCCCCAGCTCCTCTTATGGATATACTGCCCCAGCTGCTCTCATGGATAATGCCCCAGCTCCTCTCATGGATTTTGCCCCAGCTCCTCTCATGGCTATGCCCCCAGCTCCTCTCATTGATATTACCCCAGCTCATGGATATGCCCCAGCTCATGGATAATTCCCCAGCTCATGGATAATGCCCCAGCTCATGGATATGCCCCAGCACATGGATACTGCCCCAGCTCATGGATTTGCCCCAGCACATGGATATGCCCCAGCACATGGATACTGCTAGGGTTGCACCGATACCGATACTAGTATCGATATCGGTGCCGATACCGGGTACTGCAGGAGTACTTGGTACTCGTGCAGTACCCCCGATATTTTTTCCGATACCGGAAGCCGGCATTGAGCCGGCTTGCCGGTATCCGAGGGGCTGCGGCGGCTGTCCGAATGCTCTATCGGCATTCAGACAGGCCCTGCAGCTGCTCTCGCCACTTTGTTTAATACTTACCTTCCTTCAGCGCCGCCGGTAAAGTCTTCGCGCGCTCTTTGGAAGGACGCCAGCCGCGACCACGTGGCACCATGTGATCGCGGCTGGGGTCCTTCCAACGAGCGCGCGCGGGAACTTTCCCGGCGTCGCTGAAGGAAGGTAAGTATTAAACAAAGTGAGCAGCTGCAGGGCCTGTCCGAATGCCGATAGAGCATTCGGACAGGCCCTGCAGCTGCTCTCCGCTCATACTTACCTTCCTTCATGGTCGCGGCTGGGGTCCTTCCAAGGAGCGCGCGCGCGCGAAGACTTTACCGGCGGCGCTGAAGGAAGGTAAGTATGAGCGGAGAGTGGGGGGGATCCATGAGCAGGGGGGGCATATCCATGAGCAGGGGGGGCATATTCATGAGCAGGGGGGCATATCCATGAGCAGGGGGGGCATATCCATGAGCAGGGGGGCATATCCATGAGCAGGGGGGCATATCCATGAGCTGGGGGGCATATCCATGAGCAAGGGGGCATATCCATGAGCAGGGGGGCATATCCATGAGCAAGGGGGGCATATCCATGAGCAAGGGGGGCATATCCATGAGCAAGGGGGGCATATCCATGAGCAGGGGGGCATATCCATGAGCAGGGGGGCAATTATCCATGAGCTGGGGGGGCATATCCATGAGCAGGGGGCATATCCATGAGCAGGGGGGCAATTATCCATGAGCTGGGGGCATATCCATGAGCAGGGGGGCATATTCATGAGCAGGGGGGCATATCCATGAGCAAGGGGGGCATATCCATGAGCAAGGGGGGCATATCCATGAGCAAGGGGGGCATATCCATGAGCAAGGGGGCATATCCATGAGCAGGGGGGCATATCCATGAGCAGGGGGGCATATCCATGAGCAAGGGGGCATATCCATGAGCAAGGGGACATATCCATGAGCAAGGGGGGCATATCCATGACCAGGGGGGCATATCCATGAGCAGGGGGGCTTATCCTTGAGCAGGGGGGCAATTATCCATGAGCTGGGGGGGCAATTATCCATGAGCTGGGGGGCAATTATCCATGAGCTGGGGTCAGGATATCCATGAGCTGGGGCAATATCCATGAGCTGGGGCAAATCCATGAGACCTGGGGGCTTTATAGGAGGTCTGTTCTTATTGGAAAGCGTCACATGACATAAAATAAAAGTATCGGTAATTGGTATCGGTGAGTGCTTGAACAAAAGTATCTGTACTCGTACTCGGTCTTAAAAAAGTGGTATCGGTGCATCCCTAGATACTGCCCCAGCACATGGATACTGCCCCAGCTCATGGATACTGCCCCAGCACATGGATATGCCCCAGCTCATGGATACTGCCCCAGCAGCTCATGGTTATGCCCCAGCTCATGGATAATGGCCCCAGCTCATGGATAATGCCCCAGCAGCTCATGGATATGCCCCAGCAGCTCATGGATATGCCCCCAGCTCATGGATACTGCCCCAGCTCATGGATATGCCCCAGCAGCTCATGGATATGCCCCAGCAGCTCATGGATAATGCCCCAGCAGCTCATGGATAATGCCCCAGCAGCTCATGGATATGCCCCAGCAGCTCATGGATATGCCCCCAGCTCATGGATATGCCCAAGCAGCTCATTGATATGCCCCAGCAGCTCATGGATATGCCCCAGCAGCTCATGGATATGCCCCAGCAGCTCATGGATATGCCCCAGCAGCTCATGGATAATGGCCCCAGCTCGTGGATAATGGCCCCAGCTCGTGGATACTGCCCCAGCTCCTGGATTTGCCCCAGCTCATGGATACTGCCCCAGCTCATGGATTTGCCCCAGCTCATGGATACTGCCCCAGCTCATGGATTTGCCCCAGCTCATGGATACTGCCCCAGCTCATGGATATGCCCCAGCTCATGGATAATGCCCCAGCTCATGGATACTGCCCCAGCTCATGGATTTGCCCCAGCTCATGGATTTGCCCTAGCAAATGGATACTGCCCCAGCTCATGGATACTGCCCCAGCTCATGGATTTGCCCCAGCAGCTCATGGATATACCCCAGCAGCTCATGGATATGCCCCAGGCCCCAGCAGCTCATGGATATGCCCCCAGCTCATGGATAATGGCCCCAGCTCACCTCCTGCACCGCGTGTTCGCTCCCTCTGAGCGTCCGGCGGCGTGCAGCTTGGGCGCTCGCCTGGGGGAGCCACGTGACCAGCCGCGATCGGCTGGTGACGTGTTTCCCCCAGGCGAGAGCCGAAGCTGCATGCTTCGGACGCTCGCATGGAGCGAACACGCGGCGCAGGGTGAGACACCCGCCCTCAGGGTGACGGTGTCACCCTAAAGGCGGGTGTCACCAGGTGCGGGCCGCACCCCCCGCCCCCACGTTACGATGCCCCTGGTTGGGGTGAAGGCCTTCCATTCCTGTTTTTAGCTGTGTCCTTTGACAAATGCCATTCTTTTTGTGCTGTAAACAAAGTGTATGTTCATTTTTGATGACCTGTCTATGAACAAAGACACGCTGATCCTATATCAGTCTGAAGAAAATACATCTGGTGGAAAACAACGAGCGTTTTAGTTTGTTAACAGCCCCAGGTGCTATTTTATGCAAATATGAATACTCTTTTCACAGCTAAATCAATGTAGACCATTTTACAAGGTCTTAATTCATGAAGAGATGAGGAAACTCCCCAGGCAACCAGACAAAGGACTGCAAATATTCTACAACAATCTCAAAGGGGAAGAGATTTCACAGAGGGGCCCAAAAAATGTGTACACACTTCAACATGAAAAATATATGCATAAAAATGTTATTACTAGATTTATACAAACATCAAAGGGCAGCTGTAAATCATGTTTGAATTATGCAATCATATTAGGTGCTCAAAGTGGTCACAATTAACATCCAGACACTTTTGATTTTGGCGCATTACTGCATGAACAACATTGACTAGAGTTTCACAGGAATTGTGCTGCATGATATTTTTAATTTCTTCCACCATGTCACTGGAAGCAGGACTTGTTGCCGTGTGACGCCTCCCAGATGTTTGCATGTGCGCATCACACACAGCGCCATCGGTTTTAAACTTATCACAAATCTGCGCGACTGTTTGACGTGTACGTAGTTCTGTTCCAAACTCACGTCGCCATTGTCGTTGAACTTCACACACATTTTCAAATTTACAATATCACTTCAAAATGGTCTTGCGTTGCTCTAAAGTCAAGCATGTCTCCACCATTTTCTTTCCCTCTTTTCTGACGGTCACATGATGATATCAACCACTGATATCTTTTAAGGAAACATAATACTACACAATGCTGCCATAATTCAATAAGGGTTTAAAAAAATGGGTATAGATAACAACTGTTGAATTGTGTATACATTTTTTGGTGCCCTTCTGTATAAATATATATATACAGCTGTGTTCAAAATTATTCAACCCCCACTGAAATTGAGTGTTTTGGCCAGTTTGACATTGATTTTGATCATTCAGTCATCTTGCTTACAATTAAATCAAAGAGGCACGTGTAGGTCAGACAAATATAACATAACATTTATAATGAAATAACCACAAATGTCTTTTCTGTGCTCACATCATTATCAGTTTTATTCAACCCCCAAGTGACATTCAATCTTAGTACTTAGTACAACATCCTTTTACAGTTATAACAGCTTTTAAACGTGAAGCATAGCTTGACACAAGTGTCTTGCAGCGATCTACGGGTATCTTCGCCCATTCGTCATGGGCAAAAGCCTCCAGTTCAGACACATTCTTAGGCTTGCGCACTGCCCACCAGAGGTTCCCACCAGAGGTTCTCAATCGGATTTAAGTCAGGTGACTGCGATGGCCACTCCAAAATGTTCCAGCCTTTAATCTGCAACCATGCTCTAGTGGACTTGGAGGTATGCTTGGGATCATTGTCCTGTTGAAAGGTCCAACGTCTCCCAAGCCTCAGGTTTGTGACGGACTGCATCACATTGTCATCCAATATCTCCTGGTACTGAAGAGAATTCATGGTACCTTGCACACGCTGAAGCTTCCCTGTACCTGCAGAAGCAAAACAGCCCCAAAGCATGATTGACCCCCCGCCATGCTTCACAGTAGGCAAGGTGTTCTTTTCTTCATAGGCCTTGTTCTTCCTCCTCCAAACATAGCGTAGATCCATGGGCCCAAACAGTTCTAATTTTGTTTCATCAGTCCACAGAACACTATCCCAAAACTTCTGTGGTTTGTCCACATGACTTTTGGCATACTGCAGTCGACTCTTCTTATTCTTTGGAGACAGCAAGGGGGTGCGCCTGGGAGTTCTGGCATGGAGGCCTTCATTACGCAGTGTGCGCCGTATTGTCTGAGCTGAAACTTCAGTACCCACATCTGACAAATCTTTTCTCAGTTCCTCAGCAGTCACACGGGGACTTTTCTCCACTCTACGCTTCAGGTAGCGCACAGCAGTCGAAGTCAGCATCTTCTTTCTGCCACGACCAGGTAGCGTTTCAACAGTGCCCTTTGCCTTGAATTTGCGAATGATTCTTCCTATGGTCTCTCTTGGTATGTTTAACATCTTTGCAATCTTCTTATAGCCATTGCCCTTCCTGTGAAGAGTAATCACCTCTTGTCTTCCTGGACCATTCTCTTGACTTCACCATGTTTGTAACCACACCAGTAAATGTCTAGAAGGAGCTGAGTATCACAGTCATTTTAAAGCTGCCTAATTGGTGCTTATTATGCTTTATTGCTGCTCCGTGACATCCACAGGTGTTTTCAATACCTGATTGAAAACACTTGAATGAACCTCTGTTCTTCAGAGTGTTAGTCTTTAAGGGGTTGAATAATTGTGTCAATGAAGAATTCACAAAAGAAACATTTACTACTGTATTACAAAACCAATTGATGTCATTTTAGTTGCATATGGTTCTTTAAAAAGTCCTTGTAGGATTTCATTCTGAATACAACTACAAATGTACACTAAATTCCCCAAAACCCTTTACAGCATTGGGGGTTGAATAATTTTGAACACAACTGTATACACTGTGCACTTCTATGTGTGTCTCTTTGCAATGCATGGTAGCATCAAGAATCAGCTAAATGTCCTTTCCCACCTTTTACTTTCATATTATTAATAAGAGAAGTTCTGAGGCATTAGTAGGACGGATTCTTACTACGAGTAAAAGGTGCACTGAATGGAAGTGTATATTTATAAATTCAAAAAAATATGAAAAATGTTGTTTAAATGTCAAAGTCGACAAGATATAGACACTTTAGGCCCTATTACATTGTTTTATTATTGTAGCGTCTCGATATGTAAGCAATAGTGCTAGCATTAGTAAGTTTATCGTCTGGCAAAGGTATTCCAAAGTTGACTCTGCACTGGTCTGAAATCAGTTAGCGCCTCCAAGCTTTCACAAGCTTACTGTACCTAGCATTTCCTATACTTAACATGTGGAGCGAAATCAGTTTTTAACATCTCGAGACGGGAGGTATTACAAGATGCTGGCGCAAGCAGGGCCGGTGCTCCCACTAGGCAAGCTAGGCAACCTCCTAGGGTGCACTGCCACCTAGGGGTGCAGCTGGCCCCAACCTGGGTTCCATTATTGTACCGGTTCCTCATTGTGTGGCTCGTGTAGCTGGCAGTGGCAGCTCACAAAGCCGACATTGTCGACTTGCGTACCCCTGCTAGCAGTGCAGAAGGTGGGCGTCGTATGGTGACGTGCAGGTACCACCAGATGACGTGTGGGCACCACCACAGGCAGAGAAAAGAAAAAAAGAAAGAGGCACAGAAGGAAGAAAGAAAGAGGCACAGAAGAAAGAAAGAACGAAAGAGGCACAGAAGAAAGAAAGAAAGAGGAACAGAAGAAAGAAAGAAAGAGGAACAGAAGAAAGAAAGGCACAGACCGATCCAGGGGCCTGACCGGCGGAGGGGTACATAGGCACCAAACGACCGTGTGTGACCCCTGCATAGTGTGTGTCCCCACTGTGCGCACAGTGTGTGTGTTCCCCCCATTTCAATGGTTAACAATTTATTCTGGGGGGGGGCGTAAGTAGCTGGTCTTGCCTAGAGTGCAAAATTGTCTAGCACCGGACCTGGGCGCAAGTTAGTACCTGGATGCACAGAGCCAATGTTTTGGTGTTTGGGTACAAGGAGGGGGTCCTGTACCCAAACACCAAAACGTTGACTCTGCGCTTGCTCCATTCCTTTCCTCCAGGTTCCCAGTGTCTGTCTGTCCGTTCCGGTTCCTCGTTTTCTTTCTCTGCTGCTGCAAGTCCGGCCATTGGTTTACTACCCTATGGGAATACTTTCCGTTTGGACAAGATCCAGCCCCTATTGGAAGAGACGAGGTGGGACCCCCTCCTGAACAAAGAGGTCCTAGGTGTTCCTACTGAGCCACCTGGTTTGGAGGCTCTTAAGCACGGGAGTGTGGTTCTTTTTCTTTTTATACATAAATATACTATATACAGGACTGTACGATTTCTGCTCATTTTTATTTGCGATATCATCGTATACCCCAATTTGGAGTAACCAAGTCTTGGAATCGTTTTGATGGGAGGAGCCCCCCTTGAAGAGGCTCAGACGTATGCATACTTTTGTGAGTGATACTTCTATTTTCTGTATCATACCCTATTTATGGTGTAACATTTATTTTGCGATCAGTTTGCTCTTTTTTTCTTTACAGATACTGATGGCATAATACAGCCACTTTGGGACATTACTCGTGAAATAGAACATTAATTTTTTAGCGTTTTTGGATTTTTCCATTTTTTGCCTATTTTATTCTGCATTGTCTATCATTGTATGCGCTCCCATACACCGTGAGGTGTTTTTACTATTTCTATGTTTGTGTGAAGGATACACTTATATTTGGTGGGCTGCATTTGGAATACAGGTATATTCCTATATATTTGTTTCTAGTGCCATTCACACTAACCCTTTGGGGCCTTTTCTTTCAAAGACATATTATTGTGAGAATTCAGTACCAGGGTCATTTATGCAAGTAGAAAAGAACAAAGTATCTTATTTACACCAAGCAATTTCTAGCAACATGCATTAAAGATTAGACAGAAACCCATTACAGTGTGATTTATTGCTATGTGGTACAAACCTAACATAAGGAGCACCAAAAAAGTGACATCAGGATAGAAAATATTAATATAGGCTCAAAATCAGCATCTGAAGAGTGATAAAGGGACAAAAAAAGATGGATATAGGTTGAATATCAGCACCTGAACAGTGACAATGGGATAGAAAAGATGGATATAGACCACATATCAACATTTAAAGAATGGCAATGAGACAGAAAAGATGCATATTGGCTGAATATCTGAGTGACACCGGGACAGCAAAAAAATGGATTTGGGTTTAATGTCAACATCCGAAGAATGGCGAAGGGACAGAAAAAATGAATATAGGCTTAATATCCGCCACCCAAGGAGATGGACATGGGAGAGAAAAGATGGATATAGGTTCATTATCAGCACCTGAAGAGTGACAACAGGACAATAAAGACAGATATGGGTTTAATATTGGCACGGTCTCTGCTAAACATGGACATATCGTCTTTCAGGTACTGTGACAGCAACTTATTTCAATCGAGCAAACAATCTCTAAGTTCCTCATGAAGCTTCTCGTAAACATACTGATTTTTGAGAGAAAACACACACTGAAAATAATAAAGAAGGTGTTTTCCCATGAGCCATAGCTGAATTTCTATATACACCTTTTTTCTCCATTCAAAGCTTAAGTTATTTTGTAATTAGAGGATTTGCACAAAACATGAATGCAGGTAAGGGCAAGTCACTGCTAATTGCACTCTCTTCATAGAGAAAGGGGGTGCAGCACTCACCAAAACAAATGGAGATTATTTTATTATATAAAACCAGTCCTTAGCATGTCTCATGTATGAAACAATCACCGCATCACAATTACTTACAGCACTGGTGTCAACCATGGCATCCTTAGTTTGGTTGAGAATCATGTAGTTGTGGTTCCATTTTGAGCCATCATCATTTTTATAACACTAACATGCCTAAATTAGATATGGTTATCACAAAAATTGTGGGCCCTATTCCAAAGCCGGTGCTAACTTAGCCAGAGCTGTTATAAACTTACCAGAGCCATTATAGGACACTATTCTATAGTTGGTACTAATGAAGCATCTCAATATGTACTCGTTTGCAATAGGATAAGTGAGTTTAACGCATGGCATTCATATTACATTCCTGGCACTACACTGGGGTGAAATCCTTTAACGTCTCGTGGCTTTTGCCTGCTTACTGTACTTGCACATCCTATAACTAACATGGGGAGCGCAATCATTAATTAGCGTTTCCATAAGTGAGGTATTACGGGTGCAAACTAGAAAGAAATAGTTCCCAGTCTCCCTCCGCAATCACGCCACGGTTCTGAATGATTGTAAGTTCGCGCAGGGCTTGCAGTCTCGAAGCACAACCCTCCATAGAGTCCTATGGACGCCAGGAGGTGATACTTGCAGCGGCGCAGAACCACTACTGGAAGTATCACTGCGGTTAGCGTTGAATTCCGGGGCAAGGCGCTGAGATAGCATGGCATTCCGGTGCAGGTCGCTAACCTGGAGATGCTACAGGAAAAACTGCAGGCGCAGATTTTCCCGGTTAACGTCCCCATGTTAACGACAGGATTGTAATAGTGGCCATAGTCTATGGAAGTGTTTCCCAAACCTGCCCTCAGGACACTCTAACAGGTCAGATTTTACAGATCACCTTAGGGAAATACAGACTGAATTCTGCAATCACTGAGCAGCAAGTCATATCACCGGTGCTGTGTTTCAGAAATCTGGAAAAACTGGCCTGTCAGCGGATCCTGAGGACAGGTTTGGGAAACACTGGTCTATGAGTTGTTACGTTTAACTCTTTCGCTGCTGAGCCTTTTCACACCTCTGTGCTGAGCTCATTTTTACCGGTTTTGCTCATCATGTTTAAATGCGATTTGAAGTCACCTTTTATTATACAACCCAGACATATTATATATATCGTTCTTTCCGGGAGACTTGGCAGATTCATAATATATCATTATTATATGTATATGTCATGTCCTGCCTGAATATTATAACAAAAAATTCAATAAAAATTGAATTTTAAATTATCTACATTGTGTAAAGTGGTTTTTTTTCACATTTTATCATGCAAGCCTTTTCGGTTATATTTTCTATAGAGTGTACTTGTTAACAAAATTAGAAATGGGGACTCGTTACATTTTTTTGGGGAAAATTACGTGTTTTTTAACAAACGCCCCCCATAAAAAAAATCGTTAGTGCAGCATCATTGTTCACATTATAATTGAAATGGGAAAAATATTGCTGCATTAATAAAACAAAACAAAAAATTTTTTAATTTTTTTAATTTTATTTTTATTTTTAATTTTTTTACATTTTACATGGCCATGTTTGGTATCATACTCTGGCCGTTCCAATGATATCAAACATTAACCCCTAGCTGTCATGGATCATGAAACAGTGGGTTCATTGGAACCCCCCATCTCCACCATAGGTGGTAGCTAGGAGTTAATTGCAGAACTGACGCCATCACGCTATGCGCGAGGATGCCAGTCGCTAGGGGGATATCCCAGAAGCTTGGCTGACATCCAAGATGTCGGCCAGCTCCGGGAGGGGACTGCGATACGGCACATGTTAGCGCCATATTGCGATCCAGCCCCCAGGGGTTAAAGACAGCCGCCGCTTGGAAGGGCAGGCTGTGCACTTCCAAGCGGTGCCTGCCTTTTCCTGATGGCCTGCACGGATGGGGAGGGGGAGAGGTCCCCGCCCTCCCCTTCAGGCACCTTCCCCACAATGGTGGGGAGGTGCCTGTTATAGACGTTAGCGCGCAGGCGTGATGACGTCTATCGTGTCCGCCTGGGTCCTGGAGGCTGGGCTGACATCGACGTGTCAGCCCGCACCAGGGAGCCGTCACGGTAGGCCGGAATCCCGACCGATCGCCACCACAAAGGGAGGACACGCTCAGCACGTCCTCCGCAGCAAAGTGGCCATGCGGCAGGACGCGCTGAGCTCGTCCTTCGCATGAAAAGGGTTAAAACAGATGTGGTTAAGTTAGCAGCAATTTTGGATTATTGCGCTTTAGGGCCCCTATTACATTCTCTGCGCAAATTTGTCAGCGCAGCGCAATTTTTTTTGCTCGCAGCGTTAAGCATTATCGCGCGAAAATTAACGGTGGTATTACGATCTGAACGCATTTTCTCATCCATCAAAAAAAAAGGTTAGGAAAAACGACGCGCAAAACGAAGAGTAATACACACGCAGTAACGTAGTGCACGTAAATCAGGACTGTTTTTTCGCGGGATTCAGCCAATCAGAATTAAGAACCTTAATTGACATCAATTTACCTTAATTGACTCACTTAAGTTTTTGCGCCTGTCAAAGTAAATCTAGTATATATGCTGCAGCAATAAAAAACACTCACAACCACTCACTTTTATTGCTTGGGTATGTGTAGAATGTGTAACTATACTCTGCTGTATTTTTTTTTTTGTGCTGGTGTTTTTTGTTTCGGCCAGAACGTTCAGATTTGCAGTTACCACCAGGTTTTCAAAGACGTTAAAATTATGCGCACAAACGTCGTTCGTAAAAAGATGCGCACCGATTGTAATACCATCCGCGTACCAGCACACGAACGAATTTGCGCTCACAATGTTAAGTATAGGACGCGCACAGTTCATCACGCTCGCGCAGGTCCATCCTCGTTAAAACGATAACGCGCATCGTTTGCGCGAACGTTGTAATACGACATTCAGCACAAAGGGTTTTACCCCTCGCGCAAATGCGCATTTGCGCACACAAAACCAAATGCGCGAGGAATGTAATAAGGGCCTAGGTTTTTAAAGACATAAAACAAAGATTAGTTTGATTAAAAACAAAGGAAGGAAGGTATGTAGAAGAGGATAAAAGTCTCGCTGACTGCCTCAATGAATATTTTTGTTTGTTTGCAGAAGAAAAGGAAGGAAAGGGACCTCAGTTATGAGGAAACACTAAAGAGACATTTACATATGAGTTTACAGAGGAGGAGGTTCTACAGCAGCTGTCTAAAGTAAAGACAAATAAGTCAATGGGGCCTGATGGGATCCACCCTAAGTTATTAAAAGAGCTCAGTGGTGTAATAGCAAAACCGTTAACAGATTTATTTAACCAATCCTTGTTAACGGGAGTCGTCCCAGAAGACTGGAAATTAGCAAATGTTGTGCCCATTTACAAGAAGGGTAGTAGGGAGGAATCGGGGAACTATAGGCCAGTTAGTCTTAC
The DNA here is from genome assembly GCA_009667805.1 of Leptobrachium leishanense. Classification (NCBI taxonomy): domain Eukaryota; kingdom Metazoa; phylum Chordata; class Amphibia; order Anura; family Megophryidae; genus Leptobrachium; species Leptobrachium leishanense. Next base: position 165,502,915 of record CM019066.1, read on the forward strand.
GTCAGTAGTGGGGAAATTAATGGAAACCATGTTAAAGGAAAGGATTGTTGAACATCTAAAAACACATACAGGGTTATTCAAAGAGATTCGAAAAGTCACTGCACGTTCAGTGACTTTTCGTTCTCTTCAATTCGGTTCCTTTTGCCGATCCCATTTCGGTGACCCTGCGGTGTATTCAGCAAACACCACAGGGTCCCCGAATTGCAGGGAAAAGCTGCCGCAAACCTGACGAAAACGAACCGCAAAACCCAGCGAATGCACGCCAAAAACCCGCAAAAACATCTGGATTAACCTGCCGAAAACCACGGAAAAACCCGAGCAGGAGCCGATCACACGCAGCGAAGCCTCCGGAGAAAGCCAACACCGCAGACGAGGGAGGTGAATAAATTAGCAAAACAGTTTGTATGAATGTTTGAAAAGTGAAGCAAGGTTTGCAAAGAAACTACTGAGCGAAAATGTCTGAAATTTGCATATGAGGTCCAGGGAATGATAATAAAGAGGGCTGTTACAGAAAAAATAAGGAAACTTTAAAAGAAAAAAAAAAAATCGGACTTTTCAAAAAATAATAATAATTCAGAAAAATGCTTAAAATATCATAAAAAATCTATAAATAAAGAGACTCTTTACTGCATAATTTTATAATGAACGGTTTATTAGATATTGAATTAAAACGGGAATATATTTAACATTGAAGCCTATGGGATTCTCCTGAATAAATTTGCTGAATTAAACCACCGAATGGCAGGGCATTTCAGGAACCTTTCACTGCTGGTTTGTGTTCTCTGAATAGCCGAAGCAGTGCTTTTTCATGGGGTTTTCATTGCCCTCAAACAGGCACCGAACAGGCACCGTATGTTCAGGCAATTCGCCAGGATTTGGCGAATTGCCTGCTCTCTGGATAGCCGAATGGCCAAGAAAGGTAACCGAACGCTGATTTTCAGCGTTCGGTTACCTTTCTCAAGCAATTCGGATCTCTTTGAATAACCCTGATAGATTACAGGATCAGAAACAACATGGGTTTACCTCATCGAGATCATGCCAAACTAATCCTATTGATTTTTTTGATTGGGTAACAAAAATAATAGACACAGGTGGTGCAGTAGACATTGCTTATTTAGATTTCAGTAAGGCTTTTGATACTGTTCCGCATAGAAGGTTTATCAATAAATTGTAATCTTTGAGCTTGGATTCCAATATTGTTGAATGGATTAGGCAGTGGCTGAGTGACAGACAACAGAGGGTTGTGGTAAATGGAGTTTATTCGGCGCAAGGTCTTGTTACCAGTGGGGTATCTCAGGGGTCAGTACTTGGACCCATTCTCTTTAATATTTTTATTAGTGATATTGCAGAAGGTATTAATGGTAAAGTATGTCTTTTTGCTGATGACACAAAGATTTGCAACAGGGTTGACGTTCCTGGAGGCATCAGCCAAATGACAAATGATTTAGGTAAACTAAAAAAATGGTCGGAGTTGTGGCAATTGAGTTTTAATGTGGATAAGTGCAAGATAATGCACCTGGGACGTAAAAACCCAAGGGCTGAATATAGAATATTTGATACAGTCCTAACCTCAACATCTGAGGAAAGGGATTTAGGGGTCATTATTTCAGAGGATCTAAGGGTAAGTAGTCAATGTAATAGAGCAGCAGGAAATGCTGGCAGAATGCTTGGTTGTGATAGGGAGAGGTATTAGCAGTAGGAAAAGGGAAGTGCTCATGCCACTGTACAGAGCACTGGTGAGACCTCACTTGGAGTACTGTGTGCAGTACTGGTGACCGTATCTCCAGAAGGATATAGACATCTTATAGAGAGTTCAGAGAAGGGCTACTAAAATGGTGTAAGGCTTGAAGGAGAAAAGTTACCAGGAAAGGCTTAATGATCTTAACATGTATAGCTTGGAAAAAAGACGAGACAGAGGTGATATGATAGAAACATTTAAATACGTAAAGGGAATCCACAAGGTAGAGGAAGGGAGTATATTTAAAAGGAAACAAAGTAGCAAAACAAGAGGACATAGTCTTAGATTAGAGGGGCAAAGGTTTAAAAGTAACATCAGGAAGCATTATTTTACTGAGTGGGTGGTGGATACATGGAACAGCCTTCCAGTTGAAGTGGTAGAGGCCAAAACAGTGATTGAATTTAAGCAGGCATGGGATAGGCATAAGGCTATCCTAAACAAAAGATAAATCCAGGTAAAGTATCCATGTAATTGGGCAGAGTAGATGGGCCGAAAGCTTCTTATCTGCCGACATTTTCTATGTTTCTATAACCAGGCTGGTGTTTCAGACACTCAAAGTGAGTTAATTTGCTTTAAACATAAAAAATAAAAGGACCAATGTGAAGTAGCGAGAAAGGCAGACATGTAGTATCTGAGGGTAAAAGGCATAATTTTATGATTAAAATAGTATGAGCGGATGTGTTCCAAGAGTTAAAAAGTTTAAATGTAAAATTTGTCGTACTCGGCTCAAAGTTTCTGCTTACACATGTTTCTTGGTTTGAAGATGGCAAGGAACAAATCAAAGTCTATGTAACCGTCTTTGAAGGCCGAATATAGAAGGATGTGACCACTAGAAGATAAATTCAGTAACAAAGTGACCTTGTGCGTTGCCAGGGTGAAGAAAAATGCGTGACCTGTAATCTGATGGGTAGATATTTGGAAGGCTGCACATTCAGTACATAACAAAGAACAGCACTGAAGGCATTGGGATTTTAAGGAAACTAAGGTCAGGGAAAATGGTTCAAAATAATACATCATGTCAATAGTTAAAAGGTGACCCTACAGTGGGAGAAGAGACAAGACGAGGGGAGTTCAGCACAAAATAGAGTAAATGACATTAACTTTATCAAAAATGTTTTGTTTAAGAACAGTCACTGTGTACTACGCACAATGTATTCTCCAAAAACATGAAACTGCAGGTACAGGTGCAGCGTTGTTAGGGTTAACTGGGGCATTGAACTTGGTGGGTCTAACCATTAAATTAACCCTCTAACCCTAATGTTACATCCCTTCTAACACTACCTTGAATAACCTCAATCCCACCGTTTACCTATCTCCTATCGCAGAGTAACGCTTAAACCTCGCCCCATCCTATCAGTGATATTTAGAATTTTTGCGTTCTTAAACTTGCAATAATGATGCAGCATTTTCATTCATTAGTTAACATTTTGAATAATCAAAATCAACACTCTATGGCTGGAATGTTCATGGACTGCTTGTGTTATCTATGCCTGCTTAGACATGTACTCCTAGTGGGACCCCTCATTTAAAGGGTTGGATGTGGGATAAGCCACCAACAGGTTAACAGGCATAAGCAGGGCCTCCATTGGGGACCACCAGCTGTGAGATCTGTTAGGGGTCCAGTGAGGCAAACGAAGCACCCTGTTTTTGGCACCAGCCAGTCCACTAATCTGGGTGCTGGCTGTCAAACAGTTAAACTATGTACAATCAACAGGCAGGCAGGTCTGTATTTGCTATCTGATGCTGTTCCCACTCCCATGACAAGCCCTTAAGGCTGGCAGCACACGAGCGTTAACAGAGAGAGGAAGGAACGTCCGTGAGAGTGGGCGTTCCTTCCACTCTGTACGCTATGGAGGATCGCGCTTTGTATCCCTGTCAGTGTCCATTTAGCTTTTTGACGGGGAGGTCTTTTTCACGTCCTGTGGTTGGCCCTCTCTGTCAAAACAGCACGCAGGGAAGTGCGGGCGCACACAAGCACCAAAGGCGCTCGTGTGCCGCCAGCCTTAGTGACAGTAATCCTGATAAAGGGCAAAGGTCGAATCTGATGGCCTATGCCATTTGAATGGATTGCTGTGAATCAACAGCTTTAACACTGATACTGCAGCAGCTACATGCCAGTAATGCAGTTGAGGGGGCAGCTATCCAGCAGCCAGACCCCCATGTCCATAAGAAAGGAGACAGCACAGCCAGCAAACAAAATTAAGTAATTATAGCCTGGTGGGTACTTCAGACCTTGTTAGGCCGAGGGAGTAGTCGTTTCTACCAAAGAAGGGAGGTTAAGCCTTTGGGGGTTAATCTCGGTTCTGGAAGTTTTCAATCTATTCTAGGTCTAAAGAGTAAATTTGGCCTTAGATGTAAATTAGGCCCTGCGGGATTATCCTTGGAGGGATACAGTAGGTCCATGGGAGTAGGTTAGTCCCTAGGTAGTGATTGCTCTTGGCCCCGAAGGTAGGCTATATTTGATCCAATAGGGGAATTTAGTTTCACTTTAGCCCTTGCTAGGTAAATCTTGGCATTGATGAGATTAATCTTGGCCAAGGGGAGATCCATTGGCAGTGATATGGGGAATTAGCAGCAGCAGGGAAATTGGTTGAGGGAACTGTGAAATGTCTCCAGGCAGGGACCAAGGATGGGCATGATGCTTGCAGACCCTTGCACAGGCAACATTTTTCTGCTACAAATGTCAAGCTCCCCTTAGGAATTATCTGTCTCTCCCATCACACATACACTATGAAGTCAAACAAAACCAGCTCTGGGTAATTCACAACATAGAGTTGTAAAAACAAAATACTGAAAAAAGAAATCATGACACTGACATATGGCCACCAAGCAGACATTGTGGTTTCAGGAACGTGCCGGGTGATCGGCGGTGCTATCTAGGCATAACAGCAGTTGCAGTTTAGTTCTCCTTGACAGAAAAGCAGAAAGGAGGAATCCTTATTTGACCTATGTTAAAAAAAAATCAGATGGAAAACAAAATCCTGTCCACGTATATATAAATGTCTCAAACGTCTTGACTCATCACAACATGTGGTATATAGTGTAACACCAGATATATACTTTAAGCCCCAAAAGTCCTTTACAGGATAAACATAAAGGACTATTTGCCCACAAACATTCCAAACGTGAAAACCTGCAGCCACACTGCGTCTATATTTTGTTTTAAACGATAATTTAGTAAAAACAAAGTGATTATTATATTTAAAACCATTATATGTGAATATTTTTTTTTTAACCTGCAGCACTTTTTAAAATTTCTAACTTGTATCTAATTAATGGAATATGATTGTGCTAACATACAAAACTTCATTTTTCAAACTATATACATTTTTCATCTTCCATACATCAAGACTAAAATTAATCATAAAAAATATCAAGCATTTAGATGATTGGGTGGGTGGGAGTTTCCTATATAAAAAGAGTATACCATGCCTTAAGTAGCAGGACTGGACAAAGTAAGATATACCGGTACATTACTAACTGTAATACCACACATAACATAATTTTTTTAATAAAACCACTGAACACCTCCAGTTAACGTTTATGTAACAGCACTATTGTTAATTACAGTTTTTGAGAGACCCCTGTATGCGTAAAAGAAACAAACAAAGCCATCTGGACAATACACAGTGTATCTGACAGCTGGCAGCAATCAGTTCTGTCACAAGGCTACCATTTACAAAGTGACCATATAACCTTTTCAAAAATCTATCCTATTCAGCATTCAGAGCAAATACCTAACAAGCAACTGGGGAGGGAGGGGGGATGGATTATACACTAATCAACATATAGAGAAGAACTGAAGATACATCTGTCATAAGTAAGGTCAAAATTACTCAGCTGGATTTGTTTTATTGCTCGACAATACTTCCCAAGTTAGTAATTATCCCTCCGAAAATTATCCGATTCAGATTTTTTGTGTTTAGTAAATAAGGCCTTTAGTACAGGCCAGACATCTGCCTGGTAGAACTGGGCTGAAGCAGGAGGGACTAGTGCTTTTTTCCACTCGGGCTGTCTGACATTAGAACATGATGAAATAAGCCGGAAGATGGGGTGGTTTCAACCAAAGTCACGCTCAACTGATGACCATGCAGGAAAAAGGGGAAGTTCATGTCAATCATATACTCTAGTCATGGCTAACCTTGGTGCCTCAGATGCTTTAAACGTCCATCACTGGGATGCTCACTCAGCACTAAGACAACGAGAGTATCATGGTAAATAAAGTTAAGAAATGTCTGGAGTGCCAAGTCAGCCATCACCCAGTTGTGGTGAGACGTACTGCTAGGAGCCCATTTAACTCTACATCAAAGCTGTGGACTACCTATTAAAGAAAAATTTGCGAATCATTCTTTGATATGCAAAGTTGAAGAATTTGGAGATTTTTACCTGTGAGGCCAAACAGTTGGAGGTTGTCAGCGACTTTTGTTTGTTTGATCTTCTCCATACTCTACATTTATCAGTCATTGGAATGGTTTTGGGAAAAATACCTTGTTCCTGATACTGATTTAGGTTGGAGACCAATACCTTCAATGATTCTGATCTTGCCATTCCATCATGGGCCAAATTAGATGTCACATTATGATGACTTCCATAAGAAGTGTCAGTACTACTATCCAAACTCATCTCAGAATAACCGTTCAGTATGCTCTCAGGAGGCATGGCACCTTCCCTTTTCACATGTTTATTTGTATAACATTGGCTTTCCACTTCTTCAAATAAGTTGAAGGTTTCCTCTAAATTCACATGGTCGCTATAAGGTGCAGAACATTCACTATCCAGGTCCACGTCGGAATTCAGGGCACTGTTGAAGTCAGTACTTCTAGAGTCTGGAGTACTACAGGCGATCAAGCTGAAGTCACTCTGTGTTTTTGTGTATAAAAGGAAAGGAATGTGCTGATCACCATTAGAAATCCCTGGAAATAACCTGTCCACCATGCTGCCGTTATCCATGCAACATAGATCAGATTCGTGCTCCATGGTTGCTGAATCCTTCCGGTCGTCTCCCTCGGCCTGGGGACTGCATAGTCCAGAGTCATCTTCCGATGTTAAAGAACTTGTTTCCTTTTTACAATTGCTGGATTTCAGTGGTTCAGAGACAGGGCTCTCAACACAGGGGCTTTCACTCCTGTAGACATAATCAGCAAGGTTTGTAGGCACAAACATTCTCCAAGATCTTCGATGCTCTCTTTTCTCTGCCTTACTTTTATCTCTGTGTCGTACCCCCGACCTGATTATGTCTCTGTTCATCTTCAGAGCATCATATATCATTTTTTCATCTACCTTGTTTGGCTCAAGACTTCTAAGTTCAGTAGAGGAGGCAACAACTCCATTGCTGCATAAGGTACTGGTGTCCAACGTTCGATGGCTGTAGGGTAAGGTGCGATCCGTAAAATGTCTCGAGGTAAGACTACCTTTAGAACCAGAGTCGATTTGCTCGTTTAATCTCACAGTGTCATAGATTGATCTTTGAGGAACATAACAATCCTCGATATTGAAGTCTTCTTCCTCGACCTTCCCGACACATGTTGGGTTTTGGCGTAAACAATCTGGCCTGCTCAATGGCTTGCCCATTTTTAAAAGTTATATTGGGCAGCGCATTCTTTAGTATAAATAGGTTTCAAATTAAAATATCCAAACTAATACTCATCAAATCAGGTTTTTCTGCAATTGCAGTAATATGTCTAGGTCTGCATATATAACGTTACATCTTTGCGTACCATAACCAATTCTAAAGTGCTGGAGTGAGTCAAAGATAAAACCCTTATTAAGCAAAATGTGGTAGTCTGAGTCTAGCAGATTCCCATCAATCCTTGGCAATGTTGTCCTTATAAGTTACAGTGTGTGTTACCATAAATCCAAACATCAGAGTCCATCAAAGAATCCAAAAGATGACAACGGAACCCCGTGGAGGTAATTAATCAACTGTAATCCATTTAAAGGGCTTGTAAAACATAACACGACATAGTGCAAAGTGCAAGAAAAAAGCACAGGAGGAGCAGCTATTAAAAATCATAGCACAAACCTTCACTGGAAGGAAACTGAACCTCTTCTGTCCAGGTGCTCTGCTGAAGTATTAACGTGTAATATCATTTGGAAGCAGCTACAGACCCTCGTAATCCATGGGATGCTTTGAAATTTCACATAGCAGGTTTGTGTTTTCAGGTTGTTTTTTTTAATACACAATGATTTCCATCAAAACATCAAAATTTGTTGGAAAATGCTTTAAATTGTATATAATCCAACGATGTAGACTGATGTGCATAATTCAGAAGATTTTTTAAAAAAGAGAAGCGAAAAGTATGGCACGTTATTTCCGTAAGGCACTTTGGAAACGGTTTATCTACGTTGGCAGCAAAACAAAAAGCATTCCGGAGACTTTAAAAGGAAAGACTTCATGGTGTTGTCCTCTGAAGCAGACCAGACGAAACAATATACGCACAGAAGAAAAAAGACAATGCAAGTCGATGAAGGCTCTGTACACCAGTGTCTGTGATAAGCTGTGCTGCTCTCGCTGGCTTCCTCTGAACTGACAGGCAACCTCCGAGCACTGAGCTGCAGGAACGCCCTTCTTATTCTTTTTAGCAACATCTGCTACAATCCCTTTTTTCCTGCTCCCAGCTATTATTTCATTGGAAGGTGCCTGACCTCTCAGCCCTTCCCCTTTCATCCCTGTCCCATGTGAGCTTGCTCTACCAGGACCTATTTCTTCTACCTTGTGAACACAGCAAGAACAAAGCCTAGAGACTGCGAGCAGGAGACCAGCGAGGTGAGATAAGAAGGAACCAGCAGGGCATTACATGGCAGGAAACCACCCACCAAACCCACGTTATCATAGGTTACAGGATGGAATCTGATAAAGAATGGGCACCAGAAAGGCAACCTGAGAGTTAAAAAACAATAAAGAATAACAAGGGATCTAAGGGATCTATTCATTAAGCAGTGATTTGGGATGAGATTTAAAGGATCTGCAAATTTTAAGGACAAAAGAGCTGAATTTGACATTATGTTCAGACTTCGTATTTCTTTCAGATAAAACTGGCAAGTCACTGCTTAGTGAATAATCCCATTCCCTGTTTATATTATTAATAGAAGTAAATATGGAATAAGGACCTGACGAGCGGATGAAAATTTGATACTGTATAAACATTGCAATGTTTTCATCCAGTCGATAGATTAGCAGGTGAAAGGTGCTGAACCATGAGTATTATAAATCACTGTGAAACAAACTACACTTTTTTTTTAATTTTTTTTTTTAAAAATGCACATTTTGCACTTATGTAAAATAGCTTTCTTCGATTTACCCTTCAGCAACAGACAGGTTAAAACACACACACACACACAAACACATCTCCTGCGGTGAAGAATAAAACTGAGATAAATCCGATGGGTTAATGCTTGCGAGTGGCAGGCAACCGGGGATCTGTGGGCCAGATGTGGCCACGACAGCTTTCCTATTGTAGCCTCCCAGCCTGCTAGAGAAATCCTGGGGGTTACTGTGTAACTGAAAGGGTTAATATCACCATAATGACACCCTACTGCAAACTGTTCCCTTCCACCCAGATTTCAATTTATTTATTTTTACAGGTAGTTATGAGAGAATAAAGAGACGATTTCTACTGGTATATGGTATTATTGTGTTTCTTTACAGTGCTAAAATATGCTGGAACACATTCTGATTGGTCCCAGTGCTCAGCTACATCGCTGTATCCCAGGGATTAGACCATGTTCTACATGTGACCCTAGAGCAGAAATTAATATTATCCCAATGGTCGCATACAGTTGCATCTAATGCCATATATAAGCACATCCGTAATTATTAAAAACAATAATATGAAGAAGATAAGTAGGTAGCAATAGGTTCTAGAGATGATAGGAAAGTGCATCAACCTAAGTGCATGTTTGACCTTCTGGGATTCTGAACAAGGTCAGCTGAACACTATACCGTTTTATTGACATTAAAATTGTTAAAAATAGGTTCAAGCATTTTTTTAAAATATTTTCTGTCATCTCCTACAATAATATAAATAGCAAACATTATAAAAATATATGTATATAATGCATATATTGGTATGATATCTACATACACACACATATATATACACACACACATATATACACACATACACACACACGTACACATATATACACACACACATATATACACACATGTATCATGTAAGTCTGCTGTTTGTGCATCCCCATTGTAAAGCGCTATGGAATTTGTTGGCGCTGTATAAGTACTTGTAACTGTAACTTTGTATTTCTGTAACCACTCAATGTTCTTGAACCCAGGACATACTTGAAAACGAGAGAAATCTCAATGTATCCTTCCTGGTAAAATCCTTTATAAATAAATAAATAAATAAATACACACACACGTACACATATATACACACACACACATATATACACACATACACACACACGTACACATATATACACACACATACACATACACACACACACATATACATATACACATACACACACACACAAACATAAAATCATGACTGCTCATACCCTTATGAAAGCGGAAGAGAATAAAGAATCCTGTGTAACTGGCAGATAACATCAGTAAATATTTTTCTGTATGATAATCTGACATATCTAGAAACTCACCTGGGAGCTTCTTTTTTTTTTTACTCCATTCTTAAGATTCTCAGACTCTCACGTTGCCAAGGTAGTTTATAGAGAGAAAAAAATTAAACAAACTAACATATATTTCAATTTTTTTTAATCACTGTCTATCTGGTTTGCAGTTTTAAAAGGACAAAATCAAGATTAATGTTGTAGGAGGATCTCGGATCTCCTGTAGTTGGAGTTGAAAGGTCAATTGGGTCCCTAATGGTGTGGTGTAAACACATGCATCGCATAATTTGGGCCCCAGGAAAAAAATAATCCATGTAAAAATGTGTCTTGTGTGATTCCATATTGCAATTAAAAACTGTGTCCTTGAGATTATTACATGGATACATTCTTAGGAATGAGTCACAAAGTTGATGACATTCACCCCTATTAAAATTGATAAATAATCGCTGTTTTGCAATGTTATCATAGTGTGTGAACCCCAAAACAATCCATTTTTTTATTTGATGGTTTGAAATATTTCCTTAAATTGGTCATTTCATTTACACATCTTAGACATTAAAAAACAGATATTCCTTAATGTTATGAACCAGTAACACCTCGTAATCTGGTGTTGAGTGACTACTAGGGTTGACAGGCCACCATGTTTTCCTGAATGATATGTGCTATAGACACATGAAAAGTGTTGCCCTCATCAATACATCATTGGCATATGTCCAGGAAGACATGGACCTGGCCAGCTGAGTGACTACAGACCCTGTTCTTCAAACCAGTGGTTCCCATCAGTGTCCTCAGGTACCCCTAACAGACCAGGTTTTAAGGAATACCTTTGGAAACTGAATCCTGCAATCAATGGGCAGGACGTCAGATCACCTGTGCTGTGCTTCAGCTACCTGGGAAACCTGGCCTGCTAATGGTACTTGAAGTCAAGGGTTGGGAACACCTGCTCTAACCAATGAAGGTTCTTCACAAAAGGGACTGAACAGACCAAAGGTCAGCATCTTTGGCCCTCTGGATGTTTTGGGACTAAATTTCCCTTGAACGCCTGCCAATAATGAGTGTATAAGCACCATGGGAGATGTAGTCGCAAAACATCTGGAGAATCATTCCCTAGATAACACTAAGTACAAGATCATGCAGGGTTCGTGGCCTGGAAGCACAACCCTCCATGGTATCCTATGGACTCCAGGAGGTGATACTCGCGACGGTGTGTATATGCTACCGCAAGTATACCAGCAGTTAGTGCTGCATTCCGGCCGAAGGTGCTGAGGTAACGCCTGCTGGGGAATTTTGCGTTAACATAGGGATGCTACAGGGAAATCTGTAGGCCCAGGTTTTCCCGTTAATGTCCCCATGTCAGCACGAAGAATGGAATAGAGCCCCTGGAGGGCCAGAGGTGTTGAATATATATATACACACGTCGGGCCACATTACAATATTGACGCCAACGTTATCGCTCACCTGCTCACCTTACTGTACTTCGTGCTCCCTATACGTAACATGGGGAGCGCAAAGTGTTAATCAGCGTTAGTATTACAATCTACTAACGCTGATTAACGTCCGGCTGTGGTTAGCGGAAAGATAACCAGAGCCTGGACTTGGTGTTAACGGATTCCGCTTCTGCAGAATCCGTTAACACCAGCCTAAAAAAAACAAAAAACAGAATGCTATACTCACCTCCTGTCCCGCGGCGAGGACCAGGCTCCACCCGCCTCCTCCGTCCGGCAGGATCAGGGAAAGACTGGGGGAAAAAGTCCATCCCCCCGTCTATCCCTGCGTATCACTACGCTGACCGGCGAGGCGAGATCCGTCAGGTCATGTGACTGCCTGCGTCTGCCTCAATGGAGTCCTATGGATTCCATCAAGTGTATGCTCGCGGCTGCGCTCAGCGAGCATCCCGGGCCGTAGCGCGCGTAAACAATGCAGGCAGCTTTTTAAGCGCTTGCATTGTAATTCCACGCTAAAACGGGGGCGGTAGGGGGAAAACTGCAGGCGCAGGTTTTTCTCCCTACCGCCCCCGTTTTAGCGTGGAGATCATAATGTGGCCCTTCGTTAATTCTGACGCGGGTGCAATTAGATCTGCTGTAAAACGGCAATAAGTGTAAAATACAGAAACAAAGAGGCTTTACACTGGAAAACTGCATGTATGTGTGCTGGAAATCAGATAAAAATATGTTAAGTGATATGTCTGGCTGCTGTGCTCCTGACTTCCAGTGGAAATGTGCCTGCTACATATTGGATCCAAATCAGTTCCCCCTCGGCAGGGCATAAATTAACTGTAAAGAAGCAGAATGATATCTGCTGAGCGTGAGCCAAACTGACCAAAATATAGAAACATGTTTTGAACTTGGTGAATAAACCCATATCTATTTTATCACACCTATCACAACCATTGTACAAAAGCAAGTAAATGGTTAAAAGTGTGCACCAGGATCATCTTATCAACAAATGTTCAAAGCAATGAGAATTGATCCTTGAGCTGCACATACTGTACATGTTACAGCAAATGAAGTCACATCCAGACAGCGAGCCAGATGCGGTTGTAAAGTCACACTAAAGGGGCTATTCACTAAGAACGCTGCATCAGTGACTTTCTCCATAGTTACTAAGGCCGGGGTCAGACAAGCGCACTATGTGAGCCCGTACTGATGTGCATCCTGGTGTTTGTCGCAACATTGTGACGCTTCGGCAGGGCCGACCACAAGGTGTAGCGCCCGCACAAATTGCACGCGCTACGGCAGGCGTGCTGCGGACGTTCTGAAAGCCTCCCCGTCGAAGCACTACGACGCGTGTTCGACGGGGCTGCAAATTGTGATCCTCCATTGGAGGATTGAGCTTTGCAGTGCTGATCACATTAACTGCACTCAGCAAGGTGGCCAGACGGGCGTCAGAGTTGAAGGAACGTCCGCTCTCACTGACGTTCCTTCTGCTCTGCAAAACGTACGTCTGACCCCGGCCTAAACAGTAAAAATCAAACAACACTGAACAACATTATATTACCACCATTATTCTTCCGTAAAATGAGTAAAATACCACTATTCTCTGTTTAGCGTTATTCTACTATTGGTCCCGATCAGGACCGGATTAAGATCTCTATGGGTCTGGAGCTGAAGAGTTTGGTGGGCTTTTTTTGGATTTTCAGGTTATTTATTAGTGCAGATACAGGTACAGTATATCTAACCAGACAGATACTGTGCGAGTAAATTTCCATTCAGATTTCAATCATTTACAGAGCATAATTTGTTTACATTTTATCATCCAAACCTTTGTGGTTATATATTCTATAGGGAATTCTTGTTAAACCATTGAAATGGGAACCTGTTACTGCATTTTTCGGAGAAAATATAAAAAATTTTTCATTTTTTGGTTAAAATTGTATATTTCCCTTGTGTATTGGAGGCTGGTGTTTTATGAATAATATAACTAGGTATAAAACACTGACCTTGCTCCCAGCGTGGGAAATGAAAAAGTGAGTAATGGTAGTGGTATTGCTCATTTTATACCTGACAAAGTGACAATGCCATCGCTTTGGAACTAAAAAGAAATAAAAAAGTGTTTTTTTTTTTGTTTCTTTTCTTTTAGATTTTACATTGTCACGTTTGGTATCAATGCAAAGACCAGACTCTGTCCTGTCCAATGACACCTCAATTGACCTTGTGAGGTGTAAAGATTAGTGATGCAGGGTTCTAAAGTCCCCCGCCCCCATGCTCTTCCCTGCAGTGCAGCATTTTAGGTTTTTGATGTAACAATTCTCAACAATGGATTGTGCCATCACCTCCACACTTGTTGGTGACATGAGAAATGAGATGGTGAGTTAGTGCAGCCTCATTGTTCACTTTATAATTTAAAAGTAAAAAATATTGCTGCGTTAGAAAGAAAAAAAAATGAAGATATATTTCTTATTTTATTTTTATTGTTACATAAAACCTAGTCATATTTGGTATCATTGGAAAGGTCATGCTCTAGCCTTTCCAGTGATACCTCACATGACCTTATAGCTTCTATGGAGTTGAAGATACAGGGGTCCAAATGCCCATCAATGCAGACTAGCAGGGTTATTCAAAGAGAATCGAAAAGTCACCGCACGTTCGGTGACTTTTCGTTCTCTTCAATTCGGTGCAAAACCGGCTTTCCCATTTCGGCCACCCTGCGGTGTATTCAGCAAGCACCACAGGGCTGTCAAAGTGCAGGGAAAAGCTGCCGAACACCCGCCGAAAATCAGGCGAAAACCCGGCGAATGCACGCCGAAAACCCGCAAAAACATCTGGATTAACCCGTCGAAGACGCCGGAAAAACCTGAGCAGGAGCCGATCACACACAGCGAAGCCACCGAAAAAGCCGACACCGCAGACAAGTGAAGTGAATAAATTAGGAAAACAGTTTGCTTGAATGATTAAAAAGTGAAACGCTGTTTGCAAAGAAACTACTGAGCGAAAATGTCTGAAATTTACATATGAGGTCCAATGAATGATAATAAAAAGGGCTGTTACAGAAAAAATAAGTAAACTTAAAAAAATCAGACTTTTTTTTTTTAAAAAAAAATAATCTTAAAATATCCTAAAAAATCTATAAATAAAGAGACTCTTTACTGCAAAATTTTATAATGAACGGTTTCTTAGATATTGAATTAAAACGGGAATATATTTAACATTGAAGCCTATGGGATTCGCCTGAATAAACCTGCTGAATTAAACCACCGAATGGCAGGGAATTAGGGGAACCTTTCATTGCTGGTTTGTGTTCTCTGAATAGCCGAAGCATTGCTTTTTTATGGGGATTTCACTGCCCTCGAACAGGCACCGAACAGGCACCGAATGTGCAGGCAATTTGCCAGGATTTGACGTATTGCCTGCTCTCTGAATAGCCGAATGGCCAAGAAAGGTAACTAACGCGGATTTTCAGCATTCGGTTACCTTTCTCCAGCCATTCGGATCTCTTTGAACAACCCTGATAGTCAAGGCTCGAGTCGAGCGGGAACGCGCGGGAACGGCGTTCCCTCACTTCTCCCACAGCAGGAACGCTGCGGGAACGCAGCGTTTCCGCTGTGGCCCGAGCCCGACATGCTGGAGCAGGCCACCGCCGCACATTGCCGGTGGCCGCGTGCTGCTTCCTGCTAGAATGGCCGCTGACAGGAAGTGCAGTCGCTCGCCTGGCTGTTTCATCGATTGCAGGCGAGCGGCTGCACTTCCTGTCAGTGGCCGTTCAAGCAGGAAGCACGCGGCCGCCGGGCGCACAGAGAGGTGAGCTGGCTGCTGGGGGCATTTTCCATGAGACCTGGGGGCACTATCCATGAGACCTGGGGGCAATATCCATGAGACCTGGGGGCACTATCCATGAGACCTGGGGGCAATATCCATGAGACCTGGGGGCACTATCCATGAGACCTGGGGGCAATATCCATGAGACCTGGGGGCACTATCCATGAGACCTGGGGGCACTATCCATGAGACCTGGGGGCACTATTCATGAGACCTGGGGGCACTATTCATGAGACCTGGGGACATTATCCATGACACCTGGTGGCAATATCCATGAGACCTAGGGGGCATTATCCAGGAGACCTGGGGGCAATATCCATGAGACCCTGGGGGCACTATCCATGAGACCCTGGGGCATTATCCATGAGACCTGGGGGCACTATCCATGAGACCTGGGGCATTATCCATGAGACCCTGGGGGCAATATCCATGAGACCTGGGGGCATTATCCATGAGACCGGGGGCATTATCCATGAGAGCTGGGGCATATATCCATGAGACCTGGGGGCACTATCCATGAGACCTGGGGCATTATCCATGAGACCCTGGGGGCAATATCCATGAGACCTGGGGCATTATCCATGAGACCGGGGTCATTATCCATGAGACCGGGGGCAAATCCATGAGAGCAGGGGCATTATCCATGAGACCTGGGGCATTATCCATGAAACCCTGGGGGCAATATCCATGAGACCCTGGGGCATTATCCATGAGATCTGGGGCATTATCCATGAGGACCTGGGGCATTATCCATGAGACCCTGGGGGCAATATCCATGAGACCTGGGGGCATTATCCATGAGACCTGGGGCATTATCCATGAGACCCTGGGGGCATTATCCATGAGAGCTGGGGCATTATCCAAGAGAGCTGGGGCATATATCCATGAGACCCGGGGGCATATATCCATGAGACCCTGGGGCATTATCCATGAGACCTGGGGCATTATCCATGAGACCCTGGGGGCACTATCCATGAGACCCTGGGGGCACTATCCATGAGACCTGGGGGCATTATCCATGAGACCTGGGGCATTATCCATGAGACCCTGGGGGCAATATCCATGAGACCTGGGGGCATTATCCACGAGACCGGGGGCATTATCCATGAGACCTGGGGCATATATCCATGAGACCTGGGGACACTATCCATGAGACCTGGGGCATTATCCATGAGACCTGGGGCATTATCCATGAGACCCTGGGGGCAATATCCATGAGACCTGGGGGCATTATCCATGAGACCTGGGGGCAATATCCATGAGACCTTGGGGGCACTATCCATGAGACCTGGGGCACTATCCATGAGACCTGGGGGCACTATTCATGAGACCTGGGGGCACTATTCATGAGACCTGGGGGCATTATCCATGACACCTGGTGGCAATATCCATGAGACCTAGGGGGCATTATCCATGAGACCTGGGGGCAATATCCATGAGACCTGGGGCATTATCCATGAGACCCTGGGGGCACTATCCATGAGACCCTGGGGCATTATCCATGAGACCTGGGGGCACTATCCATGAGACCTGGGGCATTATCCATGAGACCCTGGGGGCAATATCCATGAGACCTGGGGGCATTATCCATGAGACCGGGGGCATTATCCATGAGAGCTGGGGCATATATCCACGAGACCTGGGGGCACTATCCATGAGACCTGGGGCATTATCCATGAGACCCTGGGGGCATTATCCATGAGACCTGGGGCATTATCCATGAGACCGGGGGCATTATCCATGAGACCGGGGGCATTATCCATGAGAGCTGGGGCATTATCCATGAGACCTGGGGCATTATCCATGAGACCCTGGGGGCAATATCCATGAGACCCTGGGGCATTATCCATGAGATCTGGGGCATTATCCATGAGGACCTGGGGCATTATCCATGAGACCCTGGGGGCAATATCCATGAGACCTGGGGGCATTATCCATGAGACCTGGGGTATTATTCATGAGACCCTGGGGGCATTATCCATGAGAGCTGGGGCATTATCCAAGAGAGCTGGGGCATATATCCATGAGACCTGGGGGCATATATCCATGAGACCCTGGGGCATTATCCATGAGACCTGGGGCATTATCCATGAGACCCTGGGGGCACTATCCATGAGACCCTGGGGCATTATCCATGAGACCTGGGGACATTATCCATGAGACCTGGGGCATTATCCATGAGACCCTGGGGGCAATATCCATGAGACCTGGGGGCATTATCCATGAGACCGGGGGCATTATCCATGAGAGCTGGGGCATATATCCATGAGACCTGGGGGCACTATCCATGAGACCTGGGGCATTATCCATGAGACCTGGGGCATTATCCATGAGACCCTGGGGGCAATATCCATGAGACCTGGGGGCATTATCCATGAGACCTGGGGGCATTATCCATGAGACCGGGGGCATTATCCATGAGACCTGGGGCATTATCCAGAGAATGGGGGCATTATCCATGAGAGCTGGGGCATATATCCATGAGACCTGGGGCATATCCATGAGACCTGGAGCATATCCATGAGACCTGGGGCATTATCCATGAGAGCTGGGGGCATTATCCATGAGACCCTGGGGCATTATCCATGAGACCTGGGGGCATTATCCATGAGAGCTGGGGGCATTATCCATGAGAGCTGGGGCATATCCATGAGACCTGGGGCATTATCCTTGAGAGCTGGGGGCATTATCCATGAGAGCTGGGGCATTATCCATGAGAGCTGGGAGGCATATCCATGAGAGCTGGGGCATTATCCATGAGAGCTGGGGCATATCCATGAGAGCTGGGGCAATATATACCCATATGAGCTGGGGGCAATTATATCCATGTGAACTGGGGGCAATTATATCCATGTGAACTGGGGAAAATATATCCATGTGAACTGGGGAAAATATATCCATATAACCAGTGCTGTGCATATTATTCTTGGGGTTCAGTGCTGTGAATATTATTCTGGGTGCTCAATGCTGTGCATGTTATTATGTTATTCTTGGGGCTCAGTGCTGTGTATATTATTCTGGGGGCTCAGTGCTGTGCATGTTATGTTATTTTGGGGGTTCGGTGTTGTGTATATTATTCTGTGGGTTCAGTGTTGTGTATATTATTATTGGGGCTCAGTGCTGTGTATATTATTCTGGGGGCTCAGTGCTGTGCATATTATTCTTGGGGATCAGTGCTGTGCATATTATTCTGGGGGATCAGTGCTGTGTATATTATTCTGAGGGTCCAGTGCCGTGTATATTATTCTGGGGGCTCAGTGCTGTGTATATTATTCTGGGGGTTCAGTGTTGTGTATATTATTCTGGGGGTTCAGTGTTGTGTATATTATTCTGGGGGTTCAGCGCACAAGATCACGAGTATACCTGTATGGAGTGATACCTTTCACTGAGCAGTATAGTTTCCAGTTTACACTCTTGAAAGCTTGTCTTTTAAATGTAAAGTTAACCCAATAAAAATGGTATCACCACGCACTGCTATACTCGTGATATATATATTTTTTCTTCAGGTAATAGGGGTTGTGGAATTCGTGGGTGAGTTCCCTCACTTTTTTTCCCAGGACTTGACCCCTGCTGATAGTTATCCTTTCTCTGGGCCTATTCTGGGGCATGTGCATGGAGCCGCAGCTCCATCAGCCCCTATGTTAATCCGGCCCTGGTCTCGATGCCAAGTGAACCATTAGACTAAGTAACGGCTCAAGCAAGTATGCTATCCTTCAATTTGAATAGGTCATAAAATCAAAAACGTACAGGGTTATTCAGAGAAAGGTGAAAATCAGGAAAATTGTCAGGAGACGAGAACAATCTAGACCAAATAGCAGATTTTGAAACTGAGATAAATGGGAGAATTTTTCTGGTTTGGCTATTTTGACCTAGAATTTTCACTTCTCCAATCATTCTCCTGAGTTTCACCTCTCTCTCTGAATAACCCTGATACTTTGGATTTCACAGTGAATTTGGCAGTGCGATCCATTGCATCCTGTAGCAGCAGACCACGGGGATGTATTCTGCATTTGATTAAGCCCCTGTCACAATGAAGATTATTTTTTACCAATACTTAATTTGCAATCCAGCCATCATTGTACTTGCGGGCATAATTAATAATTCATGAATTGGGGACAGAGGTCAGTCCATTAATTGGTAAAATGAGGATCCTGGTGACCTCTGCTCTCTTTCTTTTCAGGCATGTGATGTTTGCCAATTCATGTGGTGTAGGAGGAGATAGATTAACACTCTGGTATTGACAGATAGATCTAGGAATCCCCTAGCCCACACCTCCTTGTATGTGGGTTAAAGCAGGATGAGGTAAATCTCCCAGTGCGTCCCAAGATCCACTGTTCTCCTTTGTGGTTTCATTCACACAAGCAGCTGGACATTCACGAGACTTCTAGGCCTGTTAGAACTTCAACGTTTAGCAATATTTATTTCTTTCTTTTTGATCCCTGTCGTACATGATTTTGTGACTTGCAAATTCACAGCATCGTGAATAACCTTCTCAGAGATGACAGATGGGTTCCTACCAAATCCTGGGTCGTCATTAATGCAGGGCAAGGGGGGTTGCACATTGATCCTCAAAAGCCATGGCTGGCTCCACAGATCAGTGCCCAACTGGTGCCGATCGCAGTCTTCTCCCGCAGGGGACTGGAATCTTGAATCTCAATCCCTACCTGAGGGACCTCCCCTGCGCTGTAGTGAGAAACTGACCCCCCCCCCAAGTCAGGCAGGGAATTCCCTATGGAGGAGATACTGGGCTCATTTGGACCACCGTATCTCGGGAACCATAGAAGGTAGCAGATCAAGTGATGTATTGTTGGAAAGGCCAGAGCATAGCCTTTCCAAAGATACAAGGTTTCATGTAAAAACAAATAAACTATTTTTCAGAATTTTTCTCTAACTGCACAATTGTTCACTTTTCAATTACAAAGTGAACAATGATGCTGCACTAACTCACATTCTCATTTCTCACGTCACCAACAAGTGTGAAGGTGATGGCGCAATGCGTTATTATGCATTGTTCCATCAAAAACCTAAACCGCAGCACTGCAGCGAGGGGCACTGGGGGTCCTTTGGAACCCTGCATCTTTAATATTTACACCACACAAGGTCAAGTGAGGTGTCATTGGAAAGGTCAGTGTCTGGCCTTTCCAACTATACAAAATATGACCGTGTATAGTGAAAAAAATAAAAATGAATATAAAAAAAATGTAAAATTTACTTCTTTTCTTTCTCTGTTCTACGGCGGTGGGATTATGTGTTTTTACTTATAAAACAAACATTGCCACTACACTAACTCACCTCATTTTCCACGCCAGGAGCAAATGGGGAGGTGATCTAGAGCACAAGCCACCGCACCACCGCGAGGATAGTGTGGGTTCCTTTTTCTCCTGTAACTCTATTCTTTATATCCCACAAAGTCAATTTAGGTGTCATTGGTCTGGTCAGAGTCTGGCCTTTCCAATGATACCAAACATGACCATATAAAATCTAAAGAAGAAAAAAAAATACATAAGCACTTTTTTTTTATACCCTGGTAGGTCCATCATCATCAGTAAAATATCGTCTGTATAAAAAACAAGGTTACAAACAAACTGAATGATGTGAACATTTACCATTTTTAGACCTTTACACTGTTTTTGAAACAGAGGAACTTTTGAGTACAAAGATTTTCCAGGGATCCAGCAACCATCCAGGTCTTGGCAAACGCTAAATATTGACAGGCAAACAAATGAACAACACCCACATGTATAATATCAAATATTGTGAGTCACGGTTTTGCAAATAGAACCACTCAGCACACGGGGAACGAGGAACTCTTTTTTTTTTTTGTCTTAGCATCTCCCTATTACCGACACAGCCGTAATAGCAGCCCTAGTCTGTAAAAAGAATATATGAAAATACAAAGAAGCCAGCATGGAAGTATATGGTGCTGTCTATGCTAACCAGAGATGATGCTCCATCGGGGTACAGAATCTTTATTAAGCACATTGTAAATATGAACACACCTTAGAAGGGTAACCACTTCATGTTTTCTCCACCCTACTCAACCCCCTTTACTACCAAGTTGTTTTCCATAAAACCACTGCCAGGACCAAGTAGATTTGTGGAAAATGATTTTCCATTGCAGACAAAGTGTACAAATGAAAGCGAACATCATAACATATAACTTAGAGTAAGCTTATTTGACAGTCAAAGGGCTCTCCCTGTGACAAAATGTGCTACTACATGCACAATAATATAGTTTCAGTACCTACAATGACATGTCCAAGGTGCTGAAACTATAGGGGCACATTCTAGAGCCCTTTAGCAGTAAACAAAATCCCTTTGCATTGCTCCGCAATATGACCACATCGAGTGTATTTGATGTTCGGTTACTGCAGGAGCTATTGAACACCAAGTATACTCGATAATGGTGCAATGAGTTATCACACAAAAAGGATGCTTTCCATCGACAGGCTCCTTTTAAGGTGTAAATCAAAAGTAACAGTTTGAAACATTATGGAAAAATGTATTAAAACATTTAAACAAAAATTATTTAAGTCTTATAAACTGGGGCAGAAGACTAAGATGGGAAAAATCTATTAAACTATGTACTGCACTATATTTCAAAGTGCTCATGAAGGACCCTTTTACTGTTACACTTATAACAACCAACTGTAAAAACCCCCAAACAAGCAGCGACAGTTATTTATGTGTCAATAAGAGCTGCCAAGTGTACAAAGATGTCACAGACTGTGTCCTTCCCTGCACTTTACTAGCAATAAAGACTCGATTAAATGTGTATTTTGCGATATTATTCCATGGCACACGCTAATTCTCCATTCATTAAAAAAAGGTTTCGATTTTGATCCAATACTTTTTTCTTTTGGTATAATTGCAATATAGTAAAAGATCAATCTCTCTGGCATGCAGTGAGTTAACATAACACTGAGTCGCCATTTCCGGTTAAATGATCTCTGTCCCGTTGCCATCTCTCCTTGCTTAGAAAACACTGCAAACCTCCAGCTTTGAAATGAATCCAAGAGTCATGCTGATTCATCACTAAAATACCAGAAGCATTACTCGTTACTTCATTCCTCCTGGTATGGCTGGACCACAAACACACCGACATCTCTTACGTGCCCAAATGCTTTGGACATCATGTGTCCCTTAGAGAAGTGAAAAGTGGAGCAAATCACTAAGAGGGATATTATGTAGCATAGGGTTATAAAATGCAAAAGGAACCCCAAAAACCCAACCACAAAATGCATCTGGCTGCTATAGAGATATAGTGCAATATTTATATGCCTGTGATAGAATAGTTAGATGCTAAATACGTTTTCAAACTCCTAAATCAAAAGATGCGATAACCTGGTTCAAAATAGAAAAGAAAATCACATACACACACACACACACAGTCACATCCACATACACAACTCACACAGAAATTGTCAAATAAACTTACACAGCCCTGTTATAGGCAACTCAGAAGACATGGAGTGCTGCACGGAGGACTGGTCGCCAGCTCGCTGGACGGGCTGGCTCCGGCCTGCTCTAGGAGTGGGCACCAGTTTGTTGGTGCAGCCTGCTGGAGGGCCGTGCCTTGCCGTCCTTTATCGAAGGCTCGGAGCCATGAGCTGGAGTGCTAACTGCAGTAACTCCATTCGGCCAACATCTGCCTGTCAACTAGTTTACTATAATACGGTAATAACCTAGTTGACAGGCAGATGTTGGCCAAATGGAGTTACTGCAGTTAACACTGCAGCTCATGCCTCCAAGTCATGTCAGCTGGGGAACTTCGATAAAGGACATTTCTTAGCTGCTTTTAATCAATTTTAGCACCTTGGGCATTATGCCCACAGGGGCAACAAACAAATTTAATTTGCAATCATACAGCACAGCCGACAGATCGCATTAACACAATCATAATATTGAAGGGGTTAAAAGGAAGAAAAACCTACTGTACTCAAGTTCTCAAAATTACGCTACGACTTGAAAAAGTAAAGGTTTTATTTCCAAGTACGCAGTATTTACTGCCATCAAACATGGAAACCCAATGGAGTAAAAAAATGCATTTCATCAAACTTTCACTATAATGTCGAGCGTTAAATCTGGGCATTTGGGTAGAACTGGCTCCTTGTCCCTTGTAAGCAACATCCATCAACAGTAAGGATTTCAGTACAAGAGAATAGATTGATATATGTAAGCATATGTCACGTTCACACTTGATAACTGTGGTGTGGATCCCTTTAGACAGACCTCTAAACCCTCCGATCCTTAGACTGGTCGGGACCACTAATCCTATCACTCCCAGACAGGGAAAGCAAACAGACAAATGCTGAAAGTACAAATTCGTGAACTTGGCAGTAGTAATTCTTACTGAGCATACACTGGGGTGGAAAGTGTTAACCCCGTGGATAGATCACAATCCGTGTCGGTAATAGAGAGGGTTTGTACACAATCAAGATTGGCAACCGTTTCTGTCAATATAGTGTGTGGCAGGATCAGCAATCATTCTGAGGCTGCTCTGGGGTAAACATACAAGTGGGTATACAGATAGAAGTATCAGTAAACAGTCCGGGTCGATAACAGAGAGGGTCCTCGTACAAGCAAAAGTGGGCAACAGTGTATCAAAAGGCAAGAAGGCAGGGAAATCAGTGAGTTGAGCAAACGAAAAACTAGCGATGTGGGAAAATGACTCCACGTCAAGGCGACGACTCAGGGCGCGTGCTCTGTGTTTAAAGGCCGGCGGCTACGTGTCATCACGCCGCGCCCTTCCCCCTGATCAGCCACAACCACACCGGGTGCCGCCAGAGCTCCTGGCACTCGGCCATCAAGCGGTGCCGCGCCCCGGGACCCCCCCCCCGAGACCCAGGTGTGACAGCATATGTCTATTATACACATGGACTAAAGAGTAAAACCATAAAGAAATATAAAATGTGTAATTCTTTTTTCTTACCGTAAAAATGTTTAGCTGATGATTAATAATATCCGTTTCCATTCCTACAGCACCTTGGGATTCCTCATGGTCCTCAACGGTATGAAGCACATCAACAAATTGTTTTAATGTGCCATAGAACTCTTCAATTCTTGCAATGACGCTGTCGATTTGTTCCTCTCTGGACTTGGCCCTGTCTAATAGTTTGTTACACTGCTTGTTTAAGGCTTCTAGGTCTCTTTTGATGCCAACAAGATCTGGAGAAGATTCAGTTGCCAGCATCATCTTACAAGTCTTGTTTGAGTTTTCATTGTTAGCCATGAGATCTCCCAGCTTTTTTAGAAAGGTGTTCATGTCCTGTTTCTGAGACTGCAGCATAATTTGATCTCTGCCAACTGGTGGCATGCCATCAAGTTCATCATCCAGCTCTGCAAATTGAGTGAACATCTCCCGAATGCTATTTTGGAAATGTCCAATGCCTTGTAGCTTAGTTTCTAAAAATGAACACTTTTGGTCCACTTCTTGACTGATGGAGCTATGCTTTTTTTGAAGTGCTTCAGCTTGCAGAAGAAGGTCACACACCCCTTCCACATCAGAAGCATCTACAACCAGTTCTTGGGCCAGTTTCTTTGCCTGTTCTACTTGAGGTTTGAGGCTTTGAAGTGCACTTTGCTGATTCTGCATTATAGTCAGTTGTTTATTACTGTATGCCTGTGCACCAAGTGAGTTGTGCATTTCTAAATGCTCCTGGGTCACGGTAAGTTGCCTTTCAGAGTCTTCAACTGACTCTTGATACTCTTTGAGACGCCATGACATGGTCTCCAACGAGTCTTTTGTATTATGCAAACTGTCGAGAAGAGATTCCACCTGCTTATTTAGACTGTCCTTTTCATCAGCAATTACCTCCTTATCTGCCTGGCAGGAATTTATCAAATTGTCAGCAGCACTGTTCACCATCTCCACAATTCCTCGTTGTTTATCTGTGTACTTCTGAAGAAGTTTCACTTGTCCGATAGAATTTTCTATTGAAGTCACATCAATGGACAGCTTGACCTCAGACAGCTTATTGTTTGATTCCTCTATCCACGGCTGGATGTTTGCCACCAGCTCCTTGTATTTCTTAGCTTTCTGCTGGCAATCTATTAAACTCTGTTCCCTTATCAGTGCCTGTTTGTTAAGGTCTTCCCAGTCAGACTTAATGGTGGAAATCTGTGCCTGATGTTTTAATTTTTCTTCTCCTTCTGTTTTTTGTAAGAGATTTTCTCCCTCTGTTATGACATTTTCATAGTCTTGAAGTTGGTCACCCAGTGATTTTCGAAACGTGGTCTGCTCTGTGATTAGCGTCATCAATGTATCCAACTTTGCTGATATCAGTGCTGCTTCATGTTGCTCCTTTTTCTTTTTTTGAATCCAAGACTGAAAATCTTCAGACATTTGATGGAATTTTTGAGAGCTGGTAAATGCTGACTGCAGCTGTTCAACGTGGAAACCTGCAAATGTGGAAAATAAAATTCAGTACATGATAAATTCTGTTTACCCACAGAACCCTGGGTACAAGAGACACTCTACTACACAGTGTGATCACTCACTCTTATCTGAGAGGCCACAGTGCTGTGAGCTCCCTGCTCCTTCTCCCCAATCTGAGGGGGGGGGCATGGAGGGATCATTTAGCCATCGAAACATAGGGCTTATTCTTACCCAGAACCACAGCTCAGGGAACTCGGAGCTCAGGGTTCAAGGCTTGGAGACCTTTGGGAACTAACCTTATCCAATGGTATCAAAGCCTTTCTGCATCGAGAGCCACTGGAATGGATGGAGTGCCCAGCCCCCCTGCAGTCACATGACATGCTGAGCTAGAAGCAGGCCATATCTGGCAGAGACCAGAGGAAGGCCAGCGCTGGATTAAGGCAAACTTTAAAGGAAACTAAAAGGTTACAACAGGAGGGGGAGTGTGGAGGTGGTCAGGAGGGGTTAATGTTTAACCCTTGTGTTTCCTACTCCTCTTGTTCTCATCCTATAGTATCCCTTTAACCAAGAAGCCCATAGTCTGGCTCTTGCACCAAGCATTCAGCTTTTGAAAAACGTATTCCATATGTATCACTCAGCGTTTACTTTGCAATTTATCCAGACTTTCATTAGAATAGCCTGTGAAGTGAAAAGAAATCTGATGTATAGCAATAAAAGTAAATTATAAGATTGATATGACATGGGAAGTGGTATGCTAGGCCTGGCTACATCTGCACATAATTATTTAGGAAGAGGTTGTTAGAGGGTTGAAGGGTTAACATTATATTGCAATTAAGTTTATTTACTGTATTACCCTGCAATTCCATGGAGGCTATTTTTATTATAATGGATAATGTTAAAATAAAATGAATGTTCTCTGTGTTTTACATGGACATTTCTCTTGGGTCTGTGTGGTCTATGTGTCTGCCAACCAGTAAAGTTGGTTTTTAATATTATTATTATTTAAAATGTTTCATGGTCCCAGAGTGAAATCGCTTATAAAACTAAAGTACATCACAAGATATAGTTTACTAAATCTGTCCCAAACAGCTTATATGAATCTCTTTGATATATAGAACTACATATTCAATGATGTGCATGAAGGTCTCCTCCATAATCAGCACAGGCCCCATGCATATGCTCTGTCAACAAAATAGCGAATGTCATCACAGCCCTCGCCAAGCATATCATTTTTGCACTGCAATATACAGTGCTCATCAAGTCAGGCTGTACTTGGAATTTCGGTAGTATCATGTTATATAAATAGTTTATTTGAGATGTAACTGTATGTTTAGATTGAAATTCTCTGAAGCGTATCGTTATTTAGAGGCCACTTTCCACTAAGCTTCAAGTGTAGTGGTCATGATTCACACTTTTCCTAACAATACATAACATTCTATGAATAGATTTTGTAAGTCAAATGGCCACCAAATATATACAGGATTATTCAGAGAGCACTGAAATGTCACCGACATTTTGGTGCTCTCTGATTCACCGCACTTCGGCAAGTCCGATTTGCTGACCCTGCAGTGAATTCAGCATTCACAACAGGGTTCCAAAAGTGCAGCGAATCGGCTGCCGAACGACGCCACGAACCTGCTGGGCAGCCACCGTAGACCCGCTGGACGATGCCACCAACCTGCCAGACAGCCACTGTACACTCACCGGACAGCCGCCACAAAAATACCCGCAAGCAGCTGACGACCTGCCAAACAGACCGCCTAACGTAGCCAATAACCCGCTGAATGGTCCAGCGTACAACACAGAAAAAAATCCGACAAGACGCCGGAAGGCAAAAAAAATTAAGAAAATGCAACTTTGAAAACCTGTTAAAGAACTACCGAACGAAAATGCCTGAAAATTATAAAATCATATATGTGGTCCTATGGATAATAATAAAAAGGTCTGCTACGGGGGGTGCTATTTTTGTTTAGTCAGGAAAAAAAGATTCACCGAAAAAAATCACAAAAGATATCTCAAAAATCCTAAAAAATAAATAAAAATACTTTTTGCTGCAGATTAAAAGAATAAACGGTTTATTAGATATTGAATAAAAACTGGAATATTTTTAACATTGAAACCTATGGGATTCGCCTAAATAAATCTGCCGCATGAGACCACCGAACATCAGGGCATTTCACTGCTGTTCAGTGTTCTCTGAATAGGTTAACCATTGCTTCTCTATGGGGATTTCTCTACCGTCGAACAGGCAATGTATTCCACTAGCAATTCGCCAAAATTTGGCGAACTGCCTGCTTTTTGAATAGTCGGTTGGCCACAAAAATGCAACGTATGGGGAAATTCACTGTTCGGTGCAGCTTAGGGGCCAGATCGGCTCTCTCTGAATAACCCCTATAGATTTATTTTTATTAATTTCAAATTAAATGTCGTGCCCCCGCCACCTATCAGTCACTGTTGGCCTAAAGGTTTATAGCAAGTGGGAGAGAGCATGGTGGATCTCCTGTCTTTTGTAGCCAACTGAATGGCTTCCAACATGCTAAATAAGAGGTCAGTGTTTCCATGGCTGTGCAACGATACTGCGGCTGCCCTTACAGAGCATAGTGCTGGTGGCGTCTGGATGGAGGCAACTTGCAGTTTGCAATATATTATAAAGAGATGGAATATCATATTTCTCTTTATGATCTGTTAAATCCATGTCTTGGTGGGACATCCTACTGAATGGGAGCCAGTGCATGACAGCTTTTCTTTTTTCAATATAAGATTTACTTTAAAACTATAGGGGTTACTAACAAAGCAATCAACAACGAAACATCCGACATTTCACAAAAGTGAAAAATGCAAAGA
Source organism: Leptobrachium leishanense (assembly GCA_009667805.1). Classification (NCBI taxonomy): domain Eukaryota; kingdom Metazoa; phylum Chordata; class Amphibia; order Anura; family Megophryidae; genus Leptobrachium; species Leptobrachium leishanense. Next base: position 165,531,719 of record CM019066.1, read on the forward strand.
GTGACAGAAGCTTCACACTGCAGCTTCGCCTGTTGCTCTTTGGATTTTACTTTTCTGAATTGACGGCGTTTGCAGGAGCTGCAACACCTGTGATTTTTGCCAGTCTTTTGCGTCAGGGATGCATTTGAAACTTGGGTTATTTTGGCTTGTCACCCAGCGATTTAGAACACGTGACGCAGCTTGATTGACACACTCAGTAAAAGTAAAATATAAACCAGCTTTGTCTGTTAATATTACTTTTTTCCCCCAGGAACGACCTGGCAGAATCCACGGTTACTTACTCCAGAATACATAAAGGGTTAACAGAAGGCTGTGTTTTTTAAGGAAAGTCATGACACATCCAGGAATGTGGGCATATCCTCAGGTTTGATCTAAACATTGGATGGTGTAGAAGCTCAATGCCTAGATTCCACGTGAAATCTGAAACCCACATATTTTAGCGTTGCCTTTCTATGTAGATGAAAATGGTCCGTGACGGTGACACTGTGGAATTCCCTATTTTGAACAGACATTGGACCCCGAAAGACATGTTTTTGGAAATCATTTCCTATGTTTGTTATAATCGTCTTACAACTGGGAAATGAGAATACGAAGAAGAAAAATCAATCGCGTCTCAGAAGAACGCGAATCTGGCAAGGATTTCTATCCTGTTCCACATACTTACATTGTTTTAATGTCTATGACATTCTATAATCATTTCAGGATTCCAATAATCTCCTCACAGATTAAAGCTACTTATATATATATATATATAAATTTTTTACAACTAAAACCAACCTGCTTTTTGTTCCAAATCCTTGAATGGCTTCACAACAGTTTCCATTTGCCTATTTAATTCGTCTTTCAAGTACGTCTCTGAAACCAGATCAGACAACTCGCCGCAAATGACTTTGACGTGCTCAATATTCTTAATTTCTTGCTTAATATCTTCTTGCACCTCCTTGGCTGTGATGAGTTTTTCTTTTACAGCGTCTGGGTGGGAGCTGACTGTCATGTTGCTGTTTAACCTGTTGTTCAGGGCACTAAATTTCTCAGACAGGCCTTTCAATAGGTCTTGATACTGAGTACTTTTAACAATAGCACTGTCAATCTGCCTGCATCTGTCATTTAATTGTCCCGTTAGGCTTTCCCATTTGCATGCCACGGATGCCAGCTGATCTTGGACAGCCTCAACGCATGGAGGAAGGTCGCCAGGCCGGCTTAGTATCTTCTGTCCGGCTGTGTTAAGCTGTTCATATTGCTGCTTTCGAGCATCGAATTCTTTCAGGAGAATCTAAAACAATGACAATTAAGAGTTTTTCTGTAAGTATCATTAAGGCAAAAAAATGACAAGTCATTGGATATTATTATTATTCTCTATGAAACGCCAGCATATTCCGCAGCGCCGTACAATGGGCACAACATAGACAGGGTTACAATAAATTGAACAACATTTTGAAAAACTAGTACAGGAGGAAACGAGGGCCCTATTCCCGTGGGAACTCACAATTTAGACGGGTTGGGGGTGGGAAACAGGAGGAGAGGACTGCAAGGTGAGAGTGATAGACTGGTTGGGACAGTGAGGTGTATTAGTGAGTCAGGTGGTAGGCAACAAAAACAACAACCTCTGGAATCTTGCTCAACCAGGTTGTATGACACTAATACAGTCCTATTGGACAATGTTTGTTTCTAAACTCCTTTGTGCACTTTATCTTTATGCACCCATACACTTTGAACTGTATTAACACTAAGTATATGCTAACAAAAGATACTAGTGATAGTAAGTACTCACATCAATATACTCAGCAAAAATGTAAACAAAAGTAAATCTAAAAGAAAGATCACTAGGAGGTATTATTGTACTGTTTCCCCACTCTGATCCTCGGGACCTGCTGACAGGCCAGGTTTGCAGGATATCTCAAGCACAGTACAGAGCCCCGTTCAATACCTCAGCAGCTGCTGAATTGCTGCAGCACAGCAATTCAGTTTGCTGCAGCAGTGTCATTGATTTGGATGCGAATTTCGAAGTAAAACGGCCGACGATTTCTTAATGAAAGATTTAGATTGTTTTTCGTATGACTCGGACAACAGTTGAGGTACATATGATAAATAAAAGCAGTCGGCACCATTCCGTTTTGTCTGCACTCACCACAAATGATAGTTTTTATTAAATAATCGTTATGTTTACTTCTGAAACAAAATATATTTGAACTGTAATATATGTCTATGTGCAGGGGTAAATAATAAATAAATATTTTGTGCTTTGGTGAACAAAAACCTCAAAATTAACATTGCCATACGGAATTGTTACTTGCTTCATGGCGGCGGCCATCTTTACTACGTCACACTCAGCTACTCGCAGCATCTCCTCGGGTCGCTGCAAGTGGTAAGTTAGCAGTGCTGAGCACTCAATGGCAAGTTGCTAACTTAGCACTTGCAGCAGCTGAGGTATTGAACGCGCCTCAGGTGATATGATTTGCTGCTCAGGGTTCAGTCTGCATTTCCCCAAGGAAATACTTCAAGGACAGTTTTGGGAAGCATTGTAATATTGCCTCACCTGAACTTGTTGTTTTTGGGTTTTTAACATATTGGGATCGATGGATAGTGGTCCAAGAACGCTGGCCATGAGTTCCTTTTCAAGGAGCCATTGTTTGAGCTGGGCTTCTGCCGACTGGAACAGGGTGAGGTCATTGGAAGACTCTTCTAATGTTTGCTGTCTTTCAACTGTCAAACGGCTAATTTCGCTCCAAGAGGAATCTGACAGGGAAAATAGCAAGTCATAGTCATATAGGTAATAAAACAAGACTCAAATTAACAGTTAATTAGCCTTTACTCCCCTTAATTACATCAGTATTGACTCACCATTTCCTCATTGCATATGCTGAGATGAGACTTAAAACACTCAAAAAAACCCTTAACATTTCTCTTTAATTAGACATGGTTTGCAGATCTGTTCATCTTATTCTATCATGCACATGTTTTAACAATAAATACCAAAGCAGTGAGGAGTAGACACTCAAAATGTATAAAAAAAAATCTACAGCAGCCTGTAGGCACAAAAATGTGGAGTGCCCCCAAAAAACAAAAAAAAAAAAAGGAAAAATGCCAAAATGACATTACATTTTTGCTTTGGAGCAAACAAAAAAATAAAAATTATATGTAAAAGCATATATTGCCTCTGCTGTAGAACAGGGAAAAAATACATTTTGCATTTACTTTTTCAGTTTTTTATTTTTACACATGGTCATGTGTGGTATCATTGTAAAGACCAGACTCTGCCCTTTCCAATGACACCTCATTTCACCTTGTGCGGTGTATAATTCAGAGATGCAGAGATTCAAAGTCCCCCTATCTCTCCTCACTGCAGTGCCACAGTCTAGCAGGGTTATTCAGAGAGCGTGAAAAGCAGGAGAATGACTGGAGAATGACTGGATAATGAAAAATTCTAGGTCAAAATAGCCAAACCAGAAAAATTCTCCCTTTCATCTCTCTTTCCAAATCGGCTATTTTGACCTAGAATTTTTCATTCTCCAGTCATTCTCCTGCTTTTCACGCTCTCTGAATAACCCTGTAGGTTGTCGATGAAACAATGCGTTGCATCATCACCTCCACACTTGCTGGCAGTGTGGGAAATGACAATGTGAGATACAGCAGCATCACTGTTCACTTTATAATTGTATACTGAATAATAGTGCTGCGTTAGAAAAAATATATATATATTATTTGTTATTTTTGCATAAATCTAACCTGGTTATATTTGATATCACCTCACATGTCCCTCTAGGGCTCCACAGATACAGTGGCCTAAATGACTGTAAATTGTAAAAAAAAAAAATGTTACAGAGCCCTTGTGGCAGGCGCCTTTAGGGACATGCCTACTCTGCCTAGTTATAAATCCGGCCCTGACTGGTACCCTGTGAACATATGTGATTAATTATATATATATATATATACATATATATATATATATACACATATATATATATACATATACATATATTGAAACGCAAGTCTAGAATATGACAGGAAAAAAAGTGCCGAAATCTCAAAAAAAATCTAAAAATAAAGCCTGCCACTAGCTACATTAAACTCCATTTATTGTAGCATTAAAATTTGTCCCGTGTTGTGAGGTTACTGATGTAAATGGTATTTTCTTTGTGCTTTTAGATTTGTTTGTTTCCATTTCAACATTGGAAAGTAAAGAATAATGAAATCATATATTGTGGTGAGAGAATCATTGAAATACAGAATGACTTCATGGAAGAGTTCTGCATTCAAGATGACTATGTCATACCCACAATGGATGGACCCCCCATTCAGAGAGAGTAAATGGATTGTCTGAGTCACAGAAATTACCATTTCTTTCCCAGAATTCTATATAATTCTGGACTTCCCAGTTTGGAAGACCCTAAGCTGACGTGGAGGAGTGAAGGAGGAAAGGTGGATAAAATCCCCAAATTTAAGGGCAAAAAAAGCCAACTTTATTTCTCAATAGAGTATCCTTTTTGTATTACCCCAAGATCGAGACTCCCCATTACCCTTTTCTGCTGACAGTGAGGGCCCCCAAATGAACACTACCCCTCACAGTGACGGCCCCCAAAACAATTCTCCCCTCCCAGTGATCAACCAAAACAACACCCCCAGTGATGGCCCCCCACAAAAACTCCCATTGATGACCAATTATTGACCCAATGTCACGGATCCCCCTGATACTAGAGTGGTGGTCCCTATACGCAGGACACTCTCTACCCTTCCGATCCTTAGAGTGGTCGGCACGACTAGACAGACTACTAGAATGGCAGTACAGAGCACATACAAGAGAGACGTCACGGATCCTTCTGCTTATCTGACTAGTGGTCCCTAGACGCAGGACACTCTCTACCCTTCCGATCCTTAGAGTGGTCGGCACGACTAGACAGACATAGAATGATACACAAGACCTTAGAACAATTAGCTCTTCCCAAGACCCTAACAACAAGGGGTAGTCTGATGTGTGCTTAGGGTGCCACACAGACTGACCTCAATACCAGAATTAGAAGAGTTAATGCCAATACCAGGGGTTACACACAGAATGGTTCGTTCGCCAATGCCAAGGATCATACACAGAGTGGTTCGTTCGCCAATGCCAGGGGTCATACACAGAATCGTTAGTTTGCCAATGCCAAGGGTCATACACAGAATCGTTCGTTCGCCAATGCCAAGGGTCATACACAGAATCGTTAGTTTGCCAATGCCAAGGGTCATACACAGAATCGTTAGTTTGCCAAAATATACAAGAGCTCTGCGGGAAGTAACTACCACGTCAGGGCACCGGCGTCTCTGTGAGTCTGGGCTTTAAACCCGGCGGGTCCGCGTCTCGCCGCCAGGCCCCGCCCCCCGGCGTCCCACGTGTGCGGAAGCGCCCGCAATATCACTCGGCGCCTGGCCAGCGAGCAGCGAGGAAGCTGCTGCCAGGCGCCGGGGGGGTGCGGGGGCCACCGTGACAGAACCCCCCCTCTACGGGCGGCCACTGGACGACCCCCAGGAGCGCGGGGATGAGCCAAATAGAAAGCCCTCACCAACCGAGGAGCATGAACCTCAGTAGCCGGGAGCCAAGAGCGATCCTCTGGACCGTAGCCCACCCAGTCAACCAAGTACTGAAGGACCCCCCTAGAAACCCTGGCGTCCAGAATGGCCTCAACTTCAAACTCCTCCTCGCCCTCCACAGAGACAGGAGGAGGGGGGACACGGACCCTGGTGTACCGATTACACAAGAGTGGTTTTAAAAGGCTCACGTGGAACACATTGTGTATCCTGATATGGGAGGGCAGTGCCAAAGCATAGGAGACCGGATTGATTCGCCGCAGAATCTTATAGGGCCCTATGTATCTGGGTGCCAGTTTCATAGAGGGTACTAAGAGCTTGATGTTCCGTGAAGAAAGCCAAACCCTGTCCCCAACTTGATACACGGGTGCCGGCCTCCTGTGTCTGTCGGCCTTGATCTTCTGGATACCACTGCTATCCTCCAGTGCCCTTTTAACCCTTCCCCAAGTTTCTTTCAATGACGCTAAATGCTCATCCAGAGCAGGAATCGCGGTATCAGGAAATGTAGCAGGGAGCACGGGAGGATCAAAACCGTAAACAGTGAAGAAAGGGGAATGTCCTGTGGCTTCGCTCACTGCACTGTTCAAGGCATACTCTGCCCACGGTATCAGGTCTGACCAGTTATCTTGTCGTTCGGATATAAAGCACCTGAGATATTTCTCTATATTTTGATTGGCTCGTTCTGCTGCTCCGTTGGTCTGGGGGTGATAGGCCGAAGAGAAGGATAGGTCTATCCCCACATTCTTGCAAAACCCTTTCCAGAATCTGGAGACGAATTGGGTCCCCCTATCAGAGACAATCCCAAGAGGAATACCGTGTATGCGGACCACATTGGTAATGAAAATGGGCACCAGTTCGGCTGCCGAAGGAAGTTTCCGAAGAGGAACATAGTGACCCATTTTGGAGAATCGATCAATGACCGTGAGTATTACAGTATTCCCTTTTGACTCGGGTAACTCTACTATAAAATCCATAGCTAAATGCGACCATGGTCGTTCGGGGATTGGCAGAGGCTGGAGTAAACCAATGGGCGCTGTTTTGGGACTTTTATGTCTTGTGCACACCTCGCACACGGTTATGTAATCCTTAACATCACGGCGCACCGTGGGCCACCAGAGGAGTTTACGTATACTAGACACTGTTTTGGTGATCCCCATATGCCCAGAGGTTTTGTTATCATGATAAAGTTTTAGTACTTCTTCTCTTTCGTTCTCAGGTACAAAGAGTTTCGCAGGAGGTCTCCCCCCAGGAGCTGTACCCTGGGCGGTCTGCAATCTTAACATCAGAGGAGACGAGACACTAATCGTGGTAAGGGCTATAATTCTTTCCTGGGGTACAATGGGATGCTGATCTTGGATGTTATGTTCGTAGGATTCGTATTGTCTTGACAATGCGTCTGCTTTAATGTTTCTTGACCCAGGTCTATATGTGAGGACGAAATTAAAGCTTGAAAGAAACAATGACCATCTCGCTTGTCTGGCATTTAACCGTTTAGCGTCTCCAATGTACGTAAGATTCTTATGATCGGTTATGATGACAATGGGGTCCCTAGACCCCTCCAATAAGTATCTCCATTCCGTCAAGGCTGCGATAACTGCTAACAATTCTCTATTTCCGATATCATAGTTCCTCTCTGCCGGGGACAACTTTCGGGAATAGAAGCCGCATGGATGCAAGGGTTTGTCGGGTGCCTCCCTTTGGGACAAGACTGCACCAAGACCTAGCTCGGAGGCGTCAACTTCAACCTGGAAAGGCAGAGCCGGATCTGGATGTCGGAGAACAGGGGCAGTTGTGAATGCCTGTTTAAGTGCCTCAAAGGCTTGACTGGCCTGGGGTGTCCATTTCTGATTCACCAGCCCTTTTTTAGTCATAGCCGTGAGGGGAGCTACCAAGGCCGAAAAGTTTTTAATGAACCTCCGGTAGTAATTAGTAAACCCCAGAAACCTCTGGATGGCTTTAAGCCCTTGGGGTAAAGGCCAGTCAAGAATCGCTGAGAGTTTTTTAGGATCCATTTGGAAACCCTCAGGGGTTATTATATACCCAAGGAAGTGCACTGTCTCTATGTCGAATAAGCATTTCTCTAGTTTACAATATAACCCAGCCTTCAATAATCTCTTCAACACTTGTTGCACATGGACGTGATGGGTGTCCTTATCAGGAGAGTATATCAGGATGTCGTCCAGATATACTATAACGAACGTTTGCAGAAAGTCCCGTAGGGTGTCGTTTATGAGGTCCTGGAAAACGGCTGGCGCATTGCATAACCCAAAGGGCATCACCAAGTATTCGTAATGCCCGCTACGTGTATTAAAAGCCGTTTTCCATTCATGCCCCTTCTTAACCCTGACCAGGTTGTACGCTCCGCGTAAATCAAGTTTCGTATAAATACGGGCCCCTTTTAATCGGTCGAACAATTCTGTTATAAGAGGTATTGGATATGCATTTCTTATGGTAATCCTATTCAAACCTCTGTAATCGATGCAAGGTCGCAGGTCACCCTCTTTTTTGGAAACGAAAAAGAAACCTGCTCCTGCTGGAGAGGAGGATCGTCTGATAAATCCTCGCTCTAGATTCTCCCTTATATATTCCTCCATAATGTCGTTTTCCTTTTGTGACAAAGGGTATACGTGTCCTCTAGGAGGCATAGTACCAGGGAGCAACTCTATAGCACAGTCATAAGGGCGATGCGGTGGTAGGACCTCAGTCCTGGTTTTAGAGAACACCTCCTTTAGCGCCATATAACATTCAGGGACTTCGGTGGACAAAGGAGGTGCTGTAGCAATATTGAGGCTACCAATCGCATTAACCCTGCCCAGGCACTTTGACTGGCAACTAGGACCCCAACACTTTATATCTCGCTGGGTCCAATCAATCACCGGGTTATGCTCTATTAACCATGGGAACCCAAGAACGACAGGACATGAGGGAGAGTCGATAATCTGGAATCGTATGGTTTCACGGTGCAGAACTCCTGTAGTCATGCATACATCAATAGTGTCGTGAGTGATATGGGGACATGACAGGGGTTTTCCGTCTATGGCTTCCACCATTAGAGGCCTCTCCTTTAGAACCAGAGGTAAGAGGTTTTTGGCGGCAAAACATCTGTCCATAAAATTACCTGAGGCTCCAGAGTCTAGGAATGCCTCAGTCTCGAGGTGAACCCCCTCCCAGATGAGGGAGATAGGTACCAGAATCCGGGTTTTTTTTTTTTCATCGTCCACAAAGGAGGCATACAGAGAACCGATAACCTGGGTATTAGCTGTTCTTTGACCTGATTTGTTAGTCTCACCCCTGCTACCCCTGGGTCTCTGAGGACATTGAAGGCGGAAATGATCTGCCCCAGCACAATAAAAGCAGAGCCCCCTTTCTCTTCTGTGAGCTCTTTCTGCCTCTGAAATACCCGTTTTTCCTATCTGCATGGGTTCAACGGCCGGTACATCAGTCTTTGCGGTCTCCGGGTTGCCTGATGTAGTGGTGTGTCTGGGTACTAAGGGCAAAGGGGGCAGGACCCTTCTGGGTCTATCCCTGGGGTGTCTCCTTTCCCTGATTTGATCGTCCATGGCAATGCAGAAATCAACCAAATGATCCAGATGTTCTGGTAATTTTAAGGGAGCCAACTCAAACATAAAAGCCTCGTTCAGGCCTTCGGTAAAGGCTAGGGTTAAAACGTCGTTCGGCCAGTGTACCTCAGAAGACAAAGTCTTAAACTCTATGGCATAGTCGGAGACCCTCCTATTACCCTGTTTGATGTGAAACAGGGATCTACCCGCATTGGTAGCCCTTCTAGAGGGATCAAAGGTACGTTTTAACTCGGAGGTAAAACCCTCATAGTCATAAATGATGGGTTTCTTATTCTCCCACAAGGGCGTGGCCCATAATAAAGCTTTTTCGGTTAGATGATTAATCAGATAGCCTACTTTGGCTTTATCAGACATACAGGACCCTGGATTGTTCTCGAACAGGATCTCGAGTTGGGTCAGAAAGCCCCGGCATAAGTTTGGTGTACCATCATAGCGTACGGGTGCCTTCATACTGAGCCTACATCCCTCGGGAGCGGCCGAACTGACCCTAGGCACTACTGGGTCTGGAGGGCTTGCAGTTCCAGAACTGGATCGATTTAACAGGGTTTGCAGGGCAAGAGCAATCTGGTCCATTCTATGGTCCTGCTCTTCTTGTCTGGCTGCAATACGGGTCAACTGATTAGAGAGGTCTGCGGGATCCATTGGCCCTGACGTAATGTCACGGATCCCCCTGATACTAGAGTGGTGGTCCCTATACGCAGGACACTCTCTACCCTTCCGATCCTTAGAGTGGTCGGCACGACTAGACAGACTACTAGAATGGCAGTACAGAGCACATACAAGAGAGACGTCACGGATCCTTCTGCTTATCTGACTAGTGGTCCCTAGACGCAGGACACTCTCTACCCTTCCGATCCTTAGAGTGGTCGGCACGACTAGACAGACATAGAATGATACACAAGACCTTAGAACAATTAGCTCTTCCCAAGACCCTAACAACAAGGGGTAGTCTGATGTGTGCTTAGGGTGCCACACAGACTGACCTCAATACCAGAATTAGAAGAGTTAATGCCAATACCAGGGGTTACACACAGAATGGTTCGTTCGCCAATGCCAAGGATCATACACAGAGTGGTTCGTTCGCCAATGCCAGGGGTCATACACAGAATCGTTAGTTTGCCAATGCCAAGGGTCATACACAGAATCGTTCGTTCGCCAATGCCAAGGGTCATACACAGAATCGTTAGTTTGCCAATGCCAAGGGTCATACACAGAATCGTTAGTTTGCCAAAATATACAAGAGCTCTGCGGGAAGTAACTACCACGTCAGGGCACCGGCGTCTCTGTGAGTCTGGGCTTTAAACCCGGCGGGTCCGCGTCTCGCCGCCAGGCCCCGCCCCCCGGCGTCCCACGTGTGCGGAAGCGCCCGCAATATCACTCGGCGCCTGGCCAGCGAGCAGCGAGGAAGCTGCTGCCAGGCGCCGGGGGGGTGCGGGGGCCACCGTGACACCCCCCCTTCCAGTGAGGTCTCCAAAATGATCTCCCCTCCCAGTAAGAGCCCTAAAACAACCTCTCCATCTCAGTGAGGGTCCATTATACTTAACAAAATGAACACTGTGCAGACTCCTTTCCTTCTCCCTTCCCTCCTGCAGGTGCCATCACAGAGAAGCAGCATGCTGTAGATGGCGCTGTCTCCACTCAATACTGCATGTTTCTTCTGCTGGAGGCTTCAGGTGCCAATGGCAGCCAGCGATGCCAGCTCTTATGCAGCTCCAGGTTTGGGTTTAGAGAACCAGGTATCAGAGCTTTCTGCTCAGGGGAGAACACTGGTGACCACGGACCCTGTCCAGCAACGAGGCCGCTGAACACATCATGGGTTGTTACCCATTGATGGAGACCCTAATGGTAGGTTTGGTGGAACTCTTAGTATGCATGTTGTGATAGGGCATGGCAGCCCATACATTGTGTTTCTGGGGATTATAGATCTGATGAAAATGGTGCAAGGTGGAGAAGAAACAAAGGATGTGGTCAAAACAATGACTTGTGCAGAACCCAAATGTATGTCTCAAAAGATTGGGGCATAATATCAATACTAACAGGATGTGGGAACCAGAAACTGATGAAAAAATGAGATTTGAGGGGTTAACATGCCGGTGGTTAGAGCAAGTGGATTTTCATGCAGTAAGAAATAGTAGAATATAGAATCCGAGGTATTGAAAGGGGTTTAAAAGGAGTATTCTGTATCTATTTAAACACCTTTCTGAAGACCAGATTGAAACTGTGCCACCCATATGTAATTTAGCTTATGCTCAAATAAAAAGCCAACACATTCGTTAAAGTTCCAAAATAACATTTCTGTATGTTAATGTTTTTTGTAATTTAAGGTGTAATAATAGAGTGTCTGTTAATTAGATGATATAATGAGCACTCTGACAAAACAAAGCCTGGTGCCCTGACAAATTATGACATATGTCCATGACACACATACTGCCTTTAAAATAAGCTTGTCACTTTTATATTGTATCAGTAATAAATTCAACCCGTTACATTGTGTCTTCATGATGACACCATCTGGAAAATATCCTCCTCACCACCTGCTTCATGAAGGACCTCTGTAAGCACTTAATTGTCTGAAAGCTGCATTAATACTTAATCAATTTCATGGAAATAGGCTTAACTCTGTGTTTGTTAGTCTTGCATGGTGCATGTTTTATTGGGATTTAATATTATTATATTATTAAACATAAGAATGGAATGATTCATATATGAGCTCTGATCCCACAGTGCATTAATTACAGAATGTCTAGAGACTTTAATCTTGGTCAAATCTATTAATCTCTCTGTTTTTGTGACAAGAATATAAATGTGATATATCAAATATATGTTAAAATGTAGTAGAAAATGTATGTCAGACTGTCAGACACATTCTTGTCTTTCCCATGTTGATATTCAGATGAGGTGCAGAGAGTCACGACTTGTCTTGCTGTATATGTGTATAAAGGCTTTCCAGACACCTCCAGTTAAAGTGAGGGAAAATTACATACGGATGATTTATTTTTAATCTTAGTTAGACTTTTTTTTAGCTTGGTTGGAAGATTAGGACCTTCCATGAAGTGGCACATTGATGATGTGGCAGGTTTATACAATGAATGATCATATTATCTAACCAAGTCCTCACTGTTTAATCCTAAACAATGTGTTTTTAAAATAATATTAAAGGGGAGTGCTCTGTTTTTGGTATGTTGTGTTCATTGGTCTCAAAGGCACCCTTATGAAGAATGCATGTTCAGGTTGAGTGCAACCAATCTGACATGTGTATATATACACTGAGTGGCCAGATTATTATGACCACCTGACCTTTTTGGGCAGATTAGCTATAATTTGGCGCTGAAGTTGCTAGAGGGCCAGACCATTATAAATAGGGAAGCAGGTTGCTTACCATGACAGTAGAAGTGATTTTTTTTTGAAGATATGGGTAAACAATGTGATTTAACAGCCTTTGAACGTTGGATGATTGTTGGCGCACGGAGCCATGGAGCGAATATCAGCAAAACAGCAGAATTCGTTAAATGTTCAAGAGCAGCTGTTAATGTGTTTAAAGACTGGACTGTCAGCCGAAAGTCTGGGTCGGAATGTGCAAATTGTGGCCGTCAGCGACTAGTCAATATTAGGGCAGAACGGAGAGTGGCAAGACTGGTACAAGACAACAGAAGGGCAACAGTGCATCAAATTACTGCAGATCTTAATCAGGGATCCTCTCAAATGATCTCTGAACGCATTGTTCGCCATACACTGCATCGTATGGGATATGGAAGCCGAAGGCCTGTTCGAACACCTTTGCTGTCTGCAGTTAACAAGATAAAACGTCTCCAATTCACACAGGAACACAAGGATTGGACAGTCGAGCATTGGAAAAAAGTCATGTGGTCCGATGAATTAAGTTTCCAGTTGAATCATGCAGATGGCAGAGTGAGAATTTGGTGGAAACAGCATGAATGCATGCACCCCTCATGCATGAGTACAACCCTTCAAGATGGTGGGGGCAGTGTTATGGTTTGGGGCCCTTTAATTCTGTGGAACAACATCTGAATAGCACAACATACCAAAGCAACGTTGCTGATCAAGTTCATCCTATCATGTTGATGGCATATCCCAATGGAGATGGCTTCTTCCAACATGACAATGCGCCATGCCACGGTGCTCGTATTGTGCAGGAGTGGTTTCAAGAACATGAGGGAGAATTTACCTTGCTTAGGTGGCGCCCACAATCACCAGATCTCAATCCAATTGAGCATTTGTGGGGTGAAGTTGAAAGAGCCATCAGGCAGCTGGTTCCACACCATCAAATCTCACAGAACTAGACAGTGCTATTCATCAGGCATGGCGTCAGATTCCTCGCATCACCTTTCAACATCTCGCGGAGTCAATGCCAAGAAGAATCGCCGCAGTATTGAAGGCAAAAGGTGACCCAACGAAGTACTGATGGGGTGGTCATAATAATCTGGCCACTCAGTGTATATACGTATATCTCACGAGTATAGCAGTATGTGGTGATACCTTTTTTATTGCACTAACGTTACATTTAAAAGACAAGCTGTCGAGAGTGTAACCTCTGTTCTTCAGGTCGGGGCGCTATACTGAGCAATATTGTAGAATTGAACATTAAGACATTAAGGGGCTCTTAATATTCAATTCTATGATATTGCTCCATATAGCGTCCAGACCTGAAGAAGAGAGGTTACACTCTCGACAGCTTGTTTTTTAAATGAAACGTTAGTGCAATAAAAATGTATCACCGGGGGCGTGGCCGGCTGTTCACAGGAGCGGATGTGTTTTGCTGGAGCTCCTCGCGTCTGCTCCTTTTAAGAGACCTTTAGCTAACTTTTATGTGCCTATTTTTTGCTGAACCTGGGTCTGAGTTGCTGGCCACTGGTTCTGAATTGTCCGGAGGCCGTTTAGTCCCCCCCCTCCGGACGAGAGACAACCCTGGTCGCTGTAGCTGGGTGGTTGTCCCGAGAAGACGGCGGCCATCTTGAGGCCTAACCCCTGTGAAGAGCCTAGTGACCACGCGGTGCTGGCTGCATTCCCCGGACCCGAGTCAGTGCAGCAGAATATGGAGATGGAGGGCCCCCATCTCCTGGCCGCCTTGGATTACAGGTCTGTGGGGGTGGCAGACGGACCCGTGGGTCGAAGATGTGCTAAACCCCCTCCCCTCACCAGTGATGCAGGGGCCGCTATGTGCGGCCTGGATGCCTGCTTGCTTATCCTAGATGGGGAGGATCCGGATGGCCAGCTCACTAGAGGGGTTTGGCGCAGGCTGCAGGCCGCGCTACGGGGCTTCCGAACACCGAGGACACACCTGACGACCGAGGTAGAGGCGGACATGTCCTCGTGCCTTACAGCAATATGTCCTGTTGATACTGCAGCTGAGGAGAGAGGCGGCGAGGACGGCGGCCTGCATGTGGCCTCGGTTCGGAGGATCCGTGCCCCCAGAGCGAATCCGACTTACTGCACTGGAAATGGGACTGCGCTCGCTGCACCCCTGGATGGTGGTGGCGTTGGTGCCCCCTCGACGTGCGGAGATGGATGGTTTCATCCGGCTGGCGGCCAGGAAGGTGCGGAAGCGCAAGCGGCTATACCGAACAGTTTTCCGAAGGAGATCTGGCGGCGGAGTTCGAGGTTCGACCCGGGCCCTACGAGGACTTGGCCCCCGAGTGCTGGTCGGGACAGCGCGGATGTGCGCAGTGCCATACCATGTGGTCCTGCTCCGGAATCCTGGCAGTGGAGGTCGAGGAGCGATTGGGGCCTGGCAAGGCCTGGATGGTGTATTCGATGGCGACGGACTGATGACAGTCGGACGCCGCAGCATGCTAAGAGAGAAGATGCTGAGGCGCGATGTACACTTTGCCTTATGGGTGGACACAGGCTGAGGCTACTGGCCCCGCTTCGTTGATAGACTCCGGCATGATACCCATCCCCCCCCACCTGGCTGACACGTTTCTCTTTTTTCTTCCCCCCCCTTTTTCTTTTTTGGGTTGTCTCGGTTCGCCATCATGGCCCCCTGAGTGCCTGGGCCTAGTGCCGATTGTCCCCTTGGCCCCCCGCGGTCCTCTGGACTCTGGGATTAAGCCAAGGATGGCACATTTTGGGCCTCTGCCATTTCCCTTTTCCACATTTTTGGGCCTCTGCCATTTTTTTTTTTTTTATTCTTCCCCCTTTCTCTTTTTCTTTCCCCCCCTCTTCTCCCTACCCTGCCTCTCCTTTTAGCTTGAATTACCTCGACAGTGCTTCTAATATGCAGCACGTTCCGATACTTTATTAACGTTGACGACGGCTTTTATTTACGAGTTTTGGGTTCTCCTACCTAGACGAGATCCCCCACCTGGGGACGTTTTCATATCAAAGGTTCTTAGCTGACTTCCATTATCATTCAATGTCTCTTTGCTGTATGTTTGCAAACGCAGTCTTTTTGCCATTTTACGTTGTCTTTTTTGTTTTTCTTTGTATATGCTGTTGTTTTGAGGACATGGCTTGGCCCTGCGAGGCCATTCTCACTTGCATTGGTCATATGTCACTCTTGCAAAATTCAAAAATAAAGAATTTAAAAGATAAACACCAAAAACAGCGAAGTGAAACAAAAAATGCTTATTGCACCTGCAGAAAAAAAAAATGTATCACCACGTACTGCTATACTCGTGATTTTGGCATCTGGACTAACACGGCCTATCTAATCTATATATCTATATCAATATGTATATATAGATACTCATAAAAGAAGAGCAACAGAGACCTTTGTACGGCAAATAGCACACATATATGGCAATATCTGTTTCATGAAATATAACAAAAATAGAAAATACCCAAAACCTTCAATACTCTCAGTACAAGGTAGTATTTTTAGGCTCAGATACTGAAATCAGGGTGCTTGACTTGGATTTTAGAACTCGTCACTTTGTTCACATAGGGATTTCTATATTTATATATGACAAACACGTTAAAAAGATCTTTTATACATGTCACATGTATGCCAGTTCTGCATGAACCAAAATCATCTTTTTTATCTTTCTCCCTATAAATGTGCTTTATCTATTTTTACATTGTACATATCAAAATGTAATTATTTTTTCCGCCTCAAGTATTTTGGTCCAGTCCTATCTTTACAGGCTCACAAGAACATGATGTTCATAGGAAAAAGGCCAAAAGTAACCTATCAGCTTCTATAATTTCCCGAAGGGGTGATACATATGCTCATCTTATATTGATGACAAGGCAAGTACCTATTTTATCCAGGGTGTCCTCCCATTTAGTGGATTCCTCGGCACCAGGATTAGTGTTTAGCAATTCCTTCAGTTTATCCTTTAGCACTTCTACTCTACTTCCATTCTTCTGCACCTCTGCGGCAAACATCTACAAATCGAACACAGGATGACAAGGACATTATTTATTTTTCAGACTTATTCCACAGTAATCACCAGACAAAAAATATACTTCAACAACGACAACAAACCACAATATCAAAACAGTACTTCAACTTGAGCCATACTCCTCAGCAGCTGAAGCTACTGAGCATTAGATTCCCTTCAACAAAGACATACATTGCCTTTTATCCCATTTCAAGCCTGGAGCAATATACCTTGTGCTGTTCTATTTGTGCTCGGACGTCCTCACTGTCTGTTGGAGCTTCCCAAGCCTCTGCTGCTGCCTGCATTTCCTCGAGCCACTTCATCAGCGCCTCACTTTCCTCTTGGACGTGTTTCATTTGGGAGAATCGGCCTTCCAGATCAGAGACTTTTCCCTTTAACAAAGTTCCCAGATACTCATAGCCATTGTTTATATCAGACATTTCCTTCTGGACTACTGCCAGTTCTGCAAAAAAAAAAAAGAGAATTTGACAATAATAATAATGATGATTTGTAGATACTCAAGTATACTGCTAGATTTTGGTGACAAAAATTTACCTTAAAATTGGAGGGTTTGCGTTATATTCGAGACATCTGAATCGCGTGTAAAAAAAAAAACAACTTGCCTTGCTCTGGATCCCAAGTCTCCCGGAAGTTCTGGGAGTCTCACTGAAGTGAATGTGGGCTCCCTGATGCTTGCAAACACTTCAGGAACTCCTGGATTCGGGAGAGGTGGGATCCATCAGAGCCAGAGGGCATGCTCGGTTTAAGCCAACCATTCACCTCGATCACCTCCGCCAGCCATCCATTCGCTATTAACGAAGATGGGTGGCAGGCAGCTTCATACTTAGTAACAACTGCAATCATTCTACAGCAGAACACCCTGACCTGAGGGGTAGCCTGACTGTGTTAAGAGGACCTGGAAGGATTTTAAATGTTTACCGGTACAGTAAAATTTTCTTCCTTGCGTTATATTCGAGTCTTGCGTATTCTCTCATTTCCATAATAAATCTCTATACATCGCGTTATATTCGTGCCGTGCTACACTCGAGTATCTACGGTATGTTGTTTAACTTGATATTCATACATATGAGAAGTGGATTAATACTTGGGCAAGGATTTAATAGGGTGCTGCCTGGAGCACACGATTTACATTTCTGCTTTACATTTACGGTTCTGTTGTAGCATGTCAAGAGTTTAAGGTGTTGTTCTAAATACACATAACATTAACTGAGCACAATAGCAAAATAAGGAAAGCGCTATTGTTATCATTATTAAAAATAAAGCAGTGCAGGTAATGGCAGAAACACTTTAAAACACCTTTAGCTGGAATCGCTACTACTAATTGGTTGACTCCATTCACTAAATGGCGAGTTACTACAGACAAAGAAACTCGGCTGTTATCGGAAAGCTTCACTTGTCAGGATCGGCTTGGCTAGTCATGTAAGGAAGCTTTAGCGATTCAGCCAATATTTCTTTATGTGATTTATCTGAGCCAACTCTTGACATGTTAAACTCAGTGACTACAGCTCAGATGCTCTTGTCGGGCACAACTCAGCATATCCTCTGATTGTGTTCTGTTTCGCATGGAGCTACAGTGGTGAGTGCAAATAACAATCTTTTTTCTTGTTCTGTTTTATACATGGAGCAGGCTGGATACTTCTGATATACGCAGCCACCTTGTTAGAGAATAGGCGCAAAACAGTTTTTACTGCACATATATATTTTTTAGTGTCCCCAGCCAAATCATTGTTGCTGCTGCCTCTTTCTGTGTTTTTCTTTTTAATCCCAAAGTGGAATTGTTCCTGGTGAGGGTATAAATGTAGACCCACGTGTCTCTCCCATGACTGATAAGCAGCATGAGGATATGTGGTTGCTTAGAAAGCAGCTCTTGGTTTCATTAGGCAGGAACCACCTGACCAGAGGTGCCATGACCTGGCAGGTGAGCTTACATTTTAAAGGCCATTCAAGTAAACCAAAATCTCTAATTGTCTTTTGTTTCACCTGGAGCTACAGTGGTGAGCGCAAATGATAACCTTTTTTCTCGTTATTTTTTAAACATGAAGCAGGCTGGATACGTCTAGTCTACGCAGCTGCCCCGATAGGGAATATGTGTGAAACCGTTTTTTCCTGCACAACTCAGCATATAGCTAATCGAAACCACAGTATAGCCAGATCGCTCTGGTCATATTTTATACGGTGCTTGGTCACGTAATGAAGCATCTGAATGGAGAGGACATTCGCTCTAAAACGAGGAATTTACTGCATTGCCGAGTCCCATGAAAAGTTGAAGATGTATAATTAGTATGTCAGCCGTGTGCCAAGAAAAGAAATAATGAAAATAGAAGTCTGGCAAAATCTACCCTCCAAAAAAATGACACATTGCTTTGAGTTATGAATTTATTAGTGAATTAGATGACATGAGGACTGGTAATCTAGGATATGTGATGTCATGATACGGTAAAGGAATTTTAACATTGTATTCCATTCAATTTTATTCTAACATAGCTCATGGCTCTTAAAATGAATACGTAAGGCTATAATACACTTTATCAACAAACTTAGAAAATTCTCCGCCACCCACACGGATGTTTATTATGCAAAGACTGAATACTTTCTGCACCGTGGTAGTATTTTTACTACTTTGCACAGGGACTGCTTCTAAAAAGACACATAAAAGATAATAGTTCATAATCTGCTATGTAAGATGTAACTATAACGCTATAGAGGTTATCCCCGAAGAATCGGTTTGTTGGCGTAGCAAAAAACCACTTTAATCAATAGTATTGCAGTGCCGAGAAAGGCCAGCACTTCTCAAAACATAAAACTAAAAAGCAAAAAGAGAAGCTGCAATGTGAAACGTCTCATCTACAGGGCCGGATTAAGGGTATCATGGGCCTGGTGCTGAGGATTTCGGTGGGCCTATTTTTAGATACTTAGGCAACCATCGATCCGCGTTGCTTTGCTTATCTGAAAGGATATTTACACCTTTTTTAAAAATTTACTTATAGCACTACAACGGAACATGATTTAGGCTGACCGTCCACTGGGTCCATATTCTGACGTCCAACGTGGTCGTCAGACTACGGACAACCTAGGTCGTACGATGGCAGACTTCCTGGGTTGTCTACTGCAAGTGACTATGGACAACCCAGGGTCCCAGCCAAATGCTGCCGGACTGACAGCCGAACGCCACTGAAGCCCGCTGGACTGCAGACAAAAACAATAAATGGAACTACACTATTCTTGTATTTAAACCAATAAAAATGCATTAAAATGTGTTTAAATGATAAAAAAGGTCCCATAAATAATAAAAATATCTGCTGCAGAAAAAAAAAATCATTCATAGGAGTGAAAGTGACCGAATGTGATGTGAATGGGGGCTATGCGTCATAGAGATTGATGAATGTGTGTGGCTGGAGTGAACTAGGAGTGGATTTGTGGCTGGGCGACTGACGTAGGAGTGCGTTAACAGAAGGGGTTATTCACTAAGCCCCGAACTTGCCACCGAACTGCACCGAACGGTGAATTTCACCCTATGGTGCAATTTCGTGTCAGTTCGTCTATTTACTAAACTGTCAGTTCGCCAAATACTGGCTCATTGACAGCGAAATACGGTGCAATTCGTCAAAATTCAACAATCTTCAGTGGCAGTGAAATTGTCCTATAGAGAAGTCATGAATAATATATTCACAGACGAGCGTATCGGAGCTCCACAGCAATAAAACTCACAGTAATGTGCAGTGTATGAGCGTATCACAGAGCTCCACAGCAATAAAACTCACAGTAATGTGTGCTGTATGTATAAGTAGTATCTCTCATTTCTGTGTACTCTTTCCCACCCCTGTCACACATCTTTGAGTCCTTTCCTCCGTCCGTCTCTCTCTCTGACTCCTCTGTGACTCATCTCTCATTCATTCCTCTATGTGACTCCTCTCACCCCTCTTTCTGTACTCCTCTCTCATCCCTCGCTCTCTCTGTACTCCTCTCTCATCCCTCGCTCTCTCTGTACTCCTCTCTCATCCCTCGCTCTCTCTGTACTCCTCTCTCATCCCTCGCTCTCTCTGTACTCCTCTCATCCCTCGCTCTCTCTGTACTCCTCTCTCATCCCTCGCTCTCTCTGTACTCCTCTCATCCCTCGCTCTCTCTGTACTCCTCTCTCATCCCTCGCTCTCTCTGTACTCCTCTCATCCCTCGCTCTCTCTGTACTCCTCTCATCCCTCGCTCTATCTGTACTCCTCTCTCATCCCTCGCTCGCTCTGTACTCCTCTCATCCCTCGCTCTCTCTGTACTCCACTCATCCCTCACTCTCTTTGTACTCCACTCATCCCTCTCTCTGTACTCCTCTCATCCCTCGCTCTCTCTGTACTCCACTCATCCCTCACTCTCTTTGTACTCCACTCATCTCTCTCTCTGTACTCCTCTCATCCTTCGCTCTCTGTACTCCTCCCTAATCCCTTGCTCTCTGTACGCATCCCATCCCTCACTCTTTCTGTACTCCTCTCTCATCCCTCACTCTCTCTGTACGCCTCTCTCATCTCTCGCTCTGTACTCCTCAATCATACCTCGCTCTCTCTCTGTACGCCTCTCATCCCTCGCTCTTTTTGTACGCCTCTCTCATCCCTCTCTCTGTACTCCTCTCATCCCTCTCTGTACTCCTCTCATCCCTCACTCTTTGTACTCCTCTCATCCCTGTGACTCCTGTCTCTGTGACTCCTCTTCCATTCCCCCTCTTTCACCCCCCTTTCAATCCCCCTCTTTCATTCCACCCCTCTCTTTCATCCCCCCCCCTCCTCTCTTTCATTCCTTCTCTTCTTCAATCCCCCCTCTCTCATTCATCCCCTCTCTCATTCATCCCCCTCTCTCTCTTTCATCCCCCCTCTTTCATCCCCTCTCTCTTTCATCCCCTCTCTCTCATCCCCCCTCTCTCATCCCCTCTCTTTCATCCCCCCTCTCTTTCTTTCATCACCTCCTCTCTTTCTTTCTTCACCTCCTCTCTCTTTCTTTCATCACCTCCTCTCTCTTTCTTTCATCACCTCCCCTCTCTCTTTCATCCCCTCTCTCTCTTTCATCCTCTCTCTCTTTCATCCCCTCTCTCTCTTTCATCCCCTCTCTTTCATCCCCTCTCTCATTCATCCCCTCTCTCATTCATCCCCCTCTCTCATTCATCCCCCTCTCTCATTCATCCCCTCTCATTCATCCCCTCTCATTCATCCCCTCTCTCTCATTCACCCCCCTCTTTCATCCCCTCTCTCTCTTTCATCCCCCTCTCTCTCATCCCCCCTCTCTCATCCCCTCTCTTTCATCCCCCCTCTCTTTCATCACCTCCTCTCTTTCTTTCTTCACCTCCTCTCTCTTTCTTTCATCACCTCCCCTCTCTCTTTCATCACCTCCTCTCTCTTTCATCACCTCCTCTCTCTCTCTTCATCACCTCCTCTCTCTCTCTTTCATCACCTCCTCTCTCTTCTTTCATCACCTCCTCTCTCTTTCATCACCTTCTCTCTCTTTCTTTCATCCCCCCTCTCTCTTTCATCACCTCCTCTTCTTTCTTTCATCCCCCCTCTCTCTCTGTGTCTGTGATCCCTCTTCCTGTCTGTGTCTTTACTGTCCCCCCTGCATGCTGCCCCCCCCTCCTTCCGAATGAGTTCAGAGGGAGAGCTGCGGGGTGGGGATAGGGGGTGAAGGTAAATTACAAAAAAAAAGCTGCCCGGGTGAATCATCAGCTGGGGAAGCTTACCTTTCTCCCTGGCTGCTGCTCAGCTGCTCGCCTTACCAGTCGCCTTCCTTCCACATGGCTGGAAACAGGAAGAGGTGCTGGAGGATGGGGAGGAGCCGTGTCTCACAGAGCAGCTGATGAGCGACACCTAGTGGCTGCTCTGCCCCAAAATACTCCTGCGCATTTTACAACACGGTGGGGCCGCTTGAGAGGATCGGCTTCATCACGCTGTGTGTGTGTGCTGTGTGTGTGTGCGCGTGTGGCAGATCTGTCGGACGGCCGGTGGCTCCTCTATTCTTGGGGCAGCTGTGGGCCTATTTAATGGAAGGGGCCTGGAGCTGCCGCTCCATCCGCCCCTACGTTAATCCGGCCCTGCTCATCTAGCTGTTTAGGTTTAGTTTTGAGAAGTGAAATAGCAGAGATTTTAGCCGGTTATTCAAACACCGGCAAACACTGACATTTAGCGGATAACCTCCTAAATCTGCATTACATATTTACATAACACATAATTATAAAATAACCTGGGAATCATTCATTGTCACAAAAGGGAAAAAAAACAGTGCTATGCCAACAGTATACATATGTACAGCTACCAGTGATGGCTAATCTTGGCTCCCCAGATGTTTTGTAACTGCACGCATTTCGATACGGTTAGTCTTGAGGTTGGCTGAGCATCATGGGACATGCAGTTGTTGAAACACCTGGAGCGCCAATGTTAGCAATCACTGTTACATATGGTGAATGGAGGGGAAAAAAAGATTACAAATACAAGCAAATTGATTTAGCATTTAAAAGTAGGCATATAGTGTTCTCGTGAGGCTAATGATTTATTCACTGAGGATCCATTACTTATCGAGGCTGCCCAGACCAGGCTTAAGGGAGCTCTGTGACCAAATCATTACATCCTGTTTATAATACACATCAAAGCTTTAGGTTTTAAAAGGACGCAGTGTTATAATATACTGCATCACTTAAATTACACATCTTGGCAAAGCTAAATGTAGTTGTCGTTTCTTTCAGGACACCTTTCTGCATTGTTATACACAGTGTGAATTTATGTACTGCTATTTGGAAAGCTTTCATCGCCCCCCTGTGTGTCAGCCAAGGGTAGAGCAGATAAAGAGAAAGATGCACATCACCATCTAGAGGAAGGTCTGAGTAAAAAATCACGTTCAGGTTACTTTATAGACAACGCTACAATGATTCAGAAAGTTACACTAGGGACCCTGTTACCCACTTGACAGTAAAATGGAGGCGGTAAGCAGGAAAATCTGCTCCATCTCCATCTTACTGTCCACATTCTGAAACAGGAGCTTTATTAACACCTAGCCCCAGAATGAAGCGAAAGCTGCCCTATACCAGCAGTGTCATTGCGCCCCGCCGTGAGTTTCAGCTTGTGGAGTCCAAAAGGACTCCATGGAGATTTGCTCTTCTTGGCCATGAGCTCTGCGCAAGGTTGCTCTCGCTAAATCACTCAGCACCGCGGCTGAATCGTGGAGATAGACTAGGAATTATTTGTTCCCAGTCTCACAACTCCCAGCAAGAGGAAGCGGTGGATCAGGCCGCCCTCTCCACCAAGGGACGAGAGGTGAGTATGGGTTTTAATGCAGGTTTTTTAGAGCGTGTTAAGTGATTTTGCAAATGCATAATCACTTAACATCAGCTTTTAGGAATCGGTATTTCACAGTGAAATACCATCTCTGGGTGTAAGCACAGGCTTCATTGGAATAGCCTGCGCTTCGACGCGGAGCTGCACATTAACGTCTCCTATAATAAGTATAGGCAATGTTAATATGCAAAATAATGGGTAGAGTCCTCGCGCTTACGCCAAGTGTCCAGTGAGTAATACTTCAAGATAATCTAGAAAACATAATAGGAGACATACATTGCGCAGTACATCCTTATGACACCTGGTTTCCAGAGAGAAAGTATTCAACTCACTTTTTTCTGAGCCCCATAAAGTCGGCTCTGGACTATATAGGCATATATCTGTGGATATGATCTCACCAGCCCGTCCTACCAGCAACCATCCGTGGTGATAACCTGGTCCATAGATGAAATATTGGATCCCTGGGATATGTCACAGACGAAAAGTCGGCAGGATAAAATAAAGTAAAATTTATTGCAGCACTAACGCGTTTCGACCTAATTGGTCTTTATCAAAGTGCAGAAAAATATACATAATACAATGCAGTGTACAACGTTCATTTATACAAAAAAGATAAGGGAAATAGGCGGTGTCAAGCCACAACCTCATTAACTTAATTGGTACTAACACACCCTACTTCCAATCATTTAGAGGCGCAGCACCAGCAAACATTCAATATACAAACGGGCGCATAATGATTACGTCCATCTACCTCGACCCCGCCCCTCTGAGCCATGGATCGCCATTTTGGAAGAGGGAAAATGGTGTCCACAATATAGCTTGCCCTCGCAACATTGATGGGCATTTAAAACAAGCTTATTTCCGGACGTTTTGGGGTCCCGAACCAGCGGGCTCCCACGTCCATGAGGTGATATCTTTCCCAGGTGTTCGTGGGCATAGCAGCGGCAGACATCCGGCATGTAGACAGGCGCATGGTGATTACATCACCATGTTCCAACTTCCGCCAGTCTGAACCGTCGAGCGCCATTTTTGAAGAGGGAAAGTGTTGTTGAAAGTACATCCTACCCTCACAATATCGCAGCCTATTAATTTCGACGGACGTTTAGCAATCTTGCTTGCGGCTGTTTTGAGTGCCAAGTCAGCAGGTCCCTGCGATATTGTGAGGGTAGGATGTACTTTCAACAACACTTTCCCTCTTCAAAAATGGCGCTCGACGGTTCAGACTGGCGGAAGTTGGAACATGGTGATGTAATCACCATGCACCTGTCTACATGCCGGATGTCTGCCGCTGCTATGCCCACGAACACCTGGGAAAGATATCACCTCATGGACGTGGGAGCCCGCTGGTTCGGGACCCCAAAAACGTCCGGAAATAAGCTTGTTTTAAATGCCCATCAATGTTGCGAGGGCAAGCTATATTGTGGACACCATTTTCCCTCTTCCAAAATGGCGATTGATGGCTCAGAGGGGCGGGGTCGAGGTAGATGGACGTAATCATTATGCGCCCGTTTGTATATTGAATGTTTGCTGGTGCTGCGCCTCTAAATGATTGGAAGTAGGGTGTGTTACTACCAATTAAGTTAATGAGGTTGTGGCTTGACACCGCCTATTTCCCTTATCTTTTTTGTATAAATGAACGTTGTACACTGCATTGTATTATGTATATTTTTCTGCACTTTGATAAAGACCAATTCGGTCGAAACGCGTTAGTGCTGCAATAAATTTTACTTATTTTATCCTGCCGACTTTTCGTCTGTGACATATCCCAGGGATCCAATATTTCATCTATGGACCAGGTTATCACCACGGATGGTTGCTGGTAGGACGGGCTGGTGAGATCATATCCACAGATATATGCCTATATAGTACAGAGCCGACTTTATGGGGCTCAGAAAAAAGTGAGTTGAATACTTTCTCTCTGGAAACCAGGTGTCATAAGGATGTACTGCGCAATGTATGTCTCCTATTATGTTTTCTAGATTATCTTGAAGTATTACTCACTGGACACTTGGCGTAAGCGCGAGGACTCTACCCATTATTTTATCCATTGACTATTCGCACTTGAGAGTGTGCGTTTGTGCCCTTGCTGCTACCCAAGACCGACCATCTACACATTATCTGCGCCATTTTTTCCACCTTATTGTTTTTTCAATGTTAATATACAGTACGCTCCCGCTGGGAATTGTACCACTCAAGTCGCAAGCTCATTTTGATAAGATAACTACAGCAGACTTTATGTATGTCCTACACCTCCTCCTTGGGAAAAATCGTTAACAGCTTTGGCTTTAATTACCACCTTTATGCTGATGATACTCAGATCTATCTCTCTACCCTTGACCTCTCTCCCCCTGTCCTTTTCAAAGTCAATGACTGTTTATCTGGCATCTCCACCTGGATGGCCTCTCACCACCTAAAGATCAACATGTCTAAGACTGAGCTCATACTAATTCCTCCCTCTAATGCCTCCCCACCTCATGACTTCTCTGTCGTGGTCGAGGGTATCACTATCTCCCCATCAAGCCAGGTTCGCTGCCTTGGAGTTACACTTGACCCTGCTTTTTCCTTCATTCCACACATCCAGTCTCTTTCCTCCTCCTGTCGCTACCAGTTGCGTAATATCTCCAGAATTCAGCCATTTCTTACCACTGACACCACAAAGCAACTCATCCATGCCTTTATAATCTCCCGACTCGACTATTGTAATAATCTTCTAGTTGGCCTCCCTCTCTCTCTCCAGGCTCTCCCCCCTACAATCCATTCTAAAACACCTCTGCCAGGCTCATCCACCTCACCCATCGCTCTGTGTTTGCTGCTCCCCATCCACTGCAGAATTAAATTCAAAATCCTTACCCTGACCTACAAAGCTCTCACTAACTCAGCTCCCCACTACCTGTCCTCATTAATCACCAAAAACGCTCTCCCTCACACGGTCAGACTTTCCCCTAGTTTCCCTTCCTTAAGACATTCTTATTTAGGGAAGCCTCAGTGATACACCCCACTGCCCCAACCAGTCCATCACGCTCACCTTGCAGTCCATCACTCTCACCTTGCAGTCCTCTCCTCCTGTTTCCACCCCCAACCCGTCTAGATTGTGAGTTCCCACAGGAATAGGGCCCTCGTTTCCTCCTGTACTGGTTTATCAAGTATTGTTCAGCCTCCATGTATTGTAACCCTGTCCATATTGTGCCCATTGTTCAGCGCTGCGGAATATGCTGGCACTACATAAATAAAGTATAATAATAATAATGTAGAAACATAGAAAAATGTCGGCAGATAAGAACCTTTCGGCCCATCTAGTCTGCCCAATTACATGGATACTTTACCTGGATTTATCTTTTGTTTAGGATAGCCTTATGCCTATCCTATGCTTGCTTAAATTCAATTACTGTTTTGGCCTCTGCCACTTCAACTGGAAGACTGTTCCATTTATCCACCACCCTCTCAGTAAAATAATGCTTTCTGATGTTACTTTTAAACCTTTGCCCCTCTAATCTAAGACTATGTCCTCTTGTTTTGCTACTTTGTTTCCTTTTAAATATACTCCCTTCCTCTACCTTGTGGATTCCCTTTACGTATTTAAATGTTTCTATCATATCTCCTCTGTCTCGTCTTTTTCCAAGCTGTACATGTTAAGATCATTAAGCCTTTCCTGGTAACTTTTCTCCTTCAAGCCGTACACCGTTTTAGTAGCCCTTCTCTGAACTCTCTCTAAGATGTCTATATCCTTCTGGAGATACGGTCTCCAGTACTGCACACAGTACTCCAAGTGAGGTCTCACCAGTGCTCTGTACAGTGGCATGAGCACTTCCCTTTTCCTACTGCTAATACCTCTCCCTACACAACCAAGCATTCTGCTAGCATTTCCTGCTGCTCTATTACATTGACTACTTACCTTTAGATCCTCTGAAATAATAACCCCTAAATCCCTTTCCTCAGATGTTGAGGATAGGACTGTATCAAATATTCTATATTCAGCCCTTGGGTTTTTACGTCCCAGGTGCATTATCTTGCACTTATCCACATTAAAACTCAATTGCCACAGCTCCGACCATTTTTTTAGTTTACCTAAATCATTTGTCATTTGGCTGATCCCTCCAGGAACGTCAACCCTGTTACAAATCTTTGTGTCATCAGCAAAAAGACATACTTTTCCATTAATACCTTCTGCAATATCACTAATAAAAATATTAAATAGAATGGGTCCAAGTACTGACCCCTGATGTACCCCACTGGTAACAAGACCTTGCGCCGAATAAACTCCATTTACCACAACCCTCTGTTGCCTGTCACTCAGCCACTGCCTAATCCATTCAACAATATTGGAATCCAAGCTCAAAGATTGCAATTTATTGATAAGCCTTCTATGTGGAACAGTATCAAAGCCTTACTGAAATCTAAATAAGCAATGTCTACTGCACCACCTGTGTCTATTATTTTTGTTACCCAATCAAAAAAATCAATAAGATTAGTTTGGCATGATCTCCCTGAGGTAAACCCATGTTGTTTCTGATCCTGTAATCTATGTGTTTTTTTGATGTTCAACAATCCTTTCCTTTAACATGGTTTCCATTAATTTCCCCACTACTGACGTAAGACTAACTGGCCTATAGTTCCCAGATTCCTCCCTACTACCCTTCTTGTGAATGGGCACAACATTTATAGTGTCTCCTGCAATTATCTTATCGACAACAATAGAATAGGGCCCTAAGAGGGTTATTCACTATCCACTGTTTCATTAAATAATTGTGGCTTAAGTTCAGTGAACATTGGTAGTCAACTACGGCGAAACTATGTTGAATTTGCGGTTTAGGGAACTTCCACCTACGTTTTCACTATTCATTTCACCTTAGCTTTTGACAAAAGTAGGTTTCAATGGGCTTTCCACCAGAGTTTGCAAAGGAAATTTATAGAGATTGCGACGATGCCTCAACATTATTGAAGAATATTCACCGTTATTGCAAACACCAGTGAAACAACAATAAATAGGTAATAACTGCAATTTATAATTTTTACATAATAACAACTCTGGTACTATTGCTTACTGTTGTTTGACAATGTTTCATGAAACCTCCTTTGGCAGCATTTGAATTTGACTCAGGATCACCAAATTTTACCCTAGTTTTAACAAAAGTTGATTTTCAAAGTTCTTTGCAATAATGGTGAACAACGGTGCTTAGTGAATAAAACCCGTAATAATACATCCTCAGCCGGAAATAAGTGGTGATACTGCTATGGATACACAGAAAGAAAAATCCCCCCCCCATTAAGACATGAAAATGACATCACAGTATGTGCATTTCATTTCCTACATCTCCTGAATGCAGACATTATTATCATGAGACAAAAAATGAGGGTTTCACTGGTGAAAATATAACCCTTGTATTTCACGTCTATATGCATTAAAAGTACACTATGCCCCATTAGTTTTTCTTTTGCACCCCATCACAAAACTGTATGTCACTTATTGTTATCCTATAGGTTTTTTGTAATTCATTAAATGAATGATCTTATTCCTCATATTTCATGATGACCCATGACAAGCTCATATATACAAACTAAAATTCAATCTAAAAATCTCCTGTACAATAGTCCCCTGAAAGCTACAGATTAATAAATCACGTGTCACATACTGGCATATACAGTATCAGAGTAAGAAAGCTCATTAGGAGTAGAACACCCTGCATATGTAAGCTGGTGAGGAGGCTTTGTGGTCTAGCAGGGGTTTCTCTCATCTGTTACTTTGTATTCATTATTTAGTTCTCGATGTTCCTTCCATGTTACATGAAATGACGTGTTTCTTAGACTTGCAAACACAAGATGTTGTATATGTACTTTTCTAATTGCAATAACATCCTTTCTACTGCACTTACTATCGGGCTGAAATGTCATCAAATAACTAGGTTGGCAAACAGTAAACCTCCAACACATACTGGAATACAATTCAAAGCAAACGAGAAAAAAAGGAGGGACAAATGGAAAGGTTTCTGGCAATGAAAAATGAGTAGTGAGGAACGGAGCCAGCTCATAAAAAAAATGGATCGTTTTAGAAAAGGGTCAGATCCTTGGCCTTACAGATGTTTTGGAACTACATCCCCCATGATGCTCAGCACTCAGTAGTTTAGCTCAGGGGTCAGGAAACATGGCCATGATGTTTTGGGAATTACATCTCCCATGATGTTCAGTCACCCATTAGGCTGACTGAGCCACGTGAGAAATGTAGTTCCCAAAACATCAGGGAGCCATGTTTGCTGACCCCTGGGTTAGCTGAATCTCCAGGGAAAATGTAGCTCCAACATATCTGAGGTAAAGGTTGCTAAGACTATAGCGTTAATGATTGTGCCATATAAATCTCTTGTAACGTCAAAATGTTAAAAATGGCAAATATCATTGAATGTCACTTGAAAATCCAGCCCTTGATTGGGATTATGAATTGTGTTTAATGACCGATGGTAAATACTAACCTTTACTAGTTAAATGGTCTTTGTCCTCGGCAGGCGCGTTACCATTTGATGCATTCCTACCTGCAAGGTATAACGAATCATTGTGAGATGTTGTGTCTCAATGCTCAATAACACATACTATGCCAGGATAATGTTTGATGATCAGACCAGTTACAGGCAAATATATCAATTTGAATATAAACCACCACAAGGCTAACTAGAGAGACAACACAAGAACTGCATTGTTGTTCAGTCGCGTCTTGTTTGTTGAAGAAAACATTAATGGACAAGAATAGACTCACTTTTATTAATTTGATGGAAACAACCAGTTCAGAGTGATTTCTATACATTAGATCGTATTAAACTAGAAGACATTCACTAAATAGTAAATGTGTGAACAACAGAATTGCAAATTTTAATCGTAAATAGTAGAGTTATAAAGAAAATTGAAATTACGGTCTCTGAGACAAAAATGTGCATTTCCCTTGCAAATCTTCACCATTTCACTGCTCGATGAATGACTATTTTAGATATAGCAGTGGGATGATATAATCTGATATTATTATTCATTTATTTATTTATTCACGGTACAGGGTTACAGTAAGCTAGGGTAGTATATAGTCATACAGATGAGGCAGAGATGGCCCTGCTCTCTAAGGAGCTTACATTTTAATGTCATCTGTAGCAAGATGTGATCGTATACAAGAGTGGGAGTTCTAGACTTTGATTAATTAGCTGTTAAAAAGCAAGATCTCGTTGCCTGCTGTTATTGATTTATCTGACACGCCACATTGGAGCTCTTCCCCCATTCTAATGTGTGTATCACAGTGCCGGAATTGTTTTGCTTGTGATATGATTGTGCTTGTAAAATCTTAATAAAAACTTAGTTTAAATAAAAAGCAGGATCTAACGGTGGTAAGTTTTGGGATCAGTAATTTTGCTAATACCAACCAAAATGTTTAAGTTGTTATTATTATTTTTTTAAAAAAAAATCAAGGTTGTTCTTAAAGTGAACCTGTCATGGTCACGTTCATATCGGCTCATTACGGAATTAAATTTCACCTGCGTGTTATGTTAGATACACATCCAGGAAAACTAAAGGTTTTATGTAATTTCCTATTAAATAACTACCCCTCCCCCATCTAACACTCCCTTATGTCAGCAGGCCAGCAGTAGTGTGAATGGGGAGGAGAGCCACCCTGCAGCCTGAACTGACTGTGCAGCCAGTGTGAGACCTTCATCACAGAAGGTCGAGTGCACAATTTCTCTCCACAGTTCCTCCTAGCCTCAGAGCAGCGCAATGGCATAATCGGACATTGTATAAAGGGGAGTTGTGGTGCAGAATAATTCCTCAGACCATGAGATACTGCACTGTTCTTTATGATATGTCAACAGTGCTGAACTGTTGACTACAGTCTCCTTTAAATATGTCAATGCCTGGGGTGTTACACCGATTACACCACTGAATTAACTTGCAAAACTGGTCTGTAATTGTGATATTTTGCGGGATGCAAATGCTGAAAAGGGGAAATTCAGATGATAATGGAACATCAATGTGTTAATTAGTTTGAACATGTGACTGAATTTGAGTCCACAAAGCATTTATTAATGGACAGTCCCATCGGCAGTGATATAAATCTGCCAGTTACACAATAGGGAGGCTAGAGAGGATAGTCAGAGGATATGATCAGTAATGATTTTGGACAATGTCTTCTTCATTGTGAGAGCACATTAGTCTTTGGGGCTATTTGTACGTGGTTGCAGAGGTAAGGATAACACGTGCACTTTTACTGAATACAATTTACAAGTATACAGGGTAATCCAGACGTGGACCTTTGCTCGAGGTGCCTAGAGGGGTGTCAGCTATACCCTCCTGACGAGGCCCAAGAAGGCCGAAACGATCGTCGGGGGTTGCTGCACCTCTCGTGCAGGGATGACGTCCTTGGCAGTCAGCACTGGCCACTCTTTCTGGGTGAGAGCAGACTGATTTGCATATGGAAAATTCATCCCTGTAATGGCACAATCAATCTAAAGTCTTGTGAGACCTGAGCGGGCACCCACCGTAGAGCAGGCCACTAGTGCTGTTGCTTGTTCTCAGGACCCTCACAAACCCCTTTTTTCCGCACTTTTACTGAAACTCTGCCATGGCATAGTAAACCCACCTTCTGAACATACAAACTGTAAACGTTCCATCATTTTATACATCATCTTATATAAGCAGAAGACTAATTAAAAGAGGTCTTTGAAATGAACAGAAACACATGTCTCTGTAACCTACTTGACTTTACTGTGGCTCTGGTTTTGGCGGGTGAGGTCACGGCTGTTATGAAGTTACTTAATGCTGTCCCTTTCATGGTCACTTTCTGTACATCGGGTGATTTCTGAGTCCATTCTGACAGTAGATTCTTAAAAAAACAAACCAGGAGAATAAATTTCAAACTGATTTTTGAAAACAGCACGAACGAGCCCTTAACTGAGCAAGCCACACTGTCACACCTACCTTACTCTCACCCAGCTGTTTGGATAACTCTTCCACACACAGTGTCGGTGGAGATGCTGGGATTCGTTCATTGACTGACAAGAACCAGTGTTTCAAGGACTGCACCAAAGCCTTAAACGTGTCCAACTCACTCTGACAGGAAGATACATCCTCCTCCCTGAAAGGAACACGTTCACAGCTGTAAAGTAGTGTACACTCTAAAACATAATCATATGTATTGATAATAGATTTATTTATAAAGTATTTTACCAGGAAGGATATAATAAATGCCATCAATACACTACATAAATAAGGGACTTGGTTCCAATATTCATATTAAATGAAGACCAATTAACTACACCATTACATTTTGTGGATAACTAAGATGTTACTTATAGGGGGTCTAGTTACTAGTAGGTGAGCTACTCTTAGTAATTACAGTCGACTTGCATTTGCTTTTCAGTTGAATAATTGTATTAAGCATCACCGTAGATATCTTATCTTCCTCCTTAATATGTAAGCTTTTTTGGGGTCTATCAAATGTTATAACAGCAAAACACAAGGCATCTCGTTCTGCAACATTTTATTTTTCTGGTTACATTACACGAATGCATCACAAACACTGATTTGTAGAATAATTTTGCTCTCTAGCCTAAAATAGAGACATGCTGTTGTCAATGGAATAAGCAGCCACTGATTGCTCTCTTGGGTATGTGTATTAGGGGCAGCGTCATCACTGGAGCAGAGATATGTAGTGAAATACTATCAGGTATATTCGGGTATATTCAAAAAAAGGTGAAACTCAAGAGAATTGGCAGGAGAAGTGAAAAATCTAGGTCAAAATAGCCAAACCAGCAACATTCTCCCATTTATCTCATTTTCCAAATCGACTATTTGGTCTAGATCAGTGATGGCGAGCCTATGGCACGCGTGCCACGGCTGGCACGCAGGGCCATCTTTGCTGGTACGCGAGCCATAGGTTCAGCAGAGATTTTTTTTCAGGGATCGGCAAGTTGACTTCCCCATTTGGTCTTACACTGCGCTTGCCCAGCTCACAACGGGTGGGAGACACAGATCCAGGAAGGAGGGGCGTGGACACAGACTCAGAACAGAGGGGGGTCGAGAACAGTAAGAAGCACCGGACGGAGAATGAGTGCGGGGGTGGGGTGGGGGGGCACTGCCTGCCGACAGAGCTCTGGCCATGGTGTGTGTCACCCTCTGCTCCATCAGGATTTGCTGTCACTCCATCTGCAGTCTGCATGAAGCGAGGGGGGGGGGTTGCATTGCTCACTCCCTGCCACCTTTCCTTATCCCCCCCTTTTCTTCCCCCTCCCTCTGTCTTCACCTCTCTCTCTCCTTTCTGTCTCTTTTTCTGTCTCTTTCTCTCTGTCTGCCTTGCTGACCCTGTCTCTTTCTCTCTGCCTGTCTCTTTCTGTCTCTTTCTGTCTTTCTCCCTGTCTCTTCTCTTTCTCTTTCTTTCTGTCTCTTTCTGTTTCTCTTTCTCTTTGCCAGTCTCTCTGTCTCTTTCTCTGTCTCTCTCTCTGCCTGTCTGTCTTTCTCTGTCTCTTTGTCTCTGTCTTTCTGTCTCTTTCTTTCTCTGTCTCTTTCTTTCTGTCTTTCTCTCTGTCTCTTTCTTTCTCTGTCCCTTTCTCTGTCTCTTTGACTCTGTCTTTCTCTCTCTGCCTGTCTCTTTCTCTCTGCCAGTTTCTTGATCTCTGTCTTTTTGTCTCTGTCTTTCTCTCTCTGTCTCTTTCTTTCTCTCTGTCTCCTTTCTATTTCTTTCTCTCTTTCTGTCTCTTTCTCTCAGTCTCCTCTTCTCTCTGTCTCTTTCTGTCTCCTCTCTCTGTCGCCTTCTCTCCGTCTCTTACTCTGTCTCCTTCTCTCCCTGTCTCCGTCTCCTTCTCTCCCTGTCTCCGTCTCCTTCTCTCCCTGTCTCCGTCTCCTTCTCTCCCGTCTCCGTCTCCTTCTCTCCCTGTCTCCGTCTCCTTCTCTCCCTGTCTCTGTCTTTTTCTATGTCTCTTTCTTTCTCCTTCTGTCTCCTTCTCGGTCTTTGTCTCTCTCTCTCTGTCTCCTTCTCTCCCTGTCTCCTCTCTCTGCCTCCTGTCTCCTTCTCTCTCTGTCTCCTTCTCTCTTTTTCGTTATCTGTCTCCTTCGCTCTCCTTTCCTTTTCTCTCCCTTTCCTTCCCTCCCTCTTCTTTCCCCCTCCTTTTCTCCACTTCTGCCCATCTCTCTCGTTTACTACCTTTCCTCCTTTCTTCCTCTCTCCCCCTCTCCCCCTTTCTTCCTCCCTCCCTCTCCTTTATTCCTCCTTCCATCTCCCTCTTTCTTCCTCCCTCCCTCTCCCCCTTTCTTCCTCCATCCCTCTCCCCCTTTCTTCCTCCATCTCTCTCCCCCTTTCTTCCTCCCTCCCTCTCCCCCTTTCTTCCTCCATCCCTCTCCCCCTTTCTTCCTCCATCCCTCTCCCCCTTTCTTCCTCCATCCCTCTCCCCATTTCTTCCTCTCTCCCCCTCCCCATTTCTTCCTCCCTCCCTCTCCCCATTTCTTCCTCTCTCCCCCTCCCCATTTATTCCTCCCTACCTCTCCCCAATTTCTTTCTTCCTCCCTCCCCCCAATTTCTTTCTTCCTCCCCCATTTCTTTCTTCCTCCCCCATTTCTTTCTTCCTCCCTCTCCCCCATTTCTTTCTTCTTCCTCTCCACCCCCCATTTCTTTCTTCCTCCCTCTCCCCCATTTCTTTCTTCTTCCCTCTCCACCCCCCATTTCTTTCTTCCTCCCTCTCTCCCCATTTCTTTCTTCTTCCCTCTCCACCCCCCATTTCTTTCTTCCTCCCTCTCTCCCCCATTTCTTTCTTCCTCCCTCTCTCCCCCCATTTCTTTCTTCCTCCCTCTCCACCCCCCCATTTCTTTCTTCCTCCATTTCTTTCTCCTTCTGCAGCGACAGATATATATATATTAGGGCTGTGTAGGCATATGTATAGTGGTTTGAGTCCAATTAAACTAATTACAGGGTTGGCACGTAGAGCCACATAAGTTGGTTTAGCGATCCAGTTTGGGCACTCCGGCTCAAAAAGGTTTGCCATCCCTGGTCTAGATTGTTCTCTTCTCCTGAATAATGGTAAAGATACATCATTTTGCTGTTGTACGCATGAAATACTTGCTTACTTTGCCTTAACGGTGTCTTCAAGATCTCTAAACTTTCTCAACAAGGTGTTTAATTTTTCCACAGCCAGTGCTTTGTCTCCAGGGACACCGTGCACACATAAATCGTCAACGAGTCTCTGCAACTCTTCCAGGCTTTGCTTATGCTTCGATAACTGAGTACGTGTTTCCTTTGGTTTTCATAAAGACACACATTAATATTAATTATGTCTGTTTTCTTATTAACAATAATAATATTAGGTACTTCAATAATAATGATAATACTAACAGGGTTATTCATAAAGAATCAAAAAGTCACCGTACCATCAGTGACTTTTCGTTCCCTGCACTTCGGGGCGATCCGGTGATCCTATTTCGCCGACCCTGCGGTATATTCAGCAAGAACCGCAGGGCCCCCGTAGTGCAGGGAAAAACCCACCGCAAACCCGCCGAACACTTGCCGCAAACCCGCCGAACACTCACCGAAACCCACAGAAAACAGCTGGATTAACCCCGCCGAACACGCCAGAGAAACCCAACTAGCTGCTGATCACAGCGCAGAGCAGCCGCCGGAAAAACCGGACGGCAGACGAATGAAGTGAAAAAAATAAATAAAACAATACGCTTGAAAGTTTGAAATTTGAAACGCTATTTGCAAAACAAAAAAACTACTGAACGAAACAGCAGTGCCTGGAATTTAAATATAAGGTCCAATGAATGTTAATAAAAAGGTCTGCTACATATAAAGAAAAGACGATTAAAAAAAAAAAAGGGGAAAATGGTTTTGCCAAAAAAATTTGAAAAATTGCCTAACAGATCCTAAAAAATCTATAAATATACTTTTTACTGCAGAATATAATAATAAATGGTTTATTAGATATTGAATTAAAACGGGAATATTTTTAACATTGAAGCCTATGGGATTCGCCTGAATACATTTGTCGAATTAAACCACCGAACAGCAGGGCATTTCGGCAACTTTTCACTGCTGTTTTGTGTTCTCTGAATAGCCAAAGCATTGCTTCTCTATGGGGATTTCACTGCCCTCGAACAGGCACCGAACAGGCACCGTATGTGCAGGCAATTCGCCAGCATTTGGCGAACTGCCTGCTCTCTGGATAGCCGAATGGCCAGGAAAGGTAACCGTACATTGAATTTCACTGTTCGGTTACCTTTTGCCAGCAATTCGGGTGTCTCTGAATAACCCCCTAAGTGTTTATTCTACTCACACCCTTGTTCACTAAGGTAAATAATGCCCAAACATGGGCCATATTACAATGTTGGTGCTAACTTAACCAGAGCTGTTGTAAACTGAAAACCTCCATAGGCTATAATGGCTCTGGGAAGTTTACAACAGTTTTGGTTAAGTTAGCACCAACTATGTAATATGGTTTAAAGTTTACAACTGCTCTGGTTAAGTTAGCACCAACATTGTAATATGGTTTTAAGTTTACAACTGCTCTGGTTAAGTTAGCACCAAGTATGTAATATGGCCCCATGTTTTCAAATAAAATTATTTAAATTTAAATAAAGTTCTGCAAAACCAAGAAATAATGAAATACTTTCACAGAAATGGAAGATACAGTCTATGCATCCCGACCACTTTAGCTAATTCAAGTGGTCAGACAGTGTTAAGCAGAGGAGTTTCCTCTGCCCGCACAGCTGTCACTCAGTAGACTAGATATAGAACACCCCGCCTGCCAATGCAGTAATCGACCTGCTACCACTAGGACCAGAATATGTACATAATCAGTAAAAAGGATTCTGCGTTCCCATAACAATTTTTCTACCACCATCAAATTGGCAACGTTTTAACCATTCAGAACTTTATTCAGCTTTATAAGAGACCTTAACGGTTGAAACGTTGCCATTCGATGGTGGAGTAAATACTGAAATGCATTATTGTGGAAACCTCCCTTTGTAATTCTGGATGAATCTGGTGTGATGTTTTGTATTTTTTTTTTTGAGAAAGGATTTTACCAGGAAGGATACATTGAGATTTCTCTCGTTTTCAAGTATGTCCTGGGTGGCGAGTATGTACCGTTAGGTGTCTTGCCCAAGGACACTTACTGGAGAGGTGCTCCTGGGGATCGAACCCATGTCTCCACAGGCTCTCTCCGCGCAGAGCAGTGATGTTACCTCTACTATTAGTTCCAGTCACTTATAAAAATAAAAGGAATGCAATGAATGCATAACTATAAACATGAATAGGAGACAACATTACCTGCATGTATTGAGACAGTTCTGCCACATCCTTCCCAGGGCCATCTGCATCCTTAAAATCTTGGACCTTTTTGTCTAGGAACGATTGAGTGTCTCCTGAGAGCTTGTCAAACAGTTCCACTTTGGTCTTCAGTCCTTCCATTAGGGTGATGCGCTGCTTGGTGTTTTCACCAGCTTTGGAAAACCGCTGGGATAATTCACTCATGTTGGTTTGTAAGGAAGATGCTGTGGACTTGTCTGCAGTCTCTATGAACTTATTTACTTTTTCATTCATTGCATAGATGCTACTTTGGCGGTTTGATATGTCGTGTTCTAGCATCTGGGAAAAATATGACATATCTACTAAGAACAGACATCATTTTCAGACAAGTGTTTAACGCAGTACAAATAATTGCGCTTATCCTAGAAACATGAAGTCATGTAATTTGATTGGTCACAGAGACCAGAGTGTCCTCACTCCTCTACCCCCTCTGTTAAGAGTCTTGGAGGGCTAATTCAGTAGGCCATTAGCTCTGCCCAGAAGCTGAGATCAGCCTGCACTGATCTCAGATTCCTGGTTGAGCTTCCAGATACAAAACTCTTTCAGGACTTATCCCCAGCCAATGTTTTTCAATGTGTATGCTTTGTGAGTAATTGGATTTGACGGACAACAATTGGTCATGTGGCACTTACGGCTTGAGATGTTTAGTCCCTCTATTTTCCCTTAACCCTAGAAGATAATAAAGCTCTTATTGACAAAAGAAATCAGAGTCCCACTGTTTTTAATTATTGTTCAGTAATACCCAGTCTGATTTCTGCTACATCACCACACAGAGAGAAGGCCTCATCATAACAAATCTGTCACAGGCAGGGACTATGTGCGGGGCTCACGTTATGAAATATTAAGGGGTATGTGCATGAACTCCAGCAGCTGTGAGACTTTGAGAAAGAAAAAAGAAAAACTTTTGTTATCAGTGAGCTTCAAAGGACGTGGCCTAATCACCGGTTCCTGACTTTTCAAATATGTTCCTTGAAGCTGCCGAGGTGTGAAAGTCTTGTTCTTTGATCAGCCAAGGAGATGGCTGATAGGAATGGGTTTCTCAATTCACACCTTGACAGCATCTGGTCAAGTACAAGTGGAGAATAGACACCGTCAATGGCCTGCATGGAGATAGGCTTACACAAATTAAAACCAGAAAAGCAACCCTTTTGTTTTCCTAGTTCTATTCTAAAATATGAAATAAAATCCCATACATAAGTATAGATGATTCATGCTATATATTTTTGCAAACACAAGAATTTGACCTGCAAAATGATATCCGACATGATGATACTGGAGGAAGGGAACCATTCTCGGGAAATGCAGCCCTATCATGTGAGATGTCTAATGAATGAGGACAATTTTACGATTCCAAAAATGTATAAAATATTCCAATGGTATATATATCTCTGGAGATTATTCACATATTGTTCATTTCATATACTACAAAGGTTAAAAGGTGACATGGGAGGTCAAGGGGGCGATCGTGACACTCCTATTGTACCGTCCAGAAATCAAAGCAAGAAGAACTGTATAAAGTATGAGATACATGAGAGGGGCTATGTGTTTCACTTGGGGGTCAATCTAATTGCAGTGAACTCAGTTTTTCTACCAGCAGCCTCCCTGGGAGAGATTCCTCAATTTGAGCCGTGTGTGAGTAACATAGGGTTCCTGTTATTTTTTAACCTGTTTATTTTCTATTTGTGGCTGTAAATATTTGTACCATCTCTTTTTATCCTGTGTAGCCTGTGTATGCACTGTGACTATTTTTCATGTCATAATAAATATTCCTTTATTAAGCTCTGCCTTTGTCTGATAAGAATCCTGTTAAATGAATAGACATTCTTCCTAATAGCCTTGAGGACTTGTGAGTATCTACAAGATCTATTAAATTGGGTTTGGTGAGGTCGGTCTAGTAAACTGTGCTTTTGTGGGATTAATTGGACGGGGCGTTTCAAGTCACCTCTGTTTAATATTTGGTGAAAGACTTGTGGTGGCAGCATAGAACTATTGTTTTCTATTTCATTATATGTAGTGTGGTTATTTAGTCATTAGTTTTGGGCCCATTGTTGACAAATAGTGATTACTAACACTTTTACCCAGCATGCAGCAGGATGATGGCACTGAATGATATCAACTAGATCCTGGCTTAAGGAGTGTAACAAGCAGATACAATATTTGAATGATTGTCTCTGATGCATAGTAATAATTTGAGATTTCTGTTCCCCTAATGATAAGCCAAGTGAAATCTGTGCAAGAGGTTTTACTTACATTATTTTTTGAAATAATATCCTGAATAGCAGAGGAGTTCAGAGGCACTTGCTGCTGCTCTTTCAAATCCTTTTCCACTCCACCCATCCAGTTGAGCATTTCATTTAAACCGTCCTGAACACTTAGTGACCGAGTGAAGGTCATCTGAAGCCTCCCATTCCACTCATTCAAAGACTCCGATAAATTACTATGTTTTGCCACAATCTCATCTGCAATGAAAAGAAAAGCACATGGACATGAAGCTAGGCTCTGCCCAATTGACCCTATATGTGGAATAGGGCAAAGGATGCATACATACCAAGAGGCTTTTGTATTTCATCTTTATTCAGTAACAGACCTCCTTGGGTTTCAAGAATGACTTCTGCTGCCTTCTTGAGTTTTTCTACACCAGCCTGCTGGGATGATACCTGTTCACATAGCACCTGAAGAGGCAAAAGGTCAGTTATGCAGTAAATGTCAAACATCCAAAGTGAAGCACATACAAATATAGAAAGAGGTAGATCTATTTTCACTAAACTAATAAAGAAAAACAAATTCCATAGACTAGTTAAGTGCCATCTCATAGTCTGTCTTAGTTCTTTATGTTCAATATAATTAAATTCAATAATTTACAGAAAGAAAACAAATCTCTGCCCTATGAAAATCTGTGTTTTCAAAATTTACATTGATGGTACTCAACATGTTGGTAGTCGGCGCTGAGTAACAGAGTCTAGTAGAAGCCCCAGTAGGAGAAGAATTGTATGGCTTTGCCTGATCAGGAATTACTCAGACATCAGACAACTGAAGTTCAGCTGATTTCTGACAAGTAAATCAGCTGCAAGACAGCCAATATCAGTCAATCCAGAAGACCCTTGACAGTCTAGCTTGAACAGAAAGAGAAGCTGTCACGTGCACAATGTCAAGGGAGAGGCTGGCACTGGAGAGAAGGTGAAACGAGAGGTGGTGTAAAAAGGGAAGGGGCTCAGAAGAAGGAGTTGATATTTAAGTCCTCATATTCCATTCCCTCTCCCCAATGTTTACCTTAATGTATTCCTTAACTAGTGATTACCAGGAAAGAGAATTACATGGAACTTTAAGGCAAAAATGTCGATAAAGTGTCCATACCTTTGAACCTATACTCTGCAATTTGCTATTCAATATTTTTAATGCTGACCAGCATTGCAGTGTTTTGTTAACCTAAGTAGTGCTTTTGCTTTTGGCATGTGTCGAGTTAGAAGAGCAGGAAGTATTGAATGTGTGTACACTGCATGCATGCCAGGAGGTAACTGTATCAATGTGTAACTTACCTTTGTCTCCTCCTGCTGTCTCTGCAGATTCTTAGTGTCGGCAGCGATAGGCTCGGAGAGGCGCTTGTTGACAGCCGTTTCTGTCCTTTGCATGCCTGCCAGGAGCTCTGCTGAGGATTCTTTATAATGCTGATATTTGTCTACCAAATCCTTCAGGTTATTCCCAAGGACATTACACTAAGGAAACAAAGAATACAGCACGGTAAAGTAGATTACAAATGGTAGCCAATAATTTACAATGTCATACTGCCCATGATCCCAAGATCTACTTCATGGTAAATATTTTTGACTAATTTAATATCCTTCGTACCAAAAGCATTTTTATTTTTTTAAAGCTGTAAGGTATCTAATTTCTACAGCTGCCCGATCTTCATTATGTAG
This sequence comes from Leptobrachium leishanense, assembly GCA_009667805.1. NCBI lineage: Eukaryota > Metazoa > Chordata > Amphibia > Anura > Megophryidae > Leptobrachium > Leptobrachium leishanense. The sequence goes on from CM019066.1 coordinate 165,573,761, forward strand.
CCACACAATGGCCATGGAACGATTACAACCGTTGTCGTGCTCAATGCTGCTTTGGCTTGTGTGTGGGGGTTTATGCACCATAATTGTATGTGATAGCAACAATCCATTCTCCATGGTCAAGGGACGCAATAATGCAAATATAACACTGCACAGTGCTTGGTAACTTTCTGTTGCATTTATTGTCTGACTACGCCACAACATGGTCTCAGAATACTGTTAAGTGCATCAATCTCTGTTGTGTGGTCTCAGATGTCTTGCTGAGATCCGACTCTATTGTAGTTCCACTCTCTACTGCTGTTCTTCCTCCAGCCAAGAGTCCAAGGGCAAGGAGGCACACCCATGCATATTGGGTTCTTTTTTGCTTTCCTCCTTGTGAAACCTGAAGCACTTGAGGTTCTTAGGGTGCACCTGGAACCCCTTCACTACTAAATAGCTATCCATAATCCCCTGGCAGGACACAGTGTTTTTTTTTTTTAAACTACTTTATAATTAACTACACAGTGGAAAAACAGAGTTGGATCAAAATGAAAGAGCTATCCCAATAACATAGACATAAGGCATTATTTAACATTTTGTTTATAGGCTTAAAAAAACAAAAACAAAAGAACTGCACCATATATTAGTAGGTTTACTATGGAAAGAAGGCCACGTCACCCTAACGGGCTTGCCATTAGCACAGTACTAACCTTGGAGTGTAAAGACTTGAAGTTCTCAGCTGCTGTGTCGAGTTTGCTCTGGACGATATTGCAGGTTTCCAGTGTGCTAACATTATTGTTGTTTTCTGTGATATTGTCCTTATTGCGGGACTTAGCAGCATCTAATACTCTCTGACCTGATATGGTAATGTAACGCAGGTCTCCTTTATGGGAAATGACATCTTCGGAAAAGTTTTTTTGTCTGTTGAGCTTTTCCGTTATACCTGAGAAGTCTGCGGCCCCCGATTCCAAATGTTCTAGCTCCGCTTTAGACTCGTGAAGCCAGCTCTCAAACTCCGTGTAGTCTGCTGTGAATTTTTCTAGTTCCTCTTGCACAGTTTGTATAACCTTCATTTTTTGCTCGGAGTCAAACAGTGTTGTTTCATACTGCATCTTTAACTCAGCGATATCCTTCTGTAGCTTTTCCTTCTCTTCTGGAGCAAGATGGCGACCCTGCTTCTCCAACAAGGCCTGGGCAGATTGTGTGGCTATTATGACAGCCTGATGTTGAGATACAATTTTCTCATGCTGCGCCTGTCAATCAAGTGGTTTTATTAAATATTTTTTTTTCACTAACAGTTATTGCTATAAATGCAACACAGTTCTTACATTTCATTGTTTGAATTAAAAAGGGACACACAGATGCTCTGAATTGTATGTAAGCCTAATACAATTATATATATATATATATATCCTGATCTCTGCTAAAAATGTCATCTAGTATGGCATGGCATTGATTGAAGAGTTCTGTGTAAAAACAGACCCAGGATGCAACAAAGTGAGATAGATGCAATTTGCATGTCTTACCCAGAGTTCCTTGCTGCATATGGGGAATGTAGCACAGGAGCTCTGGGATGCAATTCTTTGAATTGCTGTGATGTGCAAATGGCTTTTGAAAGAATAAACCTTATTGGTTATTGCATGGAGGCTATTTATCTCATATTTTTCCTATCCACCACAACCCAAGTAAGCAATATATATATTAAAAGGTGTTCACTTATAGTTCATCAAATAGGGATTAAAACTATAACTATACCTGGACTAACCAAATAATTTAAACTATACATTTTGTCAGTCCTAAATTTGGCTCAATAGCCTGTTAAAATGTTAGATCAGGGGGTGCTATCTTCAGGTGCTTTTCCTGTTCTCTGTTATTTAGTTTGTGGTTACTAATGTGCTGGCAGTTAATGTAGAGCACTTGAACCACTTAGGACAGGGATGTCCAATCTCCGGCCCAAGGATGTTCCTGAACTACAACTCCCAGAAATCTCTGACTGCATTAGATGGACGGAGAAGCATGGGAGTTGTAGTTCAGGGACATCTGGAGGGCCGGAGGTTGGATATCCCTGACTTAGGAGATGACGGCCTCTCATTGTTTGAATAAGCAGTTATTGGGAAGAGCTCGGTATTCATCTGCTCCCTGTACATTTGCATCCTATGCAGAGAAGGATGATAAGAATCACAGCAACCTGCAAGATACATCTACCTGTAGGATAGAAAGCAGCTGAGCCATTATTAAATGAGCCCACTATCATTTAGGCCTCATACAAAGAATACGCAGAGGTGAATAAATCCAAACGACTCAAATGGCAGCAGTGAGACAATGTTTGGTTTCAGGTGGTAAAGCAAAACTGGTGTCCACAGATAAGTGCCTACCTTTAACACTGGAGGTGATGAATGACTTAATCAGAATGTCACGAATTTACATCATTTACATCCAACACAACAAAATATGTATATAAAGATGTATATTATAACAGGGCTCAAAATTTCCACTCGCCTACTCGCATTTGGCGAGTGGAAATTTTAAGTGAGGGCGAGTGAAAATGCACACACAGGCAACACAATAAATTATTTTGTGCTGCGTATTCCGGCAGTGCCACCGTGCAGCCCACCTTACCCAGGCTGCACGATGGCAGGGATCAGCCTAACCTGATCAAGCTCGTCTCTGTCACTGGCAGAGGGGTAGAGAGGAGCTTCCCTGCCTCCTTGCTCTGCTCACACTGGGGTCTGATGACTGGGTATACATGTATCTGGGGTCTGATGGCTGGGTATTAATGTTATTTTTGTAACTTTATTCGAAATAAAACCTTTGACAGTGTAATTTCATAAGGTAATTTAAGGGTGTGTGATTAGGGGTGGAGTTAAGGGCTGGGTAGGGGTTAGGTGGAGCAACTGGTGATGAGTAACTCTTATGGCCTGGTTAGCAGCTTGGGACTTGAAATTTTGAGCCCTGTATTATAATATATGACAAGGTTTAGGTTATATAAAGGAACACATATGTATTAGGGTGGTGAATAAGTCACTACACATACATATATACAAATGGTAAGATGTGGCTATGCCATAGTATACAAGTATTCAGTCTGTCCAAAATATCAGAAGCATAACTGGCTGTGTTTGCTAATGGAGCTAAGGTATTGCATGCAGAACCAATGAGAGACTCCATCAAACATAGTCTGCCATGTCACATCATATTATTTTGAAGTAAGATTCCAGCAAACACACAAGTCGAAAGCAAATGACAGAATATGATGTTTTCCTGTAAGGCAATGCTTCCGAACCCTGGTCCTCAAGTCCCCCTAACAGGTCAGGTTTGCCAGATATCTGAAGCACAGCGCAGGTGATATGATTTGCAGCTCAGTGATTGCAGGATTCAGTCTGCATTTCCCCAAGGTAATCCTTAAAATCTGGCCCGTTAGAGGGACTTGAGAACCAGAGTTGAGAACCACTGCCATAAGGTATAGATCCCAAAAAAAGGGTTTTGAGTTTATATTAGGATGGACGGAACTCAGTACCTTTATTTTTTTATATTGGCTGTTCAGATCCTCTCCTTTGGCTTGGTCATGTCCATTCAAAATGTTTCCCTTCCCATCTGATTCAATTAGGTTGCCGTTAACCTCTTCCTCTCCAGCAAGATGTGACTGCAGATCACTGTCCTTGGGCTGTACCCCGTTACGTTGGATCTTTGCCTCTTTCATGCTATTGCCATTGTCTGAATCTTTGTCCACATTAGACAGCCATTCCAACAGGCTCTCTATTTTAGTTTTACTTTCTTCTAATTGTTCCACAGCAGCAGACTAGAAACAGAATCATATTGTCAAGATCAAATTATTTGTTTTCAATACGTCAACATACGCCATCCTACTAATTGGGTGGGTTACATAGTTACATAGGCTGAAAAAAGACATGCGTCCATCGGGTTCAGTGTGAATGAAAGAAAAAGATACAGTAAGTACTGGAGACTGAAACTTTGTAACCAAAATAATGAGTTTCATGTAACTAGGTTACTTTCCAGATGCACCATTTCCAAGAGATGAGAGTAAGGTGAAAATAGCTACAGGATACATCTGTAAATTAGTTTCACAATGTTTATTCCATTCTCTGCCCAACAATGGTTCGCATCTTAACACCCAAAATATTACAACTATTAATATTATTACAAACAAAACTTGTATATAATAAAAAACTTGCTTTAAATACATAAAAACTTATGCATTTAAATCATAAGAAATAACATAAACATTTGCATAAAAACGTAAACATCCAAACAAATCCGAGAACTGTTTTACCCACAAAGCTAATTTGCAGGGATGTGCATGGCTGAAAAATTTGTTTTGTTTAGTTTCGTTTCATTACGTTTTTAAATCATTTCATTTTGGGAAGTTCATAACTAATTTCGCTTCATATTTTGTTTTGTTTCATTTCAGATCGATTTGAAATTTCGAATCGATTCGAATTTCATATATCAATTCGATAGCTGATATCAATTCGAATTTTGGATCACTAGATAAAACCCCAATTAATCAAATTTTGCTGTTAAAAGAAAAGCTAGGGTTAAATTTTAAGCCGTGTCACAGATTTAGTAATTGAGTCAAATTAAACAGTGAAACAAAATTAATTTGTTTCATTAAGTCCTTTGCTGACTATTACTTGTATGGTAAGTTAAGATCAATTCGATAGTTGATATCAATTTGATAGTTCGTTTCAAATTTGATAGTTGATATCAATTTGATAGTTCATTTTAAATTTGATAGTTGATATCAGTTATTCAAATTTTTCTTTTATGATGATGACACAGTGTAAAACTAAATAAATTCATTATATACTGTTTCGTTTCGAAGTCATATCGATTCGTTATTCGGAATTATCAAATGTCGTTCCAATTCAGAATTTTCCGAAACGAATGCACATCTCTACTAATTTGCTACATTCCACATATGCAGCAAGGGACTCTGGGTAGGACATGCAAATGAAGTCCGCAATTTCACAGTTTTTTTCATCAAAACTCTGTTAGTGAAGAACCTCCCTAGCCAGTGCACTGCTATACTAGGTGACTTCAAGGATAAGTCAGGGTTTGCAGCAAGACAGTGACTCAAGACACTCCTAGCTTGCTACAGTCGGGGAATGATTTCCACAATTATTTATATAATTTCTTGTAATCAGCCATATGGAGGCTTTTAGTCCCACTTTTGGTTCTCCTTAAGGCTGGCCGACCACTGGCACCATAGTCAGGCGACCGACTTAGTCACCCGACTACAGACAACGCCATCGGCCGATCAGGGTCATCCATTGGAAGCATCTGTGGATGACCCAGGTCGGCCGTTGGAGAGGCCGTCGGAAGCTAGAAAAATGAAAAACCCAGCTACAGGGGGGGCTGTCTTTGGAGCTGAAACTGAGTTTCCAATCAGTGTCAGCATCACTGTGAATGGAGACCTTCTGAATATAGGTTATTAACCCCTTAAGGACCGCTGACGTACCCTGTACGTACTATCCACGGGTCTCCCTTAGACCCGCGGACGTACAGGGTATTTCAGCGGCGCCTAACCCCCCTCCCGCCCGATACTTACCTCCCTCGCTGGATCCCTCAGCGATCTGGCAGGGAGGAAGCCTGCCCATGTGATTTACATGGGCAGGCGAGGTTGATGACGTCGCCACGCTGCGTGGTGACGTCATCAGCAGGCGTCCCCATGCAAATCAATGGAGGGGAGGGGGGGCTCATTCGGAGCCCTCTATCTCCCCAACCATTGAAGCTAGGGAGATGCTTTTTGCACCGCTGAAAAGGGGAGAGTCTCCCCTTTTCAGCGGTGTATAGCATTAACGATTTTGCCGCCGAATCGCGTTTCGGCGCTAATTGGTGCCAAAATGCGATTTGCACCTGGAGGGGGGCTGACAACTTGGATGTCAGCCAAGCCTCCAGGTCCCCCCCACCCACTGACAACCTCACCATATGTGGACCAGTTAACCATCTAGCTGCCATGTAGAGATAAGGGGATCCTAAGGATCCCCCTAACTCCCGATCCATGGCAGCTAGATGGTCATATTTGACATCATTTGAAAGGCCTGATCATGGCCTTTCCAATGATACCAAACATGTCCAGGTTTGGTTTAGAAAATACAAAAAAAATAAAAAATAAATAAAAAAAAAATTAAATAAAATAAAAAAAAAGTTTTTTTGTCTGGGGGGGGGTTTAATTAAATAGGACCTAGGCTGTCATCTCAAAATAATTAGCACAAAATGGTCAGAATGAGCGCAGCGCACATAGGTGAACTGGCTCAGCAGTGAAGGGGTTAAAAACCAAACACATGTAAAAATTGTGTATTTCTAGTCTCGGGACAAAATTTTGAGCCTATTTAGCCGGGGTCTTTTTTGGTGGTTGTAGATTTTGGGGATTAAATTACGAAAAAGTGTGTTTTTACCATTTTTTCATCATATTTCATATTTTTTTTATAGTAAATTATTCGATATGATGGAAATAATGGTATTTCTAGAAAGTCCATTTAATGGTGGGAAAAAGGGTGTATAATATGTGTGGGTTGAATAAACGAGTAAGAGGAAGATTTGACCTAAACACTAACAGCGCAGAAATGTAAAAAAACAGCAGCGGTCACTAAAGGACGGATTTGTGTAAAACCGCCCGGTCACTAAGGGGTTAAAGTGTCACTGACAAAAAAAAGTTAAAAACACACCAACCTTTTCTGTTTCCTTTTTAATGGCTGTAGTAACAGCTTTTTCTAGCTCCTTTTTGGATTCCTCTGCCTTTTTACGGAGAATATCAAACTTTGCTTTGGTCTCTTTCAGTTTCTGTTCGATCAGGGCTCTGTCTTCTTTAGAAAGGTTGTCTCCATGCTCATGGAGGAACTTCTCTGTGTTCTTCACTATCTCGGCGAGTTCGCTGGCACCAGCCTGCATGTCTTTCTGCAGTTCCTACAAAATATTCATCAAGTTAAAAAACCTGGACAGTAATAAATTTAGGTCATCATGCTGTCTGAAATGGAATGAGGTCTCACAACTTAATAACCTTAGCAGGATCGCATCTGCTCTTCCGACACAGCAAAACAGATGGCAACTTCTTAATATATGGAGGTGTATTGATAAAAGAGGACAAGCACACATATATATTTTTAACACATCTTGTAAGATAAGCATATACTGCAAAAGTGTTTTGGACAAGATAGTCTGATTTTATTTCCAGCTCTACCATATTTAGGTCGTGGTTCTGGAGACAATTCCCTTGTTGGTGCAAAAAATGGGGATGCTATCGGGAAAAAGCTGCACCTGCATCTTTCCCCATAGCATCCCCATTTTAGCACCATATTCCAGGGCAAGTACTAATTCAGTAGCTTTCCACAGAGCGGACCGCTACACTTGGGCATACTTGCGATAGCGCTTCTACCCCGCCGCGAGTAACAGCTCCATGGAGGGTTCGCTGCTGGGCCGCAAGCCCTAAGCGATCTTACTCTCGCGAGTAAACGAAGGGCCGCCGAGTGATTGCAGAGAGAGACTGGGGACTATTTATCCCCAGTCTCACTCTGGTCCCGGCACCCAGAAGCAGTGGATCAGGCCGCTGTTCTTGCTGTGGGATGACAGGTGAGTATCTGATTTCTTGGGGGGGGGGGGGGTTAGCTGGTGCTGACTGATTCTACGAAAGTGTAATCTGTTAGCACCAGCTTTTGGGTGGCGGTGAAAAATCTGTTAACCCATCGTTTATTAGCGTTGGGTCTTTGTAATAACTTACTTATCCTAACGCTAATTACTGATTGTGCTTCCCAATTTAAGGATCGGGTGCACAAAGTACAGTAAACTCGCCGAATGGGGCGCAATCACCGATGCACTAACAGATTTTTTTTTAACTGTTTAGCATTAGGAAGGTAATCTGGAAGGCGTGTGTTAAAGTCACTTACCCAGAGGCGTACCTAGAACATTTGGCACCCCCCCTTAAACTTCAAAATGTAAAAAAAACAGTCTTCTCTGCTTACAACTTGCGCTCCCCATGTTAAGTATAGGGAGCGCAAAGTACAGTAAGTTGGAACTAAAAAGCACCAATACCAATTCGCTATGAGCTTTTTTTTAACCTGTTAGCAATCGGGAGGTGATCTCTGCGGCACACTATCACCTCAATTAACCTAGCGCTCATTTATGTGAGCGCTAGCGTTAAGGAGGTTATAGGGTCCACAGTAAAGTGTAGTGTGTAGGAGAGTATCACAGAGCTCCACAGCAATAAAACTCACGCTCATACACACCGCACATTACTGTGAGTTGTATTGCTGTGCAGCTCTATGATACGCTCTTACACAGTGCACATTACTGTCAGTTTTGTTGCTGTGGAGCTCTGTGATACACTCTTACACAGTGCACATTACTGTCAGTTTTGTTGCTGTGGAGCTCTGTGATACGCTCATACACATTACTGTATCACAGAGCTCCACAGCAACAAAACCGACATTAATGTGCGCTGTGTAAGAGCGTATCAGAGCTGCACAGCAATAAAACTCCCAGTAATGTGCGGTGTGTATCACAGAGCTCCACAGCAATAAAACTCACAGTAATGTGCGGTGTGTGTATGAGCGTATCACAGCGCTCCACAGAAATAAAACTCCCAGTAATGTGCGGTGTGTAAGAGTGTATCACAAAGCTCATTAGCCTTTTTCTTTTACCCTGGGCCTGGACCCCTCTCATTCTTTTTTTTTTTTTACACCCCCCAGGTGTTTCTTCTACCACCTCCAGGGCCCTCTCATTCTGATGATCCAAGCCCGTGGGGGGTAAAGAAAGTGAGGTGTCTGCTTAGGGGGTAATAAAGATTGGGTTGGCCGGGAGCTAGGGGAGAAGAATGTGAGGGGTCTGCTGTTGAGGGGTTGTAAAAAGACTGAGAGGGGCTGGAGGAATCAGGGCTGCAGCACAATATAATAGTCACTCACATCAATTGTCCAGATGATGGGTGTCTCGGGCCTGTTCTGAATCACTTGACACTGGCTGCCTCTGTGTGCGACGTGCATCACGTGGTCGCGCTGCGGGGGGCGGCGCCTAGAGAGGGAATCTCGACTCTTGCATCGTGATGTGGCGCAGAACACCGGCGGATGATCCGAACGTGGAGCAGGGGGGACGGCATCACACAGACCAACCCCTCACGACCTCCTGGCCAGAACGTCTCTCTCTCCGTCTCTCTCTCTCTCATACAGGCAGCCTGCTACGTGCCGCGTGCGAGCAAGCCCACGAGCAAGTGGCACGAGCGGCTGCCTGCTCAGATGAATCAGGTGCCATAACAGGTGGACCCGGCCATTATACAACCCCTCTCAGCTGTCACCCGGGGTGCTACGCCCCCCCGCCCCCCACCTTCGTACGCTACTGCACTTACCCTGACGTTAAGGCTTACTCACCTGAATGCTACAGACAGCGTTCACTAGGGAATGAAGGCCAAAGTTTTTATTCAGAAAGGGCCGGTGTTTTGACTCACAAGACATGTTTACCTTCAATCAAATATTTTGTTTTCACAAATTGTACTAATCCACAGCTTTATGTACATGCTATTTCTTTATTGAAAATGTCTGCGCATCCTACTGTGCCTGTATGTTACCTCGTATTCTGTCTGGTAGTGCTGCAGCTCAGTCGGGCTGTCACGTACAGAAAATGTCTCTCGTTGGCCGATTAGTCGATTCTCTGTCTGTGTGAGAAGCGCGCTCATCTCTTCCAACTTCACCTTGTGCTCCTGCAGTTGCGTCTCTGCATCCTAATAAAATTCAAAAGACAACCACAGCTCATGATCCCGATTATAACCAAGCACCAGACATGTTATTAAAGCCAAGTATGCTGTAAACATGATAGCAGTGGGTAATGGTATTTTCAAGGTGATCGGAGTGTGAAAGAGGAATCACAAAGGAACTGTAAAAGAGATCGAGTTGAGAAAGATACTCTCAGATCCTGACCATGCACATGTTTAAAGTAGATGATTCGACTGTGTAGGCAATCCCAGCCTCCTGTCATCCTGGAACCTGTGTTAATAATGAGTCAGAAAAAAAGATATCAAACAGAGGTTAGTTTGTTGTATGACTGTTAGAGCAAGGTGTTTCCAAAGCACATAAATCTAAGGAGAAATGTCTTGCTAGGCAAACTAACTTGCGAAAGTGAATATATAAGGAATATATCACATATTTAGCGAAACCCATACCCTATATCAGTGTTTCTTAAAGCTGTCCTCAGGACTCACTGACAGGTCAGGTTTGCAGATATCTGAAGCACAGCACAGGTGATATGATTTGCTGCTCAGTGATTGCACGATTCAGTCTGCTTTTCCCCAAGATGATCCCTAAAATCTGGCCTGTTAGAGGGTCCTGAGGACAGGTTAAAGAAACAATACCCTATATCATTGATATCAAACTCTGCCCCCCCCCCCGATGTTTATTGCCTACAAGTTCCAGAATTCTTTGAATGCAATAGATAACCAGAGAATCATGGAAGCTGTAGTTCGGTAACATCCGGGGGGGGGGGGCAGAGTTTGAGATCCCTGCCCTATATGATGTCATACAATCTCAATAAAGCTATCAGAAAATGTACTGACACAAAACCAAAATTCACATTTCCCATGGGCTTAACATTAACAATAAAGTCTGCAAACCTCACTTTAAAACTGGGACTTTCTTCAGTTCAGTTCTTATTATTTGCTATTTTTTTATTAACGCCTTCAAAATTCTAGCATGCTAATCTTCTGTTCCTGTTGTGACATGTTTGTACAGAAAATGTTTTATTTGGGATATTTTGTTATATTTGAAACTTGTAAGCAGCACATGAAGAGAGAAAAAAAGAGAAGCCTCCTTGTAAGTTAAAACTATTATTTTTTTGCACAATCGACTATATCCTGTATGAACAGCAGACAATGCATTTTTTATTTGTACCCGTTACCCATTGGCTAATGTAATGTTTGCTGTACCGACTGTATTTTTCAGCATGCACAATCCAACAAACTCCACATCCACAAAAAGGCAAACCTTCTGGTTACTCAAGTCTTGCGCTTCCAATAAATTACTTTTCATAGATTCAGTTTGCACCGTTGTTATCTTCAGGGCATCATAAAAACTCTTTTGTGTTGTGTTTAGTAATCTCAGGAGTTGTTTGCTTTGATTAGGAGAAAGATCTTGGGCATGTTCAGAAATAAAGAACTGTATATCAAATGCCGTGGTCTCCAATTCAGTCTTCTGTTCGGCCAGCTGCCTGCTTTTATCCTGCAGAAGAATAAAAGCCAATGGCATTTAATTAGCTCAGCTCTCATCCATTTATACTTTAAAAACCTCTGTAAAACTTTACATTGCACACAATTAGAAAATGTACACATTGCTGTAAATTTAAGAGCACATTTTCTACCTGTAAAAGGGTTAACTAAACCTAGAGGCTTCAAAGCTAAACGTTGATAACTCAATAAACATATATTTTACACAACAGAGGTACAGAACCTTGTAATATGCTATGGGGGTTATTCAGAAATGTCGCTGACATTTCGGTGCTCTTGTTCCCCGCACTTCAGGGAATCAAATTTCCCTACCCTGCGGTGAATTCAGCATTCACTGCAGGGTCCCCGAAGTGCAGGGAATCGGCCGGGGAATGCTTCCGCAAGGCTGCCGCCGTAAACCCATCGACACCAACCCGCCAAACATCCGCTGCAAACCCGCCGGAGGGCCGCCAAACACAGCTGACAAGCCGCCAGAGGGTAAATAAATAAATAAATAAACATAAATAAATAAAGTGTGAAAATTTAAATGCTGTTGGCAAAAAAAAAAAATACTCAACAAAAATGTCTGGAATTTACATATAAGGTGCTATGAATTATAATAAAAAGGTCTGTTACAGAAAAAAGAAAAAAACACTTTAAAAACGGAAAAAGATTTGCAGAAAAAAATCCCGAAAAATGCCTAAAAGATCCTAAAAAAAATCTATAAATAAAGAGACTTTTTACTGCAGATTAAAATAATAAATGGTTTATTAGATATTGAATAAAAACTGGAATATTTCTTTTTTATTCAGTAATGCCAATGAAACAGTACAATAAGAACAGTGCAAGCAGAATGTAAAGTAAATGGTGTTGAGCAATGACAGGTCACAATAAACGACAGTCAAAGTGATACAGTACTGTGCAATGCCAAAATACAAAAAGTGATAAACTTTCACACATAAATAGGGGTCCTAGAGCAGCATACAGTTATCATACATAAAAAAGTCAATTCCGCAACATTACTATTCATCAAATGTTAACGCCTAAGAAAAAGAGGTGCAGATGTAGGCATCGTAAAAATATAAAAATTTAATTTATAAATCAAAGTACGAGCCCCACGAATGCTCATCCGAGCCACCTGAGGCTCTCAGGGCTATTCCTCGCAAGGGGCACTCAAGTGAAAGCACCAGGAGAAAAAGAAAAAAGGAAAGAGAGAAGAGAGAGGAGGAGAAAAAGAAAAAGGAGGGGAAAGAGGGGGGGTGGCGAGAGGAAAAAGAAGCGGGTGGGGAGAGGAAAGGGGAGAAATGGAGGTTGATAAAAATGAAGAGAAAAAGTGCTCAGCTCAACCGCTAAATGCAGAGTATCCAACCACAGTAAGTGTCGTCACAGTACATTCCGTGACACAGGGCCAATAGAGGGGGAATACAAGAGAGAAACCAGCTTAGGCAGCCAAGTAAAAAGAACAGAGTAATAAAGAGAAGACACACATAGACGGCCGGCGGGGAGGAGAGGCCAACGGTCCCACAGAACACCCCCCCAAACACGAGCACATCACCCTCGCAAACCACGGCATTCTTGGGAGGACAGAAATCCTTCCCAGTGGAACTATTTCCGCAAATGAGCTTGTGTCCGGCCTCCCACCGAGGCCAATAGGCTCTCATGTAATCGCAGTTCCTACATGCAGCCGAAGCAGTCCGCACAGGACGGCCGAACCCCATTCCCCCAGTGGAGGGCGACCAGTGATCTTGCAGTGAGCAGCAAAGGAAGCAATACTGAGTGGCGTAGACCAGCGGAGGAGAAGGGAACTTGCAACAATAAAAAGATCCGAGCCATAAGGGGCATATCCTCCCCTGACACTTTCTGAATATCCACCTGTACTTGAGTCCAGAAGGAGCGCAGCGCGTCACATGACCACCACATATGTAAGTAGTCCCCAATCTCTTCATCACAGCGCCAGCATTGCGCTGTAAGACTAAGTCCCATTCGGAAGCAAAGCACTGGGGTACAGTACCAAAATGATATGATCTTGTATGCCTGTTCCTGAAGTCGCGATTGCTGTGATCATCGGTGAATCAACTCGTATGTTTTATTCCAACTGTCCTCATCAATCTCTTCCTCCAAGAGTTCTTCCCAATGTGCCTCGAAAGGTGGGGGGTCCGGGGAAGGTGGGCTAATCAACATCGTGTAAAGGGTCGAGACAGCATGACACAGTGCAGTGGGGGAAATGCATAGTTTCTCAAAAGGGGTAGGGTCCCGAAGCAGGCGGTGCCCACCTGGCAGGGAGCGAAGGTAATGCAGAATTTGCGCAAAGTTAAAGCTCTCCAGGAATGCCCGGAGGCGAGGCCCCTCGGGTCCGAGTCCAAGGCGGCTCATAGGACGCATCATGAATGCAATCATTCGCCCGAGGTCGGCTCAGGATTGGTAGCCGGGCAGTAAAGGACCGAGTCAACGTCGTCCTGAAGGCCGGGTTATCTGCCAATGGAACCAAGGGTGACGGAAACATGGTTAAGCAATAGGAAGATGTGGTCAAGTCCCATACCCGTAACATGGCCGTCATCAGGGGGTGCAATCTCACCTCGCGGGGCCTATCCATCCTAGGTATTATTATTTTAATGCATATCAATAAAGAATTGTTTTTATTATTAAAGTAATAGGGAATCTTGTCCTCGGTTGGAGGAAATTGTATCTATTAAAAAGGGTGTTTAGTCACCAAATCCCGTGTTGAAGTTCTCAAATTGCGGCGGAGAAGATTTTTTATCTATCACTGCATTTTATCCATCCTAGCAATCCACGGTAAAGAACACAGCCTAACGGTGTCCAAAGAGTCTTCCACATCCAACCATAGTGCTCCCCTGCCTCCCATGGACCACTCAACAATGCGCTGAAGATGTATTGCAATGTAATATTTGTGTAGATCCGGCAACGCCACCCCTGTCCCATTTTCGGTCTAACTAAGATGCTCAATCGCACACGTGGGCGAGAGGCACGCCACACAAATCTCAGGAAAGCCGTCTTAATGGTAGCAAAGAAGGAGGTCGGGATCCATACCGACAAGTCAGCAAAACAGCAAGTCGTCCGCGTATGCTGTAACTTTATGAACTGCAGAGCGACCCGTCACACCCATGATGTCAGGATGCAATCGTATAGATTTGAGGAATGGCTCCAGAGACAGGGCAAACAGAAGCCGTGACAGGGGGCAACCTTGTCTGGTACCATTTTTGATGTCAAAGGGGCGAGAAAGCGCACCATTTACTTTCACCGTTGCAGAGGGTGCCGAATAAAGCGCTGCAATCCAGGTGTAAAAGGTTCCCGAAAGACCCATTGCATCGAGGGTCGCGAAAAGAAACCGCCATGCTACGCGATCGAACGCCTTTTCGGCGTCTGTGGACAGTAACAGAACAGGTTGGTCGGATCTTTGGGCTGCGTGTATGACATTCAATGCTCGAATGGTGCCGCCTCGAGCCTCCCTTCGAGGAACAAATCCCACCTGATCATTTTTCACCAGTAGTGGAACAAAGGGCTGTAAGCGCAGCGCCAACACGGAGGAGAAGAGCTTCAAGTCACAGTTGAGGAGAGAGATTGGCCGATAGCTCGAGCAAAGCTCTGGATCTTTCCCCTCCTTTGGTATGACAGTTATAGTTGCCAGTTGTGACTGAGCGTGCAATGATGAGCTGTCTTGGAGTGCATTAAGCGAGGCTACTAGTGGGTGTAACAAGTGTAGCACTGGTTTAAATTCTGCTACTGTAATTGCTCGTTTCTGGCCACCGGGGGAGACGAGCGCAATGTAAACCAATACTGGACACTTTTGGACTACGTTTTCCAGCATGCTTTGGGGCAGAGACAGGAAGTGGGTGGGGAGAACCGGGACACATCTGCAACCTCGTGAGGAGGAGAGCATTGCGTGCCAAGGGGTGAAGAGAGCAAGACGCACGTGAGACAAGGAGCGATTGTGACCAGGCCGGAGCGCAGGTGCTGCCTTGCGGAGCTGGAGATCGGTTTAAGTTACTTGCCAGAGACCTAGTAATCCACCGCTGATAAGCTTTACACAGATACAGAGCTGCAGATGGACCCCGAGTTAGGAGACTGCGATGATCTAATGGGAGTGCAGGCGGTGAACTGAGCATCTTGTGGCAGAGACGGACAAGCAAGACAAGCGGATCCGGTGGCACAGAGTCCCAGCCAAATCGAGCGGAGAGACGTCCTGGGTCGAGCAGAGTATCTGGCGGATGGGTGAGAGGCCTTCCCGGCCACAGTAAAATAATAAAGCACGCTGCAGTTTGTCTAAACCTACAGGGCCCCAACGTGACTAGTCGAAGACACATTGAAATCATTCACTGGCCAGTTGAATCTAGTACCCGGGTACCAACACACGCATACACGTACACCTTCTTGGGACACAACCTGTATGGGACTCACATTCCAGCAACGAAGGGGTTAAAATTCCTTTTTCTTTTCCGCTGCGCGTTTCTCGCATTATGAACTCCTGTAAATATATATGTATACCGTGCTGCTCTATATATGCCAGTTTATTTGAGATCAGTAAACTATATAACTTATAAAATCCACAACAGTGCTGGTGTATATTTATTCCCTAGTGCGGGGAGACTGACTCGAGGTTTAAATTCAGCGGCTCCTCCGGGAGTGAGCGCTACACAAGATTTTAGAGAAACGTTTATAATACTCGGATGGAAGGCCATCCGGTGCCTTCCCATTCTTTTGCCGTTTCAGAACAGTATGAAGTTCCGCCACAGATATGGGTTCATTCAAAGAGGTGCGTTCCAGTCCGGTCAATCTTCTATGAGTCCTAGTAGATAGATACTCAAGAATGCGTTGATTAAGATCCGGTGTGGTGGCCGGCGCACAAAAGTATAAGGTCAAATAATATTCTCGAAAAGCATTAACGATTGCATCTGGTGTCTGTGCAAGCGCCCCTCCCGCCACACGTATCTTGGGGATGTAAGCCAAAGCACGTCTTTGCTTAAGCATACAGGGGGCTAAGAGGCGTCCCGGCTTATTTTCATTGTACGCAAAGAAGCAACGAGAGTGAAGTACAGCCCGATGGATTTGGGTGTGAGCAAGTTCCGTTAAATGCGACCTTCTTTGTTGCAGAAGACCCAAAGTCTCCGCCTCTCCCGACCTCATTTATCGAAGCTCCAAGTCCCTGATCTCTGATAGTAAATCCTGCGTCTCCGCTAGTCTTTCCTGAAAAAATTTAATATTTTTAACATTGAAGCCTATGGGTTCGTATGAATAAACCTGCCAATTGAAAACATCGAACAGCAGGGAATTTCGGCAACTTTTCACTGCTATTCGGTGTTCAATGTGAATAGATTAAGCATTGCTTCTCTATGGGGGATTTTACTGCCTTTGAACAGGCACTGTATGTGCAGGCAATTCGCCAAAATTTGGCAAAATGACTGCTTTCTGAATAGCAGAATGGCCCTGAAATGTCACCGTACGGGGAAATTCCCTGTTTAGTGCCATTGCGGAGCCAGATCATCTCTCTCTGAATAATCCCTTATATGATTTTACAGAAAGAAAGTAACATCTTGAGGTTATCCTTACAATTAATAAATAGGAGATTTTAGAGGAAAATCCTAGTTGTTGGGACAAACCTCAGCGTTGCACAAAAGGAAAATACAAATGACTGCAAAAGAAGCTTCTTTGATGTTGAAAAAAAAATGATTCTCCCATATTAGGACACCACTAGATGGCACCATCGTGTACTCCAAAAAGACTACTGAACGCATAGGTGTCTATGCTACGGAATTTTGGTGCTTTGCACTTCAGCCCATTTTTGCGACTCCATTTCGCCAAAAGTAAAGTTCAATCACTATTTATCGTATGGTCCTTGTATCTTGCCTAAATCGGAGTCGCTGAAGCAATTATAGGACATCGGTGAAAACCGATGAGTCGGCAATAGGGAGTCTCTAGGGTTATTGGCTTGTAGCGAATTTCCCGCTTAGTGGCTCCGTGTTAGCGACTCAGGCCTCAATTTAATTCCTTGGAAAAGAATTTCCAAATGATGAATCTACAAAAATTCCTCTTGACACTCTAAAGCTACTGAATTCCCTCAATTTACATGTCATGGAGGATTCGAATAGTAAGGTAATAAAAGGTGTTTACTAGTCTGCAATATCTTATTTATATAATGCCTTTGCACTGCCTTACAGTGAGACCCCCCCCCCCCACCTAGAATTGTATGGCTTCCTACACCCATGATTCGAAGTAAACTCCATCGAAATAGAGACAGATGAAATCTCAATGTATCCTTCCCGGTAAAATACTTTATAAATAAATAAATGTTGCCTTCATTTTACTTGTGGTTATTTTTATTTTATTTCCTGAGGAGGGGATTATATAACATTATATTATATATAACATTAGCCTATTTTATAAAATTGTATCAAGCATACATATAAAGCAAGGAATCTCGTCTAGCACTACTTTTTCAATAAAACAGCTCTAACATAAAAAATAGGCGTCACGTAAGAGCAGACAAACCTTGGGGGCAAATAGTGTCCAAGGCTGAATTATTTATTAGTTATAATGTACAGAATACCTGTTCCCCCCCCCCCAAAGTGTAGCAGTAACAGCTGCATTCACAGTCACAACATGCATAATGAGGCTTCCAATGCTTCATATGCATTTTTACATCTTTGGTCTATTCAGATGTGTGTTGCTGTTTTTAAATGTAGTGGTGACAGTAAGGTGGAATGAACCTTTAAAGCATTTACAGTTGAAAACCGCCATTATAATAATTTTATGCTGTATTTTCAATGACACATTATTTAAAACATAGAAACATAAAAAATGTCGGCAGATAAGAACCTTTCGGACCATCTAGTCTGCCCAATTACATGGATACTTTACCTGGATTTATCTTTTGTTTAGGATAGCTTTATGCCTGGGGCCGGTGCAAGCATTTTTGTCTACTCAGGCGTAGGTGCATTTTGGTGCCCCCCCCCAAATCCATGTTATGCCTATCGGGAGTATTTGTCTTCTCACTGAAAGTAAACGCTGAATGTTGCACTTGCAAGGACAACCTCTAGTGGTGGTCTGATAGGAATTGTGGCACAGGAGTGTCACCCAATCTATGCTGTGCCTGCTGGTGTCCCTGCTGTGCCACAGTGCCAATACCCACAATATATTACCAGTGCCACAGCTCCCCTACCTTACCACTCTGTAACGCTTTTGTTGTGGTGGGCCTGTGGCTGCCTATCTCATTCGGGCTGCAGGCGTCCGGTTCACTGTCCGGCAGGGTCCTCCTCAGGATGTCAGGGTGCGGCCGGCGCCTGCCACAATTACTGCTAGGGAGTCAGGATGCAC
Organism: Leptobrachium leishanense; assembly: GCA_009667805.1. Classification (NCBI taxonomy): domain Eukaryota; kingdom Metazoa; phylum Chordata; class Amphibia; order Anura; family Megophryidae; genus Leptobrachium; species Leptobrachium leishanense. The sequence continues at coordinate 165,592,266 of CM019066.1, forward strand.
TCTGCTGACATCATTGGCAGAGTCGCCCGGCTCGCCGCCACCGTTGTTGAGACAGTTTGTAGAAACTGCTCCCACTGGGAGGCTATTCTATGTAACATAGAAACATAGAAAATGTTGGCAGATAAGAACCTTTCAGCCCATCTAGTCTGCCCAACTACATGGATACTTTACCCGGATTTATCTTTTGTTTAGGATAGCCTTATGCCTATCTCATGCCTGCTTAAATTCAATTACTGTTTTGGCCTCTACCACTTCTACTGGAAGGCGGTTCCATGTATCCACCACCCGCTCAGTAAAATAATGCTTCCTGATGTTACTTTTAAACCTTTGCCCCTCTAATCTAAGACTATGTCCTCTTGTTTTGCTACTTTGTTTCCTTTTAAATATACTCCCTTCCTCTACCTTGTGGATTCCCTTTACGTATTTAAATGTTTCTATCATATCTCCTCTGTCTCGTCTTTTTTCCAAGCTGTACATGTTAAGATCATTAAGCCTTTCCTGGTAACTTTTCTCCTTCGTGCCCTTCTCTGACAGTCTCTAACAGTGACATAGAAGGGGTAATAGAATAGTCTCCCAGTGGGAGCAGTAACAGTGATATAAGAGTGAGAGATCTCTCCTGCTGTGAAGGAGAAGCTTGTGTTTTTAACTCCTGCTGGACCACGTATCGGAGCACCACATTAAAAAGCACAGCTAAAGCACATATTTAAGTGTGATACCTGGTCCAGCAGGAGAAATCTCTCACTCTTTTGGTGTGTGTGTGTGTGTATATACGTGTGTGTAGAGAGGAGGGGGTGTCACAATCTCGGGGCAGAGGAGGGCAGGAAGTGGGATCACTCACCTCCTGCCCTGGTGGGATCTCTGGCTTCCCAGCAGGGCTGGTCACACCTCCTCACTTGTCAGCTCTAATTTGAGGAGCAGCAGGAGGCAGCACTTGGCCCACAGCTCTCCTGCATCTTCTGGAGCACCCTCCCCCTCACCAGCTGGAAGTGAAGGAGCTGCTCCAACCACAAGGGGAGGATAATTTAACCCTTTCGCTGCTGAGGCTTTTCCCGCCCCTGTGCTGAGGTCATTTTTTACCTGTTTTGCGCATCATGTTTAAACGTGTTTTTAAGGCTTATTTTAGTATATGACACCGACATATTATATATCGTTCTTTCCGTCAGACTCGGTAGATTCATAATATGTCATTATTATATGTATACGTTATGTCATGTCTGTATATTATAACAAAAAATGCAATAAAATATGTATTTTCAATAATTTACAACGTGTAAAGTGTTTTTTTCCACATTTTAACATGCGAGCAATTGCGGTTATATTTTGTATGGGGTGCGCTTGTTAAAAAAATTAGAGATGGGGTCTCGTTACATTTTTTTTTGGGGAAAATGACACTATTTTTAACAAACGCACCGCATACAAAAATCGTTAGTGCAGCATCATTGTTCACATTATAATTGAAATGGGAACAATATTGCTGCATTAACAAACCCAAAAAAAAGAAAAAAAAGTGTTTATTTTTTTTTTTTTTAATTTTTTTTTTTTTTTTATTTATTTTTTTTTTTTTTACAACATTTTTAACTTTCATGTTTGGTATCGTTGGAACGGCCATGCTCTGGCCGATCCAACGATATCAAAATTTAACCCCTAGCTGCCACGGATCGGGAGATAGGGAGTTCATTGGAACTCCCTATCTCCACACTTGGTGGCAGTTAGGGGTTAACTGTAGGACTGGCGTCATCGTGCTACGCACGATGACGCCAGTCCTCTGGGGGAGTTCCCGGAAGCTTGGCCGACATCCAAGATGTCGGCCAGCTCCCGGGAAGGATCGCGAATCGGCGCTTTTCAGCGCCGATTTGCGATCCAGCTCCCCAGGGGTTAATGCCAGGCATCATTTGGAAGGGCAGGCTGTGCCCTTCCAAATGATGCCTGGGTTAACCCCCTGTGCGCCGCCGATCGGGAGGGAGAGAGGTCCGAAGGACCTCCCCCCCCTCCCTTTCAGGCGCCTCCTCCGCACATGCGGGGGGGGCGCCTGAATTAGGTGTCATCGCGCCCCCGCGATGACACCTAATAATGGCGGCTGCTGGTCCGGATGCCGGGCTGACATCCAGGATGTCAGCCCGCACCGGAGGGGCCAGCGATCGGCCGGAACCCGGCCGAACGCTGACCCCAATGTGAGGACGCGCTCAGCGCGTCCTCAGCACACCAGCGGTAATGCTGAGGACGCGCTGAGCGCGTCCTTAGCATTGAAGTGGTTAAATAATGGGCGGCACTAAATGAAATCCCCCACCAGCAGTAACCGGGGAAACTGGATTTGTGGCGCCCCCAAGTTTGGCACAAGGCCAGCACAGTAAGGCGGCCGCCTGTGCCGCCTGACGTTAGCGCCGGCCTTGCTTATGCCTATTCCATGCCTGCTTAAACTCTATCACTGTTTTAGACTCTACCTCTTCTAATGGAAGGCTGTTCCATGTATCTGTTACGGTTAAAGTCCGAAGTGCGGTTAATTTTAGGATTACCTGGGTAAACCTGACATTACCCAGGCCTCATTAGCAAAAGTCCGAAGTGAAATGAAACATCGGACTTTATCCAGGTAATCTGCAAAGTATCCAAATGCCTCTGGGTACTCCGCTTTTCTTGGGTTTACAGCAGGTTACAGTTGACTGAATTGCGAGGATTACCCGGGTAAAGCTGCAAACTGTTATCTGACCTATACAAAATTATGTTTTTGCACCTAACGGTACATACTTGAAAATGAGAGAAATCTCAATGTATCATTCCTAGTAAAATACTTTCTCAAAAAAAAAATATGACATTATCAGGGTTATTCAAAGAGATCCGAATTGTGGCCGAAAGGTAACCAAACACTGAAATTCAGCGTACGGTTACTTTCTAAGGTATCTATATCCTTCTGGAGATACGGTCTCCAGTACTGCACACAATACTCCAACTGAGGTCTCACCAGTGCTCTGTACAACGGGATGAGTACTTCCCTCTTTCTACTGCTAATGCCTAATCAAGAGTAATATTTGATCTGCACATTCTCTAAATCAAGGGTACTCAACCCTTTCCCTCCAGATGTTTCAGAACTACATCTCCCATGATACTCAACCACTCATTAGGTCGGCACAGCCTTGTGGGAAGTGTAATTCCAAAACATCTTGAAAGCCAAGGCTGAGCACCCCTGCTCTAAATGAAAATGTTAAGCAAAAGGATCTTTAACAAATTACACAAATAACTACAGATGCAAAGGACATACATTGAGATATTGCAAGTTTTGCTTGACGCTTTCCACATCGTCAGTGTCTGTATTCATACTTATAATGTCCTTGTTCTCTGCGATCCAGTCAGAAAGCAACAGTATTCGACTCAGCAGTCTTTCATGAACCTCTGTTAGCTTTGACTATAACAAACAAAAAAGAACCGTGAAAGTCAATTAGGACATTGAAGAGATCAGAAAATACTGCTGTACTAAATCCATGAGTAGCTTGCAACATTTACCCAATTTCAAAACTGATAATAGGACATAAAATGTCACAGTATGACTTACTGACAATTACAATGATGTTAGTTGTTTATTCTATACATTACATTTTGTCATTTCAAGGCACTACACATGATCATTAATAAAGCAGTTTAAAAAGATGTATAAATTCCCTTCTCTTTTCTGCCTTGTAAAGGTCTCACCTTTCAAATGATGACAATATATAGGCCCCTATTACATTCCTGGCGCATTTTCGTTTGCGCGAGTGGCAAAACCCTTTGCGCAGAGCGTCGTATTACATCGTTCGCACAAACGATGCGCGTTATCATTTAACGCGGATGGACCTGCGCAAGCGTGATAAACTGTGCGCGTCCTATACTTAACTTTGTGAACGCAAATTTGTTCGTGCGCTCGTACGCGGATGGTATTACAATCGATGCGCATCTTTTTACGAACGACGTTTGCGCGCATAATTTTAACGTCTTTGAAAAGCTGGTGGTAACTGCTAATCTGAACGTTCTGGCCGAAACAAAAAACACCAGCACGAAAAAAAAAAAATACAGCACAGTATAGTTACACATTCTACACATACCCAAACAATAAAATTGTGAATTTGTGCATATTTTTTTTATTGCTGCAGCATGTATAGTCAGATTTACTTTGACAGGCGCAAAAACTTAAATGTGTGAATTAAGGTAAATTGATGTCAATTAAGGTTCTTAATTCTGATTGGCTGAATCCGGCGAAAAAAACAGTCCGCACACTGATTTACGTGCGCTACATTACTGCACGCGTATTATTCTTCGTTTTGCACGTCGTTTTTATGAACGTTATTTTCGGACGGATGAAAAAATGCGTTCGGATCGAAATACTCTGTTAACTTTCACGTGATAACACCGGACGATGCGCACAAAAAAATTTGCGCTGCGCAACTGAAATTGCGCAAAGAATGTAGTAGGGGCCATAATGTTTACAGTTGACTATTTCTTCCTACAAAACATGCATTTCTTACCATCTCAGAGTCTATGGCCGACACGATTTGTTTTGAACTCTCAGAAGACATTTCACAAATTCCAGCTAAGTCCTTCATTAAACAATCATTTAATTCTTTGAGACGGTCGTTGAGCAGATCATTGGGTGCAGATTTTAATACTTTTCCTACAAACTTAAGGTCCTCTTTCACCAGCGAAGAGAATGCAGATAGTTTTGCCTCGAACGACTGTACAACGAAAACATGGATTTATATAAGACCATTAAAAACCATATGATGCGACATCAAATTCTACACAAAATTAGACTGAATATTCTCAAATCAATCTGATTCTGAATCTGAAAGAAAAATTATGGTGAAATATTGACCACCTTGTAGTGCCGAGGGCAGCAATCTTTGCCCTCTAGGTGTTCTGGAACTACATTTCCCACAAGGTTCAGCCAAGCTGAAGACCGGCTGAGCATCAGGGTAGATGTAGTTCCAGATCATCTGGAGGGCCAAAGTTGCTGACCCCTGTAGTGGTTTTTGTGGCCTAGTGGTCATAGAAGAGGGCTGGAGTATAGTATTTTATCACAGGAAAAATAAGTTCTACACATTTTTCTCGCTTCTCCTCGCCCCCTTCTCTCTTCTAATCCAACACCCCATTGTGCTTTTCTATTCCTGCTATGTCAAGGGAGGCAGTTTATTGCATTCTCACTGTTTTCCTGTTCACTAATGATTGTTTCCCACTGTTTTGCTTTGCTTTTCATGAGTAGTCTTTAAAAAATAAGTTCTTCACAAGAAAACTAAATTAGTCTAATAATATGTGAATGGTATTCAAAGGGATCACAATGAATACCAGAATATACAGAGATCACAGACATACTAAACACAGAACACAAAGCATGGGTCAGCAATCATGAACCTCAGATGTTTTGGAGCAATGGCTTCCATGATGCTCAATCGCATTTTAGATTGACTGAGGAACATGGGAGCTGTAGTTCCAAAACATCTGGAGGGTAAGGTTGCTGACCCCTGTCATAAAGGTATACTATCAGCATAACAAGATAGAATAGGAGATGGGAGAAATGAGGACAGACTTCAAAACGACAGCAGTTGACGGTAAAAAGGCTAAAACCAAAGATATATCATTTGACATTATTCTGGAAAATAAACTGTTAAAGGGCTAAAAAAATATGAGAGTTGTGATTAGGACAATGGGACGGAGAGCAAAATAATTCAGGGAAGAGAAAACTGTGGATATATCACCCTGAGACTAGAGTCAAAGGCATGGTAAATCAATTGGCAGAGGTTACAAAACCATAAAACTGAAGACCAAGAGAACCTAGTACTGAAGCGACTAACTGCAAACGGCCTAAGGTTCCAGCACACAAGACCAAATGATTAATGGTGACACAGATGCTATGAGAGGAGTGAAATGGGGAGAATATTTAAGTGAGAGGACACAAACACCCACCTTAAGCTGCTCAAATTGTGACCTTAATGTATCCAGGTTGTCACTAACTGGCAACAGATTCTCCAGCTGGAATTTCATATCCTGAACCACAGGAAGGTGTTCACCCAATTTCTGAATGCTATCTCTTAATGTGATGGATATCTAATAAAGACAAAATACTGTAGGGTCAACATTTACTGGAGTATAGTATAGTATAAGCAATATATTGTCACTTTATGCTGTTTGGTATGACTTTGTCACAATGTTTATCGGCTTTCACTAAACATCCTCACACTTTTACCTTTCTAATTGAAGAATTCTGTCTCAATTGAGGACAAAATGGTCTGTAATTGAAGATACATGCCATTTTATCCTTGGTGGGACCGGCACGTGCCGCAGGGTAGTCTATGAATACAGACCCTGGTTACTATATTGCTTCTCCTTGGTATCTGACGTAGAAGACTATTTTCATATGGGACCAATGGCAGAGACTGCCATGAGGAAACATTCACTGTGACAGTGGACACTGCATGAACATTTAAAACATCAGTGTTCCTTTCTTTGGTTAACAGTAGACTTACTACAATTAACAAATAAAATAATAATAAATATTAGGAAATAATTAGCTCAAATTACTTTTCATCTCTGTTGTTTAATTAAATGACTGCATTTCCGTTTTATAAATAACATACAAATAATATATCAATGTCAGTCTCTTTGAAATATTCTCACAATCCATACGGACATTCAGCAATGCTGCTTTTCTAGACACTCCAAAATGACACGGACGCTGGTAAACGTAGCATTTCCATAGATATTAATGGCATGGGTAGGTTTGCCAGAGTCTTGCTTACATTTACACCTGACTCAAAGTCTACATTAACCTTACAACAGCAAATTTGTCAGTCGGAACTCACCATATCTGAGGACTGGCATCCCATGTTCTCGTCCTGTTGACTCAACTTGCTGTGATTTTCTTCAGATTGATTGGTATTTTCATCATTTACTGATTTCAAGTTAACTGGTGATTGATCTTCATCCGTAGACTCAGATGTGTATTTTGATCCTTGTCTTGTTTGTAAAGGTACTTGGTCTTGGGATATCATATTATTCAGTGGTTCATTTGTTTCTCTCTTCGTTCCATTTGAATTGTAATGGATTATTTCAGTAGGAAAAATGCCCTTATTTAGGTTTATAATAAGAGTTTCAAATTTATTCGAATTTTCAGAATCAGGTGGAACATGAAAGATTTGTTCAAGCTGCAAAGGAATTAGTCTGGGACTATTTGGGATTTTCACTTGATGCTCTTCAGAAGAACTCTGGATGTCAACTGCTGTTTTTTCTGCATTTTTCAATTTATTGAGGTCTCTCATGTCCCCATGGCAAATATCAGACCCCACCGGTAAACTTTCATAACCTGGCCCTTTTAACTTCTCATATGTTAGTGAAGAATTATCTTTCACATGTTCATAGTCCTTTACGCTGTATGCATGTGTATCCATGTGTGAAACACTGCATTTGTTTGATATATTATTAATTGTAGAAGACTCAGACTTCTGTACAATAGTATTTTCACTATTTTCAGACGTCTCAATAACATCATTCTTAAGGTGCGGTCTATCATTGTTTATTGATTCGGAGCAGCCATTAGAAGCTATTGAGTTCATAGTCAAGTCTATTGGAAACTCTTTACCTTCTGACCTTTGGTCTTCATGCCTCATGGCCAAATTTTCAGTTGAATTAAGAAGCTGGGGGTTGACTACATTTTCTCTAGGTGATTGAGCGTTATTGACGGTCCCCGAACCCATAGATAAATTTGGATTTTCACATTCAACAGATGTAACAGACGTTTCCATGGCCTGGTCACAATGTTTATCTTTCAAAGTATAATCTGTTAACTGATGAGTTGTTTGAAAGTCTTCTGCACATCCCTTAAGGTAACTTGTTAAACCTCCAACACCGAAAGCATTTTCAGGACTTGAATGTAATATGGGGGATGCCGATTGCGATCCGGACAATACTGTGGTGGTACTTGGCTCATTAGTGTTCGGTTGTTTACTGCTGGATGAAGTAAAAATTGCACTTAGGCTATCGATATGAATAGGACTTTTAATTACAGGTTGAGAGTTGCTTGTGTTGTCATCATATATCCTTTCAGTGCCTTCTATTTTTTCTACAAATTTGCATGTTTCCGTTTCATTGACTTCTACTACTGATTCTGACAATACACACTTGCATTCCACATCTTTGCTTTCATATACGTTTTGCTCAGGAGGTATACACACTTTTGCACCTAACACATTTGTGCTGTGAACTGTATGTTGTAGGTTACGGTCATTTTGTAAATTGGTATTGAGAACACGTGGTATTTCTCCAATGTTATCTTTTACATATGTTTCATTCAATGTATTTCCTACATTGGGCAATATGTTTTCAGAAATGAAGGTACATGCACTGCCTGGATGATCTTTGGTAGAACTAATTTCTGTCTGAAGTTCTCCATTTGTTTTGGGATCTTGAGTAGCAGGTTTTGGGACGTCACTTGATTCTCCCACAAGACTTTGACTTTTCTGTGTGCAGTCCAGACCAGGGTCCTTGTTTCTGTACTCCCCTGCTACATTTTGTGAATCAGTCATTATAGGCTCCAGTGTCAGTGGTGAATTCATAACAAATGTTGGATTGCGATCCCCTTCTACATCTTGTGAATCCATTATTATAGGCTCCAGTGTCAGTGGTGAATTCATGACAAATGATGGATTGCGATCCCCTTCTACATCTTGTGAATCCGTTATTATAGGCTCCATTGTCAGTGGTGAATTCATAACAAATGTTGGATTGCGATCCCCTTCTACGTCTTGTGAATCAGTTATTATAGGCTCCAGTGTCAGTGGTGAATTCATAACAAATGTTGGATTGCGATCCCCTTCTACGTCTTGTGAATCCGTTATTATAGGCTCCAGTGTCAGTGGTGAATTCATGACAAATGATGGATTGCGATCCCCTTCTACATCTTGTGAATCCGTTATTATAGGCTCCAGTGTCAGTGGTAAATTCATAACAAATGTTGGATTGCGATCCCCTTCTACGTCTTGTGAATCAGTTATTATAGGCTCCAGTGTCAGTGATGAATTCATGACAAATGATGGATTGTGATCCCCTCCTACATCTTGTGAATCAGTCATTATAGGCTCCAGTGTCAGTGGTGAATTCATGACAAATGATGGAGTGTGATCTTTCACTTCAAATCGATTCACAGATGTTCCACTCGATTCTAAATTTGTGTTAGAAATATAATTCAATTCAAACACCGCATTACCTAAATCAGCAGCATTGTCATCACAATGGTCAGGTTTACTGTCCTCATTTTGTTCATTTGTATGTAGTTCATCAAATTGGCAATCATCTTCGTTGCTGGTCTCATCAGTAACAAAACACTCGATATCAGTTTCACTGAAGCAGCTCTCCGAAAGCTCATCAGTCCTTTCTTCATCTAGCAAGTTACGAACGGCATCTTTACTGATATGCTCATGATTGTTGCGTTCACCCTCAAATGCTCCTGTATCAGAGATGCATTCCTGGCCCTGCACTTGATCATTACACAGCAAAATCTGGTCTTCTGCACAACTATTGCTTTCTGAGTCTTCTTCAATAATGGTTTCAAGAAACTGCCTTGCACGTTGTAAGTCTGTGTCTTCAGCATCATTGTCGTTGTTAAAGTTATCTTCATCGGAACTTGCATGAACTAAGCCTTCAAATTTCACATCTCCTGCTGCTTGTTTTATTTCATAGATGTTAGCGGGCTCACAAGTGCCAAAAAAATCATTGTCACTATCATCAGACATATCATAATCACTACTGCTTTGAAGCTCATCTGAGTAACTCTCTTCATATTCAAGGGGGGAGTTTCTATAATCATCGGCATCGAACGTAAATTGTGGAAGACCACTATCTTGATTGTCTGAATTACTGTAAAGCACTCCACTTCCATAATGCTTGATAGGAGTATGCTCCAGGGGTGTTGGGGTGGTGCAACCATCACAACTGCTATTTTCATATTGTGCTTCAGTATCACTTTTTGCTAAGTCTTCAGGAATATCAGTATTATCTTTGTATAACAAGTGTTCTGTATCACACTCTGAACTGAAAGCAATGATTGAGGCTTCTCTTTGATAGACAAGGGGAACAGTGTTTGATATGAGGTTTACATCTGTTAAGGATAATCCATGGTCGTCACTTTTTGCACTTCCATCTCTAGAATTGTCTGGTACATTATTGATATTTACCTCTGTATTGCACCGAGACTCACCCATCATTATATGATTGCAAATAGCTGAGGCATCTTCAGAGGTTTCAGAGTGAAGTTTACTAAAAATATGAGGAGTTTCATAATCAGTAAGTTGTTTTATATCCTCTGTTTGCTTGTTTTCCAAACTAAATGAGTCTTCAGATTGTAAAGTATCTGCATTTTCTTTTTCTGCTTGTTTTTCTTCATTAGGAATGACGCTTCCAGGCATTTCAAAATCCAGTTCTAAGGGTTCTGTAGGATCTTCATACTCTCGTTCATCAATGTTTGCTTTCTTGCAATGTTTCTCATGTAATTCCTCTGCTGACATATTAACCAAGTCAATATCCTTTACAGAAGGACAGGATGTGGTTTCTCCATACCCTGTCTCTACATTATAGACATAATGCATCTCTGCAGTCTCCAGACTTTGGCCATCGTTCGCATACTCCATTTTACACATGGAATCGGTCTACTCAAAGTGTTATCGGAGTTATCTGTGAAATTTACGATTTGAGCATTGGTTGCACAAGTTGCACGTACTATATCCTCAGATTCCAGCAGCATACTGGCAGCTTCATCAAGATCCCCATCGTAAAGTAGAAGCCTTTCACCGGTATTTGCATCTATGTAGCTGTTTATCATGAGATAGGAAATGAATAATTGTTTTGTATGCTCTGGGTCATGTGTCAGTCCTTCATCTGATTCTAAACTTTTATTTTCGTTCAATTCAATGAAAGGAGATGAATGGGATTCATAGGACATCCATTTTAAGGCTTGCTGGCTTGTTGGTTCTAGCTGTTCTATGTTCGGCATTTTATCGCTTAATTGTATGTTTCTGAGAATAGAGGCTGTGCTATGTTCTATGACACTCATCTGAACAGCCAAATCTAAGCTTAGAATCTCCGATGTTTCAGGAATGTAAAGTCCAGCAATCTTCTGCCTGTTGCTAATGATTTTTTCAGCGAGTTCATTAGAAATCATGCCTTGTTGCAAAGATGTTGATATTGGGAATATTTCACTAGTATCAGGCCATATCATGCCAATAAATCCCCTTTGTGCCTCAAGAACTAACAATGCACTACTATAGGATATTAAATTGCACTGAACCGCTTCGTCCACAGTTAAGTATTTTCCGGTGGACGGGCATAGTATCCCACCATTTTGAACTTGTTGTGTTAGTATACCACAGACTGTGGCATGATCGATGATTCCCCGTTCTAAGGCTTCCTCAAGGGTCAGTTGATTCCCAGTGTCTGGGTCAATTATTCCACCTGAAAATATTTGAGCTCCTAACAGCCTAAACATGACTTCACGTTCTAGGACACCTTCATGGGCTGCTCTCAAAACATGTATCCTCCGTCCAGATTTTAACAGAACTTTGCCTTTTTCTGGGGAACTAACATTCAAAAACCTCATTCCTGTATATCTATCTATTGCACTTCTTTGGAAGAGTTCTACATAAGTTAATCTTTCCGCTGTAATGGGATCAATGAGATTCTTGCTTACTTTCTGTTTTTCACTGATCTTGGAAAAAAAACCTGTGGAAATTAAGTTTCTTTGGAGGAGTTTATTTAGGTTAAGTGGTTCTCCAGAGGCGGACACGCAGAGACATCCACAAGATAGTAAAGTGTCTATAACTTTTACAGCCACGTTTTCTGTGATCAAGCCTTGATCCAAGGCATCTGCGATGGGAAACTCGGTTGACGAAAGTGAACCAATATGTAATTTTGCATCTGCTAACTCTGAAAGACGCACTGCCATTTGTTCATCAATTAATGCGTGAGTCTTAGCTTCTTCAATATTGAAACACTTCTTTAAATCTGGTGAGACCAACCCTGACACTATGAGCTGCACCTCAAGTAACAGGATCCCTGTTTCATAATCAATAAGACCTTGTTTGATAGACTGGTACAGGGATTGAACGATCCCAGTTGACTCATCAATTGTTCCGGATATAACTTTATCCACCTAAAACAAAGAGAAAAATTAATTCCGGTCATCTCTTCCCATGGTTGTAGCATGCTTTTAGAAGATCCTGTTCAAGTAACATACTTACCAAAACACGGAAATTGATGACAGTATTAGCAGTTCAAAAGGTGCAAGTGATTTAAGTCAGTATCTCTGTAGCAAAGGTGACGCAAGCTTTTGAACTCAACATGCATCTGTGAACTAGAGCCTTGTTTCAGGAAACATCAAGTGTGTTAGTGAGAAGATTGGTGATTACAGGAAGGATATATACCACCTGTAAATCAAACCGTCATGCTGCAGTGCCTGTGAAAGGTTAGCCATAAAATGAGGTGACATACACAAAAACGAAACACCATGCTTGTCATGTTTACAGCATACTGAATAATCCACACCTGATGTAAAACAAATGCTGTTAATATGGAAGGTAGAATGAGAATTACTGGAGAACCAAGAAATAGATTTGGGCTACTTCAATTGCCTTTGATCAAATGAACTGACAGAAAAGCAAGAGGGAAGAAAAAAAGAAAGGCATATTTTATATAATAATGAAAGGTCAGCCTTAGTAGGAATACAGGTATATGTGCTCCTTAATTAGACAGTCCCAAAGAATGAATACTTATTCATCATTTTCACAAAAGTAACTGGGGAAACCGTTTATTTTTTTTGGGGGGGAAACTCATTACATTTGGTTATTACTTGTCCAATCCCATGCAATAAAACACACTGATGGCAAAACCAATGCATAGTAAAATAACAAAGTGGCTGTAATGATATCACCTTCTGCTCCACCATCCTATCTACCAAGTCCTTTGCTTCTTGCTGTTGTCTTTCATATTCTCTGGATAAAATGGACTGGCTGTCCTGCAATGCTTTCACTTGTTTCTCAATTTCTTCTCTCTCTTCTTCAGACATTCTGAAAATAATAACGATTGCCAATAAGTCACACATGGTTTATCCCCCAAAACAAATAGAACTTTTTGAAAGTTATATTACACATTTCCTCAAATGTCATTTTGAAGCACAAAGAACTACAAACCAGGCAAACAGGATCTTATATTTAATCACAAGGGAAGGGCAACACAACTTCAAGGACAGCCATCATATTTTGAAGAATGTGAGGGCTTCATGTGCACTGAGGTTGCTCAAATATTTTACACAAACCTTGAAACGCAAATGAATGAGAACAGTTACCAGAGATGATATGTGAAGTACCTGTCACTGTGTTTAGCTAAAACCACTTGCAGCGTTTGCAAAGCATCGGAGATCTCATCCTGCTTGGCTAGAATCTCATCGCTGGAGATCTAAAATAATAATAAAAATCAAGGCGTTACTCTTTAGCATTAGCATCAAACATCAAAAAATGCACAATGTAAGGTACGTTAAAAATTAAGCAGTTGGTTCTATTCTGATTTTTTTTTTCATTAAAGCAAGTTGCCTATTTTCAGCCCAGTACCCAAAACAAAAAGATGACTTTATGCAAATCGCTAATGATTAAATCAAAACCGACTGTAGCAAGGAACAAACCTCAGGGGGGTAAAGGTGTTTATTCCATCATTTATGAATGGATTCAATTTAATGGGTAAATTACTTCAGCAATAACAATTAGTGGGCCATATTAACTGCTAAAATGGGGACGCTAACTTGTGCCTGCAGGTTTTCCCTTAGCGTCCACATTTTAGCACCATATTAGGGGGCAGGTGCTGATTCAGCAGCCTGAACCGTAACGCAGCGCTAAGCCACTGAATACTCGCGGCAGCGCTATCACGCCTCCCCGAGCATCCCCTCCTGGAGTCCATAGGCAGTTGAGCTGCCAGGTAACGTGACCAGGTAACGTGACTCGCTCTAGCGAGATCCTGCAAGTTCGAGGTGGGTGACTGGGGATTTTTTTCCCCACTCTGCTCCCGGCGGCCAGATGCAGCGGATCAGGCTGCCCTTTGTGCCGCAGGATGAGAGGTGAGTATCTGATTCTTAGGGAGATTTTAAGCTGGTGCTGACCAAATTCTAGCTGTAGTTAGCTTTTCAGTTCTTGGACTGTGTTGTAGGAGTTGGCCTCTCCAGGGCTTGGTCTCAGTGTCTTTTATACAAGGTGTGATGATCATACTTAGTATGGAGACAGTTCCTCTCCAACCTCCTAATCCCTCCCTGGCCGCTGCAATAGAGCTTCAAATTGAAGGTGTCACCTCCACACTGAAGGCTCTCAGTCTGCAGCCATTGGACAGCTTCCCAGGGGATTGGATGCACCCAGATTCAAAACAGATATATGAGAGCTATTGTAGGAGCACAGGGCCTCACCTAGTTGAGTAGGCATTTGCCCAACCCAGCCAACTCATAATGTTTCTCAATGTGGACCAGTGAGAATCATTAGCTCCAAACATTAAAAATAGTGCATAGGTTCTCCGTAAGCTTTAACACCATTTGTAATATTGACAGTGCATTTAAACCCAACATTTGTAAGGGCACCCCAACCCACACATCTGAGATACTGATTTATGTTCTGTTTGCAAAAGAAACCTGGTATTGCCAACTTAGGCCAGTGCACATGGGACTTTTCTTTAACACAGAGTACGTTTAGGGTGTGCTAGGATGCGCGTCGATGAGGCTGCGCGATTCTCCTGCGCTCAACAAGTGCGCATGCGCAATGCATTTGACGCCCGACGCAGCGTCAATCCTAGCGCTACAGCCTTTGTGTTTTTAAGACGGACGTCTTCAGCGTGCGTTAGGCGTAGCGCGCGTTATGCGTGTGCGGATCCCCCCCATCTGATACGCAGCGACGCGCGTTAGTAACGCACATCAGTGCGCACAAAAAAACGTCCCGTGTGCACCCGGCCTTAAGAGGGACAAACGATTAGACTTTTTTTTTTATTATTTTCAAAAAATAGTTGTTATTTTAAGCCCAGGGTGCAAAACAAAAATATGCCATATATATATATTGCTAATGATTAAATCAAGATTTGTGGTAGTAACAAATGACACACGCCTTATGAAGTGAATTGTGTTCAACCTATTTTTACATATGAATTCCATTTAATGAAGCATTTCAGCAGCTATGTACTATGAACATTTGAGTTAATTTAAGTGGTCATGGTGACAATAGCCTGTACCACCTCCCCTCCCAATTGGACTGTGGCCACTGCGACAGCTCAAAGGAAGGCATCACTTTGCCCTGAAGGCTGTCATTATAGGTTGCTGGAAAGCTTTCCAAGAGTTGTATGCACCCAAGGTCAAAACCTACATGAGCAAACTATCACAGTTGGCTGGTTGAAAAAGTGTTCAACCAGGCAACTAGTAATGCTCCTCAATGTGGAACTCTGAGATATATTTCTTAGGTTGTGTGCATGCAAATAGCTGTTACCTGGCGCTATGAAATTTGAGGCTGAGGTGTGCTCCATGGTCAAGAGTGGTCATATGTATTACCTTAAAACACACTGGGCAGTATTACATACTGTCCGCTAAAACGGGATGCTAAGGAGGAAAACCTGTACCTGCAGGTTTTTCCTTAGTGTTCCCGTTTTAGCTCCATATTACGTATCAGGCGCTGATTCAGCTGCCTCCCCATAATGCAGCGCTAATCCTCACGATGCTCGAGGCAGCACTAAGTGACCCCGTGAGCATCCCCTCCTGCAGGTCAGGCGGAGTGATCACGGAGGTAGACTGGGGGACTTTTTCCCCCAGTCTCTCTCTGCTCCGGGCTTCCAGGAACAGCGGATCGAGCTTCCGTTCTCGCCACGTGATGAGCATCGTCATGGCGGAGAGTATCTGATTTTTGGGGGTAATTTAAGATGGTGATAAATGATTCCGCAGAAGTGAAATCAGATGGCACCAGCTCCAAGAGGTGATAAACTTTTCAGTTAAACGCAGCGGGGCGTAATCAGCATTAGGACTTTTTAATCCTAACGCTACTTAAGTCTTTGTGCTCCCCAGGCAAGCATAGGGAGTGCAAAGTACAGTAACCTCGAGCTGAAAAGCACAAGTTCTGAATCACTAACAGGTGTTTTAACCCGTTAGCGTTCGAAATGTAATATGGTCGGCCCACGCTAGGGCCACTTAACCCAACGTTAACACTCACATAGTTGAGCACTAACGTTTGCATTACGTATGTAATAGGGCCCTCTATGTTCCTCAATATAAGGGTGTAGGTCAGAAGGGGAATAGTTAACCCCTCTTATTGTCAAAAAACAGTGGGTCTGTTGAATTTACATAATACATTTCCATATTCGACCTAGATGTAGTGCGTTATAGTTCTGTTTTTATATATATATATCCCATAGATATTGCTAATGCACAAAATGTATTATTTAACCTTCCATAACTTGTTTCCTTTTGATATTAAATATATAAGGGGTTATTTACTAACCTCCGAATTGGCCATTTGGTGCAATTTCGGGTCATTGTGTCTATTCACAAAGCTGGCAGTTCACCAAATACAGGAGAATTGAAAGTGAAATACGGTGCAATTCGCTGCAATTAAGAGGCACCAAAATTGTCCCATAGAAGACTACAGTGTCTTCTATTCACAGAACGCCAAATTGCACCAAAATTCCTGCGAAATGCCCCGATTTTCCGTGTTTCAATTCGACAGGTTTAAACAGGCGACTCCAATAGGTTTCAGTGTAAAAAAAATAATATCTTTATTAATTTTTTTAAAGACCATTTTTTCTTTTCATTTTTTGCAAAAACCCTTTTTATTTTTTAAAGCCCTTTTTTAGTATTTTTGTTTATTTTTGACAAAAGACTTTTTGTAATTTTGTAACAGATCTTATTTATTATATTTAAGGGACTTCTCTATTATTTGGACACATTTTTACTAAATTAGGAGATTCTTTTTTTTTTTTCTTCAGTTCAGTGGAATTCACAGATGCCAATTTGGCGCAAGTCAGCGTTTTTCACTGATGAACAATAACTCCAATTTCGGCAAAATATGGTGACCATTCACTAAATGGAGAATCCATCGTATTTTCAGCAAAATGGAATCACTAAAGTGCTTTGAAGGAGACTGGAACGGAAAGCACTGAAAAACTCTAATTGGGCTTTAGAGCTTATGACCACCTTTATAGACACAGCTCTTGGCTGACCCTAGATATCAATCAAAAGCAAAAAATAAACACTTATTGTATGTGAGAAATGCTAATAATAATGACCATCCTAAATTAATTCCCAATATGCCGTTATCGTGTTCCAATCACATTGGGATAATGAAACTCATAAACACTCATTATAAAAATATTTTTTAATAGTAAAATTAAGTCAAATCTGGCAAGAGAAGCATTTAACAAAGGAAACTATCTATTTCTGTCTACAAGGAGTTCATTCTATGTATTTAGCCTTCTGGGACCTGCACACCAGTTCTGGGATCCTGATCTTACATCTCTGCAGCCAGGTGTAGAGATTTCTGCTGTTATGTTCAGTGTTGAGGAGGAAGAAGGATAAACGAAAACTGATGCCTGTTTGTTAATATAATATATATGCATTACATGGTTAAAGGAAATAGACTTGTTTCAACCCTAGGAATTTCACTGATACAACCATTTTTGTTTCTTTAATCGGATTTACACAGGTCACTATTAAAGATCTGGACCGGGCCAATAGTGGTTCAGAAGTGTTACATGAAACAGTTTATTGTACCTAATCAGCTTGAAGATGGCTGTAGTCTTGGGCCAAAATGTTGCATCTTTAGCAAACCAGCTCATTATTAACTGCTGATGGAGTGACTGACTTCTGTGCTATTCACTATTAAGATTTGTGTTGTGGGGAGACCCCCTCTGAAGCTGTGTGGAGGAACCTTTCCTCTGTTGCATGTGGCTCATATTTGTGTGCGTTTTGTTAATTGTAAGATGCCATATGGGGCAATCAACTGAACTGATTACTTTATTTAATAGTTACAAGGTCACTTGGAATGAAAGTATTTAATAGTTCCTCTTCTTCCTTGCGGTTTTTCTCGCTATTTTGGTCACTTCTCTTCTCTGTGTTCTTTTTCTCACCCACTCTCCATTCTTAATTCTATCATTTCTTCTACAAATACCTTCCATAAAATGGTCACCATGCTCATGTACTGGATTTATAGAATGTCTTAATGGATTTCTTAACATGGTTAATACTCATTATATTTGATGCTCATTGATGCCAATAAAAGATAATACAATGGATGTTGTCCTATTGGCTCCTTCATCTACTTCTGGGCCATCAAATATCAGATATTGATGGCCATCAATACCCAGAAAACTTTGTATGTAACAGATGGCAAGTGAATTATGGGTGTTGCAAGTCAGCAAAACCTGGGAAGCCGGAGTTTGACTGCTCTGATCTACTTTGTCTGAAAGGTATGATGGACATGAGAGCAAACAGACACTTGCTATTTTAAAAATAATGGGCAACCTCACATTTCGTTTTCATATCCTTTTGAGGCAGTGAGGCTCACAGTCATTAAAAATAATAATACATTTTTAAAAACATGGATGGGACTTTGCGCCACTAAATTGGAATACCATGATGCGTGCAGGGTAGCATTTTAATACCTGGTTTGGGATCAATGCTGCTGGGGTTCAATTGCTTTATTACACATTGTTCTTTTCTGTATATCCTACTGTATGTGTTAATTATGTTTGTCCAAATTAATAAAATATTGAATGGAAAAAAAAGGTTTGCAAAATATTGCCTAGGTATAGAGTGTACCAGGGTTATTCGGAGAGAGGTGAAAACCAAGAGAATGGCTGGAGAAGTGAAAATTCTTGGTCAAAATAGCCAAAACAGAAAAATTCTCCCATTTATCTCACTTTCCAAATCGGCTATTTTGACCTAGAATTTTCACTTCTCCAGTCATTCTCCTGGTTTTCACCGCTCTCTGTATAACCCTGTACATCTCAGGTACACTGTAGTCACGCCTTCATCTCTAGTAAGAAGTAATGTCCAGTAGATACAGCAAAGAAATACTGGGAGCATTATGTTCCAGCATAAAATGGTACTTTTGAATAAGTCACACCATGTGAGATACGAATTTATTCTATTTTTCTGCAACATAAATATATACGCCTATTTGTGTTATTTGTTAGAATTCAAATGGTAGACTGTGGTGAAAACTGCTGAAAAAAAAGACACAGATATCTGCTCTGGATACATATTATTTAGAAGAGTGATGAAAATACACCATGGACGAGTTAAGAAATGCTACCTCACATTGCATTTGTATTATTATTATTATTATGCATTTAAGTGGTTGTTATTATGTAACAGAAAAGGGTCACGCCAGCGTTTGTAAATATATTTGCCTGCTGCACAGAAGCTGCTTTAATTTAAAATGTTGTGCTTCTTATCTCTGGCCTTGGATTCACAGTAATAAAAAGGTACATAAAGCTTTAGGACGTTTTAGTGTGGATGCATGTTCTGTCCATTGTGACACTGTGAATAGGGGCAGGGAGGTAGACCACAGGTTTATCAGCAGGGGAATGGAGAACTCCCTTTTTCCCCTATAGACTTAACGCACAGCCAACACCTGTTTAGGACTGCCCTGCCCATATAGTAGATGTGGTTCTCTCTGAGAGGGCAGTCTTGGTGCTGGGTGCAGCAGGAAAGGAAGATAAATCCTGAACCCAAAAGGAAAGACATTTTATTTTGTTTTCGCTTATTGGTAAGCGGCTTAGCCACCCAATATTTCAGACAGGAATACTGAATGTTTATTTAGACTATGCATAAAGGAGTAGGCGTTGGATTTACATTTGTTTTATTTTCCTGTTCAAATTACCCAGCAGGAGCTCCTCAATTTATGGGCCAAATTACATTCTTCATGCAAAAAGGCACGCGCAACGTGTGAATTTGGGCGCCAAGCGTTAAACGTTAACGCGCGTAAATCAACGCTGGTATTACAATCCTCGTGCATTTTTTCACCCGTCGAGCAATAACACGTGTAAAACGGACACACACAAATGCGCGCCCAGCAACGTTGCTCGCAGAAATCAGTGTGCGGACTGTTTTTTTCACGCAATTCAGCCAATCAGAATTAAGATCCACAATTATCTCACGTTAAGTTTTTGCGCCTGCCAAAGTCAATCTGAGTATATTTGCTGCAGCAATAATAAATGCACACACAACTTCTCCATTTTATTGGTTTGGTATGAGTAGAATGTGCAACTATACATTGCTGCATTTTGTTTTTTTGGGCTGGTGTATTTGGGTTCGGCCAGGTTGTTCAGATTTGCCATTAACACCAGCTTTTAGGAGTGGCTAAAATTATGCGCGCAAAGGCTATGCGTTAAATCCTGCGCATAGATTGTAATACCATCCACGTACCAGCGCACATTCAAGTTTGCGCTCACAATGTTAAGTATAGGACGCGCGCAGTACAGTAAGCTTGTGCAGGGTTCACGCAGGTTCACCCGCGGTAGACGATTACATGTGTTTGTTGCGCTGACAATGTAATAAGACGTTCAGCGCAAAAGGGTTTTACCCCTCGCTTTAATGTTTTTTTGCGCTGGCGCAAATGTTTACGCGAAGACTGTAATTTGGCCCTATATGTACAGAGTGAGAAGGACAAAAAAACATTATTGAACATATTTGCAGGTGGTCAAACTAAGTGGTTCAGGAATTCCTTTATGGCTCATGGTAAAAGTAATACAAAGATTGTATTTGTTATTGTTTGTTTTGTATGCATGTCTGTATTCAATTTGAACATTTACAAGCAGTGAATAAATTTGTGGATGTTTTTTTTAAATTGTAGTTGACATTCTCACTAGAGTATAAACTGCGCATACCACTCTTTACTACATAATGGTATTCCAACAAATTGCAAAACGCATCGCACTGTGGATTGATCTCTATCTGCTATCTCTAGCAGTGTATCTTGCAGGTTAAAAAAAGACTTAAATGTTAACAAATGTAGGAATGTTACTGAAGTCCATCAAGGTATTGTGTTCTAATTGAAAAGAAGGTACCAGTATCATCTCCCAAGGGATAAGAGCAGGTAGCTGGCAGGGGGGAACCTGCACAACCTCTGTCCAGGCAAAGCTAAGCCCAGCACTGTGCCACGCATCCCACGGGGTGGAAGAATTTAGCACGCTCGCTTCTCTTTTTATTTCAAACATTTTCTTAAACGTAATTACTTAACACCAAGGTGAAATAAAACATCTTCTGATCGATAGTTGTTCTTCCAATTACAAATAGATATAGATCTTCACATGTTGTCTATAGGAAGTGGTCATGTGTCACGCAAGAGGTAATAAGATCTGGGTAGGTGTGATACCTGGCAACTTAAATTGCTGGTAAGTGCTACTGATTAATGCAAGGTTTTATGCCAGGCAACATTTTGACCTGGAGCTTCGAGCTATGAAAATATTTGATGAAAGACTTCTTTTTTTAATGTGTGCTGCAAGTATTCAAATAAATATATAATTTATAATCACATTCCGCATTCACATTACAGGCAGGGATTGTGTGGATCTCAGAGCAGTTTTAAGGCAAAGTGCGGTCTAATTATGGAAGGAAAATATTATAATATCACCTCTTGTGGTCCATCAAATAGTGATCTGAGTTGTGTAATGTAGTATACCGATTTCAAGACGATTACTTACCTTATAAAATGTTTCCTGGCTTTGAATTAACGAACACATTACACATCCTGTCAGCTCATCTATAGCATTTACCAAAAGGGAATTTACAAATCGCAATAAAGGAGAATAAAAATAAATAAATGGTTTGATGTATATAAATTACACACCTTTTCCTGTTTCTTTATTCTTAGGCTGGGGTCAGACGAGCGTAGTGTTCACGTCCGTGATTGCGCCTAAAAGTACGTCCGTGATAGCATGAAAGAAAGTCCATTGGAGCCTGACACATGAAGTACGTCCGCACTGAACTGCGGACGCATGACGGACGCTGCAAACGGACGCAGGTTAGGCAAGAACGTAATACTGCTAGAACGGACGTGCGGAGGGCGCCACGTCCACAACGTCTGCATAGCTTTGTGTGTGAGTGATGGAGCATGGTCAGACGGACTGCATTTATACGTCCAGCATTTTTGACGGACAGAATGTTTTTTCATTGTAATTTATTTTCCCCTCCTACATCCGTCAAAAAATAACTTCAGTGAAAAAACGGACTGTGTGACCACTACTGCGTCATCCGTACTGACGATGTCCGTACTGCACGGACGTACAGTCCGTAGAAATCACGCTCGTCTGACCCCAGCCTTAAAGCTGTACTTTACAGAGGTTTAAGGTAGTGGCCACATTTACATGTGACCACAGCAAAAGCTTTTTTTTTTTTTTTAATTTTTATCCTTTTTTTTTCTTTCAAACTGTAGACATTCTCCGCCTATACATTCATATAAAATAATTAAAGTGAAACTTTAACCGTCTGGTTCAGTTTCCACGCAATGTCCCATCAGGGATGAATGTCACATTGTTTATAAAGATCAATGTGGTCTCTCATTCCTTGACGAGATGTCACAGACTGTACATGTCGACAGCACACTACTTACCCCGCTTCAACGCTGAGAGTCGCAAAGCCCTTGCTCTGTGGGCGGAGATGTAGGAGAGCTATTGCGGAGCGGTGTATGATTGTCCCTAAACACTGGCATCAGAGGGCCTGAAATCAGTGAGCAGAGGGCAGTCCTGTCGAATAGCTCTTCTCCTCACAACTGTCACTAACCCTTGTGACAGTAAACTTTAACTCATTTCATATATATGTGTCAGGACAAAACACTAACACATATAGAGGAAGCAATTCCCTAACAAGTGAACCCAAATTAAGTTGGGCATGACAGGTGCATTTAATGTGCTGTCAATATGGATGACGTGCACTCCTGCTTCAGAATGTCTTAAACATTTGGAGTGTTATGTAAACCTGGTAACATGGCAGAAGGTGAAGAGGTGGTTCATAATATTTCCTGGAACAATGCTACTGCTTCCTGGCGATAAAACCTGTTTTTCACGATCAATAATGTCACCAATGGTTTAGGCATTAAATATGACTATTCCATTTGTTATGGGTACGTGACTGAAAAAAACAATGTAGCCACCATAAAGGTGTTTGAATGTGTATTTATATAAGCCCTAAAATTCCTTGATTTTTGGATGAGTACCTTCCTGTAGGATCACCAAATTCTAACTGTGGGATTCTGAGAATGAGCTGAAATAAAACGCTTTTGGATGTAACTGATTTAACCATAGAAGAGGAGTAGTTGCCAATATTCATAATACCTGTAGATTAGAAACAGGTTTCTTTTCTGAAATGTCTTGTCGTCCTTCTTGATTGAACGTTTTAGTGACATTAGACACCCAATTCAGAACTTCCCCTGCTTTCTTTACATGCTCTTTCTTTTCCTCTTCCATTGATTTCTGGCAATAAACGGATGATGTAAAACACATGGACATATTACACACAAAAGCACAGAAACGGGCAATATCGTATGTTAGAATTCACAGTAAAAACAACTCGCAGAATTATGAGATTTGTTTCATATGGCTTTCATTGTGATATATACTTGACATGATAAAAAAGGATATGTTAATATACAAGATAAAATATAATCAAAGTATATTGATGACCAACACATAGTCCATTACTCAACAACAGTAGATAATACATGGAGTCTATTGATAGAATTTCAACTCAAACCTGCTGCCTTTGCATTAGCTGCACCATATTCATGTGACGGGTATTATTTGACACAAATATACACGTTTATGAAGCTCAAACACTGGATGAACATTTTTAAAATTCAGCTCAGATGCTTCACCTTTCACAATTTCTCTTTACTTGCAAACAGACTAACCAAGCCAATATTTGTAATTGAATGGACAGCCATACATTGTCCACTGTTTGCCGACTGCTTTTGGAAAGAAATAAGATACTGTACACAAGATTATGCATTTTAAAATATGTACACACAATGAAATCACTGAATGCAGTTTTTTGCAAAAAAAACCTATTTGAATGATGAATAATAAACTAGTGGATACGTACGAACAAAGCAAAAAGTGTTGCATGCAAAAATAGAAAAACGCATGCACATGTAATAAACGCTAATTATTTATACACTATAGTATATAAAGACCTCATGTAAAAAGAAGGATTTGTCATACTCATAATTCTAGCTTTCTGGCATAACCGTTATACAACATATAATACAATTTCATCCTTTTATACCGCAGAAAACAACCAAGATGTACCACATTCAATATGGCAAGGTTTAGCATGCACCAAAAATATAAAATGCAATTAACCAGTAGGATTGATACATACAAATATGTTACACGTTGTATGATTGTGCCTTAGAAACGAAATCTGGTTACTATGTATTTCAAACAATGTTTTGGTACATACTTGACAATGAGCTTTCTCTCAAAACAAAAGTATCGGACAATGGCAAGCAGGCAATCTTCTTCATAGCGGACCAACCTTCTTTTACAACCTAATAATCATTAAAGAGACTTCAAGGTCTTAAGATTGTTACAAAGTGAAAGAAAGCACCGGCCTTATTGTGAAGAGAAGTATAAGCTAGGGATGCCAAAATTGCGAGGCAGAGGAGCTTCCACTAACCGAAGTCCGGTATGGCAGTCATATACAGCTTTATCCACGGCATCTTTGTAGGACAGCTTTCTTCTTGTCTTGGGACAAGTGAGGGTTTTGGCATATGATTTCTCATCCTTTAATTTTGTCGCTGTAGCCGCATCAACAACTCCCTTCCTGATGGCTTCTTCCAACGATAAACGAGAATTCGATCTTGGATCAATTAAGCCACCTGTTACATACTGATACTCTAGGCATCTGTAGCCAATTTCTTTATTGAACAGGTTCTTATCCATAGCTTCAGCAACAGTTATAACCCCTTTGGAAATTGACTGTGGGACTCCAATGAAAGCTAACTCGCACTGCTGGATTTGTTTGGCACAAACCTCATCGATTAAACCCTTTTGCAACGCTTGTGCCACATTATATTTCTTCCCGTTAGATGGATCAACAATTCCTCCTGTGCTAGCTTGTGCTTCAAGGCATCTAAACACCGTTACTCTGTCAACCATGTTTCTGCGCAATGCTTTGAATAACGACACTCGCTCATTGGTTTCATACAACCAATACCCTGCCACGGGACTATAGGGATCTTTACTTGGTCTTGTTCGATTAACTAAAATATCAGCCAATTCAGTGGGTGAAAGCTGTCCTTCCTTGAACTTACTAAACTGTGTTCTATCAATTAAGCCTTTGCTGACAGCTTCATCAATGATAAACTGTCTACCTGATTTCTTGTCAGTTAATAGCGTTTGAGAGCTCCCATTGGAGTCAAATACGCTAGAGGTCTCCCACAGACATTCCTGTTGTGAAAGCTCAAAGTATACTTTTTGGTCAATGAGACCTCTTCCATATGCTTCAAGACGTGTGAACTCTGAACCAGATCTAAGATCTACAATGCATATTTTGTGACCCTTGTCAGCAGAGAAGGCGGTGATATTTCTTTCCCCAATTGGTAAAAGGTATGTCTTGCTCTCTAGATCCAAGACGCTCATCTCAAGTAACTCTGAATAATACATATTTTGTTTATTGGTTGGGAAGTGAAATCCTTTCACATTACTAGCAGGTTCGTGCAAAAACTTTAATGATGTGTGATTTAATAACCCTTTCAAAACTGCGATTTCAGCTGGAATTCGAATGCTTCTAATTGGGTCAATCACACCTCCAGTGGCTATCTGGGCTTCAAGAATTCGTTTGCCTTTCTGCCTCTCAAGAAGCCTAGCCTCAATGGCCTGGAAAACAGACAGCTTTTTACCAGAATGAATGTATCCCAAGACAGCTTTTTCAGCATCTAGGAGTTTTTCCTTAAATTCCTGATCTATGAGTCCATTGGCAATTGCCTCCTCAGCAGAATATGTTTTTCCAGTTGATGGATCAATGATAAATCCAGTCACCACCTGTGCTTCCAAGAACTCAAATGCTATACTTCTATCAATGATTCCCTTCTTTGCAGCTAAAGTAAATGATATTTTTTCTTTACTTGATTCAATGTAAAGACCTGATATAGCTGTGGCTTTCTTAAGACATTTCTCAAGTGTTTTCTGAACTTCTTGAACAGTTGTTAGACCTAATTCGAGCTGCTCCATTGTTTTGGCATCCAGAATTTTGGCTTCCACCATTTTTCTGGCAGACACATTCTTCCGGAGACCTTGAAAGACGAACCTGTCATCTGTGGAGGAACAGTCACTCAGTGAGTCAGAGCCTGCATAGTTTCTATAAGTTGTTGTCATATACCCAATCTTCGGTAAATCTCCTTTCCTAAATCCTTCCAAAATATTACGTTCTTCAAAACCCTGATCTTCATTGTTTATAAGGAATTCTTTTTCCTGTTTTACAGTAGTAACTTCAAGAAGTACATCATACTGCTTGCTCTTCAACATCTGTAAATAGTAATGTTTAAAATAAGCATGGGTGGTTACAGAGCTAGCTTTCATTAGTATACATAATGCTTCACCACCCAAGCCACAGGAAACTAAAGCGTGAGCAGAAATCTGAAAAGTATTTCAGTGTTAGAACAGAGAAAAGGGGATTGCAGATGGCTATTTGCAAGTTTTATCCTTTTTCAGAAAGTGCTTTCCAATAAAAATAATAAAAAATTGAAGGCCATGCACAAGCTTGTGACAAGAATACAGAGAAGTTATGATGGCTTCTCTGAAAAGAACACACATATTGCATGTGGTGTTTGCATTTTAGACTTAGTTTTAAGTCAAGCAACAAAATCAAAGACAATACTTTGGTTTTGGAAAACAAGAATTCACCAGAAGACATACGAGGGAATAAATATCTAAAAGCATATCTATACCAATAGGCCATAACACCAGTAAAAAGGGGAGATGATAGAATTCTAGCATAATTACAGTAAGCGCGTAGTGTGTTCTCTACATACGGAAAGGAGGGTGCGCAAAGAATACCTCCATGGGTTGCTCAAATTTTCCTAGATCTCTTCCAAATTTGTCTTCGCCAATCCGTAAAGTTTGAAGGGCATTCTTTATACTTTTATCCTTGATACTGCTTTCTATTTCTGATAGTTGTCTGTAAGGATGCACGTTGTCAATGGAAATTTGAAGCTCAGTGCTTGTCTGTGTAACGAACTCTGTGAATGGTGGCTTGCTGTCCCCGCCATCGAGTGACTGCTTAATCCTGGACAGCTGAAGTTGAAGTTCCTTCTGTATAGTGTCATCATAACCGTCCATATGCAATTTCTTTTCTTCAATGTGCTCAGATTTATAGACAGAGGAATTTCCCTCGCGTATGGAATCTAGTTTTCGTCTCATAACGGGAGATGTTGGTGATTTTAGGCCAAACTGGTCAAAACCATGCTGAGAACCTGATGTGGAGTACACGTGGCTGCTGCTTTTCATTTCATGTTCAGTTTTCTGGAGTGGAATCTTGGTGCTGTTCTGCTGAACCTCGTTTTGAATATATCTCAGCTGGTTAATATGTTCCTGTTTCTGCATATCCATTTTCTGTTTTAGGCTTTCAAAGGCCTGCCTTTGAGATGCTACTTCATCCTCAAGTTTATGACATTTCTGAACATGCTCTAACTCTAATTTTTTCTCATGATTTAATTGTTCTTGGCATCTTCGAAGTCTTTCTTGCATATCCGAAACTTCTATCTTCGTTAATTTTAATTTATCTTCCAACATGCTCCTTTCTTGTTTCAAGGTAGAAACCTCACGTTTCATTTTTGAAAAGTCAGTCTCAGTGCTGATGCTCGATTCCACTGTCTTCTCTAACTTCTTTCTTACTTCATCTGCAGAATTTTTGTATTTCACAGATTCCTCATGGTACAGAGTAAGTTTCTTCTGAGCCAGTTGTTCATCTACAGTTTTCTTCTGGAGGTCATCTTGGACCTTCTTCAGTTTAGTGTTTACTTCTTGCAAATTTCCTTGGTGCAACTGAATTTTTTGATCGGCCATTTTTTTCTCTATTGTCAAGTTATTCACTTCAGATTTTAAAGTTCTGACTTCCTTTTCAGAAGCAATCATAACAAGATTTTGTTTGTCAAATTTCTGCTTTATATCATTTAAGGCATTTTTTGATTTTGTCAGTTCATCTTCAAGTCTTTTTACCATGTTGTGAGCTTCATGCTCTCCTTTTGACTGTTTCTGCAACTGTTCATTGGTCATTTTCATTTGTTCTTTTGTACTGTCTAACTGAGTTTTTACCATATCAAGGTTTTTTTGCAAAGAAGTCTTCTCCATAGTGACTTTCTCAAAGTCAGATTTCATCCTCCGGAATGCCATCTCTGTTTCACTACTTGTTTTAGTGAGTTCATCCAGCTTTGATTTTAATGATTCTGACCACTGATTACTTTTTGTTAAATCATCCTGAAGCTTCGATATTTTATGCTGGTCATCCTTACGGAATCTTGAATTTTGATGGAGTTCTTCCTGAGCTCGCTTCAGTTGTTCACGGAAATTGTCAGATTCACCGCTTTGGGACTGCGATCTCTGTTCTAAAGATGTTTTTTCTTGCTGTAGAGAACTTACTTGTGTATTTAGATACTTAACACTTGTTTCTGCCTTTGCCTGCAACCGAACAAGCTCATCCACCCTCTTCCTGAAATCATCAACTTCTTGTTTCTTTCTTGTCAGGTCTTCTTCTAAAAACAGGAACTTTTGTTGGCTGTTCCTTTCACTCATATCTTTTTGCCTTAATTCTTCCTGACACGTTTTAAGCTTGTCTCTGACTTCATCATAATCTTTCTTTTGCAGCTTTAGTTTATGTTCTAAGGCCAACTTATCCTGTTGAAATGACTTTAATTCTTCTTCGTAACTTATGCGCATTTTCCTTAACTCGCTGAGATCGTGTACTGCCTCGTCGGCTTTATCTTGACTCTGGTATAGTTTTCTTTCAAGCTCTCTTAGCTGTAGAACATAGTTTTGTTCTTGTTGGTTCTTTTGTTCCAATTCTATTTTGAGCTGCTGTAAAATACTGTGTGTGTCGTCCATCTGGATTCTTAGCTGGCGGTTCTTTTCCTCAGCTGTTGATTTTTGAATTTGAAAGGTGCTTAGTTCAGCTTTATACTGTTTGATTTCATTCTCGGCTTTTTTGTGGACCAGAGTAAGCTCGTCTAGCTGTGCTTTTAATGTGTCGGCCCTTTTAGCATATTGTTCAACCTGAGAGCCTCTAATGTCCGATTCTATCATATAGTGCATTTCTTGTACTGTTGCTCGTGCTGGCATTATGATTTCCTTACCGGAGGAGAAGCTAAATCTTGTGTCTGACATACGTCTTTTAGTTTCTAACTCAATTTTTTCCTTCTCCACTATCTTCTTCTGTACTTTAAGATCATGTTCAAGATGTTTCATCTGCCTAAGAAGTTCCTCCTCAATCTCAGCTTTTCTCTTCAATTCCGCCATTAGGCTGATTTTTTCATGTTCCAGTTCTTGGACATCAATGTCTTTCCTTTTCAAGTGGTCTTCCAATTTCCTCCTAGCAGTTGTGCTCTCCTCTATTTGACTTTTAAAAGCCTTGAGCTTATCTTCAACAGCATTTCTTTTTGACTCTGACTGAAAGGTAATTTGTCGTAGATGTTCCAGCTGCTGCTCCACTGCAGTCTTCTGTTTCACTGCGTTCTCCAGTTCCACGCGAAATTGCTGAGCCTCGTATTCAGCTTTGGTTTTAAGTAAAGTTATTTCTTCTACTGTTTTCTGATATTTTTTCACTTCCATGTCTGCAGCAGCTTTCATCTTTGGCAACTCTTGCTCGTACTGATACTTTTGCCTTTTAACTTCCTCTAACGCTTGCTCCAGCTCCTGTATTCTTTTTAAAAGCCTCTTATTTTCTTCTGAAGTCACTTTCTGCTGTTCTAATAATTCAGGATGTGCTGAAGCGGAAGAGCGGCCTGACTGTATTAAAGTCTACAACAAAGTAAAGAAAGAAAACACCTCGAATTTGCAAAACATGACAAACCTGAGAAAAATTTGCAACGTAAAACCTGTCACATAGAATGAATATAAACAGAAAGGTGCATAATTAATTAATAAACTAGCACCAGCACATATATGCAACTGTATAGGAGCAAGTTAATTTGTTGATTTTAAAAGAAAACATGTGAAGAAGATGAACTTACCATATCCAACAGTCAATAGATAAAGAGGTTCCCTAAAACCATGTCTTTCCAAGGAAGTGTCAGTAGAGTGGTTGGAAGAAGCACCCAAGTCCACAAAACCAAGAGACATACTATATAGAAGACAAACCTGTAGCCTGTCCAAGCACATATTACAGTTCAGAAAAATAGAGCCGAACACATAAAACTGAGGAAACATGCTAAATTAACTACAAACAGTTGGCAATAACGTAAACAGCATACCAAGACAAACATGCAATAACCTGTAGCTAATGCAAAGGCAGGTTTCGTTTTCTAGCGTAGTAAAGTGATGTGTTTATAGCAAGCACATATGATTTTCCGGAACTATTAGGGTTCCTAGATTATGAAACTATGAACATTATTTACAAAGCACAATGCATACACATTTTATGCTTTGTATTAGAAGTTACTTACCAGGTCATGTTAACGTTTTTTCTTTTCAAATGCCCTTGCAAAAAAACTAGCAGTACGGATCGGCAGAATCTACTAATTTGTTTTCTTTCTGTATTTCATTTATAATACACCAACAAAAATCTACTACCTGCAAGTTACCTCATATTGGATACTAATGTACATAATCATGTTAGAAATAAAACTACGATATAATTTAAATAAAAATATATATATATTGTTTTCTTTTAAAAATATTTGATTATCATTATTTCAAATCCTTTCTTGTACCATAATCAGATCTGAGTGGGAGGACATTTTTTAACTATTTTAAACTCCACTATGGTTAGGCTTAAAAGCCAACTATACAGATAGCAGTAGCCCTCCACCAGCAAACACAAAGCATTAGAATGAGTTAAGGAGTATATGTCAGCTGAGAATCTGTTAGGACAGTTTAAACGTATACCATGCTTAAGATCAAAGTAACAAAACACAAGAGAAATCTCCAAGTACTTTTTCTGCAATATATCATTTCCATCTCACAACCTATATGTGCTGGGAAGAAACTATAACTGGAATTAAGAAGAATACAACTATAAGCGTGTGCCACTATTTGCTGATGTTTTGCAACTAGAAATGTAAATGTTCTCTGTACAAATTATTCAGAATTTTCACCACCACAAGCAATGGCCGCAATTAAATTCAATCATTGAACACAAACAGCTACACCAAATATTTCTGCTTACTTTTTTTTGTAGTGTGGTGTGTGTTTTACATTTTCCACTACACTGGCATGTATTATCAACAAACTGGTAACTTAAAAATAACAAGCTGTAAACTGTGATTAAAAGGCTATAATATGTGAACCCTGTGCCTGGAATGTCATACCATGTGCAAATAGGCAAAATAATCATGTATCTCTTAGTTGGCCTTTAATGGTCCCAATGACAATGTCATGATTGTGTCTCAACAGTACCTTGGCTAGGGTTTACACATGAGCATACAGCTTTGTGTATGCTTCCATAGATTTAAGATAATATACTTTACCTCCTCTTCCTCCATTCTCTTCAATGCATCCCCCGAAAATTTAACAAACTGAGTCATTAAAGTCATCAACGCGTTGTATCGGTTTCTCAGATCCATGTACTACATGACAAAAGAGAAAAAAATATTAATAAACATGTCAATAGAGATAATACTTAATATATTTAAGATAATATCATTTTATTGTCCATAATGGTAAAAAGGACATGAAATTTACCTCCTGTATAACAAGATCAGCGGAGCTCTGCATTCTTCTGCGCTTCATTGGAGACTTTTGATGGGAATCCACCAATGCCCTATATGTCATTAACTGTAACTCGTAGTCCTGACAAAACGAAAGAAAAAGACATGTGACCTACACAATTATACTAATATGCCGCGATGCAAACATTTACACACTAGCTTGTATTGTGGGAAACAAAATATAAAGAAAATGACCTTTTTCAAAAGAGCTGTAGGAAATGGGCTTTACTACAGATAAAGAGCTTGTGCTGAGAATGGGAAATATAACTGGGCAGAGAATAGGATTAAAAGCTCTGCCAAATATGTGTACTGATTTTTTTATTGATGTTATGAAAATGTATTTCTTGGCAGGGCCGGTGCTTCCACTAGGCAAACTAGGCAACTGCCTAGGATGCATTGCCACGTAAGGGCGCAGTCGGCCCCAACCCGGGTTCCATTGTTGTACCCCTTCCTCATTGTTTGCTGGTGTAGCCGGCAGTGGTGGCTCGCAAAGCGGACCCCCGCTAGTGACACATAAGGTGGGATTCTTATGGTGTCCTGCAGGCGCCACCAGATGACATGACGTGTGGATGCCACAAGAGGCAGATAAAATAAAAAAGAGGCAGAAGAAAGAAAGGAAAAAGAAAGCATGAAACAAAGAGAAAAAGAAAAAAGGCACAGAAGAAAGAGGCACAGAGGTACGAAAGTAAAGCAAGAGGCAGATGAAAGAAAAGGCACAGACGAAAGAAAAAAGAAAGAAAGAGGCACAGAGGGTAGAGGAAAGAAAGAGGCAGATGAAAGCAAAGCCGAAAGAAAGAGGCATAGAAGAAAGAAAGAAAGAGGCACAGAATGCAGAGGAAAGAAAGAGGCACAGACCGATCCCGGGGCTGACCAGCGGAGAGCTAAGATGGACACCAAACGACTGTGTGCGGCCCCAGTGCAAAGTGTGTGTGTCGTCGTCCCCAGCAGTGTGTGTGTGTGTCCCTGTGCACAGTATGTGTGTCATCCCCCCGCGTGCACAGTGTGTGCATTTAAACAGTTGAAATTTTTTCGGGGGGGGGCCCAAGTAGCTGGTCTTGCCTAGGGTGCAAAATAGTCTAGCACCGACCCTGCTTCTCGGTCTCGTAAACCCCACTTCAAATGTTCACATTGTGCCCTTTCATTGTGTCTGGATGTAAAGGATCCTTCTGCATACATTAAAAGTTTCTTGGGTGGAATATCTCAGCATCAAAACAAGTGTTTGTTAGGATTATAATTTGTTTGCTGTGTCTATAATGTTACTAACATTTGGCTTTTTTAACCAATCTTGATCCCTTACTCTGTCTAATAATTAAAAATGTATAGCAAATTGCAGATTACATAAGGAAAACACACAGGTATTAGTTTAATCTGTGCATGCGCAGCTACTGATAAAAGGCTCTCAGGACTGAGTGTTCTGAATTTATCTATCATTGCACCTTAACAGAGGTGGAATATTGTTCGGAATATTTCTGGCATTCATCCATCTTGCTTTGCTTCATTTCAATCTCAGAGATCAGGGACTGGAAAATAAACATGCTCTTATTATACAGTTCAGTGTGTATCCCCAAAATAACCTGTGGTTATATATCCCACCAGTTTAACGCAAGTGAAAAGTTTCATTTAGTTGTAGCCCAAAATGTTAATGATTGGACAAGTCTTTGCAGGAAATCATGAATTTATATGGAATTCACAAACATACAGAAAGTTAGGAATGACTATAGAGGTCTGTAGGGATTAACATTGAGTTCTGTATTTATGTAAGCATCTGGGCACAGTATACATACTTAGTTATTCAGAGAAAGGTGAAAACTAGGAGAAGTGAACAATCTAGACCAAATAGCTGATTTGGAAAGGGAGATAAATGGGAGAATTTTTCTGGTTTAGCTATTTTGACCTAGAATTTTCACTTATCCAGCCATTCTCCTGAGTTTCACCTCTCTCTGAATAACCCTGATATTCTATATAGGGCCATTCACACATTTATTTTGCTATTATCCATTTGAGTTAATACTTATTAGATTATTGACTTGGCCAAGTAATTATATGTTACATAACATGTTACGGGTGTGTGAGTTTAATAAGTACCTTCAGCTGATCCAGCTGCATTGACAGTGCCTTGCTGCTATCAGGCACGTTGCCCTGCAGCATACTCTGGGTTTCCTGCACTTGTCGAATCCAGGAATCAAGCGCCAGGTAAGACTCTTTGTAGTATTTTATAGATGTGCTAATTCCACTCAAATCCCGTAGTCTAATTAGAAAACAGAGACATTTCATAAAATAAGTCACAAACTGACAAGTCTTATTCTTCAGCTTGAGTAAGAGGTCAACACTAACAGCAATGAAAAGAATGTAGAAGCATTTCATTAAAAACTGGCATGTCACACATCAGCATGGGACAATCTACGTGTGGCAAATACAGTTAGTGGTAACCAAAGTGTATGAGTGAGAAGCCATGTCTGTCCCTGGGTCTGCGTATAGACAGAAAGACATGCTATAGAGCATAAAATGTGAAATCTGTGCAGGATAAATTCTGAAAGCCAGCTTAAAGGAACATCTTACTATCAGCACATATATGAGAGACTGTTTCTTGTAAGGTCTGGATCTGTGACACGACTGATCTCCAACTAGACCAGTGATGGTGACACTTGGCAGCCCAGATACTTCAGAACTACATGCCACATGATGCCTAGTCACGTTTTAAGCTGGCAGAGCACCATAGGACAAGTAATTGAGAAACATATGGGGTGCCAAGGTTCACATCACTAAATCTAGACACTTAGCACTTAAAGAGAGTGTTGATGTATCTGCACAATATTCAGGTTGGTATTGCTTGCCCGGAATTCTGAAATATTCCAAAATCAGATTTTTTTTTGGAGTGCTGGCATGACACCAACTGTCGAAAATTCCACACCTGTTGTATATGAAACCTAAATGAGTCTGTTGTTTAGACTTGGATTCCATTCCCAAGATATCTCATTATTATATTAAAATACTATAAAATCTGAAATCCTAAACATGTCTGGTCCTGAGCATTTTAGACTTGTATATGTGATCGCACAAATAAAGTCCTTGTATGGTTAACTTTCCCTGTAATCATACATCGTCAGACTAACATCAATGAGTTTCTCTCCAATATACATGTGTCCTATATGGAGTCAGTTATTTACAATAGAATTATGTATGTCATATAGAGAGTCTTTATCAATATGGTTATGAATTCTGCAGGGCAAAGCCAAATGTAAAATGAACAGTAAGATAAAAAACTGTACGAGCCTGTTTTCTATCTGCAAATGCACATTCTGCCATCGCTCGGCTATCTGGTCAGCCTTCTCTTTGTGCCAGTCAAAGTCAAGATCCCGTTCTTTGTGCGTTTTGAACATTTGGTCACTAATGGCCTTGGCTTTTTGCAGTTCATCCTCCAACTCGTGGAACACTGCTCTCTTCTGATCCACTTCAGACCTCCATTGCTTCAGAAAATAACAAAATAGAAGAATGTGTCACTACATGTACAGTATATACACTATTTTTAGAATAGGAAAACAAACACAGTCTTGCTGCCAAAAATGTGTGATTTTTATATGTTTTCCTTGTATTGTTTAGTTTAACTGGTTATAACACACTAGGCTCTTATGGTGAGATTATGAAAGGTATCTAGATGTTAAAATAATACAAGAAAATAGATACTGGGAAGTGCAATCAGCACATGCATTTACTGGTGATGCTGCTGAAGAAACTACAGATTCTGCAAAAATAATATATTAAAAAATAAGTGCACACACTATTATTAGGGCTCTATTACGCTCTTAGCGTTAAAACGCGGGCGCAAGGGAGGAAAAACTGCGCCCGCAGAATGCTGCCTGCATTGTTATCGAGCGTAAAATTTTGGATGCTCGCTGCCGGTCATGTCACCAGCCAGATCTTGTCTCGCGAGATCCGGCCGGTCGGCATAGTGATACGCAGGGAGAGACTGGGGGGACTTTTCCCCCCAGTCTTTCCCTGCTCCCGCCGGCCAGAGGAGGTGATCGGAGCCGCGGTCCTCGCAGCGGGAATGAGGGTGAGTATGTGTTCTGTTTTTTTATTTTTAAAGCTGGTGTTAACGGATTCTGCAGAAGCGGAATCTGTTAACACCAAGTCCTGGCTCTGGTTAACTTTGCGCTGACCAGAGCCAGGTGTTAATCAGCGCTGGGACATTGTAATACCAGCGCTGATTAACACTTTGCGCTCCACATGTTAAGCATAGGGAGCACAAAGTACAGTAACCTCACGCAGAGGAGCGCAAGGTACCAAACACAAATGGATTTTTAAACCCGTTTGCGTTTGGATTGTAATATGCGGTAAATACCGCAGCAAACGTTAATGCTCACGCAAGTGAGCGTTAACGTTTGCGTTAGGAATGTAATAGTGCCCTAAATATGCAAATTGAAATGTATTTAGTAGAGGTGTGCATTAGTTTCGTAACTAATCACAATTGGTTACGAACTTCGTTAATTAGTTTTTCGGAACTACTTGTCGATGTTAACTTACAATACACATACACGTACTAACTAAAGCAAACGGCATTATGAAACTAATCAGAATCGTTAGACTGTTACACAAAGCACCCTGTCCCTGTAAATTGACCCGTGGTACTGAATCTATTGTCAGCACCACAGGCTAATGGTCAGCTCAACATTTAACCCTAGCTTGCCTTTTAACAACAGGATTTGATTAAATCGGAGATTTAGTGAGCCGAAATTCAGATCGATATCAACTCTCGAATCACTCCCAAATGACATTACATACAAACAGTATGAAACGAATCAATTTTGTTTTACTGTTTCACAATGCACCCAGTCACTGTCAATTGGCTTTGTTGCTAAATCTGTTGCATTCAGCACCACATGCCAAAGGACAGCTCAACATTTATCCCTAGCTTGCCTTTTAACAGCAGGATTTGATTAATTGGGGATTTATTTAGTGATCCGAAATTCGAATCAATATCAACTATCGAATCGATCTTAACTTACAATGGGGTTTCTAGTGATCTGATATACCAAATGAAATGAAATGACGAAAACAAAATTAATTTGAAACAAAACAAAACTAATTTTCTACCCGTGCACACCTCTAGTATTTAGACGTATCCCGCTGAATAATCAAAATTTTCAGGGACTAGTTGCATATCATGTCAGGTCCAGTAATACAGGTCTTTCTGGTGTGTTTGCATATGAATTTTTCTTAATGCACCAGACCATTTTTAAGCATATGATATTTCTTTTACAGATAGCTCCACTTGGCTTACACTACAACCTTTGACAATTCTACTTTGTAATATTATATATATTAATTGCACACACATACAGTGGCCCAAGCTGCAGTGCCGTCACAAGGGGGGGCGGGGGTGCGGCCCGCACCGGGTGACACCAACCCCTAGGGAGACACCCTACATTTTATTTATTACGCAAAAATATTTTGCTAGGAAGGATAGATTGAGATTTTTCTAATTTTCAAGTATGTCCTGGGTAGGCAAGGCCTAGGCTGGTACTTTCCAGGGGTGACAAAAGACCACAACTAAAGGGAATATTCACAGAGCAACGAAATGATGCAGACATTTCAGTGTTCTGTTGTTCCGCGCACTTTGGGGAATCAAATTTCCCCGGTGAATTCACCACAGGATCCCTGAAGTGCAGGGAATCAGCCACCGAATGCTGCCGCAAACCCGTAGCCCGCTGTTTTTAAAAAAACTACTGAACGAAAATGTCTGGAATTTACATATAAGATCCTATGAATGATAATAAAAAGGTCTGTTAGAGAAAAAAGAAAAACTGCTTTTAGAAAAAAAATATGGAATTTTTTTGATAAAATGCCTAAAAGATACTAAACAAAGAAAAATCAATAAATAAACTTTTTACTACAGATTAAAGGAATAACGGTTCATTAGATATTGGATAAAAATGGGAATATTTTTAACATTGAAACCTATGGGATTCGCCTGAATAAACCTGTCAAATGAAACCATCGGACATTAGGGCATTTCTCTGCTGTTCGGTGTTCTCTGAACAAATCAACCATTACTTCTCTATGGGGACTTTCACTGCCTTCAAACAGGCACCGTACTTGCTGTCAGTTCAACCAAAATTTGCGTGTGAACATATCACAGAGCTCCACAGCAATAAACCTCACAGTAATGTGCGCTGTGTATTATGAGCATTCAGTGTTATATGGGAGTTACTGAGTTATGAGTAAGAGTAGTTAAAAAAAGAAACTGTAAAACTCAGGGGGGGGGTGACACCATAAATTACCGCACCGGGTGACAACCCTAGTGACGCCACTGCCAAGCTGTACATATTGAATTGAACATATGTTCCTCTTGATTAGCTTAAATAGTTTGCAATGGATTTGCTCTTTCGGAAGCTTCCTGCTGCAGTATTTGACAGGTCAGAAAGACACACTTTTTGATTAGATTCATACCTTCAAAGTAGACACTAATCTCTCAATAGAATTCCTTTCAGCTGTAACAGCATCCTCTTCACACAGGTTTGTCTCATACATTTTAACCAGAGACTCTGCGCCTTGGGTGTTCTTTAGCACCATATTTATAGTCCTCAATCTGTGGGGAAAAACAGTGCTTATAAATATCAGCAGAGGAAAGAAGAGCAGGAATGTACTAAAACATTTTTACCACATTTCTGCATTCTACCCTGCATTTCAACTCTTCATACCGGGGTGAGTTTAGGCTAGTGATCCAACGTAAAGGAATGGAGAGAACCCCTTCATCATGCCCCCTCATGCTTTATTATATACTACAGTACAAAAAGCTGTTTGATAAAATGTCCCTTTAGATCAACTTTCACTTATAGAGTGTATATGTTACGGGTAGAGTCTAAAATTGGGTAAAGCTAGATTCACTCAAGTAAAGTCTACATGCCACAAAGGTGTGGTGAAAAGCTGATACAAAAATGTAAGTTTTGGGGTGTTACGTCCTGGGTAATCAGAGGACTAACCAGTCCTCCTTGGGTAAAAAGGTTAGGGTTGGCTTGGGTAAAAGTGAATTTTGTTATTATCAGTGGATATGAGTAATCCTAGGTTTTCCTTCAACAAAAAGCTACTCCAAACAACTCCAAAACATACTGTATTACCCAAAGGTGTTTAGGTACATCAGGTTTACCTGGGTAAACCCAGATGTATTATTTTATATCATTCTTTACCCAAAGCTGCAGAACTAACTGAAAGTCAGTTTCCCCTGGGTAATCCTCATTTTGGACTCTACCCGTAACTTTATTTATTAGGGACATTAGAGGTTTAACATGTCACACTAGGAGACCAGAAACCATGGTTTCAGATGAAACAGTAATGGTGGAAAACTTTGGATACCTGTAATTATGTCACAGCTTTAAAAGTTAGGTCTAGAGAAGATCAATAGAAACACAAATTAAAAGCCAGATAGTACAATAACTATCGATGCAGAGCTTCACTAATTCAACATTAATCATGTCTACTGACGTCTCTGCTGATGAGACACAGATGTCCTACAATGATACTGTCAGCATATAGCTAAAGCACACTGGCAGAGAGTCAGTCATGGAAGTCAGGGCAAATATTATTGCTTTCATACAATGTACTGTATTTCTCAAATCTACTCCGCTTCTTTAAGAAGCATTGGCTTTAATGGGGCCGTGAGGAGTAGAGAGTAGTAGGTGAGTGCAACCATCTGAAGAAGTTAGTAAAATGATACATCTCGTCAAGGCACAGTTCCATATTATCCAGTCTTTATGCTTGACTAATGGGATGTTTAACGCAAATACAAAAATTCCATGTCAGGGTGAAATCCAAGCAATGTAATTATAGCATTTTGAATTTCGTACATACTTTTCTAAATATATGAAAGACATAGAGTAGGCTTGGTTCATGTTCTGCGTCACCAAGTTGAGCTCTTTGCGTAATGTCTCAGATGCTGTAGAGGCAGCTGCTTGACTGAAGAATTCTTCACAATTTTCAGTAATTGTAGACAAATCCACTTTAAGGTGGTCTAATTCCTTCTTAAGTTTCTGTAACACAAGAAGGGTCTTAAAAAAATCACCTTTCCCATAAAACCAAGAAGCACAGCACTTCACAAATCTCTACTCTCCACATCTATCTACAGAATATGTCAAGTTACAGTCATTTCAGATTTTGCTGATCACACTCCTTGCTCTGATTGTAGTGCCTTCCTTAGTTGTTCGGTTCGCATACAGTATATGCGGGCAAATATAGTTTTGCAAATATTCCATTGTAGATACAAGAAAGTCTCTTTGGAAATCATATGTAATGTTTACTGTTTATTTAAAGGGACATGCATGCTTTGCTAGTGTGCCCTTAAAAATATGCAGTGCCTTTTGAATGAGTCAGCAGTGTCATTCAGCAGGCATAAAAAACAAGTAAATGATTTTTTTCATATTTACCAGCTTTTCTTTCTAGGCGTTTTCTACGCCCAGTGCAGGAGGCACACTGATCTAGCCAATCAGTGTGCCTTCTGTGGAATGCTTAAAAAATGCACTGAGCATGTTTGACTGCTCCGGCTTCCTCTTGTAGTGTGAGTGGAGGGGAGGGCGAGCCTGAGTGCCATTCCAATCTGTAACTCTTTCACCCCCAGCTACTGCAGAGACAGGGAAGTAAAGAAATCCATACACACAGGGAGAGAGACAGCAGAGAGAGGGACAACAATGAAAAAGCACAGAGACACAGCAAGAAAATGTAAAGAGAGAGAGAGCAAAATAAAGCAGAGAAAGCGCATGAGAAGGTGCAGTGTGCAAGAGAAACAGCGTGAGAGTGCACAAAAGAGGCAGACAGCAACAAAGAGTGTGAGAGCCCGTGTGAAGGAGTTTGAGTGAGACCGTGAGTATGTAAACCATGAAATAGTGCAAGTGAGCGAGTCAGCGGGTGAATGAGCAAAAGAGTGAATGTGTCAACAGATGAATGTGTGAGCGAATCAGCGGGTGAGTGTTGCTGTCACAGGTGCAGAGATAGATAATATTCAGTTCCTCGGTTTCTCCAGTCTGAGGTCCTGAGCGTGCACAGGGTTTCACATATTTCACATATTCAGGAAGTGGGAGCTGAAGAAACACCCCTAGCTGAGAGGCGTCGCCGGAGAAGATAAAATAAGTTTAAAGAAAGAAAATAAACATTATTTACATATCGTTAAAACTTTTATGGATTTGTTCTAGTTTGTCTATAGGTATAAAAGTGGTTAACGGTCAATTTAAAAAAAAAACATTAGACATGCATATCCCTTTAAAGATTTTTGTTTATTTTCATATTGGAATCAATGTATAATTATTTACCATGGCTTTGGTTATATATTTCTGATAGGGATGCACCGATACCGATACTAGTATCGGTATTGGTGCCGATACCGGCATTTGCACGAGTACTTTGTACCCGTGCAGATGCCCCCGATACCGGAAGCCAGCATTGAGCTGGCTTACCGGCATCCGAGGGGTTGGGGCGGCTGCCCGAATGCTCTAACGGCATTCGGACAGGCCCCTGCAGCTCACCGTGTGTCAACGTGTGCTGCCGGCAAAGTCTTCGGGCGGCTGCACGTTGGAAAGCCCCCAGTCGCGATGTTGTGAGATCGCGGCGTTTGCAAGGTCTCGAACTTTGCACGATTTCGCGAGATTGCGACTGGGGATTCCCAACGAGTGGCCACTCGAAGACTTTGCCGGCGGCACTCGTTAACACACGGGTGAGCTGAAGGGGCCTGTCCGAATGCAGTTAGAGCATTCGGACAGCCGCCCCATGTCTGGTCTGAGGTCTGGAACGTGGTGTGTGTGTGTGTGTGTATACATACACACAATCTGGTCTGAGGTCTGAAAGGTGTGTGTGTGTGTATATATATATATTATACACACACTCATTCTTTGGGCTGATGTGTGTATGTGTGTATATATAGACACACACACACACACACTCTGAGGGCTGGTGTTTGTGTGTGTGTATATATATATATATATATATATATATATACACACCAACATGTCAGACCTCAGACCAGATAGTGTGTGTCATATATATATATATATATATAAATATATTTATATATGTATATATGACACAAAGTCCTGGTCTGAGGTCTGACATATTGGTGTGTGTATATATATGCACACACGCATCACACACACACACACTCTGAGGGCTGGTGTCTGTTGGCTATACATGTATTTGATGCTTATAGTGTATATTATTTATATGTAATATATCCAACAGGCATCAGATACATGTATACCCAACAGACACCAGACCACAGAGAGTGTGTGTGTATATGAATGTATATATACTGTGTGTGCAGGGGGTAATAGGGGTGTCTGGCCATACATTGCAATATTAACATTAACTGAACAGGCTTTCAGCAAAATCCTAAATTATTTATTGGAAAGTGTTACATGACTTTAAATAAAAGAATCGGTACTCAGTATCGGTAAGTACTTGAAAAAAGTATCGGTACTTGTACTTGGTCTTAACAAAATGGCATTGGTGCATCCCTAATTTCTGACACTATTGTAATTATTTTATTTCTTTTTGAAGAATACAATGTTTCAGAGCGCTGAAAGCAGCGCATCAGATTGTGTTGTAACATGCTGCATTTGCAAATTCTGCTTAAATTATATTTTCCAAAACCACTGCA
The DNA here is from genome assembly GCA_009667805.1 of Leptobrachium leishanense. Lineage (NCBI taxonomy): Eukaryota > Metazoa > Chordata > Amphibia > Anura > Megophryidae > Leptobrachium > Leptobrachium leishanense. Next base: position 165,634,833 of record CM019066.1, read on the forward strand.
GGAAGAAGTGCCTCCCGCAGTCCTTCTCCTCATGCAGGAGAATTGTTTTAACTTAGAACTGAATGAAAGCTACCCTAATATCGGATGCATTCGCAGGTAGAGATTGATAACCAGCACAGAGGTAGTTTCAGTATAATGAGGAGGACATACCTCTTGCTCTGAAATTCTCATCACACTTTCATGAATATCATCTCGGTCTAATGGAGTTCTGATTTGCCTGATCAGCCTCTCATCACAGTTTTCCAGCCGGAGACGGAAGTTACGGATCTCAGTCACGTACAGGTTGTAAATTGATTCTTCTTGCTCCTCTGTTGAGTTTGAAGCATTACAGTTACCTATGTGTTCTCCACCATTACTTCCTAAAGCATGAACTCTGTGCAAGCTATAACATGCTAGCAGTGTATTGGATCAGATTGTCTACATTAGGGGAGTTAGCATTCTAGAGGTTTGGGATGTCTGGATATGCTGACAGCATCTGTTTTAATATGTACTACGTGAGACAAGATATAAACAAGCTCTATATCTCTATATAGGGAAGCCTGGAGGAAAATGTATATCTTATCAGATCAGATCAATTATGTAAACGAATGACACGTACAAAGATGAGTCCTAGAAGAGCCAGAGTCAAGGTATAATGCATTAGAATAAGACAATCAAGTGTTATCTGCTTAACTACAGTTAATGTGCTCCAATATTTTTGTCTTGGCGCTAATACAGTCTTGCTGTGGGAATGTTGCTACCGCTGATGCCGTCCTGCTGTGTAGAACTGCCACCTCATGAGTGACCCGTAAGGAGACTTGCGGCTTTTGATGAGCAGCTCTAGTTATGCCAAATCTAGCTTTTGATGGCATCCTTTGAGTGTCTCTCTCCAGGCAGTACAAAGTCTCAAATAAGTCGTTGGTAATTAGGCTATACATGACGCACTCATAAGCTAGGTTTGGACTAAACAGAATTGCTCGCCAAAAGTCATGAGTATCCTTATTGTTTGGTGGTAAGGTGGCAGTTCTACACAGAGGCAGCATCAGTGGTAACAAATGTCAAGGAAGTATCCTTGAACGCAGGACTAGAACCCTAAATTCCTAAAACATGTATTAACAGCCCTCAAAAATGAGTCAAGGTCACTAATAGAGAAAAGTAGAGTCAAGGTCAAGCAGAGTAAAAGGAAACCACATATAAGTTGAAACCAAAACTTGGTCAGATGTGCAGAGATTCGGACTCCAAAACCGGCCGTGTCTACAACAAAAGATCAGGATAAAGGAAAAATCCGCTATTTGGTTCACAAGGAAAAAAACACAAGAGAGCACTGAGGGCCAACACAAGTGAGTTTAATTACACTAGAGATGCTTTTTCATTATGCAGCATCAGTAGATGGGTCAATTCTAGGACTGTAATGAGGCCTGGTTTCGTATGTTGTCAAAATTACGCAGCCATGAGTTACTATAACTTACTTTATGGTAAAAGTGTCCTATATCAAAATTGTTGACAGAGTATAGTAAAAAAATGCATGAATGGTTCAACGCCGCCAGCATCGGTCTAAATTGATGCACACCACTAAAAATCAACAGATGATGATCCTGCGTCAATATTGCCTTGAGCATGACAGAAATCCAGGACATTGGAACGACCAAAGGAATACATCACAACAAGATACCCAAGCAAAACTGAACTGGCAGCAAGACAACTATATCGTTGGAGAGCAATAACTCTCAGGAGGTGGCCTTAGCGCTTGATTAAATATTATCTTGTACACTCAATCTTGACTCCAAATGGGTTATTCTTTGTGAGTTTTATTATTTTGGTGAAGTACTTTAGGCATGTTTGTGTAATACCTCCATATGAGAGCATTTTCTGTTAAGGTTTTATGTAGAATAAATTTTGGTACATCTGCTACGTATGTGTCCCTCACTCATTTTTGGTTTGTGTAACGGTGCACAGGCTTTATGTTATTCTTTTCTGTATCGCCCTTTATAAGAGTTAAGTGTACTTCTGTTTAAGTGCTGACTAATTCTAAGTTTCGCTAAGTAAAACAACATGTAATTTACCCGACACATGGAAACACTACATAGTTTTGGTTATAATTTATGAATGCAACAGAAGTAGAGCTATAGCTGGTGCCAGACTGCAATTTGGAAATCTAGCAAGCACACTGCTATGACAGTTGTTCAACAACACTTACCAACTGAATGGATGTGGACTGGGAAAGCAATAAATAAAATTGGGGATAGATGAAACGTTCTTCTACAAATCTCCTAGCACTGCTTTCCAACTTTGTCAATGTAAGGACGACTGAACATAAAATTGTCCATAGTATCCTATCAGGTCTATTCAAAGAAAGGTAAAAAGCAGGAGAATTGGCAGGAGAAGAGAACAATCTAGACCATTGTTTCTCAAACCTCTCGAGAGGACCCCCTAACAGGCCAGGTTTACCATATATCTGAAGTTCAGCACAGGTGATATGATTTGCTGCTCAGCGATTGCAAGATTTAGTCTGCTTTTCCCCAAGGTGATCTGCAAAATCTGGCCTGGTTGAGGGTCCCGAGGACAGGTTTGAGAAACACTGATCTAGACCAAATAGTCGATATGGGAAGTGAGATAAATGGGAGAATTTTTCTTGGTTTTGCTAATTTTGTTTACCTAGAATTTTCACTTCTCCAGTCATTATCCTGAGTTTCACCTTTCTTAGAATAGACCCGTAAGTCATTGAACAATAACGTGAGCCATTTAATAATACCAACATTGGTTAAAGCAGATTGCTTCCAAAATGCTAGACTGATCAGAATTGAGGATAAAAATAATACAAGCTTGGTCACTGTTGTGAAAGTGACACTACAACCTCCACTTTCGGTGTGAGTTCACACATAAAAGAAAAAAAGATTGTGCACATACTGGGCACCGTTATATGTCTGTAAAAGCCTTTGGGAATGGCAATATCCTGGAGGGAGTGGAAGAAAGTTTCAGATAACACCACCATAAACTGCATATTTGCCAGCTCAACATATACATACATTTTGTCTACCCACCTGCAGCCGAACTTTCCACCTGCATATTTTATGAATAACTAGCCCACTTGCAAATACAATATATATATACAAATATATGCAGCAATTACCTCTTTCTGCAGATTTGAGCAGGTCCTCATAGTACACTCTGCAGACATTGACCTCTCTCTCAAGCTGTCCAATTTCCGACATTGAATACATTTTGGATTCCTGACTGTCTTCAATGAATTCATCAAATCGTGCTTTCAAGTTGCCCATAACCTGCTGATGTTCTCCTGGAAGCAAGGTCTTTATCTGAAATTAAACATAAAACATGGATCTGCATATAGTATTCATTAGGCAAAATAAGACTGCCACGTGGCAAAACCCATGGACACATTTGGTTAGAAGCCGTTCCAAGCAATCGGGATACAATGCTGGTCGAACACTGATATCTGTAGCACATTGGCATAAGGGGAAATGCAACGGCTTTAGGAAGAAATATACAACTATTCTATTTATGCTGATATTAATTTTAACATGGTTTGGTTTTGAGAGTTACATATTAATTAATCAAGTTAAATAAAAAAATTCTATCCATATGTACTTTTTTTAATGTGTCTGATTTACATGTTACTGTTAGAAAGATGTCAGAACTATTGCTCATTTGGGAGGAAGTGAGGAACGGTTATAAAATTCCAGAAGGCACACACAACATGCCATATTTATACATTAGTACCATTAACTTACCGAAGAAACCTTACTGGAGCGGATCATTTCAATCTCATTCATTAAATAATGCCAGGACACAGTGCTCTTCATGTTTACATGAGATTCATGCCACAGAGACAAAACATTCTGATACATCTGTTCAATCCTGTAACAGACAATGAGATTTTAGAGGGATTTGTAATATTTTGTAAGTAAGGTGAGTGATGCATCAGTAAATATATTTATTAGGGATGTCCCGATCCCGTTTTTAGGTACCCGGTCCAGTGCAGGTTGTGAATTATTAAGGATACAGACACCAAGTCCCCATTCGATACTGCATGGCTTCATCCAGATGGAGGCTCCTTAGCAAAAGGGAGTCAGAGAGCCTCTGCAATGACTTACGGCATGTTCCCTGCCTGCTCACAGGTCATGGAGTAGGAATTGAAGGCACCATCAGGTCTATTCAAAGAAAGGTGAAACTCAGGAGAATGACTGGAGAAGTGAAAATTCTAGATCAAAATAGTCAAACCAGAAAAATACTCCCATTTATCTCACTTTTCAAATCAGCTATTTGGTCTAGATTATTCTCTTCGCCTGCCAGTTTTCCTGGTTTTCACCTTTCTTTGAATAGATCTGCATGAGTCATCTGTAATATATCTATCTTATATCTTGAGATCAATTAGTCAAAAATCTCCCCCATCTTAAATGTCTGCATGGTTTGTCATTGTTACTCTTTACAGATATTGTTTTTCTACACAGCTCTGCCAAATATAATTTCTGAAATATAACAATACCTGTTTGCCAGCTCCACAGCTTCTTTATTTGGTGCCGGTACTGTAAAACACACTGCTGGAACCATGGCCTCGTTGCCAGATGGACTGATCACTTTCCACTTTGCACGGTGGGAGTTGCTGGCGAGTACACATTCGTCATCTTTGTAAACTGTAATCTAAAGCAAGACAGCACATCGAAAAATTTTTTTAGTGTCCTTAATGTTATATGAAAGTGGTTCCCAATCGCGTCCTCAAGTCCCTCTAACAGGCCAGATTTTGCAGATCACCTTGGGAAAATGCAGACTGAATCCTGCAATCACTGAGCAGCAAATCATATCACCTGTGCTGTGTGTCAGATATCTGGAAAACCTGACCTGTTAGGGGGACTTGAGGACCGCAGCCGGGAACCACTGTTATATGACATCAAGTGCCATAAGATACCAAATATTAATAGGGGATATTCACAGAGTGGCAGCGTTTGCAAAAGTTGCAAACACTGCCAAAAATCTCTGTTGCCGCAACAGCAACAAACGCTGCATTTCACATCAGAAATACAAACAGCGGCAGGAGAACCTTCACTGTGAAGCCTCTCCTGCCACTCTTTTGATTACCCTTTTGTGAAACATAAGTGGGCTCTAATCCATAGTTGCCGCTAACGTTAGCATCTGGATGTGTAAGCGTTACTGCTAGGATAATTGTGTTTTTAACGTATGCCCAGCATATTACATTCCTGACGCTACATCTATTAGTAATCTGTTAGCGCAACGTATTTTGTGCTATCTTGCGCAAGTTTACTGTACTTTGCTAACGTGTGGAGAGCAAATGTACATTAGCGTTTTGATAAGTAAGGTATTACAAAGTGCTAACACTAATTACAATCAGGATGCCCAAGGAAAAAGTTTAGCTACTCCTAAAAGCTGGCACTACATGATTCTGTATTTGCAGCACCCCGTAAAAACCTCCTCCAATAAATCCGATACTCACCTCTCATTCCACGGCAAGAACGGTGGCCAATCCGCTGCTTCTTCTGGCCGCAAGCAGAGTGAGACTGGGAACAAATAGTTCCCAGTCTCCATCTGCAATCACTCCGCGGCCCGGAAGCGCAACCCTCTATGGAGTCCTATGGACTCCAGGAGGTGATACTCACGGAGGCGCGGAAACGCTACCATTAGTATCCCAGCGGTTAGTGTTGCGTTCCGGGGCGAGGTGCTCAGCTAGCGCCTGCCCCAGAATACCACGTTAACATGAGGACGCTACAGGAAAATATGCAGGCACAGATTTTTCCCGTTAGCATCCCCATGTTACCGCAAACTAGGGAATAGGGTCCAGTGTTGGCCACCAGTGCAACAATGGCGATTTGCAACTTTGGCAAATACTGCCACTCTTTGAATAACCCCCAAATATCTTTGGTTAGTCCATTGTAAACAATCATATCTACAAGCAAAGACAGAGACATCAGAGCCCTGAAATTAAGCTACCGAGAACCGGCTGCTTATTAAACATGGGTAATAAGGATAGAGAATGCCATAAGCATAACAGTATAGAAATACTGATTTCAGGCCTGTATAAAGAAAAAAAAGTCATAAAACAAGCATTTTAGAACATACAGCACATTTATGATCGCTGTCAAAAAGTACTTGTAAGATATATGTGTTTTCATATACAAAAAGAGATATATCTTAGCATCAAATCTCAGAGATATAGACAGAAAAATGCCATAAATGTGTCAAGTAATAACTTGTTTGGTATAGACATTTATGAGCAGTAGCAATTTAATACATTCTTCTGAATGACACGTCATATTTAGCCAGAATGCAAAATGAAAGAGAATGTCTTCCTTGATGCATTAACCTATCTCAAGAAAATGTATTTCCATAAATGGGACATGAATATGAAATGCAAGAAAAAGACCACACAGGCCCTGGTCCATAAGCATGATGATAGTGTTTTATTTATATAACATTTTATAAGAATATGTCAACAGCAAAAATAAGCTATCAGGGTTATTCAAAGAGATCCGAATGGCTGCCGAAAGGGGACAGAACGGTACCTTTCTTGGCCATTCGGCTATCCAGAGAGGAGACAATTCGCCAAATCCTGGCAAATTGCCTGCACATACGGTGCCTGTTCGAGAGCAGTGAATGCCCATAAAAAAGCAATGATTCGGCTATTCAGAGAGCACAAACCAGCAGTGAAAGGTTCCCGAAATGCCCTGCCATTCGGTGGTTTAATTCGGCAGGTTTCTTCAGGCGAATCCCATAGGCTTCAATGTTAAAAATATTCCCGTTTTAATTCAGTATCTAATAAACCATTGATTAGAATATTCTGCAGTAAATATCTGTTTAGGATATTTTAAGCATTTTTCATGATTTTTTTTAAATAATTCTGATTTTGTTTTTAATTTTTTTTTTACATTTACTTATTTTTTCTGTTACAGCCCTTTTTATTATCATTCATTGGACCTCATATGTAAATTTCAGACATTTTCGCTCAGTAGTTTCTTTGGAAACAGCGTTTCACTTTTCAAACATTCAAGTAAACAGTTTTTCTAATTTATTCACTGCATTCGTCTGCAGTGTCGGGTTTTTCTGGCGGCTGCGCTGCATGTGATCGGCTCCTGCTCGGGTTTTCTGGCGTTTTCGGCAGGTTAAACCAGATGTTTTTGCAGGTTTTGGTGTGCGTTCGCCTTCGTTTTGCGGTGAGTTTTCGGCGGGTTTGCGGCGACTTTTCCCTGCATTTCGGCAGCCCTGTGGTGCTTGCTGAATACACCGCAGGGTCGCCGAAATGGGATCGCCAAATCGAACCGAAATGAAGAGATCGAAAAGTCACCGAACGTGCGGTGACTTGTCGATTCTCTTTGAAAAACCCTGTATATTGTCGATTTACATATTATATATTGGACTTCTCCAGCTATGACAGATCATCCATGTTTTCCTGGATACCTATTAAAATTGCATCCAGAGGGAGAGCACAGTGAATGTGCTGCCCTGCAACATGTATAATCCCTATGCCGCAGGAGTAGGGAATTCGATTACTTACTTAACATCCGGTTCCAATGTGGTAGACATAGATTTTAGGAACTTGTCCTCACCTAACATTTCTTCTCTTCTGTCATGAGTGTAAAATACTCTGAAAACCAGGGATTTTTTTGAGCCGCTACGCGCCGGTACAGTGTACCGACACCTCTCGGTGCGTACCGGCACCTCTTGTTACGCCACTGCTCCCCGGTAGTCAGCGGAGGTGCCCCATGCCCAGCCAGCTGCTCGCAGAGACTGCGGAGTGCTAACCTGGCAGCGGCAAGCTCCTTCCCCTCTGCCGGCACCGCCCCCAATGCCTGCAAGTCATCGGCCCCGCTGCTTAGGACACGCGGCAGCCACGTGGGGAAAGAGAATGCCAGCGGAGCCTGGGGCTTGAGGAGGTGAGAGCTGGGGGAAAATATACCCATGTCGTGAGCTGGGGGCAAATATACCCATGTTGTGAGCTGGAGGCAAATATTGGGGGATTAAATTGATATTGGGGAAAAAATTTATTGATATTGGGGGAATAAATTGATATGCTGGGGGGAGAAAGTAATTGGTATGCGTTGGCGTAGGTGTTGAATAAATTGATATTGGTACATTACTGAGAGTTATTACTGTGGAACTCTGACACCCTCATACACACTGCACATTACTGTGGAGCTCTGACACCCTCATACACACTGCACATTACTGTGGAGCTCTGACACCCTCATACACACTGCACATTACTGTGGAGCTCTGACACACTCATACACACTGCACATTACTGTTGTATGCTACATACCCCCAGGGTGATATATGGCTATGTTTGTGAATGTATGGCTTGGCTGTAATACATGTATTTGTCTTTAAACAGGCTGCTGTACGTAAAAGTCTGCATCTGTGTTCTCGTCGCAGTCCGGCATTGCCCCCTTGCCCTGCACCCAAAAGGCTGTTATTGCTCCTAGAATCGCCACATTATCTGCTGACTGTACTTCACAAAGTAAGAATGACTTTTAAAATTGCCTCTGTCCTTAAAGGGTTAATAAAGGAGTATTTATTAGGACACGAAAAATAATCATAATAATCACCATTTTTCTCTGGCTGCAAGAGTACCCCCACCTATTTTTCCAGAAAAAAAGCGCTGCTGAAGACAATATACCAGGAGAGGTATATTCAGAGCTTCTGTGCAGACAATCCCTGCATTCAAAACTCAGAACTGGATCCAATATAAGGCATTCAAGATAATTGCTTGGTTTTGTTACCCGAGTACTTTCACAGTTGTGCAAACTAAAAACCAAAAAATGTAAAAGGCATTAATACCTCAATTTGCCTGTAGTCACATATAGCTCTAATGGGAATTGATCCTTTGAGATGATTTTCCGGGTTCCTTGGTTTCAGTTGAACAACAGTCTTTGCTTTTCCAACTAGTCCAGCGACTTTGCTCTTGTACTGCAAAAGCTGTTCCTTTTCTTCCTGTACAGAAAAATGAACAGCAAATTAATTAATGAATGGACATTCATTTTCTTTTAGAGTACCTAGATATGTATCAAATGTCTGTATATGTGGATAATAAATAAGGCTTAAAGGAACACTCTAGGCTAAAAATCCCCCCCTTTTTCTTACATTAAAATATACCTATTCCCTACCTAGTTATTGTGTATATATATATTTTTGTAAATGTAATACTTACCCTGAAACCACTTCTTTCCAACGGCGGTTTTTTATATATATACTCACCACTCTCCTCTTCCACTCCCGTCCTTCTAACTCTGTAACTTGGCTAATGGTTTACGCGAGAAGCGCACATGCGAGCCTCTCACGTAAGCCAGCCAATCAGCAGGCTTCCTCTTCTATTTGGATTAGTGTTACGCGCAGAGGATGCGCGCAACACTAAGCCCAGCCGCAGACTTTGCTGGCGGCTCGCTGCTGCCAGCTACTGCGGCGAGTTGGAGACGTCATCGCGCTGAAAGCGCAATCACGTCTCCTACTCGGCAATAGACGGCAGAAGCGGGAAATATGAATCCCGCTCTGTTGACTGACAGCTGGGAGGGCGGAGTAAAGTCCTCCGCGTCTCTCATCTGTTTTCAACTTTTTCAGCCGATCGGCTGAGTGGAGGGAGGGGGGAAAGGCAAGGGCATACTCAGGGCATCATGACCACCTAAAAAAGCTTAGGTGGTCATGTTGCCTAGAGTATCCCTATAAGGAAAGAACTATACAGTTACATTTATACTGTACCTAAACTCTAAATAGTATAGTATTAGGGTAGCTATGAATAGTAGGGATACTATTAGGGTAGCTGTGAATGAGAAGGGTCTAGGAATAATTGCAACCATTAGACCTCTTAACATTGTGCAGCGCCAGACAGCGGCTGCAAGAGCTAGTAAAGTCATGCCATGTGTAAAAATAGGCATTGATTTGAGTGAGAAAGTTTGCCTTTTTAAAAAGGAAAACCCCCCATCTTGAATGCGCAGTGCAGTTTTGGGCACCAGTTTTTAACAGAGACAATATCAAGTCAGAAAAAGTGCAGAAGTGAGTTATAAAGCTTATATAAGGAAGGGACTATTTTAGTTATGAGTAGAGACTAAGGGCTCCATCACCTCGCTAACACTAGCGCTCATATAAATGAGCGTTAGCACTCCGCATGAATCACCTCCTGATCGCTAATGGGTTAAAAACCCTTAGCGAATCGGTATTAGCGCTTTTTAGCACACACTTACTGTACTTTGCACTCCCTATGTTTAACATGGGGAGCGCAAAGAGTAAGCAAAGAGTAAGCAGAGAGTAATTAGCATTAGGATCAAATAGTCTTAACACTAATTACAAAGAACTGTCTCTTAACTCAAAAAGCTTGCTACAGCTCTGAGCTGGTGGTTACTGATTCCGCTGCTGCAGAATCGGCTACCAGCAGCTGAACCCTCCTCCCAAAATACTCACCTCTCACCCCGCGGCGAGAACGGCAGCCTGATCCCCAGTTTGCCTCCCCAACCACTCTGCTGTCCTGCAGGATCTCGAGAGGCGAGATCCTGCCAGTCATGTTACCTGCCAGCAGAAGCCTCCATGGAGCCCTATGGACTCCAGGAGGGGATGCTCGGGACGGCACTTTAGCACTGCCCAAGCATCCAGGACCCTAGCGACCACTACAGGGTAAGCTGCACCGCAATATACAGGTAAAATGGGGGCGCTTTGAGGAAATTCACAAGCTAATTTTTGCCCTTAGCGTCTCCGTTTTAGCTGTAGGCAGCTGATAGGGCCCTAAATTAATAGAATTTCACTTTTTTAGCATTTAGAAAAGATGCATAAGAAAAGATATAATTACAATGTTCATATACTGTACATGCAAGATCATGAAAAAAAGCTCTCTGTTTATTTGTTCATTAAGAGGATTATACAAAGGACACAAAGTCATCCACTGAGACTGATGGAAGAAAAATTATGTCACCATCAAAGGAAGCATTAAGAAAGAGCATTAAAAGCAATAAATATATTGAATTATCTGACTAGAGATGTCATTTTATCCACATGTCTGCATGGTTTTCTGGTAAACCATGATACAAATGGATTTAAAGACTTAGGGCCCTATGATTCCACAAGCTCACACAGAACTTGCAGCTGTGATTTGCTGGGCTCTATAGAGTCCTATGGACTCCAGAAGGTGATACCATCGGCAGCGCTGCCAGTATCTGTCCGCACCAGGGGTTCATTACGTAGCCAGCCGCTACCAAAGCGGTTATTGCGGAAAAGGGTCTGTAAGAGACTTGCGACAATGTTTTCACTTACCTTCTCCCTTTTACCAACAATTGCGGAATAGAGTCCTTAACGTTGTTAATTAAAAATAAATATTATATGTAACGTCTGTTGAACCAAGGCAAAATCAGATTGTCATTATACAATCCTAAATATGTTTTCCCTTATGGATGCAGTTGGGGGGGTTGCCATCTTTTGGATCAAAAGCAGCAACAAGGGCGTATGTACAGTGACGTCTTGTGAAAAGATGTGTAAACATGAAGCTTAGGTTATATTGTTACTTGAAACAATATTATAGGATGTCTGGTATAAGTTCTTCGTTTCTATGTGAGTCTTTACTTTTTGATGATAATGGTTATATCTGTCAGATTAATCTACTTTCCCTGTCCATTCCCCCTTCTTTTAATTCCTGTGTGTGCTGTTTTTACCAGCTGTATGTTTTACAACGGTCTATTTTCACATTTATTTTAACCTCAGAATAATCAATGCTAACCACTTCTGCAGAACATTAAGCAGTGGCTAAAATATGCATGTTGTATGGTAGGTACATGTGGTCCTCACCATAGACTCCTGGACCAGGTCTTCAAGCTTGTGCAGGCTGGTAGATTTGTCACAGCTGTACTTCCTCAGCACGGTGTCCTTCAGACCCTTCAGATAGTCCAAAGCTTCTCGTGTCTCATTGAAATACTGCAACAATCGAACAAACACTTTATTTCATACTTTCCACCCTTTGCTTAGCACTGCGAGTGGCCTCATACAGAGTACAGGAAACAAAGTAAGTACATTTCCACTTGATCCAGTTTGCTGGATAGTAAGGCAAGGCATGACAAATTTGTAACAAAGAAGTGAAAACAGCACATTTTTAGTGCCATCTAAAATGCTCTATATAGCCCTATATTAAGGGCATATTTACTAGGAAGGAAGCAGAATGTGACTATGGTCTATATCAGTGGTTCCCAACCGCGGTCCTCAAGTATCCCCAATAGGTCAGGTTTTCCAGATATCTGTAGCACGGCACAGGTGATATGATTTGCTGCTCAGTGATTGCAGGATTCAGTCTGCATTTCCCCAAGGCGATCCTTAAAACCTGGCCTGTTGGGGGGACTTGACGACTGCGGTTGGGAACCACTAGTCTATATAAACACTCTGGCCACCAGGACATGTTTTAAGCAGCAATGTCATAAAAATAACAAATGCTTTGTGTCACATTTTAATGAGATACTGAAGAGAAGCTATTTTATCTTACCCCACAAAAAATTCAAGAAATACCATTAAACCCCAAAAGGCCAGACTAAGGGGAATCTCTGATTAATATGATAAGCTGATGTGTTATTGGTCTTGAAGGTAACAAACAATACCATAAGAAGCAGAATGTACTATATACAGGACAAATAGAAGAAACATACCTCAAAGTAGGCTGTATTCTGGCGTATGTGCTGCTCCACGCAATGACAGAGCTGCAAGATCCAGTTCCACTGCGTCTGCATTGCTGCTTTGTAAGCCTGTAATTTAAACAGAAAGATTGCGAAATTAAGAAAGGAGACAACTTGTTGGAAATGAAGATCTTTGTGAACAGCATTTCTTTACACTACAGGGTAAATCATGTCAAAGATTTAGCTGTCGGCATGTGTGGTGACGCAACTGTTCCTGATCACCTGTAACATTACCTGAGTGGGGCAGATACGCACAGGCCATATGTAGATTAAAACGCATCAAAATTTATTGACACCCTAAATATCCCACTGTTAGAGGTTTTCATAAATACTCTTATGTGGGCTGAGGCACAACAGCAATCCAAATCCGTCTAACACAGGCTCATCATACATGATATCGAGCCTTGAAGTACAGTCTGCAGTACATGGCATGTGGAAGCCTATGAGGACACAGCATTCAATGAGATTGCTGTCACCCACCCTGGACACTTTCTTGTCCACCTATTTGTGACTGTAAAAATAAATCTTAGACTGACACCTTCATTATGAAGGAATGGACCATCTTGTTTTCCATTTTTTACATTCTTTTATTCTTTCCTCAATCATGAATAGTAAAGCATAAACATGGACCATTGTACGCACAGCATGCAGGTTAGAGCTATTTATGAACATTTTCTAAACACTTGCCTGGGAAGGCTGCTAAAAGTATATATTGTCCTCTATTACTATGAATTCATGTGACTCTTCACATTGATGATCCATCCAATATGCAAAAATAACATAATTTCCCATAATGGCCTATGGCTCTTATTGACTTTGGTATTGTGATCATAACCATGTGCCAAGCGACACCATGCTTTAAAATATGGACCCATTAGAAGGTAACCTTGAGGAAGAGCTGAATAAAAGGTGAGTCCTGAGGTGTTGTGGTTATATAACAACTTACTATATATACCTTGGGCATAAGCTATCCAAATATCACTGAGAAGTATTTCAGATGCTATTTGTTGCCTGTGAGATATGACCTGACTATGCTCAACCTTTTACCCCTTTGTGAAGGATGCCTCGCTATAGAGAATACGATCGCAGGGTTCCTGCAGCAGCTTTTGATGATGGAGTATATTAGATAATGGTAGTGACAGGGTTAAGCGGCAGGTCCATTGAGAAACATATTTTCTAATCACTGATGTCCAAGTGAATGTCTTGTCACGTTACTGTGATGGCAGAGCTGCACTTGTCTGCGTCAGCAAGGGTAATTGCAAAAGAGCCCATTACTTGAGCCCATAACACGTGCAGACCTGCAATAACAGCTGAACCTCTTGTCCACTAACTGGAAATCAGTCAATGGACCCCTATAGGATAATGATGTGTGTTATTGGTAATATAAGGTCACCTTTAACCCTGCTATTTCTAATATCTGCAGCATAAGCTGTAGTCACAGTGTTAGAAATTGATGTTTCTGTCCTACATGATTTTTTGGGTATATTTCTCATGAACACTCGTGTCTATATAAGGTAGTAGAAGGTATCTACAGATAAACCTTAACGCCATCACACACAAAAAAGCAAGCTTGATGGTTGAGATAAGCCATTTCCTATTTACTCATTCTCCCATGAATGTGAGTACCTTCCCGTTCCTCCGATCCGAAAAGAAAGCAGCTTAATGTTGAGGCAGATGGATTACACCTATTAGAGTATATGTGCAAGTGAAATTCTGATAGAAGAGTCACCTGTTACTAGTGCCTTGCCAACCTGCCTACTTCTGCTCTTTCCATCATACATTGTGCCATTCAACCCAGCAGATTTGGCACAAGGTGTTAATTTATTAATCTAATAATCCACAATCTTGCCATGAGTATATTAATGCAGTTAATCTATACAAATCCTGTGTGAAAATGTAAAGCCAATAAATTACATTTATTTAAGCTGCAACACAACATAATATATAACTTTATCATCTTTAAATTCACAAAGACTGATGGAAACGGAACACAATACATGACCACTAAGGCTGCTTCATGCGACAGATCACTGAACATATAACCTACTACCAGTACCAGACTTTTATGTGACGCAGGATGCCACGTTCCTCAATACAAGGTTTTCATGGTTTTTAGGGCACACATTCACTGCAAACTCTGCCATACAGGTCTATTCAAAGAAAGGTGAAACTCAGGAGAATGACTGGATAAGAGAAAATTGTAGGTCAAAATAGCCAAACCAGAAACATTCTCCCATTTATCTCACTATTCAAATCGGCTATTTGGTCTAGATTGTTCTCTTCTCCTGCCAATTCTCCTGAGTTTCACCTTTAATGAATAGACGTGTATGTGTACACAAGCAACACCCAACGTATAAATACATGCACTGTGCATGAGGCACAGAAAGCCATGCGAAAACAAGGGAGTCTTAAAACAATGTCACACATCCGTCACATTTGCAGGTTCCTGACAGCCATGCAAAAAATGTCATCAAGGCAAAATGGGAATTACAATACACGACATATAGAGGGGATAACATTTGCTGGTGCCAGAAATCGAATTCAGAAAGCATTCACATGTTTAAACTGGGGCAGGAGAGTGTTTGAGAACCACCAGATTCTGAAAACTTTCAGAGGACTTGTACATGGAGCAGGTCAGGGTATATCACGAATTAATATACACGTTGATGTATATCCATTTCAAGTGAACAAGTTACACAATCAGGGTTATCCAAAGAGAGGTGAAAACCAGGAGAATTGGCAGGAGAAGAGAACAATCTAGTCCAAATAGTCAATTTGAAAAGTGAGATAAATGGGAGAATTTTTCTGGTTTGGCTATTTTGACCTAGAATTTTCACTTCTCCTGTCATTCTCCTGAGTTTCACCTTTCTTTGAATAGACCTGTAAATCTATGACGGGGTGACATGGCTGATCTTCGTATGCACAGTGGAGGGAGGTTATTGAAATGATTATGAATATTGGAGAATAGGAACGTTGAAAAGGGGTCGCACTTGTTTCACTTCAATAGAGATATGAATATCCTTAATATATAGTAAATATATATATATATATATATATATATATATATATAAAACACATGGGGGGTTGCACTCAACCTGAATTAAGCTTTCAGTGCGGGTGCGTCTCAAAAGTAAAATACAAACAAAACCGGGTAGAGAGCACTCCAGTCAACACATTCAAAAACCAACAACAACAGCTCCATGCATGGGTACATTATACCAGATTTTACCAAATGGTGAAAAATTCTTAAATCTAAGCTTTGTTGAATAAAATGGTGGAAATTTAGTTTGCAATGAACGGCCGTGAATTGCTTAAGCCTGCCAACAGCGTCAATGTAAACCACCCTCTGGGGTGGTTTATTTTTTACTACACGTGTGCGGCTCTCACCACGTTCGAGATATATATATATATATACACACACACACAAATGATATTCTGGTGTTATTCAGACTATAAAAGTCATGGGTTAAGATAGCGGTGTGTGAATGGTTTCATGTTAAATATTATTCAATTTTAAAGGTAAAATGCCATACAAGCTGTTAACATGACATTCCTTTCAGTCATAGATTTGTTTCTATTTCATGCAACATGCTAAAGTGATGTGTTTATTACTTGGGAACAGAGCTCTGCAGGAAAAATTTAAAGAAAAACACAGAAATGTTGATAGGTATATAATGTCCAAAGGAGAGAGCGATACATGCTACTGTGTTATAATGGGGCTGTAGATACAAAAACCTATAGGAAGAGAGAATGTCATATAGCATAGATGGTCCCACCTACTGAGATATAATTTAACCTGAATCCCTTTGGACCAGAGGAGCCTGCAAGAACAGGTGATGTTATCATCGTTTGACAGCACATACCTCTATTGTTGACCTTGCAGGATGATTTTGAAGCAACATCTGCTCAGCAGCATCCTGTACAGATTTAATATCTTCCTCTTTATGGTCAAGTTCCCTCATTAGGTCCTTTAAAAACAGATAAGCACCACTTGGTCATAAAGAAGGCCATCAGAAGCTTCCATTACTTGTGGAACAGTGGTACAGATGGATACTTACTGCATGGTAATCTTTCTTTGAGGAGATATTCTGGTTCCTCTCACTCCAGTCATATGACACTTCCTCCTCTTCCTTTTCATTAAGCCATATGAGCTCCCTGGTGGCCCTGGTCACAAAGCTTTGAAGGGAATCCAGATGTTTATGCCGGCTTCGCGATGTACTCTTCAGGTGTTACAGAAGAAGAGAGCAGAGTTAGTCATCATCACCCATGTAACTGGCATCTTCTGAAAAGGGACTTAAAGAGTGACTCTTACCAGAAGTTTGGCGTACTGGCTCTCAAGTTGCTGCATATACTCAAAGTAGCTACTTTGAACATTGCCTGTCACCTGGAGCTGTGGATAGTATTAAAAAGAGATAAAATATCTTATGTTTGGAGTATGTATACACAAATGGCCATTTGCACAGGGAGGAATTTTGGTATAAAGTCCTAGCTAAGCAATCACTAGTGTGAACCGCATAAAGTAATTTGATCAGGAGATCTGCCAGTGATACTTTAAGCCAATGTTACTGTAGGTCATTTATACAGATGTTACCTCTACCTGCAATAGTGGAGCTGCAGAATAACTAACCAGGATAATAGCAATTTCTATCAATAAATATCAAAAAGATCAGTTAGTATAACTATATCTTACTACTATGAGCAAGCTAACATTCTTCAAAGTAACCCGTCTTTCGGATTAACAACATTGTTCACACAATTTCATTGCATACTTTAGTATGAGGAATTTGAGGAACATGGCAACATGTGTGCTTAACTGAGCTGACAGTCTTACATGGAACTATTGTCTGAAGTGTGGAAAAACTAATTTACTTGAAGATCAGCGTCCTGAAAACCATAACCTGGCTTCCTGCATCTTGACACCTGAGAACACTCGCTACAATTTATTCCCAACACAGTAAACAACCCCCTCACATCTGTCATCTGCCCATTTTCAGAGATCTAAATCCCTCCATTTACAACATGTCTGTCACTACATATTATTTAAAAGCTAACACTTTCAGGGATGCGGTTTAAAAAATATGTTGTTACCAGAACTGAGTAAAACATATAATTTAAAGTCACTGGAAAGGTGATATACACACATCTGATGGTATTAACATGCATTCATTGCGGCTTGAGGGCTTTCTATGCTGTCAGTATAGTTATATTTTACATGTGTACTAATGTTACACTTTAATATGTTTGTGCAAGCATAGACATACTTAGACCTGCCTGTAAAGTTATGTGTTATTATCTAGATTTCACAAGCAGAGCACTTGCAACCGAGGTTTACATCCTGCTGCCAAAATAAAATACTACTCAACTGATGTATTTAATTATACCCTTAAAGTCATAACCACTAGAGACAGACACACATTA
Source organism: Leptobrachium leishanense (assembly GCA_009667805.1). Lineage (NCBI taxonomy): Eukaryota > Metazoa > Chordata > Amphibia > Anura > Megophryidae > Leptobrachium > Leptobrachium leishanense. The sequence goes on from CM019066.1 coordinate 165,652,892, forward strand.
CATTATTTCTATATAAAGACATAAAACATTGACTACTTAAGAGAGCGGACCATGAACATTCTCTGCAAAGGTTGGTGGCAGCTGCATTCAGTTATAACATTTAAATCTGTTTGTTACAGGATAACAGACAAAATACCAATTAAAAACTTTTGTGTGTTAATACCTTGCTCATTTTTGCCTCCTTGACACTGCTGTCAAACTCCTCTATAGCGCTGTGGAACGTCCTGTGATTATCTAAATGACTCTCAATACTAGAAAGGTCTGAACCCCATTCTGCTCGATCAAGTTGCACCTGTTGGAGAACAGCAAAAGCATAAATCCAAGAAATGACTCCAATAAATCCAATGGCAACTCCATTGCCCTAAATTCAGATGACAACCATTGCCAAGAAGTGACTTATATTCGTGAAAAGTATTTTCATTCTTTAAGTCTAATTAAGAAGTTCCATATACCACTAGAAGCCACACCAATAACTCAGCGAGTCTTCTTTAAGGAAACCTTGATAACTGACATTTTCGAAAACCACTGGAAAAATGAGCCAAGAGTTTTACCTGCATTTCTTCCACCCAGGTCAAGAGGTCTTGAACAAATTTTACGTTGGCTTCTTCTTCTGGTAGGTTCTGGTCAGCAAGAGATGACTTCAGAGATGGTTTCTTGATTTGCATGAGCTTTAAAGACTGTAATGCGTTTGTGTTCATGCCATTTGCATAGTTTGGGATTAAACCTGGATTGAAGTTTGCCGGAAATGTTGGTGACATAGCTGGACTCATGTGTGAATTAAAACCTTGTGAAAGCCCCGATGTAAGACTTGCAGGTGTCATAGCAAGTCCCATATTACGGGACAGACTAGAGTTCATTGCAGAGCCCATAGCAGAGCCCATTGAAGAGCCTGTAGCCGAGCCAATGGCATTGCCCATAGATGAGCCCATAGCAGAACCCATAGAGGAGCCCATGGCAGCGCCCATAGAGGTGCCCATAGCAGAGCCCATAGATGAGCCCATAGCAGAGCCCATAGATGAGCCCATAGCAGAGCCCATAGCAGAGCCCATAGGATTGCCCATAATAGAGCCCATGGGATTTCCCATAATAGAGCCCATGGCAGTGTTCATTGATGGGTTCGATACAGCATTCATTGCAGGGTTCAAACTTTGTGAAAATCCTGAGTTGAGGCTTTGTGATATTCCTGATATCATAAGTTTTGTCTGGTCTGACGTAAGCATCCGTCCTTTGCTGTACACTGATGAGTATTCATTTCTTATGGTCAGCAGTTCATCTCGCAGTGAAGCCACCCTGAGTATAAACACAAACATCAAACAATAGCACAAATTTTATAAACACAAATCTCATTTTGCCACGAAGAGATCTCCTGTTTCTGGTAAATTTTTTACTAACTTCCAAACATTGGGATGGCAATCAATAGTGATAAGGACTACACAAGTGCAGGTGCACTCTGCTTTCATTAACACTGGGCAGGTACACATATGGTGCATTAAGCTTATGGGCGGCAGAAAACAGTCAAAAAAAAAAGAAACTAAAGCAGGGTTGCAGATTTTAACAGTTGCACCTTGATGGCACTGTTGTTTTATTTAACAGTTAGGTCTGCTCGAAGTTAACATTCCTTTTGAAGTGCTTGCTCACATGTATGACATTAACCACCACTAAAAGCTTTATGAGTCCCCAAGCGAAATTAAAAAAAAAAATAATAGCCAAAAATTGCATGCGGCTACTAAAACTGGGTGACTATGTACCTCTGAACTATGTGATCTGCTTGTTGGTACTTTCCATCCACAAGTGACTGCACATCTACAAGCTGCTGCCGCAAAAGGTTCTCACACTCAATCAAGTAACCAGCAATCTCAGCTTCATTCTGTAACTGGATCCCGGATTCAATCCGCTGTCTGTCCTGTGCGCAAAGGTAAGCAATTCACGATCACTTAAATGTACTATTGTAGTAATACATATGAGTTAACTATAAAGGGCCAGGCAGGCTCATAATACATAATGTATTTTTAAAATCTAGAATAATTATATATAATAATCACATTAAAACTGGCTAAAATTCGATAAGTGTAAAATAAAAAAAATAGATTTATTGAGAATTCCATCATTTGTATAGTAGTGTACATATGATAAAGATAAATATGATTTGTGTACTGAAAATGATAAATAAAATGTCATAACATCCAAAAGAGATGCTATCTGAACATATATCAAACAAGAGAACTTACTGCTAGCAGACCATTCCGAGCGAGGATCAGCTTGTCTTCACATCCCAGGCTATCTCTCTGCACTCGGTTTGCAATCTGCTGCAACATCTCTAGCCTGTACAAAAATACATTACTTCAAACCACAAGCAAAAACCCATAAAAACAATAGCAAAATATAGACAGATAAAACCAGCTTGATATTTGTTTAAATATTGTTTTAGGAGTAACGATTGAATTTTTTTTAAAAATGCATCTTCCTGACAAAGCAATCATTCTTCAATCATTAGGAAGCAATGTCAGTGTATAAGATCTTGCATCGGGTTTATCTGTTTTCTATTTTAAAACGATGCTGATCCTATCAGTCTAAATTAGAACAAAATTTAAATGACATAAAAGTATACGTGCAATGCCTACCTTTGCCTATCCGGCTGGTCACTGCTAAAGCTGATGTAGGAATTAATCATGGTTGGACCACAGTTAACAGATAGTAAGTTCTCATTGGAGCCGCGACTTGTGCGGCTGCTGCCCGTGAGTAGAGAATCACTACTATAGTAGCCATAACAGGTGCTGTTCATTTTTATACTAGTGACCCCTATTCACCCATTCAATGTGACAGTATGATAAAAGATAAAACTTGGAAAAAAAAAAAATCTTCAGAATGCACAGCTTCCAGGAACGAAAAAATATCCCTACTGGCTAAGAGTACCACTAGCGTCTATTCTTAAATAGGCTCCAACATGTATATTCAAAAACCAGCAAATAATATTCAGATAGTTCTTCAAAGGATTTTGCCCTGAGCCATATATACCAGTTCAAGTTTGCCTTTCCTCCCCCTTGCTGTAATACTGTACGTGTTAGGACTGATCGGCTTCATTTGGGCGTCTGTGGGAAATGGATATGCCAAATATTTCAATTATTCTCAATTAGTCAGTCCCAAGCCGCAGTTGTTGATGCAACTTAATGTGCAGCAGGTAACATACACCTTACATCAGAACAATGCACACTGTTCATGTAAATCGGTTGTTTTGCTGTCAAGCTATGCAGAGTGCGTTCTTGAAAATCAAGCAAATCCGTCATCCATTGTAATATATACAAACCTCAAGCAAAACAACAAATTAAAAAGATTCTCCTTTTTTATGATTCTTCACCTGTTGAAGGTGTTGGGGAAACTGTCATGCATGAACATATATACTCGCTATAAAAAGATACCTTCTATCAATATTCAACTATTAGCAAAGATTTACATGTATTTAGCATTTATCTAAGTATCATCTATTTGTCTGTTTATCTACCCAATTTTTTTCTGTCTACAAACATAACAAAGAAAAGCACATTCAAGAGAAATCCACAGGGAGTTTTCTTCAGGACAACTCTATATATCCTTTACTGATCTATGTACTTATATAACAATCAACTATAGGCTATCAATCTACCATCTGTATATCAGCTATCTACCTATCCATGTATCATCTATCAATCACCTATCCATCTATGTATTATCTATCAATCATCTATCCATAGGCGACTCTACAGGGGGGCAAGGGGGGGGCAATTGCCCCCCCTAGGTTATTCCTTGCCCCCCATGTGCCCCCCCACCAAAAATCATCATCCAGCTACCCACACTTCTTCGGACCAACGTATCTCCGTAGCTATGCATCGTATATGGATGATCTAGGTGTCATTTGAAAGGGCAGATTCTGGCCTTTCCAATGATACCCCACATGATCATATTCAGTGTGATGTAAAAGTCATAAAACATCAAATAAAAACGTGCACTTAAACGTAAACATTTTCACAGGGTTGAAATGGCTCAGCAGTGAAATGGTTAATGTTCAGACTATACATTACATTGTGTATTACATTAGTTTATGCCTTGGTTTAGTTGTATATTAAGGGTTAATGGGCAGGCTTCATCCCTCACAGTATACATTTGTTTTTTCCTTGATTAATGGCATTTTAGGGGTTAATGGGTTGGCTACATGCCTCAGTGTATTCATTTCATGTTTTCCCTTGATGAATGGCATTTTAGGGGTTAAGGGGTAGCTAAATGCCACATTGTTTATTATTTTTATTGCATTTCTCTGGGTTTAAGGCATTTTAGGGGTTATTATGGAAGTTAGAATCTAAAGGGTCTAATGATCTGTAGATCCTCTGCTTTCCAACACATTTCGGGGAATTTATTTTGCAGAAAATAAGGTGAATTCCCTATTTAGCGAATGGTCACTGTAATTTGCTAAAAGTGGAGTCACTGAAGCAGCTATCAGACATTCAGCGGAAACTGTCGAATTGCGGCAAATAAAATATTGAATTTAAGTATCAGGTTAGTACAACAAAAAGGCACATTGCATCACATTACTCTGGGGTTTTGTAATCTTGTTTATATATATACTTATTTAGGGCACTATTACCTGGTGTGAGCTAACCCTTGCGTCGGCGTTATTTTGCGTTAGCGCCAGGTTAATTGAGTCTAGCGCCTGACCAACAGATCGTTTGCCTCTCGCTACAAATGGGAAAAATCACTTAGCGCGTCGCTATTAGCGATTTGTACCGCGAGCTTACTGTACTTTCCGCGTCCTATACTTAACACGGGGAGTGCTAGATATCTTTACAGATCACTTGATGCCAGCACTAAATTTTTTGAGGTGAACTAATTGCAACATTTTACCTACTGCTCAACCCTGGTGCTAACTCCAGAAAAAACAGGTCCTCGTCCAAAATTAACAGGCAATTGAAAGGAATGCAACACAGGTGTTCTCTTGGCCCCATACACCATAGTAATGGATATGGTCAGCAATGTCGCTGCTGTTGCAGTCGGCTCTATTATAAATGTATCCTTTATCCACATATATCCTAATTCTAATATATTGCCTAATTTTAAACATTTTATGCTGGGGGCTATTCATAGTATGTAAGCAGTTGATTATTAGGGTGACTGTGTGGACCATGTTTAAAGGAACACATGGATAAGTCGTGCCCTGAAACATGTATTGTTTATATGCTGTAGCAGGGAAATTTTTGTCGCTCACCTGGCCTTCCTTTTGGATCTATTAAATGCAGTGTAATGATTCCACATGCTGTTGGGAGGCATTTATCATGCAATGCCCATCAGCCTTAATATATGTGTGCATCAAAACATGGATGATACGGCCACCGTGGAGGATTTTAATAATGCAGGGGTGAGAGGTTATTCACTGGATGTGTTCATATTCAAGCTTGTGAGGGTGGGGGATAGGTATGGAAAAGAAAAAGCGTTCTATCCTGTACACAACCGCATTAGCGCTGGGTCTCAACTCGGGTCTTAGAGTTTCCCTAGCGTGCGCCAAACGACCTTGTTCATGGACTACTGCAGTCAAGGTGATCTGTTAGTAGGTCGTCAGGCACTAACAGGGTTATTCAGAAAGCGGTGAAAAGCAGGAGAATGACTGGAGAATGGAAAATTCTAGGTCAAAATAGCCGATTCTTTGACCAAGAATTTTCCATTCTCCAGTCATTCTCCTGCTTTTCACCTCTCTCTGAATAACCCTGTAAGTTTTAGCGACTCGCACTAAATGTTTCCTTTAGTGATGGTGTTTTAGCTCACACCAGGTGATAGGGCCCTTACTTTTATTCAGTGGTATGATTTAGTGGTGAAAATTATTAGTGCCCCCCCAGTTTTGACTGCGGTATCTTCTGTGCCCCCCCTAAATATTGTTCCTAGAGTCGCCACTGCATCTATCCATCTATGTATTATCTATCATTCATCTATCCATGAATCATCTATCAATCTATGTATCATCTATCCATCTATGTATCATCTATGTATCATCTATCCATCTATGTATTATCTATCAATCATCTATCGATGAATCATCTATCCATCTATGTATCATCTATCCATCTATGAATCATCTATGTATCATCTATCCATCTATGTATCATCTATCAATCATCTATCCATGAATCATCTATCCATCTATCAATCATCTATCCATGAATCATCTATCCATCTATGTATCATCTATCCATCTATGTATCATCTATGTATCATCTATCCATCTATGAATCATCTATCAATCATCTGTCTATCTATGTATCATCTATCCATCTATGTATTACCTATCAATCATCTATCCATCTATGTATTATCTATCGTCTATGTAATAGCTATCAACATATCTTTGTATCATCCATCAGTTTTCTCTTCATCTATCCTTTCAGTTTTATCCGACTCTTTGTTATTTTATACAAACCAAAAAACAACACAGCGCTTTAAAAGACCGAAGTCCAAAAAGACAGTGGGGTAGACACTCAATGTGTCCATAAACTGAAATCGTTGTCTTTAGGAGTGGATCTTCTCAAAAAAATGCAGATGAAGTGTTATCTGTAAGGAGAAAACACAAAAACAAGGGACCAAAATTGCGCAGTAGGACAGTACCCAAAATGAGAGTAATATGTGTTGATTATCAACTCACATTCTGTGGAGCCCACAACCGGCTCCCGGAAATAAGGCGAGCAGGGACTTTATGTTAGGTGACCATAAGACCTTCAAGCAACTTCTCCGGAATTCATCAAAATAGGAATGCTATATATGCATCTGTGGGGGTGGGTTCTGTCTCTTTGTTCCCTGCCAGCGTCAACTGTGCATCAAGGAGATTCTGTGAGAGACAAGGAAAGTTCCTAACATAAAGTCCCTGCTCGCCTTATTTCCGGGAGCCGGTTGTGGGCTCCACAGAATGTGAGTTGATAATCAACACATATTACTCTCATTTTGGGTACTATCCTACTGCGCAATTTTGGTCCCTTGTTTTTGTGTTTTCTCCTTACAGACAACACTTCATCTGCATTTTTTTGAGAAGATCCACTCCTAAAGACAACGATTTCAGTTTATGGACATATTGAGTGTCTACCCCACTGTCTTTTTGGACTTCGGTCTTTTAAAGCGCTGTGTTGTTTTTTGGTTTGTATAATTGTCACTCGGGTATCTAGAGAAACCCCCTATACAGCATTCAGCGAGTGGGATAGACACCAATCCGGTGGGCGCTTCACCCCCTCTTCTTTTCCTTTGTTATTTTATGTTATTCAAATGTCGCCACGCTTTTCAGTCCTGTGCCGTTTCTTTCAATCAGATAACATTCTGGCTGGTATCAGCTTTGAGGGTGCCTAACCAACGCGTTCTTTGGCAGCCAGGTTTTCTCTTTCCACTAAGCATTCTGAGCTCTATCTATTGTCTATGTATCGGCTATCAACATATTTATTAGGGCTTTCAAAATAATCGATTTGCAATGCATTGCGATGCAGCCTTCCATGATGCTACATCGATGCAATGATGCTTCGCATCGATTCACCAGCCACCCCTCCTCAGTCATTTTGGGAGGTGGTAGGACCCGCTTCCTCCCAGCCTGTCCCCTTTACTTTGCGCCAGCACTAGGAGGAAGTGCTCATATAAAGTCACTTCCTCCAAGCGCTCCATGCAACCGCAAATGGAAGCAAAGCCCTGCTGTTGCCTCCAAGGTTCAAATAAGGGTGTGTGAAATGAACATGAAAAGGATGGGAAAATGGACTGAAAAACGAGGGGGTTGGACATGAAAAAGGAGGTAGGGAGTTGGACATGATAAAGGGGGTGGACATGCATCAACTACCTACATATCTAAGTATCATGTGTCAATCATCTATGCATCATCTGTCAGTCATCTATATATCATCTACCATTCTACCATCTATCGTCCATGTAACAGCTATCTACATATCTATGCATCCTCTATCAATCAATCATCTATGTATCTATCATCTATGTGTCAATCTATCAGTTATGTATCAATCTATTACTTATGTATCAATCTACACTCTATCATCTCTGTATCATCGATCAATCTATGTATCATATCTATTTAACCCATGATAGAATACATACAGTATCCTATATTAAGATATTAGAAAAGCTTGCCAACTAATGAAAATTTTTACTTGAATAATTTAATAATCATAAATGCTGCTGTAATACTCCTGCCATCTCTCCAAATATTACATAATTAAATGTCCTCTACTCATTGCTCTTGGGCAATAAAAACCCAGAAGACACTCTCAACCCCTGCTGTGAACCAAGAAGATAAAGATGGAAGCTGGGTGGAGTAGAGGTAACATCACTATTAATAACCAAATTTACATCCCAACTTGAGCTACTGGATTTCATGTCCGACAATACACTTGAAGTGAGTATCAAAGATGCAATGAGGGGGGCGTGGTCTGGACGGCAACTAAGATGGACGCTTGAGAGTGCATCATGGGTCGCAGCAAAAAGTCACCCGAGGACCCCAGCTCATCAGGGACCCCGAGTAAGACCCTCATGGGACCTTTGGACACATTTCTCCGCTCATCGGCTACACCCGCACCGGACACGCGGCCTGCACGTGGACCTGAGGCGCCAAAATTACACACGGAATCATCCATGGCGGACCGCGTTATGGAGCTTATCAAGGGACTACCAACCCGCGATTATGTACAGGATCTGCTGGATGCGGTAAGGGAGTCACTTAACCAGGATCTGGCCACGATGCGCGAAAATATGGGCGCTCTGGAGGCACGAGTGGCAGCTCTAGAGGCAGCACCGGCCCGAGACACCGATCAGAATGGCCTACCTTAGCCCCGAGAGACCTTCAGAATGCTTCTGTGGTCACAGAGGTTTGGCGCAGGCTGGATGACCTGGAAAATCGGTCCCGCCGCAACAACATCCGCGTGCGGGGCATCAGGGAAACGATCACGGTCCTAGATGCATGTCTGGCGCACGTCTTTAACTACATCCTGGAGGACCATGCGGTTCACCCCTCAAGCTTTGACCGAGCGCACAGGGCCTTACGGCCCCGACCCAGTGACACTGCACCACCGCGCGATGTGATTTGCCGCGTGGCGGATTATAAACTTAAACAGGCGGTTATGTCTGCAGCGCGGCGCCAACGTATATGGGAGATAGGAGGCGACCGACTAGAGATCTACCCGGACCGGGCCCAATCTACTCTGCAAGCACGTAGGGCCCTGCGCCCACTGACATCGTTATTGAGCTCCCGTTCGGTGCCGTACCGCTGGTCTTTCCCGTTCGCTTTGGTGGCCTCTACCGAAAAAGGGTCCGCTTCAATTCGCTCTATAGCGGACATTCCGGAGTTTCTGAGCACGTTTGAACTACCAGCGCTTCAAATCACTGATTGGATTACGCTATGCGAGGAACCGCACGCCGTTGCACGCACTGCTGTTGGCCCGCTACAGAGGCGAAGGGGGAGATCGGGGAGTCGTCGCCGGCGGCGTTCACCCCCACCTCGGGTGGGCAGTGTTGTAGAGGAGGACACCTCTTGAGCTAGATGCCAAGCATCTTAGCTCTGGATGCGGATGGACACCAAATTCTCTTTTTTCTCCCCTTTTTATTTTTTAGGGTCTTCAGAGATGGCATTTATCCATGGGCGACACACAGGGGAACCTGTCCTGTGACGATGTTTGGAGACCTCACATTGGGACACTACTGTCTGCGGGGTAGGTGGGGCGGAGGGGGGTTGGTAGACTGGCGACCAGGACACGTACACTGCCGCATATGGAAGCTTGCACAGCGAGGAGTTATGCCGACCTTTGTTACTCTGCTCTCTGCTTTGTCCCCGTAGTGAGGGATCATTTTTGAAGTGATTATGGGCAGGGAGGTTTTGGTGGGGGGAGGGGGCGGGGGGGACTTTGGACTCTCTCTACTCTTCACGAACATCACGTAATGATAGGCTCCTCTAAAGGATGACCCTCTCTCCGCCGGACGAGGCCGCAGGGCGGCATTCAGGGATTAAACGGCGGGAGGTATGATTTCATGGTGAGGGGGTAGGGCGGGAGGCAGGGTGGGCGGGATGGGTTTGAATGCTGGACAGCGCACCCGAAAACGGCAGCCACTGTTACGCCTTGTACGTGCGCATGACATCTGATACACGGGAAGTGACTGGGCTGGGAAGGGGAGAATGCTCAGGCTAGCGGGCTCGCTGGCTGCTTCTCGCAAATGTTGGGCTATGGGGGAGGGGGGATACAAATTTATTGCCTCACGATACTGTACCACGGGCCACATGTAATGGGGCGGGGGGTGGGGGGGCAGGGGGTGAGGGGCGAAGTTGGGAGGGTTGGGGGATATATTAGTTTTGGCCGTTGTTTGATACATCTTACGACTCGGGGCGGGGGGTTGATATGTTGGGGTTTTGGGACACTGACCTGTTAACAGGGCAATTATAAATTATGATTTTTGGGTTAAGCTGGGGGGGGAATGTATTTTGTCTGGTATCCTATTTAGATCCGTTTACTGCAGCTGATGCTTTCTTTGGATATGTCTGGGGGGTTTTAACTCCCGGGGATAACATTGGTAACATCCGAGGTGACATCCGTGCTCCTCTACAATGTTTGTTGCGACTCATACTGGAACATGTCTCCGAACAACGTTATGCTGTGCGGTGGGGTACTATTGATGATTTTCTCTCATTGTTTCCTATTTTTCCTATATTTCCCACTTCTAGTTCCTCTTCTCTTTCTTGTTGTTATTGCCGTCCGACGCTGTCTGAGGATACTTCCTTCATAGCACCACACCCCATAGGTGGATGTCTATCTCTGGGGTGTTGAATTGGGCTTGGCCCGACACTTCCTCCACGTGACTTCGAATACCTACCAACCTTTTCTTCTTTTTTCTGTCCTCTACTCTCTCTCACCTCTCTCCACTGCTCTAGAGCCGCCCTTGCGGTACTTCGTCCCCCCCTTTTTTTTTTTTTATCCCCCCACTCTCTTTCTTCCCTCCTACTCTCTCCCCACCCTCCTCCCCCTCGGAGTGTTGGACCGCGCGTGTGCTTAGCCGGGGGGCGGTGCTGCCTGGTGGAATTCCCAGGATGGCCACAGTGGGGGATGAGCCCTCTGCCTGTTCAGACAGCGGGATCTTACCCTGGTAACATACAACGTGAAGGGTCTTAATACACCGGAAAAGAGATCCCGGCTTTTAATGGATATGTTTCTGATGCGCGCCTCTATTGTTATGCTGCAGGAGACACACTTCCGTGAAGGTGCGGCACCGTTGTTGCGGGATCACAAATTCCCGGTGGGCTACTTTAGTAATTATGTAGGAGGTAAATCTAGAGGAGTCGCCATTTTGTTCGCCAGCGACGTCCCATTTGTTCTCCGGGATAGTTGCACGGACGACCAGGGCAGATATCTATTCGTGAAGGGGACGATTGCCGAGGTAGTTTACACATTTGCCACGATTTATGTCGCCAATGTCGCGCAATCGGCCTGCCTTGCCTGTATAATGTCGAAACTGAGGCGCTTCCAAGAGGGCATTGTTATTATGGCTGACATGAACGCAGCTCTCCACCCCCCCGTGGATACCTCAGGTGGTACGTCGGCCTTACCACCGCACGTACTGCGTGCTCTGAGACGCTCACTACATGACATGCGCCTTGTAGACACCTGGCGAGCCTTTCATCCGGGGAGCGTGATTTCACCTTTTACTCTAATCCCCATCGGGTTTCCTAGCGTCTGGACTATATTTTCTTCGAACAGTACCGCCTAGACCTTGTGGTGGAGGCGACTATACACCCCACCACGTGGTCGGACCACGCACCGGTCTCTATACGCCTGACTTCACCGCTGTTTCGCCCTTGAGAGCGAATATGGCGACTTAATGTTTCGATGTTGTCGGATAGGGAGATAATGGCTGGAACACGTTTACTTTGATGAGAACTCGTCCTCGGGAGTAGCGAGACCCGTGACTTGGGAAGCCCATAAGGCGGTAATCAGGGGCTATTTTGTGAGTAAGGGCACGGCATTGAAGAAGGCTAGAGAGGGGCAGAGACTTGACCTATTAGCTGAAATTCGCACGTTGGAACTGCACAGGAACGGGGACACTGATGCTGAGACCCAAAGTCAACTACTGTTGGCGCGCCGCGCCCTGAACGACTTGCTTTCCTTGGACCTTAAACAGGCAGCTGCCCGCACTAAATGCTTTTTGCTCTAAATGAAAACAGACCAGGAAAATTACCCGCCCGAATGTTATGTAAACGGCAACTGGCCTATATTCCGAAGATACGCACCTCCGCGGGGGACATTACGCTTAGACCGGAAGAGATATCGGCAGCCTTCAGGGACTATTATATGTCCCTCTATAACCTACCTGACACTAACCCACCTTTGCCGGGGGTGATAGAGGACTATCTTACGGCTAACCTTCATGTTCGCCTTCAGGACGCGGAAGCAGAACAATTAAATGAGCCAATCACCGCCGGAGAAATCGCTACGGCTTTAAAGCTCGCAAAAAATGGGAAAAGCCCAGGCCCAGATGGACTCCCTGTGGAGTTCTACAAGGAATTCCACGATCTCCTCATACCTCACATGGTGTCGACCTTTAACGCCGTTACGACTGAGACACCTTTCCATCCTCACACCTTGTGTGCGACAATTACAGTCCTACCCAAACCGGGGAAAGATCCCTCAGAATGTTCTAGTTACAGACCTATCTCACTACTCAATAGTGATATTAAAATCCTGGCCCGTATCTTGGCTGACCGGCTTAAACAGTTCCTTCCAGGCCTGGTCCATCCGGACCAGGTTGGGTTCATTCCAGGCAGGGAGGTGAGGGATGGCACACAAAGGGCGATTAATGCCGTATCGGCAGCTCGACGTTCTGGGCAACATCTTCTCCTGCTCTCCACGGACGCGGAGAAGGCATTCGACCGGGTCCTTTGGCCCTTTCTTTTCCAGACACTAAGGACTCTGGGACTGGGCCCAGGTTTTTTAGCCTGGGTCCAGGCCCTATACACCCTAACCACAGCCAGAATTAAAGTTAATGCTAGCTTCCAGATATCCAACGGCACGCGCCAGGGTTGCCCCCTTTCACCATTGCTCTTCGCTCTGTCCCTGGAGCCTTTCCATGAAGCGGTGCGACGCAACACCGCGATTCCAGGTATGAAAGGGGCTCACCATGAACACAAAGTCACTGCGTACGCGGATGATTTATTGTTCTTCCTCACGGACGTTCGCCGATCACTACCGGCGGTATTGGGCACGTTTGAATCTTATGGCAAATTGGCGGGCCTTAAAATTAACATGACCAAATCTGAGATTTTGAACGTTTCGGTACTGGACGAGGAGGCCGCGAGACTGCGGGACACATTCCCCTTCCACTGGTGTGACATTAAGATGAGGTATCTCGGGATTTGGCTTACACCGACTCTGCAGGACCTCTTTGCGCTCAACTTTCTTTCCCTCCTGGGGACGATCCGTGACGACTTGATATTATGGAACAACAAATTACTTTCATGGATGGGAAGGGTGGCAGTGTTCAAAATGAACGTGGTTCCTCGCGTTCTCTATCTTTTACAAACTGTCCCAGTTGCACTACCGGGATCCTTCTTTAAATCATTCCGGTCCGAAATTATTAAATTTGTGTGGGCAGGGCGGAGACCTCGATTGCGCCTGTCGGTCTTATACAGACCAAAGGAGGCAGGCGGCTTGGCGCTACAGGACTTACTCACATACTATAGGGCGACACAGCTTAATCGGCTGGTTGACTGGTCCTCTACAGAAGATAGGAGAGGGTGGTTGGACATGGAAGGAGCAGACCTGACGGTACCTCTATGGACGGTACCATGGCTGCCACATCGAGCAATCCCGACTGCGGTACGTACTCACCCCTTAGTGGGGAACACCCTACACCTCTGGGACCGCTTGAAATTCTCCCATGCACTCTCCTATAGCCCCTCCCCTCTACTACCACTGACATCGAACCCATCTTTCTCCCCCGGGGTTCGCCCCACGCTCCGCCGTCACCTTGCAGAGGGGACTAGACTTCTCGCCTTACACGTGGCCCACATCCCTACGCCAGAGGCTCTCACATCACGTAACAACCTCCCACCATTGTCCTTTATGGATAGGTTTAACTTTCGGCAAATTCGTCATTATCTCAGCTCCCTCCCGGAAGGACATAAACTGACACGCACGCTCTCTCCCTTTGAACGATTATGTTCTCTTGGACTAGCTTTGTCTCATGGCATCTCCACCCTATACTCTCTTCTCCAGTCGAGAGACTCGGAGCCCCCTCTCTTTATGGGCGTCTGGGAGACCGAATTAAACTTGGCGATTTCAGATAAGGAATGGAAAACGACACTGTTCCTGACACACCACGGCACACGGGCAGTGAGATACCATGAAACGTCCTATAAAATTCTGACCCGTTGGTACTACACACCGCTCCGCCTGTTCCAATTTACGGGTACTTCAGACCCCACTTGTTGGCGCTGTGGGAAGGCCCTTGGCTCCTACCTCCACATATGGTGGTACTGTTCTTTGCTCCAACCCTACTGGTCATGGGTGGGGGAAGTGATCGAAGAGGTGACTGATATCTCGTTGGAACACGCGCCTCAGACTTTCCTTCTTTTGCTCACGGGCCAACCGACGGCCTCCTTCAAGAAATCGGTGGCTTTACGTTTATTGCTGTGGCCCGTCACCTGATATCGAGGCACTGGAGACGCCAGCCAGTACCTTCACTTCGGGAATGGATCGCTCAGGTGGATGAGATATTCCGAATAGAAGAACGGATAGCCGCACGAGAGGACTCCACACTGGAATTTTACCAAACCTGGTACTACTGGCTGGAGTTTGTCTCCTTGACATCACTTCGTCGTCGACTTGAACTTGAACTGACACAGACACCACGTAGAAGGTGGACTGTAAACGACTTGAGAGCAGAAGGCCACGATGTGGACTGCTCCGACAACAGATAACTCCCGTAGACGGCTGTCTCCGCCAGAGGGGGCCTCTCGCGAATACAATGGGGCGGAGGGATGTTCCCCGATGCCCCTGATGGCTCTGCGAGGGAAGGGGTGTCTCGTTCCCCCGCGCGATGGCGTGGTGTGGACGGTTTCTGCAAATGGTGCACCGGGCCGGACCGGTTGGCGCTGGCGTGGTCCCTCACTCCACCCCTACTTACAATCATACCCTCCCATTCCCCCTCCCCCCTTTTTTTTTTTTTCTCTCTCTCTCTCTCTCTCTTTCTTTCCACCCTCTTCTCTCTCTCTTTTCTCCCCCCCTTTCTTTTCCCCTCTCCTCCTTCCTTTTCCTTCTTCTCTGAACCTCTACATTTACACTATATATCTCTCGCTTACCTTTCTACCATTCTGTCACATGATTGATTCTGGGTTGCCCTATGCGGCTCCTTCTGTAAATTCTCTCTGACGCTCACACCTGTTCAGTATAACAGAAGCTGGTATGTTCTGACATATCGACAAGTTTGAGACTCCTGTACGCAGATGTCACTACCTGGCTCGCATTATCATTCATTCGTATTGTAATTTGGATGAACCACCATGTTTGACACTGTTACGCATTGCTTACTCATGTTTTTTCATGTATGATACTTTTTCTCAATAAAAATTTTGAATACAAAAAAAAAGATGCAATGAAGTGTAATCACGACATGTGACTCTTACAGTTATTCTTCTAATCATTTTATATATATATCTATCTTCAACAGAATACACCGGCTTCCTCATACCTTTCAATCTCTGGTCTTAGTGCCTTCTCACGTTCAAACATGGCAATAATTAGCTTCCCCCATTCTCTTTCAAGATCATTTGGATGATATCCTTGGCAAAGCTTGATGCGACCAAATTCAATCCATGGCTTGAAATATAAAACAAAGAATTCAATGAAAAATGCATCCTGCCCATGGAAGCAAAGAGAGTATTACAAGGTACTACTTACCTCTAGCAACGTGTAAAAGTGCTTAATCTTAGATTTCTCCGTCTCCTTTGGTGGAATTTCATTCTCTTTGAATTTTAAGTATTGTTGATAAAGTGCCTACAGTAGAAAAAAAACAATTCTAAAATGATAATGTTGAAATTCTCCTCTCACAATATTAGTATTAAAAGAATACATAGGTAAAATAGGAAAAAAATGGTGACTAAAAGAACACAATTTTGTCATATTGAGACTGGACCATTCCTATTTGAAATAGCTCATATTGCGCTGGAGTTATTTGTTTATAATCTCCATTATTTTGTAATTGGTTGCCTGTTAAAACAATGGTAAAATATGCCTGTCTTTTTCAAGGAAATCAACATTCATAATGACTAAAGTCAGCCTCTGGCCACATGACGCATGAAACATGTTATAATAAAGTAAGAAATCAAATTAAACTCGGCACCATTACTGCTGCAATGCTGTTGTAGTCAATGCTTGATTAAGGGCTTTCTGGCCCGGAGCTGCAGATTTTGGTGCATGTAGGACACATACCTCTCAGACATTGTGACTCTAGCATAATCTTCTCACCTCTATTTGTTCCTCCACCCCATGCTTCTCACCTAGCATTATTCTCCTTCCCCGTTCTTTTCATCTCCCACTTTCCCTATTCTCCATTTTTTTTTCATCTCCCACTTTCCCTATTCTCCTTTTTTTCATCTCCCACTTTCCTTATTCTCCATTCTTTTCACCTACCATTATGTCTCTACCCTGTTCTTCTCACAAACCGCTGTTTTGTCAGTGCCTCATCACTGTGTTGAAGGCAGCTGGTGCTGACAGTTAACCTTACTCTGGGACTATTTAGGAGCAAGGCCCTGTAGCTACAGCTCAAAATGTTTGTAGGCTAATATGGTCGTGGATATATTTTCTAAATTTAAAAAAATGTATGTACAAACTTTTCTCTAATTAATGGGATCATAATTAAATTTCTTGCTGCATCATGCACTTTTATTTAAAGGAGAACTTAGTACATCTATATTTATGTCAACTCATTGATCAGTCACTCCAATATTTTATGTCTTCTAAAATAATATAATCCCTACATATACTTCTAATAAAATTAGAGACATTCACAATCACCAGGTTTTTCTTTCCAATGTCTCCAAGCTTTTTAGCGAAAATATTACATAATATTGTTATTATTATTGTTAAAGGTCACAAAGAGACAAAAATGTCATTTACTCAACAATAAAGTGAGTAAATAACTTTTTTCTTTCTGTGACCTTTTGGGTCAGTGATATTACGTAGTGTTTCACTAAAAAAACCAAAACAAAAACAGATGACTTTGGTATTTGACATAGGTTAAAGAAACTCGGGTCCTGTTCACAACCTGGCCGCAAAGCACAGTACTCTAGCCGTGCAGTGTAATGTCTTGAGCTCTGTGCTTAATTGAGCTTTGTGCCAGACCCAAGATGGGTTTGTTTCATAATGACGATACACCACTTGTGACATGTGTATTGTTATAGGAATAAGATATTTTATAAGTGTTTATTTCTGATTCGTATTCACCTTCCTCCTTTACTGAACCCCATAATTTTGTTCTACTAAAAAGGTTCAAACACCAAAAAAAAAAAAAATTGGTGATTGTGAATGACACTGTTTTTGAAGCATTGTTGGAGTGTTTCAACAAATGATACTTTACCTTAAGTTCCGCAGCATCATTTGGGAAATTCCTCTCTGACATTAACAAAACGTGGTGCCTGATCCATTGGGTGAGGTAGTTCACCATATTCTGATATTCTATCCACTTGACCTCAACATCCTAAAGTGACATAAAGTTCAAATTAGTCAAACATAAATTTACAATTAATTGAAACTGTAAATCTGTTACAATGCACATATTAGATAGGGCTATCAAACTCCGATCCCCCAGATGTTTCCGAACTACAACTCCCATGAGTGTCTGGCCATCTATTGCATTCAGAGAATTCTGGGATTTGTAGTCATCAACATCGGGGGGAAGGGGTTTACAGTCTTGTAGAATATGAAATAAAAAACAATGCTGCCTCTGTAGTTAAACAATCGTATTTTTCTCAACAGCAGTGTGTCATGGATTCTGCCATCTTCTCAAGAGCAAAAAACCTTGACAAAATAGGAAAGACTAGAACATGAGCCACAGGTCCATACAGCAACTAACTATAATGGAAAACAGCATCCGTGTAGATGGAAACACATTGGTCTCAGCAGACAGGTACCTTCCTAGTCAATAAATCTGAGAGCAGGGCATATACTGTATAGTAGGATAATAATAAAACCTACTATATATGTCCTGAGAGACACCCAGGACCACTGATGAAATATGAGGAACCAGAATGAGGAACCAGAACTTTGATGGCCAGACAAACGTCATCTATTGACTTTATAGTGAACTTGATGTGTCAGACTTGCCACAACGGTGAAATCCTGTGCTGGACTATGTTTAATGGACAGGAATTAAGATAGAGTGATGGCAGTGAGCAAACAATAGGTCTTGCTGGACTTGAGTCGTTATTCAGGTAAAGATATTATGGCACGCAGCTCTATCAAAGGTTTGCATTGTTCTACCTGCTGAGATGACAAGTGAAGATGTAATATTTTTTTATTTTCAAAATTTTTATTTTGTAAATGTCAGCAATACAACAAACAGGAAAAAGGCCTCGCAGGGCCACATGGTGCTAGTCATCAGGTAAATCAGCGTAAATAAAAAGAACAAAAATAGTCAGCAAGGGTCCACAAAGTTAACAACATTAAGGGGGAGGAGAAGGGACACTCGGCATAAGTGCCCAGGGAGGTAGTCATCAAACCTACATAGGGCAAAACCACTTAAAAAAAAAGGGGGGGGGCATAAGGAGAAAGGTGGAGGACAGCCTGGGAAAAAGTGCCATTCCTGGCTCACTCCATCAACCTCGCAAGGAGACTGGAGGCCACGGAAGAGGCCACTGGGCCAGGCGCCCTGGGGCCAGAGGAAGCGGTCAGAGCCATGGTAGCTGCTTCAATGGCTCGCCCAGGGCAACCTATCGTCCTTCACTCAAAAAAAAATATATAAAAAAAAATAAGGAGTAAATAAAAGAGTGGCCAAATGCCCGGTTCATCTTGCCAACCACGTCCTGGACAGTTGAGGCAAAGTCCGCTAAAGAGTGTCCACGGGGGGGGGGGGAGAAATCGTCAAGAGTCCTCAAAAAGACGCGTGTGTGAAGGTGTCAGCAGGAACAAGAAAACTATTCAAGAAAAAGGGGGGTATGTGTCGCAAAGTGTGGTACTAAATAACATGGGGGGAAGACAGGAGGCAAGACAGCAAAAAAGAAAAACAAAACTCAAAAGTGTGATACAGTGGTCTCTTCATCCCGTGTCACGAAAAGGCAGGAAGCTAGGGACAGGCAGTGCACCGCATGGGAGGCCGGAGTGTTCAATCTCTGCAAGCCCACAGCTACCGTGCCTGTCCTAGAGCTCCATCCGAACCCAAGTCGCTCCATGGCGTCTACCAGCATACGCTCGGGACATGGCCACATGTGTCATCGGGGTACGCAGCTGCGCCATCTTCACAGCCATCGGTGGGGGGTCAGTCTCGGCACGTGCCCTGTAAGGGTCTGATATAGATCGCGCCTCCTGGACGTCGCACGGTTCCTGCTCATCCCCAGAGCGCAAATCTGGATTCAGCAGTGTTCGGGACCTGGGGGCAGTGCCCCAGCTGGGTCGGTACTCCCGACTCTCCCCTCCATGTCACCAGCCACACTTAAATCGGGGTCAGCAGAGCATAGGGCCGGAGCATCTCCGAATACGTCTGCCCCCAGGGCTGTCTCCTCCCGGCAACTACTCAGCGCGGCCATCATTCGGCGCATGACTCCTCTGGTGAGGGGGCTGTCATCACTCTCCCCCTCCAGTATCCTCAGGCATGCATCAAGGCCTCAAATAATGGCTCCCTCTCTTCCAGCGGGGGGATGTGGTCCGCCCCGACTCTGACCCGCAGGTCCGACCACTGTGCTTACATGAATGTCAGCCAGGGCAGCCGGGAGACGTGGGCACTCCGTCCCCACAGATGGTAACATCAATGTTGAGTCGTGGTGGTCAGTCCAGTAAGGCTGGCAGGCGTTCAGAGCCGGGTGCTAGGCCTCAAGATGGCCGCCGGCGTCGCGTCCCGGTAAAAAAATAAAAAATAAAAACAGCAGCGGCTAAGTTAGTCTCTGGTCCGGAGGGGGGCCAAGCGGACTCCGGACAACTCAGGACCGACGGCCAGCCACTCTAGTTCCCAAATGTCCAAAAAATGCCGCAAGGTAAATAAGCTAGAGGTCCCAATTAGGAGAAGACAAGCAGAGCTCCACCATTACATGTCCGCTCCCACGAGCAGCCGGCTACGCCCCCAAGATGTAATATTTAACGCACAAACAATTAAAATTCAACTGACTTACAGTTGCAGGAATTCCTTCGCCTCCTTCTGGAGTCTTGGGAAACGCATCATACATTGATGCAACATATGTTATAATGGACTTCTCGTCTGGGGAAGAAACATCGACGTCTAGAAATATAAAAAAGACACATAGAATTCACCATTTGTGTACCAAATACTTTTATGGACATTGTTTTGACCCTCTGAAAAATGACAACGTTTCTTTTACCTTCTGGATCCAAAAGCCTTGTAACCCCTAGTTTTTCTGCTACATAAAATGCATTGTCTAAATTTGCAATGTTGCTTTGAACAGCAACAGTATCCATGTCAACCAGGTCCGGCCTGTCAAGAAGAAGAAAAAGAAACAAAATGCTGAGATTAAAGATTTGGTATTTGGGCTGGATAAGGATATTAGTTCTGTATTTTGTGCAGTTCATACATAAATAATACAATTGCTAAAACAAAGTTTAAATTATTTCTATATATTCCCTTGATTTAAATGTAGTCATATTGCTATTTATTACCAGCCTTTCACCAATGAGTCTATTATTTAAAAGGCAAAATTGAGTGGCGTTAGTGCACATAGCATGTAATAGGAATGGCCGGCTAATTTCACTAAGAGGGTTATCCAGGAAGCACCAAAATTTCAGTGAAATTTGGTGCTTTCTCATTCGGTGCACTTATGTGTGCCTCTGTGATTCCAGTTCGCCAACCCTGCGGGGAATACTGAATTCACTATTCACCGCAGGGTCCCTGAAGTGCAGAAAACGTGGACCCAACGAAGACCGCCACTGACCACAGAACAGACCAACAAACGTCACCGAAGACCGCGGAACACACCAAGGAACTCCGTCGAAGAGCGCCGAACTGACCGCAGAACTGAAGGAAAAAAAAGGAACTCTGCTATTCTTTACATGGTGTTTAAAACAATATAAAAGAATGAAAATGTGTGGAAATAAAAAAAAATTCATTAAAAACAGTAAAAAGGTCTGTTACAGAGTAAAAGTGTCATAAAAAACATGGGAATCAAACATTTCGCTTAAAAAAATTATTATACTATAGTAAAAATTCAAAAAAAAAAAAATACTTTTTCCTAAAAATGAAGAGTATTCGGTTGAATAAAAAAATGGGATAAAAACAATATTTTTTTATAAAGCATAACAAGAAAAAAAGGTTGTCATTTGTGCTTATTTCTATGGCTCCATGCCAAACAAAACAGAGGTTTTAGTTTAGTCGAATGGCCACTAAAGTGTAAAGCCCACCACCCACGTCACGGCATCCTCTAGCATGGAGGAGAGCTAATTTCAAATACGGGGGCTGAGCCTTGCCCAGAACCTCAGCTTAGGGATCGAGGCGTCTATGTAACAATAGGGTTGCTTTCCAATTGTTTCAAATCACAAATGCCTCAATATAGAAAACTGATTAAACACATCTGTTTCCATTAAAAATTAATTTGTCTTTCCGGAACCGATTCACGTCATATACTGGTGGGCAGCATGTTTTATACAGCAAAACTAACGTATACAATAACTGTCCAGTAAAACTGTGAGTGGGCTCTTACACCCCTAATACAGACAAGAACCTAAGCTGACATATAAATTAATTAATAGAATGTTGTTAATAGAGGATAAGAAAACCATTTAGAGGTATTATGAAAGTGTTACCTAGGAGAAATTTGATATAACCCCACAGGCAGTGCATATGCTCATGAATAAACAGAATATAAACAATGCCCCTAATTAAAATGCAATATTACTAGCTGTGCCCTTAAAACATAGCATAATTACAGGCACACCTATGTACTATAAGAGAGACAGAATGAAAACAAGCATGACTTTATTGAATAATGGGGAAACCCAAAAACTAATAATGTCTGTTTATATTATTACACATAAAATATCTGAGATAAGCAGTCAGAGGCCGCCCACATGGGCTAGTTGCGGGGTGCATCATTTGAAAGGGTATTTAAAGTGTTTTTTTGTAAATAAACTCAAAGCCCTAATCAAGGCACTATTGAGAAAATGTGGCATGATACATTAAACTCTTAGAGGCTCCCTATTACAAATGCGAGCCATTAACCTTTCGCACAGGGGTCAGCATCCTTGGCCCTCCAAATGTTTTGGAACTAAAATCTCATGCGAAATGCATTTCCAAAATATCAGGAGGGCCCAGGTTGTTGACGCATGACTTAGCAGATCCCTATAACTGGCAAATGTCAAATCACCGAACACCGAGTTTTAATAGGTGATATTTTTTTTTAAATGCTCTTAAATATTGTCTCAAGACGAGAATAACAAGCGAGCTTGGAAATACTGTCATCTCTGGCTGCCCGCAAATATGCAATTCCTATACAAACCATACGGGCATAAATTTTGCATAGGCAGCAATAACAGCAAGAGACGTTTGTGTCTCATCTGGAATAGGATGGGATCATTTTATGATTATACTTATATAATAGCTGACTTGTTAACCATAACAGCTTGGCCAGAATAGTGCCTCCAGTCAGTCAGATAGAAGCATAAATTTTGCATTTGAAATTACATATTTGCCGCCTACAAATTACAGAAACTGGGGATGTCTGGTCTCCAGCTTTTGGACTAAACCCCAAACTGTTACCGTGTCCATCCCTTCTCCCGAGTAAAGTAGATCGGCAGAAGCTTCCCCTCCTTCATAACCCTCAGCCAGAAATAGAGGGCTGTGTAACACCTGGTATCACTCCCCAAACACCAGACACAGCTTAATGCAGGGAAGAATAATGATCTAGAAACATAGTAACATAGAAAATGTCGGCAGATAAGAACCGTTCGGCCCATCTAGTCTGCCCAATTACATGGATACTTTACCTGCATTTATCTTTTGTTTAGGATAGCCTTATGCCTATCCCATGCCTGCTTAAATTCAATCACTGTTTTGGCCTCTACCACTTCTACTAGAAGGCTGTTCTATGTATCCACCACCCTCTCAGTAAAATAATGCTTCCTGATGTTACTTTTAAACCTTTGCCCCTCTAATCTAAGACTATGTCCTCTTGTTTTGCTACTTTGTTTCCTTTTAAATATACTCCCTTCCTCTACCTTGTGGATTCCCTTTACGTATTTAAATGTTTCTATCATGTCTCCTCTGTCTCGTCTTTTTTCCAAGCTATACATGTTAAGATCATTAAGCCTTTCCTAGTAACTTTTCTCCTTCAAGCCGTACACCATTTTAGTAGCCCTTCTCTGAACTCTCTCTAAGTTGTCTATATCCTTCTGGAAATACGGTCTCCAGTACTGTACACAGTACTCCAAGTGAGGTTTCACCAGTGCTCTGTACAATGGCATGAGCACTTCCCTTTTCCTACTGCTAATACCTCTCCCTACACAACCAAGCATTCTGCTAGCATTTCCTGCTGCTCTATTACATTGACTACTTACCCTTAGATCCTCTGAAATAATAACCCCTAAATCCCAACCCTCAGATGTTGAGGTTAGGACTGTATCAAATATTCTATATTCAGCCCTTGGGTTTTTACGTCCCAGGTGCATTATCTTGCACTTATCCGCATTAAAACTCAATTGCCACAGCTCCGACCATTTTTTTAGTTTACCTAAATCATTTGTCATTTGGCTGATCCCTCCAGGAACGTCAACCCTGTTGCAAATCTTTGTGTCATCAGCAAAAAGACATACTCTTCCATTAATACCTTCTGCAATAACACTAATAAAAATATTAAAGAGAATGGGTCCAAGTACTGACCCCTGTGGTACCCCACTGGTAACAAGACCTTGCTCCGAATAAACTCCATTTACCACAACCCTCTGTTGCCTGTCACTCAGCCACTACCTAATACATTCAACAATATTGGAATCCAAGCTCAAAGATTGCAATTTATTGATAAGCCTTCTATGCGGACCAGTATCAAAAGCCTTACTGAAATCTAAATAAGCAATGTCTACTGCACCACCTTTGTCAATTATTTTTGTTACCTAATCAAAAAAGTCAATAAGATTAGTTTGGCATGATCTCCCTGAGGTAAACCCATGTTGTTTCTGATCCTGTAATCTATGTGTTTTTAGATGTTCAACAATCCTTTCCTTTAACATGGTTTCCATTAATTTCCCCACTACTGACGTAAGACTAACTGGCCTATAGTTCCCCAGTTCCTCCCTACTACCCTTCTTGTAAATGGGCACAACATTTGCTAATTTCCAGTCTTCTGGGACGACTCCCGTTAACAAGGATTGGTTAAATAAATCTGTTAACGGTTTTGCTATTACTCCACTGAGCTCTTTTAATAATTTAGGGTGGATCCTATCAGGCCCCATTGACTTATTTGTCGTTACTTTAGACAGCTGCTGTAGAACCTCCTCCTCTGTAAACTCATATGTCTCTTTAGTGTTTCCTCCTAACTGAGGTCCCTTTCCCTCCTTTTCTTCTGCAAAGACTGAACAAAATTATTCATTGAGGCAGTCAGCGAGACTTTTATCCTCTTTTACATAACCTTCCTTCCTTTGTTTTTAATCTAACTAATCCTCGTTGTACTTTTCTTTTCTCATTTATGTATCTAAAAAATGTTTTGTCCCCCTTTTTTACTGACTGAGCTATTTTCTCTTCTGCGTGTGCTTTGGAAGCTCTTATAAATTGCTTTTCCTCTTTCTGCCTAATCTTATAGGTTTGCCTATCTTCTTCACTCTGAGTTTTTATAGTTATTGAATGCTATCTTTTTGTTCTTCTGTACTTCTGCACTTCTGTAGAGTACCACAGTGTTTCTTCCCTTTTTTGTTTTTGATAACAAGCTGAATGCAATTGTCTGTGGCCTTCAATAATGCCTCCTTTAAATACTCCCATTTCTCCTGGACTCCCTTTAAACTCCTCCAGTCTGATAATGACTCATTCACACAAAATCTCATTTTAGAAAAATCAGTTTTTTTAAAGTCTAAAACTTTTGTTTTTGTATGGTGCGGCTCCATCCCTGTTCTTATATTAAACCACATTGACTGGTGATCACTATTTCCCAAATTTTCACCTACAACAACGTCTGATACCAAACCTCCATTTGTGAGTATTAAATCCAATATGGCCTCTTTACGGGTCGGCTCCTCAACTATTTGTGTTAGAGATAATCCCAGTAGGAAGTTTAGAATATTTGTACTCCTGGTGCACCCAGCTATTTTGGATTTCCAGTTCACATCAGGAAGATTAAAGTCCCCCATGATAATAACTTCCCCCTTCATTGTCATTTTGGCTATTTCCTCAAACAGCAGATTATCTAACTCTTCTACTTAGAAACATAGAAAAATGTCGGCAGATAAGAACCGTTCGGCCCATCTAGTCTGCCCAATTACATGGATACTTAACCTGGATTTATCTTTTGTTTAGGATAGCCTTATGCCTATCCCATGCTTGCTTAAATTCAATCACTGTTTTGGCCTCTACCACTTCAACTGGAAGGCTGTTCCATGTATCCACCACCCTCTCAGTAAAAAAATGCTACCTGATGTTACTTTTAAACCTTTGTCCCTCTAATCTAAGACTATGTCCTCTTGTTTTGCTACTTTGTTTCCTTTTAAATATACTCCCTTCCTCTACCTTGTGGATTCCCTTTACGTATTTAAATGTTTCTATCATATCACCTCTGTCTCGTCTTTTTTCCAAGCTGTACATGTTAAGATCATTAAGCCTTTCCTGGTAACTTTTCTCCTTCAAGCCATACACCATTTTAGTAGACCTTATCTGAACTCTCTCTAAGATGTCTATATCCGTCTATAACCACAGTGGTTACTTGTCCAGGGGGTCTATAGATCACACCTACACGAGCTACTGTATGATTACCAAATGTTAGCGTAACCCAAACTGACTCTATGTTCACCTCGCTCACTTTTATTTGGTTCGTTTTTATGTTGTTTTTCACATACAGGGCCACTCCTCCTCTTTTCCTACCTTCTCTGTCTTTCCTATATAAAGAGTACCCCGGTATTGTTATATCCCAGCTATTTTTCTCACTGAACCATGCCTCAGTAACCGCCACTAAATCTACCTTTTCAGCTGCCATCATTACCTCCAGTTCATTGATTTTATTGACTAAACTGCGAGCATTTATAGACACGAATCTGAGCTTGTCACTTTTTACCCCGCATGTTGCTTGCACCCTCAGATTTAGTTTTGGGGGACAATCGGACAGATTGTTTTTTACCCTTTTGTCCCCCCCCTCCTAGTTTAAATATTTATTTGTGAAACCTTTGAACTTCTCACTGAGAACATATGTTCCCTTATGAGTAAGATGCAAACCATCTTTTTTATACAGTTTCTTTCTGCTCCAATTAGAGCTATCATGGGACACAAAGCCAAATCCTTGCTCCCGACACCATTCCCGAAGCCACAAATTAAATTCCCTAGTGTGCATCTACCTATCCTGAATGTTATGCACAGGCAGATCTTCAGAGAATGACACAGTGGACGCAATCTGCTGTATTTCACCTCCAAGAACATAAAAATCTTCCTTAATCTCAGAAACCTCAATGCTAGCCAAGTCATTTGTCCCTAGATGGACTAGAACGTCCACTTCCCCTTCCTGCTTTGCTTGTTTGACAATATTGAGAATATGTCTCCTGTCTCTACGAGCAGTAGCCCCAGGAAGACATCTCACCAAACCACTACTCTTCAGCTCAACACCTCTTATGATAGAATCACCCAGCAACAATTGCCTTCTATCAAGTCACACCTTTTCCTTTTTGTCCTTGGTTGCAGTCTTGCATACCATAGGCATAGGGGATGGTGGTTCTCAACTTTGGTGTCTGAGCCTACTTCCGTCTTACCACTACACTCTGAAAGTGCCTCAAAAGAATTAAGAAGAGCCACAGACTGTGGGACATGCCTTCTATCCACAACTCTAAGTCTACCAGATCCTACAGTAGTCCATCTGCCGCTCCTAGGAGGCCTCTGTGGCAGTGGCTTTGTAACAATCAAAGCCTGAGTTTGTCTAACAGATAATTTACAAATCTCAGACTTCAAACAGGCAATTTCCTGCTGCAATAAAGAGAACTGCCTACATATAAGGCACCCTCCAAACCTCGAATAATTGGATCTAAAAACAAATGCATGACAGCTATTACAATGGACCAAGCCTGCCATTATAAAATGAAAGAATGGATTTAAAACAGGCAAATCTTACGTTTTTGCAGGTTTTCTACCTCCTGTCTAACCTCAGACTACCTCCAGAGTATCTCCAAAATATCTCTAAGTGCCTCACTTGGAAGGATTGCATTTAGAAGGCTTCACAAGCTCTATAATCTATAATGTATAATTTGAAATGGGGTCCAGTTTATGTAAGAAACAGGGAGTAGGAAGTAAAATGACATAATCAACAGAGCTCACTGTCTACACAAGGGAGAATAAACATCACTTTGGGCAGTTTACACAAAATATCAAAAATGGATGCAAACAGTATCACAAAGTTAAAATATTTTCTTAACTGAGTATGCAAGAGAAACTAAAGTGCATGTAAAACATCAGCAACATAAAATAATCAAAATAAGAATATTGAATTTTTTAGTGGTGGGGTCCCTTTAAAGAACAGGGGAATTAAGATCATATTAAATCATTTGACACGCCTTTACAAAGACTCAAAGAAAATTGTGGTGCAGTAGTAGATGTAATATTTATAAGACAACTGAACTCTACTAGAAAATCTCTTTAAAGTAGAGCTGAAGGCTTAAGTTTGGTCCTGAATGGAACAGGTCATTCTGTACTTTTTTGTTTGGTGCTACTCTTGCAAAGACTGGTCCATGGGACAAATGAGATATGATACAAATGACAGAATCCCACCCAGGGAAGCAATATAGTAAGGAAACCACTTACTGTATTTATACATTTATATATATATATATATATATATATAGGAATTTGCCTAGAGCAATCTGAGTGTTTTGTGTGTTTATACATGGATAATAGTAACTGGTTGTATGACAAAAATCTTTTCAACTGATTATACCCTGTGGTTCGGGAAGTGTAGGGGTTGTGGATCAAGGGGACTGACTTGGGGTGGGATGGACAGGACCTGTACGCATGTGTGTATATTACCCGTCAATAGGGTTGGATGGACCAAAAATGCTCTCAAGTCAGTCCATGTACACATTAATCTATTAGAGTACAACATTTAGCTAAATAATTGGGGGAAAGATTGCAAAATTATTTCTTTTGTTAAAAAAATGGAAAAACAAAGCAATAACTCTGGATTCAGCCAAAATGCATTCCTTGGATCTACATGTGAGAACGTGGCGAAAAACTGTCCACAGAAAGAGAATACCCATCTGTTTTAAATTTTGACGACGAGGTCGGTTTGCAAATTGCTATACTGATATTTTAATAAGTATCTCTATGAAGTTTTGGGGGTACAGTAATAGACATCACATGATGCTTCTGTAGTTACATTATTAAATATCTGACATTTTGCTTTATCTTTGTAACAAAATCCATCCAACTGTTATGGGTCTGAGCTGGTAGGTTTCCATACATTTAGAATACAGACCTTGTAAGCATTTTAACCCAAACAAAAGATGTTTTAGACAAAAATAAATAATGTTTCTACTTTCACTTTAATCCTATTGCTGCTATTACTCAAAGACAAAACAAAGCACTCGATGTGAAAACACATCTAATGTTACCGCAGGGCAATGAAACAAGGTAGAAGACAATTAGAATTCTTATGATATGAAGAGACACGTACACGGCTCTATATTCCAGGCCTTTTATAGTAGTGATTCACCATTCAGGAATATCACATAATAATGATTTAATCTGCGCTGTTTAGACCTGTTACAGCGAGAGAAGAGAATTCTCTTTCTATGTACAATCTAAACCGGGGTTTAGGAACATAAAAATGAATATCGATAATTTTGGCAAAGTCATTATCATCTATTCTTCCATTACAGCAGGTGTTGGCAATCTTGACCCAGTCTCCAGATGTTTTGAACTACATCTACCATGTTGCACCGACACTCAATAGGTTGACTGAGCATCATGGGAAATGTAGCTGGAAAACACCTGGGGGCAATGTTGCTGACCCCTGCATTACATCTTTTATCCTAAGGCTGCTGGCACACGAGCGTACAGGTACTGCGAACAGTGCAACTGTTACGGATGCATATTTTGACAGGAGATATTGTGTTCAACAGACGACCAGTAAGCTATTACCGACGATGCTTCAGCGTGCCGGCCTTCGCACTTGCGCCAGTAAATATTCACACCCACGGGAAGCAGCACGTAGTTCCTGCGGGACGCCTAGCTTTTTCACATCCGTAGCAATACGCGTCTGTAGCAATACGCAAAGGCAGCGCGTGAACAAGTGCGCATGTGC
Source organism: Leptobrachium leishanense (assembly GCA_009667805.1). NCBI lineage: Eukaryota > Metazoa > Chordata > Amphibia > Anura > Megophryidae > Leptobrachium > Leptobrachium leishanense. Next base: position 165,682,560 of record CM019066.1, read on the forward strand.
ATGTGTGGTGTTCTTCATTGACTCCATTAAAAAGCTACGACGGACGGCAAATTGCACGCACAGACGGACGCAAACAAAATCCGCTCGTGTGCCAGCAGGCAAAATGGACATTATAGTAGTATTTGATTTTTCCCTAAGTTTATACACTATATTGGCAAAAGTATTCACTCACCTGCCTTGACTCGCATATGAATTTAAGTGACATCCCATTCCTAATCCATAGGGTTTAATATGACGTTGGTCCACCCTTTGCAGCTATAACAGCTTCAACTCTTCTGGGAAGGCTGTCCACAAGGTTTAGGAGTGTGTTTATGGGAATTTTTGACCATTCTTCCAGAAGCGCAATTGTGACATCACACACTGATGTTGGATGAGAAGGCCTGGCTCTCAGTCTCCGATCTAATTCATCCCAAAGATGTTCTGTCAGGTTGATGTCAGGACTCTGTGCAGGCCAGTCAAGTTCATGCACACCAGACTCTGTCATCCATGTCTTTATGGACCTTGCTTTGTGCACTGGTGCACAGTCATGTTGGAAGAGGAAGGGGCCAGCTCCAAACTGCTCCCACAAAGTTGGGAGCATGGAATTGTCCAAAATGTCTTGGTATGCTGAAGCATTTAGAGTTCCTTTCACTGGAACTAAGGGGCCAAGCCCAGCTCCTGAAAAACAACCCCACACCATAATCCCCCCTCCACCAAACTTTACACTTTGCACAATGCAGTCAGACAAGTACCGTTCTCCTGGCAACCGCCAAACCCAGACTCGTCCATCAGATTGCCAGATGGAGAAGTGCGACTCGTCACTCCAGAGAGCGCGTCTCCACTGCTCTAGAGTCCAGTGGCGGCATGCTTTACACCACTGTATTTGATTCTTTGCAATGCACTTGGTGATGTATGGCTTGGATGCAGCTGCTCGGCCATGGAAACCCATTCCATGAAGCTCTCTGCGCACTGTTCTTGAGCTAATCTGAAGGCCACATGAAGTTTGGAGGTCTGTAGCGATTGACTCTGCAGAACGTTGGCGACCTCTTCGCACTATGCGCCTCAGCATCCGCTGACCCTGCTCCGTCAGTTTATGTGGCCTACCACTTCATGGCTGAGTTCCTGTCGTTCCCAAACACTTCCACGTTCTTATAATACAGCTGACAGTTGACTGTGGAATATTCAGGAGCGAGGAAATTTCACGACTGGATTTGTTGCACAGGTGGCATCCTATCACAGTTCCACGCTGGAATTCACTGAGCTCCTGAGAGCGACCCATTCTTTCACAAATGTTTGTAAAAACAGTCTGCATGCCTAGGTGCTTGATTTTATACACATGTGGCCATGGAAGTGATTGGGACACCTGATTCTGATTATTTGGATGGGTGAGCGAATACTTTTGACAATATAATGTATATACAACCAATTGCGCCAGCATTATTCTTACTTCCTTGTAAATCCTTACCAAATAACAACATAGTTTTGATTTTTGATGAAAATTAGAAAAGTAGATTAATCTTTTGTATTTTAAAGCTTCATTTTCTGTTTTCCTGTCTTCTCACTCTGTTTTTTTTTTTTTTGTGAAAGGATTTTACCAGGAAGGATACATTGAGATTTCTCTCGTTTTCAAGTATGTCCTGGGTGGCGAGTATGTACCGTTAGGTGTCTTGCCAAGGACACTTACTGGAGAGGTTGCTCGCTGGGATTGAACCCATGACTCCACAGGCTCTCTCCATGCAGAGCGGTGACATTACCTCTACTCCACCCAGCCGGTGTGCTCTGTAACTTGAAATAAATGTGCTTCAATCTGCAGAGAACTATTCCCATTGCCTACTGTGACCATGTAAGAGAACAGGCAAGACGGCATCTCTGTAGTATCCTGAAGGCTGACGGACACTTACAATCATGTTGCAGAGCTGCAGCTGCAATACTGCCACCACAACCACTTTCTCACTATAAATCCATGCAAACTGCTACTGGACTCTGGCTTTTTACTCTCTGCTATACACTTACTCTATTATTGCTCCTTAGGACGTCGGTTAACGCGTAGAGCATGGACTATTAAAAATGCAGATCTAATTTCTGCAACATGGTTGTTTGGTTGCCTTAATAGGTGTCTTCTGATATGAGCGCTCTCAGCACGCAACCTCTGACCTGGCTGACTTCTCTGTGATTGCTCTTTCCCCCTATGTAAGTAGCTATGTCTGAAAAAGGGTTTCTTTGTTCTCTTCCTACTTTCTTATTCAGGGGGACCCACGAAGGCCCACGTTTCTACCTTCAAAATTACCCCAGTTAGGCAGATCCTGAAAACATAGGGGAATCAGAGTTAGCCAGTAGCAACCACTAGGGTAGCCCTGTTGCAGGGAGTCTGTTCTATCAGAGATGTTTACGTACCCGCTTTAGGGAACTGGGTAGCTCTACACCTATGAGCCCCTTGAATTGATATATGTTTGTCTGTGATTGTTTTTTTGGCTTTTTACATTTATTCATTAGGCTGCAGCCACACAAGCGCACTACAGTGCATCCATGTGACCGCTCCTCCCTGCGTCTGTCGCAGGTTTGTGATGGCTAAATGGAGGAAGGCCACACGGTGTAGCGTGCACACTAGTTGCAGGCACTACCACTGGACGTGATTTCAGCCTCCCTATCATAAAGCTACGACGGATGTAGGATGGGGCTACAAAGGAGGATCTTGCTTTGCAGCGCTGAGCGCACTAACTGCGCTCAGTGAGGTGGCCACACGGGCGTCAGAGTGGAAGGAATGTCCACTCCCACAGATGTTCTTTCCGCTCTCAAAAACACTAGTGTGACCACAGCCTGACATATTAGCTTTACTTAATTTCCTTCCTGAATTTATGAGGCAGCTGTACTCCATGTAAACTGGAAAAAATTTTGGGGGAAAAAAACTTGAAACCCGAACACAAAAGAAAAATGTGGGTTTATTTCAGTTTTTCAACTTTCAATTTTTCGAAGGTTTTTCCTTAGAAAACAACAGTAACACGTTCTGGATTTCTGAGTTGTTTTTTTTTTTAAAAAGGCACCCTGTGAAATATACAACCAAAAAGGTTTGAATGATAACATGTGGTAAAATTTATGTGGATGTGAAAATGGTTGAAATCTGAATATAAATTTGCATTTTTTTTGCATTTTTATATTGCATTCTGATATATACATATGTAGCGCAGGCTACTTGAACTGTGTGTGTATTGTGTTTCGCTGTGTCCCAGGCTTGGACAGAGACATGCAGCCTGTCACAGCTGAGGAGGACTTCCCCCCTCCCTTTTTCCCTTTCTCTTCACTGGAAAAGGAAGTTGTTTAAGACAGGAAGATGCAAAGGATTCTGGAACATGTAGTTTCAATGACAGAGGGCCTAACACAATTTGTCAGGAAGAGAACTACACCTCCCAGCAGTGCCTAAGGGAAGGTGCGTTTTCCAAGAGGGGAAGTGCATGTGCAAAGCAAGGAGAAGGCAGAGATGGTGAGACTGCTGAGGGGAACGATCCTATGTGGTGGATCGTGCATCCAGTGGCTGCCTCATGTATCCAGAGAAGGAGAGATCCAGTTGCCCTCACGTGTTGCCAGTACCAGCAGATCGTGCGTCCGGCTGTCCTTGCGCATTCAGTGAAGAAGGTGTCCGTCTGCCTTCGTGTGTGTTCCAGTGACAGAGGGAGCGACAGAGTACATTCAGCAGAGAAGAAATCCAGCCGTCCTTGTGCGTCCTGCGGAGAAGAAATCTGACTGTCCTTGAGTGATTCCAGCGCTAAGAGATAGCGATTGAGCTACCATCCAGCAAGGAAGGGGTGAGCGTATCAAACGGAGAGAGGTATTCGGCCATCCTGCATGAGTTGATATTGGTAACTTTATTGTCTGGCCTAGTACTACTGCCCGTGCAGTTGCAGCTAAAAGGAGGATTGCTGCAGTTACAAATCTTGTTGTTCTGTGACACTTTGCGAAGATTTCTTTCTCACTTTGTGGAATACAAATATGGTTTCATGTTAAAGGTACCCAACGATAGAAGTCAAGGGCCCCAACGCTAGCAGTCTTGAAGGCTTGCATAATTTCCACTGGTCAGTGGTTAGATAGAACGTGCAAGGTTTAGATAGGTTACTGATATTGATTACGTTGATTATTGTCGATAATCTAACTGCACTGAAGTATGGTGAAGATTGCCGTCTCGATCATTCATCATTGTGTTAAATAGTGATGCTAAAGTAACTCTTTCAATACTGTTATACTGTTGATTACTTTGTCCTACAAAGGGTTTGCTCGCTAGTCCTAATAAACCCCCTTTTATTTAAAATAATCTTGTCCTGGTATTACTTGGCGCCGAAGGTGTAGGTGGGTAATCAGTGGAGTGAGACAGAAGGCCCGTCAAATTCAGCGGCTCTCGCGGGAGGAGTAACGCTACACACATAACAGATTCAAAATCTAGCATTGTTAAGTCAGATGAAAATAGCATTATACAAATAGTCAATAAAGCATGACTATGGTTTATATGTGGACATGTGGCATGTTATTGTTGTGGTGCTCGATTCTCAGTAACAGGCAAAGCATGTGCCAGAATGCAGACTACAGAACATTGCTGTGCGTGGTCTGTCATGTGTAAACTGAGCTGCAGAAGGACAGACCCTGTGCGGCAACGTTCTGGAGAAAATGTGATTAACACAGCCAGTGATTTGGAGTGGTTTTCTTGTCACTTAATATGAACTGACCACCAGCTCTGCTCGTAGCCAATATTGGTAGAGTGACCCTCCTCAAAGTTGCGTCTGGATCCGCCCCTGAATTAAACATGGCCACCTTTGGTTAAGAGGGATCCTATTATGGTACAGCAATATTTGTATGAATACCAACTTCAAACAGAACAGCATATACATCAAACCTAAGAAATATCAAAGTGTACCTTGTATTTATATGAGAGCCTGAGATAAATAGCATGCGTAACCACACAGAGCCCGCCAGATACAGTTTAAGAATGCTCCATTTTGTCTAATAATTGTTGGGGTTTAACAAGAACAAAGTATGTAGCACACACAGCTACTCCACCTAATGAGTTCTTCTGTTTGTGCCAGGATGCCATGCCTCGGGTTACAGAATGCCACAAAATCACGCGGAGCAGTAAGTGAGCATGGTGTTTACACATTGTGCACACATCCATGACTTTTTGTGAGGGCTGGAGTTCATTCATCTGCCAGGGGTAAGCCTATTATTTCCAACATCAAAAAGACACTTAACAAACAACATGTGTTTGATGTTTTTCTACTGTCTGATACACTATTGAAATGAAAACTAAATGTATTGCATCTCTAATACAAACAGCTATATGACAAAGATGTCCTGGAACTGATCTCTAGAGCTGCTATTTCATCAGACCGCTTAAAGCTCCATAGGATTTATTGAGATACATGAAACGTATTTCCCAGCATATGAATTCTGAAGATGCTGGGGAACTCGGTTTATGATCATTGTAATCCCATAGGATCCCATCTAGCAACATCCGAATTGTAGAGTGGGTTAGTCAACACTTTTCATTTATTCGTCAACATCTACAAAACAAGATTAAAATGTGCACTCTAATAGCACCATCGATAGTACAACGACAAAGGGATCACTTTGGAAACGGCGCTCTCAGGGGTCCAACATGATTAGTAGAGGCTGGAGTGTTTACACTGCTCCAGTTTCTGTCATAAGTGAAGATGTGTGTAGGACACCTTCCAACTTTAATATATTAAACAGGACTCTGAGTAGGACATCGAAAGTAAAGACGTGGGACCTCCAGTGGAATAGGTGAAGAGGAAATTTATTCAGGGACAGCATGATGTATGATTAAGACCTTCGGGTCGAAACGTCACATCACTTTCTGCTTTATGGGGTTTGCTGTCCCTGAATCGAATTCCTCTTCACCTATTCCACTGGAGGTCCCACGTCTTTACTTTCGTTCTCCTACATTGGGACTGGCGGCGTCCTTACCACGGTGGTGACCTCGTGGACGCATGGGTAGAGCTCCCTCCTGGCGGTGACCGCGGCGCTTTCGTTTTGCATCTAAGTAAGACATGTCACGATGCCCACTTTCGGTGAGTGCTAGCTATCCTGCCAGCCACTCTAAGGCTAGGGTCAGACTGAGGCAGTGCGAACGCGCGTGCAGCCGCACTTAATCACGGCCGCACTAGCAGCAGATGCCGGGCAATGACGGCCAATATACGAAGTACGGTCGCACAAAAGTCCGGCTGCGCAACGCAAGTGGAAAATGAACGCATTTTTTCGAGAACGTGAAACCGCAGGTACTGACGTACAGAGTGCGCTGCGTCCGCTAGCGGCGTGTGTGCGTGATTAGGAGACGTCAGACGCTGCTAATGTCCGGCCAACATAACGTCCAGACACAAAAAGTGTTTTATTGATGATCCGTACAAAATCACGGACGAAAATGCGCATAGTATGACCACTATCACGTATTCTGTGAAAAAATGCGTCCATTCGTTCGAACGCACTTTTTCACAGACAACATAAAAATGCGTTCGTCTGACCCTAGCCTAAGAATCCACTTGTGATACAAATCTTCTTTTGAGTGACCAGGAGAAGTTTCATTGACCTGATGCTGCAAGCACTTTTATATGCATGAAGGAGAAATCCATGAAATACCTGTGAGATGACAGGACAAAGCGCAATACAGAGGACAGACAGAGGATTAAGTGAGCTTTTGTCATCAAGCCGTGATGTAGAGACTTAGGCCTATAATTGTGTGCTGAATGAAGTATCTAGTGTACGAGACAAAATATTATTACAAGGGACAGCTAGTGACTGGTACCATAAATCTAAGCATCAGGCCCCGATAGCAAGCCGATAATGGGTAAATGCAACCCATTATCTTTCAGTGGATCCCTATTACTGGCTCTATTATGAGCAAGCCACTAAGTAGTGGGTCCACTCGTGATAAAAGAGCTGCTAATTGATAATGGCAGTGCCGCTGGTATCGTCTTCTGGCATCCATAGGATTCCATGAAGACTTGCTTAAACCCTACTTGAGCTTGTGGGTCAGCAGAATGGCACTGGGAAGCACATGTTCCCAGTTTGCTTCTGCAAGCAGTGAGAGAGAGTGAAGGGTTGCTCTGTACCCTGCACCGTGAGACCAAAGGTGAATATAGACTATATAAAACTCAAAACACATGGATCTATGAGCCATTTTTTTAAAATACCGTCTTGAGGCGAGAGTAATGAGACACTTGGAATCACTTGTTATTCTTCGGCTACCTACATATTCTCACTTCCTATGCAAAGTACGCAAAGTATAAGATACGTTATTTTACAGCAGGAAACCGCAAAAGCTGTGCCACATGTTAAGATTGTGGCTCGGATAGAACAGCAGGGGAGCCGTTATGATTAATGAATGGGTTGGTTATACTAACTCACTCGTTAATTATAAAGGCTGGCTTGGAATAGGGGCCCTGAGTGTCCTGAAACAGTCTTAACCTTTAACATAATGGGGTATATTACAAGGTTGGTGTTACGTAACCAGAGCTGTTGTAATCTTACCAGAGCCAATATATTCTATGGAGTTGCTAAGTTTACAACAGCTCTGGCAAAGTTTACACCAACATTGTAATACTGCCCGAAGCTTTTCTCTAATGACTGTCACTCTTTACCTCTTTATTTTGTGACTTTTTAAATCTGTATTTCAAAGAATCTTCATCCATGCAGAACAAACGTTCCTCCCATGCACACAGTGCAATGCCGTACTGAAACCGTGTGTTGTGTTACTGCTGAGGGACGCTTTCAGAAATTCCAATCTGAACATTAACCATGTAAGCTGCAGAAAATATTTACAAAGTGAAATAACTTGCCAAAGGCAAAAAAAAGAGTATAATATTTGACATTAATCACTACAGATATTTTTCTCTCACCTTGCAAAATTGTTAGCTCATAAAGTGCGCTAGTCTGACCCCGGCCTTAGTCACATGCCATACAATGTAAAGGCATTGATTCAATGATTCAAAACACTCTTTGATTGTTAGCTCATAAAAAGATATTAGAAAAATCAAAACAAGAATAAAAATGAAATTCCTCCCACAGCTACAGATTTGGATGGACTTATATGGAGATATAAAGACTCGATACTCCTAAATATGTCTTCTTCACTCTTTCTAGCATTCCGAAGGCCTGGCTAAATATCAGGAGAAAGGATAGTTTGTAGTTACTTTATAGTACCAATTTTTTCGCATACCTTCTTTTATATCTACAAAAATGCACACTGAAAGCAGATAAAAGCATCTTTAAATGTCTGGCTGTGTTTATATATAGATCTTTTCTATAACCTTGTCCCTTACGAGTTTCCATAATGCTCAGCTATTATTATTATTCTTAGTATTAAAGCTGTAAGTATTAAAGGGGCCAAAAAATGAAATGTTCTAATATTATTACATGTAGTTTATTTTTCTCATGTACAGTTGCAAGAAAAAGTATGTGAACCCTTTGGGATTACGTGGAGTTTTGCATGAATTGGTCATAAAATGTGCTCTGATCTTCATCTAAGTCACAACAATTTGAAAAACACAGTCTGCTTAAAATAATACAACACAAACATTATGTTTTCATGTTTTTATCGAACAGAACATGTAAACATTCACAGTGCAGGGTGGAAAAAGTATGTGAACCTTTGGACTTAATAACTGGTTGACCCGCCTTTGGCAGCAATAACCTCAACCAAACGTTTACTGTAGTTGCAGATCAGACCTGCACAACGATCTGGAGTAATTTTGGACCACTCCTCTTCACAAAACTGTTTCAGTGTAGCAATATTCTTGGGATGTCTGGTGTGAATCGCTCTCTTAAGGTCATGCCACAGCATTTCAATCGGGTTGAGGTCAGGACTCTGACTGGGCCACTCCAGAAGGCGTATTTTGTTTTGTTGAAGCCATTCTTTTGTTGAATTACTTGTATGCTTTGGGTCATTGTCCTGTTGCATCATCCATCCTCTGCGGAGCTTCAGTTGGCTGACAGATGGTTTTACGTTTTCCTGCAAAATGGCTTGATAAACTCTGGAATTCATTTTTCCATCAATGACAACAATCCGTCCAGGCCCTGAGGCAGCAAAGCAGCCCCAAACCATGATGCTCCCTCCACCATGTTTTACAGTGGGGATGAGGTTTTGGTGTTGGTGTGCTATGCCTTTTTTTCTCCAAACATAGTGTTGTATGTTTTTCCCAAACAACTCAATTTTGGTTTCATCTGTCCACAGAATATTTTGCCACTAGTGCTGTGGAACATCCAGGTGCTCTTTTGCAAACTTCAAACGTGCTGCAATATTCTTTTTGGACAGCAATGGCTTCCTCCGTGGTGTCCTCCCATGTACTCCATTCTTGTTTAATGTTTTCCTTATTGTAGATGTCTCAACAAAAAAGTTAGCATGTGCCAGAGATTTCTGTAAGTCTTTAGCTGACACGCTAGGATTCTTCTTTACCTCATTAAGCATTCTGCGATGTGCTCTTGCAGTCACCTTTACAGGATGACCACGCCTAGGGAGAGTAGCAACAGTGCTGAACTTTCTCCATTTGTAGACAGTCTGTCTTACCGTGGACACATGAACATCAAGGCTTTTGGAGATACTTTTGTAACCCTTTCCAGCTTCATTCAAGTCAACAATTCTTGATCGTAGGTCTTCTGAGAGCTCTTTTCTGCGAGACATGGTTCACATCAGACAGTGCTTCTTGAAACCAGTAAACCCAAAACTGGAAACACATCCAATAATATCACACTGATTGGACTCAAGGTTGGCTCACTCCTGGCTCCAATTAGCTCTTGGAGAAGTCATTAGGCTAGGGGTTCACATACTTTTTTCCACCCTGCACTGTGAATGTTTACATGTTATGTTCAATAAACACATAAAAACATAAAATGTTTGCGTTGTATTATTTTAAGCAGACTGTGTTTTTCAAATTGTTGTGACTTAGAAGAAGATCAGAGCACATTTTATGACCAATTCATGCAAAACTCCACATAATCCCAAAGGGTTCACATACTTTTTCTTGAAACTGTACGTCTAGCAAAGAGAATATTTTGCTCTGTATGAGTCATTGTGTGCATCTATTTTGTTATATCTGAATAACCCCTTAAAGCCAGTGTCAGGAGTATGTGGATCAGGAGAAATACTAAACTACAAAAAAAATATCAAGATCAGATGAAGAATGTGATATTGGGTCACTGTGAAGATCAGGACAGGACAAGGAAGAAGTGAACCAGTAAAATTAAATAGTCAAGGAAGTTTGTGTCATCATGTGCGTCAAAAAAAAACAAAAAAAAAACAATGCAGCCAGGAATTAGTAGTAGTGAAGTGACTATTTTAAAAATGTGAAAACCGCTACCTACCTGCTGATACATTATGTGCGAGTAGGTCACCTTCTGGCTATTATTCGGAAAGCTGACAATTCGCCAAATATTCGCAAATTGACAGTGAGATATGGTGCAATTTGGCATAGAGACGTAACGGTTAATCTATTCAGAGAACGCCGAACAGTAGTGAATTGTCAGTGAAATTCCCAAGTTTTCGGTGCTTTCATTCGAGAGGTTTAATCAGACGAATCCCATAGGTTTCAATGTAAAAAAAATTCCCTGCTTTTATTAAATCATTTATTATTTTCATGTGCAGCAAAAAGTCTATTTATTTGTTAGTATTTTAAAGGCATTTTTTGGCAGCTGATTTTTTTTTTTTTAAATGGTGTCTTTTCTTCTGTAACAGACCTTTGTATTATTATTCATAGGACCTCATATATTATTTCCAGGCATTTTCATGCAGCAGTTTTTTTGTAAACGCCTTTTAAACATTGCATTTTGTTTTTCTTGGTTCGGCGGCTTGTCTACGTTTCCGGCAGTTGGTCGGCAGTCTGTTTGCAGGTCATTTGCTTTTTTTCGGATCGAATGTGTGCGTTTTTTAGGCGGATTGTCGGATGTAGTCAGAAGTTTTCGGTGGTTTTCAAATTGATTCTGGGATTTTTCAGATCAAGTTGGCGGTTTTGCAGCAGTTTTTCGATTTGTTTGGAGGGTCAATCCGCCACACTTCAGACCCTATGGTGAATGCTGAATACACTGCAAAGTTGGGAAATTGAACTTGCCGAATTGCGGTTAACAGGAGAGCACCGAAATGTCGGTGACATTTCGGTGCTATCTGAATAACCCTGTTGGTGTTATATTCAGCAGTCCATGGACATGAGTCAATAGCATTCAGCCCAGAATGATGTTGGAGTGACCGTACACAGAAACTAAAACACTGATGAAATATATGGACTGTTTTTGAGCACTAAATCATTTGAGGTAACTGCATTAGCAAAGGCGTGAGACCACATGAGTTATGTTTATAGGATCCCACCATTTCTGTAGATTAACCAAAACACTATGGGCTGTATTACAAAGTTGGTGCTAACTTAACCAGAGCTGTTAACTTAAAACCTCCATAGGCTATAATGGCTCTGGTAAGTTTACAACAAATCTTGTTAAGTTATCACCAACTTTGTAAAATAGCCCTATTGTTATTATTCTGTCTCAAGGGATAAGTGAGTAAAACAAAACTGTCACGTGGTGTGTGCGGTTCAGATGTGAGCCCTGCAGGCGGCGACACAGAGGGGAGGCCAGACAGGATATCAAGCAATAGCATATATTTAATGAAACACAAATGGACTTGGAAGCAGGCAAAGTCTATTTGCATAGGGGATTGTGGGCAATGTAGTCCAGACTGCACACAGGGTCCACCAAGTAAGATTTAGGAAGGCTGGCAATGATACCTTCATTGAAGGTCAGAGAAGGTGATGAAAAGCTATAAGCCACAGGAAGGTCTCCAGACACAGGGGATAGTGGGCTACGTGGTTGAGGGTACCCACTTGAGCAGCGACCTGGAGGTTTTGACCAAAGACCGTAGATACAGCGCAGGTGGAGATCGCTGGAAGTCCCAGGCAATGAAGGAGATATATCCAGGAAGAGCAGGGTAGAGAGATGGGTACTGGATATGCAGGATACGCAGGATACACTGTACAGCGACCAGATAAACTGGTTCAGGAAGAGCAGGTTTGCACACGGCCAAGTAACCTCAGTCAGGGAGCACAATGCAGAACCACTGCTAGCTGGGTCTCTCTGCTATTTAAGGAGGCTTGGTAGCAGATGGGCCTCAGCTGGGACTCCAGGGCTGGAAAGGAAAACACAGGCTGGATCTCCAGGAGCCTAGACATGGTACTAAGCTTACGTAAAACCCGGATGGGAATCCAATGAAAAGTGATCCAGGGCAGGGCCATTAGAGTCAGGCTGTGCAAAACAGGCCTGACAGCAGGCTCCCATAGGCAGACCATGACAAAAACCAGGGAGAGGAATTTTTTTTTTTCGGAGAAAGGATTTTACCAGGAAGGATACATTGAGATTTCTCTCGTTTTCAAGTATGTCCTGGGTGGCGAGTATGTACCGTTAGGTGTCTTGCCCAAGGACACTTACTGGAGAGGTGCTCGTCGGGATCAAACCCATGACTCCACAGGCTCTCTCCATGAAGAGCAGTGATGGTACCTCTACTCCAAGAATTCCTAATCATTCTCTTATCACAGTGATGGTAATCCATAGCTGAGCTCGATCACATAAATGTGCTGTCATTCTTCACATCTGCAAGTGTGATAAGTAGGGTTGCACCGATACCGATACTAGTATCAATATCGGTGCCGATACCGGGTACTGCAGGAGTACTTGGTACTCGTGCAGTACCCCCGATATTTTTTTCCGATACCGGAAGCCGGCATTGAGCCGGCTTGCCGGCATCAGAGGGGCTGGGGCGGCTGTCCGAATGCTCTATCGGCATTCGGACAGGCCCTGCAGCTGCTCACCCCACTTTGTTTATACTTACCTTTCTTTAGCGACGCCGGGAAAGTCTTCGCGCGCGCTTCTTGGAAGGTCCCCAGCCGCGACCATGTGATCGCGGCTGGGGTCCTTCCAACGAGCGCACACGCGGAAACTTTCCCGGCGTCGCTAAAGGAAGGTAAGTATAAACAAAGTGAGCAGCTGCAGGGCCTGTCCGAATGCCGATAGAGCATTCGGACAGGCCCTGCAGCTGGTCTCCGCTCATACTTACCTTCCTTTAGCGACGCCGGGAAAGTTTCCCCGCGTGCACTCGTTGAAAGGACCCCAGCCGCGATCACATGGTTCCACGTGGTCGCGACTGGGGACCTTCCAAGGAGCGCGCGCACGCGAAGACTTTCCCGGCGTCGCTAAAGGAAGGTAAGTATGAGCGGAGAGCTCCAGGTGAGCTGGGGGGACATTTCCATGAGCTGGGGGGCATATCCATGAGCTGGGGCATTTTCATGAGCTGGGGGCATTTTCATGGGCTGGGGCAAATCCATGAGCTGGGGCAAATCCATGAGCTGGGGGCATTTCCATGAGCTGGGGGCATTTCCATGAGCTGGGGGCATTTCCATGAGCTGGGGCATTTCCATGAGCTGTGGCATATCCATGAGCTGTGGCATTTCCATGTGCTGTGACATTTCCATGTGCTGGGGCATTTCCATGTGCTGTGGCATTTCCATGAGCTGGGGGGCAAATCCATGAGCTGAGGCATATCCATGAGCTGGGGCATTTCCATGAGCTGGGGGGCATATCCATGAGCTGGGGGGCATTTCCATGAGCTGGGGGCATTTCCATGAGCTGGGGGGCATATCCATGAGCTGGGGGGCAAATCCATGAGCTGGTGGCATTATCCATGAGCTGGGGGTATTATCCATGAGCTGGGGCAATTATCCATGAGCTGGGGGCATTATCCATGAGCTGGGGGGCATATCCATGAGCTGGGGGGCATATCCATGAGCTGGGGGGCAGTATCCATGAGCTGGGGGGCAGTATCCATGAGCTGGGGGGCAAATCCATGAGACCTGGGGGCTTTATATGAGGTCTGTTCTTATTGGAAAGCGGTCACATGACATAAGGTAAAAGTATCGGTACTCGGTATCGGTGAGTACTTGAACAAAAGTATCGGTACTCGTACTCGGTCTTAAAAAAGTGGTATCGGTGCATCCCTAGCGATAAGGTAACATTAAGGCCGGGGTCAGATGAGTGTTTTGTAGAACGAAAGGAACGTCCGTGAGAGTGGACGTTCCTTCCACTCTGACGCCTGTCTGGCACACTTAGTGCGCTCAGCGCTGCAAGACTCGATCCTCTTATGGAGGATCGGTGCTTTGCAGCCCCGTCGAACACGCGTCGTAGCGCTTCAACAGGGAGGCTTTCAGAAAGTCCGGAGCACGTCTGCTGTAACGAGCGTAATCTTGCGCGTGCTACAGCATGTGGCTGGCCCCGTCGAAGAGTAACAATGCTTCGGCGGACGCCGGGAGGCACGTCAGTACAGTTGCACATAGTGCGCTCGTCTGACCTCGGCCTTAGTCACATGCCATACAATGTAAAGCCATTGATTCAATAATTCAAAACACTCTTTGACACAAAACCCGTGTCGCAATGACATGCATTTACACACTGTGTAACTCGGTGCACTAGACAGACACATTAAAGGCGCCTATAGTAATAACATAAATATCAATCAATAACGTATGAAAACTGGAAATTATATTCTACCTATGCACATAAATATACAAAAAAACTTCAAGATTAAAACAAGCATCAGCCAATTACAGAAACAGAGATGACAGATTAATATACGTTAGAGTTTATCATATTTAATTGTTTGGATTATAAAGCTTAAACTCCATTAAATCCTTTCTTAGGGAAGGAGGCAGAATGGGAAAACAATTTATTTTAAATAAGTACAAAGTAGGGATAATCGAGGGATTAGTCCACAAGATCATAGGAAAATTGACTTTAGTTATTTTGGTTTTAAAAAGACTGATTATATTAAAGCAAGTGTGAGCAATCAATTTGATAGCCAGAAAAAAAATGGCACGTTATTCTCTACTATGAATATATATATTAGTGAAGGACCATATATATAGCACTAGTGAAGCTAACCACAATACATGCAATACCCACAATATATTTTAATAGGGTCGCTAGTGATCTTAATGTACCCTTCACAAATTCCAAATAAACTTGGACTAGAATAAATCTTCCTGTTAAAAGGGACACATACCATTTACATAAACTGTAATTAGATTACTTGGACAGTTCAAATAAAAATTTTATAAAACACATGCTGCTGTTTTTTTTTCTTTGTTTGAAGCAATTGCATGTAAAAAAGGAAAAATAAAGTTAGGTAGTTTATCTCCAGGTTTTTTCCTCATGCAACATTTACCAAAAACTTTGCTTTGTGGCTCTTGTTTATTTAATCTATCCGTTAATGAGGTGGAGGAGAAAATGTTTAGATAAGGCAGCAGGGAGTGTATTGTGTGGTGTAGGCTAACTGAGATAAGAGATGGCAGCTGAATGAGATAGGCTGGTTATGTCCTTTGAATACATCCCACACGATACAATGATGTTAGTTGGCGGCCTGCCCCATAAAGTCCATTATATGACCAAAAGCACAAAGTGAGGATGAAGTGATGGAAAGATACTGTGTAAGGGGGCAGTTTACAACACAAACTACCACACAATGGATGCACAAAGTGACACATACAGAGTAAAATATTTTCTTACCTAAACATACAAGAGAGAAACAAAGCACATGTAAGATATCAGCAACATCATATAAACAAAATATGGGCATTTCATTTTCTGGTCGTGGTGACCCCTTAATCAACTGATGGCATCTCTTCTAGATTGTGAGTTCCCACGGGAATAGGGCCCTCGTTCAGTGGGGTATTTTGGCCTAGGAAAACAAGGCCTAGGCCTAGGACGGCACTTTCCAGGGGGCGGCGGCCCGCACTGGAGGCCCCACCCCTAATTTTTTTTTTTTTTTTACTTTTGCAAAGTATTTTGCCTGGAAGGATACATTGAGATTTCACTAATTTTCAAGTATGTCCTGGGTAGGCAAGGACTAGGCTTTCACTTTCCAGGGGGCAGCAAAAAACCTCACCACTAAATGGGTAACTCACAGAGCACCGAAATGACGCCAACATGTTGGTGTTCTGTAGTTCCCTGCACTTCGGGGAATAAAATTTCCCCGCCCTGCAGAGAATTCACCGCAGGGTCCCCAAAGTGCATGGAGTCGGCCGCTGAATGCTGCCACCGCAAACCCGTGGCCTGCTGTTTTCAAAAGAACTACTGAACGAAAATGTCTGGAATTTACATATAAGATCCTATGATTGATAATAAAAAGTTCTGTTACAGAAAAAAGAAAAACCGCTATTAAAAAAAAAGGGGGGGAGAATTTTGCTGAAAAATTACTAAAGGGTACTAAAAAAAAAATCAAAGACTTTTAACTGCAGATTAAAATAATAAATGGTTTATTAGATATTGCATAAAAACGGGAATATTTTTAACATTGAAACCTATGGGGTTCGCCTGAATAAACCTGCTGATTGAAACCACCGAACATCAGAGCATTTCACTGCCTTTTCTCTGCTGTTTGGTGTTCTCTGAATAGATTAACCATTACTTCTCTATGGGGATTTGCAATGCCTTCAAACAGCACCGTACTTGCTGGCAGTTCACCAAACTTGTGTGTGAGCATATCACAGAGCAGTGGTGTACTTAGGTGAGTGGCGGAGGGCGGGCCGCCCCAGGTACCAGTGATTATTTGAGTGTCATTAGGGGGTACTAGGAGGTGCCACTGTCATTGTGTGTCAGCTTTGAGCTGTGTTCTCAAACAACGAGCAGCGGAGCAGGGCGTTTGCATACAGAATAAAATTGAATAGAATAAAAATCCCCCTCTCCTCCCTCCATAGCTCTTCCCCTACCCCGCAGCAGCTCTAGGAGAGGGGAGGGGGACATGATTTGTGTGCAGAGAGAGAAGATGACAGTAAATGGCAGGTAAAGGGGGGGGGGTATCAGCAGAATATGAAGCCCTGTCTGTTTACTGCTGTTTAAAGTGGACCTTTCCTTAACCAGCACTGCAGTGATAGAAATTTGTTATTGAGCTGCCTGGGTCCTGGTGAGGCTGCGTGCGTGCAGGTCATACGGTCCGGACAGTCAGGTGGTACTGAGTTTACTTATTTTTTTTCTGTACCACCTGACTGGCTGAACCACGTGACACGCACGCAGCTGCCCGCCCTTTCATTAACACGGACTCTCACTCTATTCTGGACTGAACACCCACCGGAAGGGAATCAAAGCCACGGTGCATCCTCTGGCAGTGGCACCCCACTGCTGACAAGATGGCTCCATGCACAGACACAGCCGCGATCCTGAGTCCGTACACAGTCCCTGCTGACTCTGCACACAGCCCTACCGCAGACGGAGGGCGGTAAATATAGAATAAATAATTGCTGTGTGCTCATATTCACTCGGTTTGCTGGGAGTCTTATTGCAGTGGATTCTGATGCACTCATACACACCGCACATTGCATTGCTGGGAGTTTTATTGCTGTGGATTTTGATACGCTGACACACACACCGCACATTGCATTGCTGGGAGTTTTATTGTTGTGGATTCTGTGATACACACTGCATATTACTGTGAGTTTTATTGCCCTGGAGCTCTGGGATACGCTCATACACACTGCACATTACTGGGAGTTTTATTGCTGTGCAGTTCTGATATGCTCATACAGAGTGCCCATTTCTGTGGGTTTTATTGCTGTGCAGTTCTGTGATACACTCATATGCAGTGCAGGTTTCTGTGGATTTTATTGTTCAACCAATTAGAGCGGCTGTGATCCAGTATACTTGACATGCATGGCTGTTCTTTTGTAAAAATGCTTGAATTTAAACATTTCATAATTTTATTTATCGCAATAGGTACATTTGAAATGGTATACAAAATATACAAGTAGGCACTGGGTATCCACTTTTAATATAAAGAGAGGAAAAGGCGGAGCTCTAAGAGGAAAAAGTGGAGCTTAAAGAGGAAGGGCGGGGATTAACCAGGAAGAGGTGTGCCCTTGACAGGAAGGGGGGTGTCAAATTTAAATTAGGGGGTGCACGAGTTTAGTCAGGCCTAGGGCAGCACAAAACCTAAATACACCACTGTCCTCGTTTCCTCCTGTACTGGTTTGGCAAATGTTGTTCAATGTATTGTAACCCTGTCTGTATTGTGCCCATTGTACAGCGCTGCGGAATATGCTGGCGCAATATAAATAAATATTAATAATAATAATCTCTTAGTACATCAAGAAGGATCTTCAACAGCGCCTTCCATGCATCCGAGTCTTATGTCAGTAATCTATGCACCTTGTTTACATACCCATAGGTGGTGAATACCTCTTTGGGCCCAGTCATGATAGTGAAGAACCTTGCGAAACCTTGCACATGTTTCCGGGTGGTGTAGCTACCATTCATACAACAAGAAAGCATGAAGGTATATACTGTAAGTACATGGAATGACCCAAATACAGAGAACTATCCAACTAGGCCCTGAACCAGTCCTTTTAGCAGTCAAGTCTAGAAGCTAAACAACAAAGAGAAATTCGTACTCAGACAGTGCCAGGTTCAGGAAGCCAGATCAGACGTACATATAAATGAATACACAAAGCCAAGGTCACAGATTCAAGGACAACGGACTGCAATAAATAAACAAGCCAGGGTTTTAATAAGAGAGGACAGAAAGTGAAACAATGCCAAGGGACGATACACAAAATATCAAGACAAATACAGGGACACACTCTCGGGTAATAAAGGGCAAGCAACAGGAGATTCGGTTGGTTTATACAGCCCTATTAGCTGATATCATCAAAATGAGCCCACATTGGAGTGAGGCTTGGATCCGGTAGCTTTCTGATGATGCAGGGGGGGATTTCAAATGAATTCTTAGTCGATAGAAGCATCCTGAGTCAGAATTGCCATGAGCTTCTGAACGATGCAGGAAGGCAACATCATAGCAGGGAGAGGACAATGTATCATGACAGTAACAAATTTAAAGTGTCACACTATTACAATGTGGTTACTGCATAATTACTGAAACTGCATAAGGGTGCTCTTATCTGTGGCACTGTAATAGTTAGCTTTAGTGGTGGAGTTGCACAGCAAATCAATCTTAAGACTGTCTTGTAGTGCACCTCTGCCATGGATTACCTGACCTCAAAGAAGTTTTAAAAACCCATATGTCACGACAACTACACACGCTGCTGTGAAAGACGCAGGGTTAAGCCGCTCACTATCTGTCTATCCTAGACCCAGATAATGACTGCGTGGCCACCAATCCCCGCGCACTCGCTTACCTATCCGTCCCCGCACACTTTCTCTCGCAACAGGTACGTAGAGTGCGATACAGAGAAAATGGTCACTGACCTGTTAATTGTTTCCTCCAGCAGGCTGGAAGCGCATTGCTTTACTAGGGCAGCTGTGCAAAATGGCCTGGTATCTATAGATAGCCATAGATATAAATATATATATAGATATACAGATAGCTAGACACAGAGAAATAGGTATGTCTACCTGTGACACCATACATTTGTGGTAGGGCTGCATAGCAAATCAAGTCGATTAATTGTACCCTCTGATATGTAAATAAATACTGTACAATCACTCAAGAACTGCCAACTAACATAACACATCTGTAGGAGTGACACACTAAAAAAAAGGTCTACTATCCAAGTAACAAATTAATTAAAATGTCCATTACCCTTTCTTTGAAAATAATTTACTAGGACTGGTCTAAATATAACTTAAACAGGATGAGAATTTTCTCAAGAGCGATTGAGCAAAAAAAATAGCGGTAATTTATGAAGCCATACAATTCTATACAAGTGTATCAGGGAATAAATAGTTAATGGAGACCGTGGAAACTCTGGTTCAAATCCCGGCAAGAGCACACCTCCAGTAAGTGTCCTTGGGCAAGACACCTAATGATACATACTCGCCACCCAGGACATACTTGAAAACAAGAGAAATCTCAATGTATTCTTCCTGGTAAAATACTTTCTTAAAAAAAAAAAAAAATGTAAAAAGCTTGTAGACATTTCATATACACACCAAATTTGGTCATGGGTTTTGTGAGCCTCATTACAAATTGTGAAAAGGTGCGAAGATTTTCAAAATATTAGAAATTTGTCATCTTCTTGAGACAGAAAATCCTGAACACTGAACAGCTGCTGTATAACATAAAGTGTGGGTTTCCTTGAAAAGCACAGCATGTAGATTTGCAGAGAATAAATGCTATAAATAAATGCTGTAAAACTTCCTCGAGGGGACTTGGGGGAAACTGACAGGGGAATTTAGAAGTTTTAAGGTAAAATAGTCAAATTAGCTAAATAATAGCAGTAATAAATAGTACTAAATCTCTATATTCCCCAAGTACTCTCAAATTACTTTTGGTAACTATCGTAGGATTACAGTTACAAGTGTTTCTAAAACGCCAACAAGTTCTGTAACACTGTACAATGGGAGAGGCATAATAACAAATATACATACACGTTACACACACAGAAAAGTAGGCGAGAGGACCCTGCTCAAGAGCTTACAATCTAAGAGGAGAGGGGTGACACACTAGGTGAGTGTAAATAGCAGAGTATGTGAGGTAGCAGGGTGAGTATGGGCTGAATGGGAAGATGGTGCATGAAATGTACACTAGGGGAATAGGCTTCTAGCCAATAGGCTTCTCTAAAGTACTGTGATTTCAGAGACTTCTTGAAGGACTGGAAAGATGGGGAGAGCCTAATTGTGCAAAGGGAGGGAGTTCCATAGAAAGGGGCAGCTCGAGAGAAGTCCTGAAGGTGGGAGTTGGGGTGTGGGTACGTGAAGATGATAGAATCAGATCATTGGCAGAGCGAAGTGGTCGGGACGGGACATACCTGCTAATGAGGGAGGAGATGTAGGCAGGGATGTGGTTATGGAGAGCTTTGTATGTGAGCACCAGTATTTTGAAATTGATTCTAATGGAAACAGGGAGCCAGTGTAGAGATTGACAAAAGGGTGCTATAGTGAATTACACGTAACGGGCCCTATTCCCTACTGAACGCTAACTGTAGGGTTCAGGTGAGTAAACGGTAGCGTCAGTATTTGGTTACTTTAACGCATGTTCATTAGCGCATCGCTTACTGTACTTTACGCTCCCTATACTTAACATAAAAAGTGCAATAAGTAATTAGCGTTCGGACTACAACGTCCTAACGGTAATTACCGCACCGATGGGTTAATGAAACGGTTAACCACAGCTACAAGCTCGTGCTGATTCAACTTCTGCAAAAACCATTAGCACCAGCTGAAAACCCCACCCAAAAATCAGATACACACCTCTCATCACGCAGTGCAAATGGTGGCCGATCTGCCTCTTCTGGCCACAAATAGTCCTCAGTCTCCCGCCCGTGAATCAATCTGCGACCCTGCACAATCTTGCGAGAGAGAGATTTCGCGGCCCGGCAGTGCAATCCACCATGGAGATACCGCGAGTATCTCGAAGGGTAGCGCTGCGTTCCGGGGCAGACTGCTGAATTAGCGCCTAGTGCGGTAAAATGGGGACGGTACGAGAGAGGCTAAAAGTGCAGTTACCCCGTTAGTGTCCCCTTTTTAGCACAGGGCATGGAATAGTGCCCATCGTGTATTACATAAGGAAATAGTAAAACAGAGACTTCTCTAAAGGAGGAAGAATATTGTGGTTATTCAATAACCAGCGTTCTTTCATTGTAATAATGGTGGTTTAAGTTTGGCAAAATTAGAGTCACTATGGTGGCTCAAGTACAGCAAAACTACAGTGAACTAACTATTTAGTATAGCATAACATGGCTTTTTCCACCTCAGTTCTCAGCAGTACTACCTTTCACTGTAGTTTCTGCTGAAGTTGTTCAATACAGTTTTCCATGGGATTTACACTACAGTTCCTGCCAAGTTATTAAACACAGTTTGCAGTCTAGTGTCAGTTGAAGTTGCCTAGCCTTGTTTTTAGCATGGTTTCTATTGGAGTTCAATGAAGATCATCATTTATTTCGGAGCTGTTGCAAACAATAGCCGAACAACACACTAAATGGAGAACAAGTGCAGTTTACTAATCTTGCTTGTAATTATTTACCTAGAATGATGTTGCTATCGCTCTGCTTTGTTTGTTGCTGTTTGTATCAATGTCACCTGCCATTGCTGAATTTTGCTGCTCTGGAAAGCTGAACCTCACCATAGTTGCAAGAATGTTGATCTATACTTTAGAAATGTTTACAGGTTTTAGTAATCACTGCTTTCTGGGTCCCTTGAGTTTAGTACTATCTAACAAATTATCTTAAAATGTGATTGAAAAGGTTTTACTTTTTTCAACCAAATATCTTGCATACATTGATAGCAAGGTATTGTCAGCTGTACATTACACCACTAGGCAGGTGAAACCATTGAAACCACATGTGAGACCAGGAATGGGTTTGGTTAGATGGGCATTCAATTATACGTTGGGCCAGTTTAATACCTAAGCTAACCAGGCACGGGTGCACTGTTGTTCATATGACATTTCATTTTTTACCGAATGTCACAGTGCTCGTGGCAGCTGACCTTCAATCACGGTTTTCATAGCATTTCCAATGCCAGTGCCATGTTATGGGGGACGGGCCTATCTAACAAATAGTCCCATATAGTCCCGTGGTGCAATTGGTTTGGATATTATATCCCGGCGTGGGAAGCAAATACAAATTGCCTGATTTCGATCACATCCTTATCCTAATCGTTCAAGAAATTCCAGTGTCTGTTAGAGCTGCAACACCAGCAGACAGGGTGGCTTGTTCCATAATATCTTATATCGTAAAACATATTTGTAGGGGATGCTGGGTCAGATTTTGAGGTGATTCTACAATAATCTGTCTCCAGTAGGATTGAGTCCTGTATGGATGTTTAGTATTATCTTACAAATGATCTTAAAATGTATTTGAAAAGATTCTATTTTTTTTAACCAAATATCTTGTATACATTGGTAATAAAGTACAAAGAGCACTGCTGTAAATCACCTTAAGGCTGGCTGTCCAATGGCACCGTAGTCAGGCGACCGACTTGGTCACCCGACTATGGACAACGCCATTGGCTGATAAGGATTGTCCACTGGAAGCGTCTGTGGATGACCCAGATCGGCTGATGGACAGGCTGCCAGGTAATAAAAAAAACACGTTGGGAGGCCGGTGCCAGGTGAAAATAAAATGTCTTTGATGCTGAAATGGATTTTCAGGCTCAAAGACAGTCCCCGTCCAGCACGGCCAGCTCGTGCTGAAAGAAAAAGAAAAAACAACTTGCCAGGCAGCAGCGGCAGGGGTGTTGATAGTGTTTCAGCACGAGAGGGAATAATGCTGAGCCGGCTCATTGGAAATTTTTTTTTTTAAAAAAGACACGAGCGAAAAAAGCCTTATCTTTTAAAAAAAAAAGGAAACAAAAAGATAGCCAAAAAATTTCAGAAAAATATCTAAAAAAATCCTACAATTTCAATAAATAAAAAGGCTTTTGCTGCAGATTAAAAAAGTAAACGGTTGAAAAATAAATAAATAAAAAGGCAAATATTTTTTCCATTGAATCCTATGGGCTTTTCCTGTACAATCTATTTTTTCACGTTTCCCCGGCACACATGTATCTTTTACAGGTTTCCCTAAAGCACGGACGTTTAACCACACAATTCATCTTTTTTCATGTAAACGTCTACCAGATTGTCAGATTTCATCTGACCAAGTCCCATGAAAATCGCAAGGATCGCTAGTCTGTTGTAAACTCATAAAATTGTCTGAAATCGTCCGGGGGTGGTCTGATGCAGTGGAAGAGGGCTGATTTCACCTGCATGGTGTAGGTTCGGTTGGACGACTTCAGACGATATTGGATGATCACACAAATACGGTGCCAGTGGACTGTCAGCCTAAAGCTGAGCAAGGCAGTTTATGCTTTTTCACTTACTAGTGAGTTTAAAAGCGTGAAACTATGTTTGAAGACCAGGCCGCGGAGACCAGGCCCTGGCGACCAGGTCCCAGAGACCAGGCCCCGAAGACCAGGCCCCGAAGACCAGGCCCCGAAGACCAGGCCCGGAGCCTGGGCCCGGAAGACCAGGCCCGAAGCCTGGGCCCAGAAATCCAGGCCCGAAGCCTGGTGCCGGTGACCGGGCCCGGAAGGCCGGGCCCTAAAGACAAGGCCCGAAGCCTGGGCCTGGAAGACCAGGCCTGAAGCCTGGGCCCGGAAGACCAGGCCCGAAGCGTGGGCCGCTGGGCCCCAAGGAGACCAGGCCCGAGGCCTTTCCAGCTAGGCCTCGACCAGGGCTGTGGGTAAGTTTCAGTGTGTGGGTGACTGTGTGGGTGACTGGGTGTGGGTGACTGTATGTGGGTGGGTGACTGTGTGGGTGGGTGACTGTGTGTGGGTGGGTGACTGTGAGTGTGGGTGGGTGAGTGTGTGTGTGGGTGACTGCGTGTGTGGGTGACTGCGTGTGTGGGTGACTGTGTGGGTGGGTGACTGTGTGTGGGTGGGTGACTGTGTGTGGGTGGGTGACTGTGTGGGTGTGGGTGTGTGTGGGTGACACTGTGTGTGTGGGTGACTGTGTGTGGGTGGGTGACAGTGGGCTGGGGTATGTGGACCTCTGTGATACGCTGCCACACCACCTGTTACTGTATCACAGAGCGGCACAGCAATAAAACGCACAGTAACAGGTGGTGTGTGAGTTTTATTGCTGTGGAGCAATACACTCATACACACTGCACATTACTGTATCACAGAGCTCCACAGCAATAAAACTCACAATCCCACACCAGCTGTTACTGTGAGTTTTATTACTGTGTGGCTCTGTGATACGCTCATACAAGTCATGTGTTTTTTTGTTTGTTGTTTTTAGGGGGGGCAGCATTTCATTCGTTGCTCCAGGCAGTACAGTGGCTTGGGCCGACCCTGCTTACCAGAGCCATTATAGCCTATGGAGGTTTTACGTTTACAACTGCTCTGGTTAAGTTAGCACCAACTATGTAAAATAGCCCTATATGGGTACAGTGATCCACGACAGCGCTGTATTAATAAAGCGATGTATGAGCAAAACACGGCAAAGTGGGGTATTCCTGTATGTGCAAGTCCTAATCACTATGTTTTCCAGACACCGGATCATAAAAAGTACTTTGCTTAACAAATATTATGTCTGACAGTTTCCTATAATCTAGCTGTCACGGCTAAGGAAGCACTGAGTATAACCCAAACACTGTATGGAACGCGGAATTAAAACAGAGTATAGGAAATAATACATATGGAGATCTACCTACATGCATCGGACTACGTGTTGCCAAACGCAGCACAAGAACAGATCATATGTTGATCTTTAAAGCATATTCTGCTATTATAGCATTTTATATCATGATGAGCAGACATCAGATTATTAAAGAACAATACTTTAAATATGGGTCCATAAAGGGTAATTAAATAGTTAAAGGGACACTTTTCATATTAAAAAGAAGGATGTTAAGAATGAAAATCACTGTCAATTATAGTAATCACATGACGGTGTGCAAGCAGTTTTATCACGAATGAAATGCACAAGGACTGAAGGTTGAAAAAAGAGAGTCATATTTTTGGTAAGTGTAAACATAGGGGCACAAAAGTGTTGTGGAGGTGGATATGCGGTTGACATAGTTACATCATACTTTAGGGATGTATTGAGCCAATCTGAAAGATCGGTATCGACCAAGGTATCAGTATCGGATGTATTAAGCCCACTTTGGAGCATGGAAACCCGGGTCCACAGCACTGATCCCTCTATAAAAGCTAACGTGCGCACAGGCAAGGCCGACACCAGATGGACAGAAAAAAACAGTGTCATGGCCAGGTCCCAGAAGGTGAACCAATCTTTCGCCCTGGAAAATTACCTTTCGCGCACTGTGCTCCATCTACAGCAACTGCTCTCGCTGCAGGAGACATAGGACTTTGATTTCCTCTTCCAGTCACCTGTCAGAGGAAGTATGAGGAGCAAAAATACAGCTTACTGGTGTTCCTGCCACTACAACGCACCTATCTGTCTAATGGCACCAGAATGGATGGCGAGAGGACTCAACCAGTGCTGTAATGATAAGGCCCAGCAAAGCCAGCACTGCAACAAACCGTGTCTGGTGAGAAACTGGGATGCAGGCCCAATCAAAGTGCTGGGGCCCCCAAAAAAAGGAACAGCCTAGACTCCTATGTCTACTGGGATCAATGCATGGAGTGCTAAAGTACAACTGTGTTTTATTTTTAATTACTTTATGCTTCTCAAAAAAATATATAATTACTGGTCAATCCATCAAAGAGGGGTGTATAGCATATGTGACTTCAACATTCCCATTGATGATCCTTCTGCCTCCAAACTTCTTTCACTCACGTCCTCCCTTGGACTCACACAATCCTCCCTCCTCCCTACCCACCGCGATGGTCACACTATTGACCTTGTCTTTTCCAACCTCTGCTCCATTTCTGAGTTCAACTGTCGCCCTTTCCCCATCTCTGACCACCACCTTCTCTCTTTCAACCTATCTGGACTTCCTAAACACCCTGCTCCCCCACCCCGCACACACACTCGCAGAAATCTACATGCTGTGGATCCCCATCAATTCTCCAATCTACTTCACCACCTCCCTCACACCTCATCCTTCACCTGCCCTGATGCTGCCACTAATCACTACAACACTACTCTTATCTCTGCTCTAGACACTCTTGCTCCTCTTCGACTCTGTAAGGCCCCACGCCGCCAGCTTCAGCCCTGGCACACCCTCCAAACTCGCTACCTGCAAAGATGCTCCCGCACTGCAGAGCGTGCCTGGAGGAAATCCCGCTCTGAAGCTGATTTTGTTCACTTCAAGTTTATTCTCCGGTCATACACCTCTGCCCTCCACTTGGCCAAACAATCCTTCTTCTCATATCTTATATCTACGCTGTCCTCCAACCCTAAACGGCTCTGGTCCACCTTCAACACCCTCCTCTACCCACCTGCACCTCCCCCCTCAGCTGCCTTCAGTGCTCAAGACCTGGCAGACTACTTCCTCAGTAAAACTCTATCAGAAGCAACATCCCAACACAAGATAGTTATCTGCCACCTCCACTCCCAGAGGTCCCCTCTGTCACCCTCTGCCGCTTCCTCCCAGCCACTGAGGAGGAAGTCAATTCCTTAATGTCCTCCTCACATCTCACCACGTGCCCGCTCGATCCCATTCCCTCACATCTAACTCCTCCCCTCTCCTCCTCCCTCACCCCTGCTCTCACACACATCTTCAACCTATCTCTCTCCACTGGCTCCTTTCCATCCGCCTTCAAACACGCGCTAGTTATCCCTTTACTAAAGAAACCATCCCTCGATCCCAACTCTCCATCCAACTACCGCCCTGTATCCCTGCTTCCCTTTACCTCTAAGCTCTTAGAAAAACTAGTCTTCAACCGCCTCTCCCTCTTCCTGTCCTCCAATTCCCTACTTGACCCCCTGCAATCTGGCTTCCGTCCCCTACACTCAACTGAAACTGCCCTCACCAAAGTCACCAACGACCTCCTAACTGCTAAAAAACACGGCCACTATTCTATTCTCATCCTGCTTGACCTCTCGGCTGCTTTTGACACTGTTGACCACCCCCTCCTTCTACAGACCCTCAACTCTCTGGGTCTCGGTGACACTGCACTTGCTTGGGTTGACTCCTATTTATCCAACAGGTCCTTCTGTGTGTCCTTTGCTGGTAACTCCTCTTCTTCATTGCCTCTATCTGTTGTGTACCTCAAGGCTCTGTCCTTGGTCCTCTGCTCTTTTCCATCTACACCTCCTCCCTGGGCAAAATCATCAACAGCTTTGGCTTTAATAACCACCTCTACGCTGATGACACTCAGATCTACCTCTCTACCCCTGATCTCTCTCCTCCTGTCCTTTCAAAAGTCAGTGACTGTTTGTCTGGCATCTCCTTCTGGATGGCCTCCCACCACCTAAAGATCAACATGTCAAAGATTGAGCTCCTACTTATTCCTCCCTCTAATGCCTCCCCACCTCCTGACTTCTCTATCACGGTGGAGGGTATCACCATCTCCCCATCAAACCAAGTTCGCTGTCTTGGAGTTACACTTGACTCTGCTCTTTCCTTCATCCCCCACATCAAGTCTCTTTCCTCCTCCTGCCGATACCAACTGCGTAATATTTACAGAATTCGGCCATTTCTTACCGCTGTCACCACAAAACAACTCATACACGCCCTGGTAATCTCCCGACTCGACTATTGCAATAATCTCTTATATGGCCTCCCTCTGTCCGCCTCTCCCCCTACAATCCATCCTGAACGCCTCCGCCAGGCTAATTCACCTCACCCGCCGCTCTGTCTCTGCCGCTCCCCTCTACGAGTCCCTTCACTGGCTCCCCATCCACTGCAGAATTAAGTTCAAAATCCTTATCCTAACCTACAAAACCCTCACTAACTCAGCTCCCCACTACCTGTCCTCACTAATCACCAAATACACCCCAGCCCGCTCCCTAAGGTCAAACAGTGACCTGCGCCTAGCTTCTCCCCGCATCACCTCTTCCCATGATAGACTGCGGGATTTCTCAAGCGCAGCCCCCATTCTCTGGAACGCTCTCCCTTGTACTGTCAGACTTTCCCCTAACTTCTCTTCCTTCAAACGCTCCCTTAAAACGTTCCTATTTAGGGAAGCCTACCACCCAATTCACTGACGCAACCATCAATCACTCTCACCTTACAGTCCTCTCCTCCTGTTTCCAACCCCAACCCTCCTAGATTGTGAGTTCCTACGGGAATAGGGCCCTCATCTCCTCCTGTACTGTTTGTCAAATGTTGTTCAATGTATTGTATTGTAACCCTGTCTATACTGTGCCTATTGTACAGCGCTGCGGAATATGCTGGCGCTTTATAAATAAAGAATAATAATAATATGTGTATCTCAGTGTGTCAGCATTTTTTCTGTGCGCTATTATGTGAGCATAATAAAATTGGGGCAATCTATAATGGGGCAATGTGGGCATAATAAAACTAAAATCTACCTTGAACATCAGGACATCAGCAGACACTCAATCACAGGTCAAGTCCAGGGAGAAAGCAAAGGAACAGTTCCTCCACTATTTTTGCAGAGGGACCTGAGTTCCCTTTGGTCCCACACACACAGGGTTATTCAGAGAGATCCGAAAAGCCACTGGCCGTTTGGGGCCACTTCGGGGCAATTCGGCGACTCCTAGTTCGCCGACCCTGCGGTGTATTCAGCAAGCACCGCAGGGCCCCTGTAGTGCAGTGAATACTCACCGAACACTCACCGAACGCCCACAGAAACCGCCGCAAAAACCCCGCTGAACACGCTGCAAAAAACAGACGAGCCGCCGATCACAGCGCAGAGCAGCTGCTGGAAAAACCCGACAAGCAGAAAGAAAAAAAAAACAGTAAGCTTGAAAGTTACAAAATTTAAACGTTGCTTGCAAAAAAACTACTGAACGAAAATGTCTGGAATTTACATATGAGATCCTATGAATGATAATAAAAAGGGCTGTTAAGGAAAATTGAAAAAATGATTTTAAAAAATCTAAAAACTATTTTGCCGAAAAAAATCCTGAAAAATGCCTAAGAGATCCTAAAAAGACTCTTTACAGCAGAATAAAATAATAAACAGTTTATCATATATTGAATTAAAACAGGAATATTTTTAACATTGAAGCCTATGGGATTCGCCTGAATAAACCTGTCGAATGAAACCACCGAACGGCAGGGCATTTCGGCAAATTTTCCCTGCTGTTTTGTGTCTCTGAATAGACAATGCATTGCTTCTCTATGGGGAATTCACTGCCCTCGAACAGGCACCGAATAGGCACCGTATGTGCAGGCAATTCGCCAGAATTAGGCAAAATGCCTGCTCTCTG
This sequence comes from Leptobrachium leishanense, assembly GCA_009667805.1. Classification (NCBI taxonomy): domain Eukaryota; kingdom Metazoa; phylum Chordata; class Amphibia; order Anura; family Megophryidae; genus Leptobrachium; species Leptobrachium leishanense. The sequence continues at coordinate 165,712,303 of CM019066.1, forward strand.
AATAGCCGAATGTCCCCGTTCGCTGAATTTCAGTGTCCGGCGACATTTCGGATCTCTCTGAATAACCCCACAGTATAAAGCTTGTATTCAGGTGTTCAATCATATTTCACTGCTAAGTCACAATAATATGGGATTTATGATATATTTGCTAAAATCCACATATATGCAGTATGTCACAGAAGTGAGTACACCCTCACATTTTTGTAAATATTTTATTATATCTTTTCATGTGGCAACACTGAAGAAATGACACTTCAAATGTCCCTTCAAAATAACCCAACACACAGCCATTAATGTCTAAACCACTGATAACAAAAGTGAGTACACACAAGTGAAAATGTCCAAATTGGGCCCAAAGTGTCAATATTTTGTGTGGCCACCATTATTTTCCAGCACTGCCTTAACCCTCTTGGGCATGGAGTTCACCAGAGCTTCACAGGTTGCCACTGGTGTTCTTTTCCACTCCTCCTTTATGACATCACGGTGGTGGATTTTAGAGACCTTGCGCTCCTCTACCTTCCGTTTGAGGATGCGCCACAGATGTTCATTAGGGTTTAGGTCTGGAGACATGCTTGGCCAGTCCATCACCTTTACCCTCAGCTTCTTTAGCAAGACAGTGGTCGTCATGGATGTGTATTTGGGGTCTTATGTTTGAATACTGCCCTGCGGCCCAGTCTCCTAAGGGAGGGGATCATGCTCTGCTTCAGTATGTCACAGTACATGTTGGCATCCATGGCTCCCTCAATGAACTGTAGCTCCCCAGTGCCAGCAGCCCTCATGCAACCCCAAACCTTGACACTCCCACCACCATGCTTGACTGTAGGCAAGACACACTTGTCTTTGTACTCCTCACCTGGTTGCTCCCACACTCGCTTAACACCATCTGAACCAAATAAGTTTATTTTGGTCTCATCAGACCACAGGACATGGTTCCAGGAATCCATGTCCTTAGTCTGCTTGTCTTCAGCTGTTTGCGGGCTTTCTTGTCGATCATCTTTAAAAGAGCCTTCCTGCTGGGACGACAGCCATGCAGACTGATGTAGTGTGCGGCGTATGGTCTGAGCACTGACAGGCTGAACCCCCCCCACACCCCTTCAACCTCTGCAGCAAAGCTGGCAGCACTCATACGGCTATTTCCCAAAGACAAGCTCTGGATATGACGCTGAGCATGTGCACTCAACTTCTTTGGTCGACCATGGCAAGGCCTGTTCTGAGTGAAACCTGTCCTATTAAACTTCTGTATGGTCTTGGCCACCATGCTGCAGCTCAGTTTCAGGGTCTTGGCAATCTTCTTATAGCCTAGGCCAGCGATGGCAAACCTATGGCATGCGGATCTCTCTGTGCTGGCATGCGAGCCATAAACTCACCTCGCTGCCGCAGCAAGATCAAAGTGGTCACTAAATCCTGTGCAGCATGACTTCTGCAGTTTGCGTGACCCCGCCCCTCTTAACGTGGTCCCACCCCTCATAACGTGGCCTCGCCCTTTCACTCTTTGCCACATTGCATTGGACGTCCCACATCCTTGCCTGCCAGGCTGAATAAGATGCTCGATTATACCTCCCACGTCCTGCTCATGTCCTGCCCTCCTAGCTTGACTGTATCCACTGTGTCAAGCCAGCGTCCTGCTGCAGTCTAGATAATGTTATATATACCTATGAGTGATTGCAGCAGCCTGCATACAACTGCAATCACTCTCAGGCATCCCCCTCCTTATGCAGTAGGGATGCCTGTGAGTGATAGGAGATGCTTGCAGGCTGCTGGGAGTGCTCCATCACATACATTGCAGCTGCTATCACTCACTGTATATGCAGGGATGCCCGAGAGTGATAACAGCTGCAAAGTATATGATACACGCTTTAGAAGCAGCCTCCATGTAGCTCCTAGTTCTGACTCCAGCAGAGTCCTCTCTCTTAGATTGTAAGCTCTGGTGCATGGTCCCCTCTCAGGTTGTAAACTCTGGAGCAGGGTCCCCTCTCTTAGATTGTAAGTGTCACGTTTCCCTGTTCCAGCCCTGTCCCCCTGCCCTCTGTATTCTTTATGCCTGCATTTCCCTTATGTTTCTGTGTGTTAAGGGGTTAAGTGGCTCCCTCGATAGCTCTCCTGTTGGTGATGTGGGCTGATCACCTCCCTATCTATTGCGATGGGCCCTTTTCCCATCGATCTTGCATTCTGGTTCACTTTCAGTTCCGATTCCTGCTGAGTGTTTCTTCCTAAGCGCTCCCTGCTGTTATTCTGTTAAGTTTGTTTGGTCTTGTCTCCTTATCTGTATACTGTTTCTTTAGTTTGTCCAGGTTCTAGTGTCTAGTCATGTGTTTATAGTTCTAGTGTTTCTCCTTTGTCTGGTTATGTTATATATCTGATTACCTGGTTCTGACCCTTTTGCTTGGCTGACTATTCTCCCGATTCTGGATCCCTGGCATCTGTATAAGGTATACATTCTGGTTTATGACTCCTTGCTTTATCTTGACTTCTATATTTGGCTGCTCCTTGTCTGTACCGTTGATTATATGTATATTCCTGTCTCGTTTGTAGGTCCTTAGACTCTGCACGGCGCTGTTGAATTATTTTCCTTTAGAGCAGATCCGGCTATTCTAAAGACAGGTCTTTCAGAATAGGGCTGCTGTTTACCGTGCAGGGTCTCTGGCCTAGGTTGCCTACTCTGTATTATCTGCATATTGGGGCTTTCCTATGTACCAGTGCCTCACCTCGGCAAGTGCAAGGTGCCCTCCTTGTGACAGATTGTGACATAATGCAAGAGCCTACCATAAAGCCCGCAGAGATACGTAGAGTGTTAGAGTCCATGCTGCACCTGTTTGGTGAACTGATGTCTAATTGGAAAGGGTTAATGGACATAGTTTTTGTTCTCACTTCTAGTGAGCAAGTTGTTCAAGTAAGCAGGGTTTGTGGTCCGCTTTCTCCTGAGGAAAGGAATAGAAGGCAAACTTGCAAACTCTGTTTTTATTGTGGCAGTTCGTGACATTTTATATCCAAGTGCCCGCTAAAGCCAGCACGTCCAGAAACTGGCAAGGTGGAAGCACGTCCAGAGACTGGCAAGGTGCCAGCGCATCCAGAGACTGGCAAGGTGCCAACTGTGCCCACATCCCCCAGGAAGGTCACTAGTGCCAGGCCCCGTTATGGGTCAGCCGGTGCCAGACCCCGTTATGGGTCAGACGGTGCAATACCCCGTTAAAGGTCAGACGGTGCCCGACCCCGTTATGGGTCAGACCCCGTTATGGGTCAGACGGTGCCAGACACCCTGTACCGTCCAGGTCTAGGAGAACCCTTCCTAGGGTAACCAGGCCTGTGGAGGGGGCAACTGACGTTCAAGACCCAGTCAAGCTTCCTGCTTGTGGGTCAGATGGTGCCAGGCCCCGTTTTAGGTCAGATGGCACCAGGCCCTGTCACGAATCAGATGATGTCAGACCCCCTGTACCGTCCGGGTCTAAGAGAACCCGTTCTAGGGTAACCAGGCCTGTGGAGGGGGCAACTGACACTCCCGAACCAGTCGAGTCTCCTGTCTATGACCCCGAGGAGTACATGGAGTATGACTCCTACTCGGCCATAGGATCAGAGGAAGATGAAGCCATGGAGGTTACTCCCATGATGGCTTCCCTTATGTGGCCTCTCCAAACGGCCAGACACCCAAATGGTGGTCCATGGTGTCATATAGTTGCAGGTCGTATTACCTGCAGTGCTGTTCGCCTATCTGAACCACTCACCGCACTCCTTGTGCCAGGCTGCAAGGCCGCAATCACCGGGTCTGGCGGTGAGGCCGCAATCACCGAGTCTGGCGGCGAGTCTGCAATCACCGAGTCTGGCGGCGAGTCTGCAATCACCGAGTCTGGCGGCGAGTCTGCAATCACCGAGTCTGGCGGCGAGGCTGCAATCACCGGATCTGGCGGCGAGGCTGCAATCACCGGATCTGGCGGCGAGGCCCCAATCACGAGTCTAATAATAGGTGCACTGTGCTTTTGTCCCACAGTGAGACTGTAATATCTGGTCCTGACATTATGCCAGAGACGTCTGTTGATGGCGATGTGCCACCCATGCCCGAAGCTGACGATGTGCCAGTGGTGTCCGAGTCAAGCTGTGTGTCAGCAGTGCCAGTGATGGCCGAACCTAGCGTGCCATTCATGTACGCTCCTGGTGGGATGCCAGTCAGGTGTTCTTCTAGCGAGATGCCATTTATGTCCGATCCCGGCAAGGTACCTATGTCGAGCTGCAAGGCAGCTGTACCCCCAGTGTCGAGTCTCAAGACCACTGTGCCCATGTCCCACAGTGGGTCCACTAGTGCCACGTTCTGTGATATGGTCACCCCTGTCAAGTCTCGCTCAAGGAGGAGATGAAAAAGGGTGACCAGTTCGAGTCTAGTTGGGTCCGAGGATGCCACTCTTCACCCAGGGTCCAAGGATTTCACGCTCCACTGAGTCCAATCTTGCTTGCCTTGAGGAATCTCAGCAATCAGGTAGTCTGATGGGTAAGATGTTTCCCAAATGGAGAACTGTTCCTTTAGGATATGTGAGGACGCCTTCTGGGTTATTGGTTTGTGAGGCGCACTTGGCAGTGCTTCAGCGACACCCTAGTAAATGGAAAATTTTTGAAAAATATTCTGAGGACTCAGAGGACTGAGAGTGTTTCTGTGTTTTGTGGGTGACCTGAGGTCACCCTTTGAGAGGGGGCTACTGTCACATTTCCCCGTTCCAGCCCTGCCCCCTGCCCTCTGTATTATTTATGCCTGCGTTGCGCTTATGATTCTGTGCGTTGCTTTCCCTGGGTTGCAGCTCAGGGGTTAAGTGGCTCCCTCGTTAGCTCTCATGTTGGTGATGTGGGCTGATCACCTCCCTATATATTGCGATGGGCCCTTTTCCCATCGCTCTTGCATTCTGGTTAACTTTCAGTTCTGATTCCTGCTGAGTGTTTGTTCCTGAGAGCTCCGTGCTGTTATTCTGTTAAGTTTGTATGGTCTTGTCTCCTTATCTGTATGCTGATTCTTTAGTTAGTCCAGGTTCTAGTTCATGTCTAGTCATTCATGTGTTTATAGTTCTAGTGTTTCTCCTTTGTCTGGTTATGTTAGATGTCTGACTGATTACCTGCTTCTGACACTTGCTTGGCTGACTATTCTCCCGGTTCTGGATCCCTGGCATCTGTATAAGGTATACGTTCTGGTTTATGACTCCTTGCTTTACCTTGACTTCTCTATTTGGCTGCTCCTTATCTGTACCGTTGATTATATGTATATTCCGGTCTCGTTTGTAGGTCCTTAGACTCTGCTCGGCGCTGTTGATTTATTTTCCTTTAGAGCAGATCCGGCTATTCTAAAGACCGGTCTTTCAGAATAGGGCTGCTGTTTACCGTGCAGGGTCTCTGGCCTAGGTTGTCTACTCTGTATTATCTGCATATTGGGGCTTTCCTATGTACCAGTGCCTCACCTTGGCAAGTGCAATGTGCCCTCCTTGTGACTGATTGTGACAGTAAGCTCTAGTGCAGGGACCTCTCTCTTAGATTGTAAGCTCTGGTGCAGGGTCCTCTCTCCTCTTAAATTGTAAGATCTGGAGCAGGATCCTCTCGCCTCTTAAAATTGTAAGTGCTCTAGCAGGGCCTCCTACTGTTCTGTGTGTTTAACTTGCATGTATATTTCTTATTCTGTCTCACCCATTGTACTACACTGCAGAACTTGTTAGCGCTTTATAAATACTTGTAACTGGAACTGCTATCCACATTTTGTGACTGCTCCACTGTAACGGTAACGCTGCGACACGAGTAGCGGAGTTGAGATCCTTGAGGGCAAAAATATCTGCTTGAAAAACACAAAAGGTTCATAAACAACAGACTTCAACTTAATAGCCAAGGAGACACAAGGGTTAACTCAATTGCCTCTAGGCTCTGAAGGTTTCAAGACCAACAGGTTACCTAGGACACGCTCAGAAACATGATACGTGAGACGTAAGTCCATGAAGTATTCAAGGTGCAGGGCAGTCAAAGCAAATGGCAAAAATAAACAATCTTTCTGATTTGCAGTTTTCGCATGAACATTAACATGAGCTGTTATTCTAAAATAGATTATCAGGTTTAATTACATGGTTGGCACTTTAAGACCCATACGTTGGTTCAGCTATCTAGTTTGGGCACTCGGTAGGGATGCACCGATACCACTTTTTTAAGACCGAGTACGAGTACCGATACTTTTTAAAAGTACTCACCGAGTACCGATACTTTTCTTTAATGTCATGTGACGCTTTCCAATAAGAACAGACCATATAAAAATGCCCCCAGCTCACATGTATATCCCCCCGATTATGAATATATATATATATATTCATACTGCCCCAGCTCTCACATGGATATGCCCCAGCTCTCACATGGATATGCCCCAGCTCTCACATGGATTTGCCCCAGCTCTCACATGGATTTGCCCCAGCTCTCACATGGATACTGCCCCCCAGCTTATGGATATGCCCCCACAGCTCACAGATGGGTATTGCCCCCCAGCTCATGGACCTCCCCCCGATACTTACCTTCCTGGGCGCCGCCGGGAATGTCTCCGCGCGTGCGCTCGTTGGAAGGACCCTAGCCGCGACCACGTGGGACCATGTGATCGCGGCTGGGGTCCTTCCAACGAGCGCGCCCGCGGAAACTTTCCCGGCGTCGCTAAAGGAAGGTAAGTATAAACAAAGTGAGGTGAGCAGCTGCAGGGCCTGTCCGAATGCAGATAGAGCATTCGGACAGGTCCTGCAGCTGCTCTCCGCTCATACTTACCTTTCTGAGCGACGCCGGGAAAGTTTCTGTGCGCGCGCTCGTTGGAAGGCCCCCAGCCGTGATCACATGGTCCCACGTGGTCGCGGCTGGGGTCCTTCCAATGAGCGCGCGCGCGCGGAGACATTCTCGGCGGCGCCCAGGAAGGTAAGTATGAGCAGAGAGCAGCTCCAGGGGCGGCTGTCCGAATGCCGATAGAGCATTCGGACAGCCGCCGCAGCCCCTCGGATGCCGGCAAGCCGGCTCAATGCCGGCTACCGGTATCGGAAAAAATATCAGGGGGTACTGCACGAGTACCAAGTACTCCTGCAGTACCCAGTATCGTCCCCGATACTAGTATCGGTATCGGTGCAACCCTAGCACTTGGGCTCAAAAAGGTTTGCCATCCCTGGCCTAGGCCATCTTTATGTAGAGCAACAGCTCTTTTTTTTTCAGATCCTCAGAGTTCTTTGTCATGAGGTGCCATGTTGAACTTCCAGTGACCAGTATGAGAGAGTGAGAGCGATAACACCAAATTTAAACACACCTGCTCCCCATTCACAGACCTTGACCTTGCAACACTAATGAGTCACATAACACCAGGGAGGGAAAATGGCTAATTGGGCCCAATTTGGACATTTTCACTTAGGGGTGTACTCACTTTTGTTGCCAGTGGTTTAGACATTAACGGCTGTGTGTTGAGTTATTTTGGGGGTTCTGCAAATTTACACTGTAATACAAGCTGTACACTCACTACTTTATATTGTAGCAAAGTGTAATTTCTTCAGTGTTGTCACATGAAAAAATAAAATATTTACAAAAATGTGAGGGGTGTACTCACTTCTGTGACATACTGTACATAAATGTATCAGATTTGAGTGTTTGTGTTAGGTGTGAGATGATAATTGCTAGTTGGGGGACAGAAATCTTGGCGAGTTTCCACACTTCTTTCCTTAAGACTTGACCCCTGCACGCAATATTAAAGGATTCAGATCAGGGGCATAATAACCTTATTGAGACATCCCTATTACACTTCAATATTGGTTCTGGTGTGATACACAATGGAGCTGTCACTGATAGCACTATTAGTTTAATGGAAGAAGAAATTACAGTATATATCTAAATGGTGTGAAGCAGAAAATTATACTGCCAGATAAGAGGTATTTTATCGATTCCTTGTCTTGTGCAGTAAGGAGGCCCTTTTATATTAGGGAATTGGTGACATGTAAAATCTGCATACTCTAAATTCAGGAACCGCTGAGTGGTGGTTGGTTAATGCACCGCTGACAGGAGATGCTTGCATGGTTCATAACGGCAGAGGCACATTCAGTGACATTACTGGTCCCCAGAGTTTTACAAATCTTTCTGAACATTAACACAAAATAACATTGATGCTAAAAGAAAGTGACCAAAACTAGTGAAAGACAAAGACCCACTTATGTCCTGTGGTTAAGGTTGCTCCCCATTCAACTTTCTACTTTGAATAACATACATTCACATGAAGTGCCTGTAAGGCGGAAAACAAGCATATTTTCTTAATTTATTTTTCATCAAAAAAGTGAGTGTCTTTTTTAACCCTAAACACATTATTAAGTGAACAATTTACAGGATGAAGCACTCCTCTTCTTCATGTCCTCAGCATATGAAAGGTATGTTTTGTCCTTCCTTGTTCCAGCCGGAAGGAATGTGATTCATGCACGGGCCTGAGCTCTGGAAACATGTTAAAACATTGAGGGAGGTGAAAGCAGCAGGTTACTCTCGTGCTCTCTTAGAAGCTTCCAGAATTTTTTTTTTCATTATAATATATTTAAAATGTTCTAAGTGATATGTATTAAACATTAAAATGAATCCTCTCAAACCAAACATTATACATAAATATATTCAAATGTATATGTTGGCACTGCTCTATGAAGATTAGGCCCCGTTCACACCTCCGCGTTTTACAGCGCTTTCCTGAGCGGTGTAAAACGCTCAACCCCAGAAATCCCATGATTTCCTATGGGGCTGGTTCACACCTGGACGTTTTACAGCGAGCAGGAATGCGCTGTAAACGTCCGATGCCCAAAGAAATACGGGAGCTTCTTTGGGGCGTATAGCAGCGCGTTTGTGGTCATAGACATAGCCGCGAACACGCTGCAAAGCGCATTTTTTGCGTGCGCGAACGCGCGTAAAAAAAAATGCGCGATCGCGCACGTTTGATAAACACTGAGGTGTGAACCCAGTGTTAAAGTAGGCATTGAAGAGGAGCAAGGGTTCTTGAAAGTTTGGACTTAATGAGGCGCAAACTAGGGCTGTGCAATTAATTGCAATCGCAAACCAATCGCGATTTAACAAGATGCGATATATAAACCGCATAAGGCTGCGATTTTCAGCTCCCTGTAAGCTTCCGGCGGCACATGGAGCTTTGGGCGCTCGCAGGGGAAACCACGTGTTCAGCCACGTTCTCGCGGCTCGTCACGTGCTTCCCCCAGGCGAGCGCCCAAGCTCCATGTCCCGCCGGAAGCTCACAGGGAGCCGAACACGCGGCACAAAGAGGTGAGCTGGGGCAGTATCCATGTGCTGGGGCAGTATCCATGAGCTGGGGCAGTATATCCATGAGCTGGGGCAGTATATCCATGAGATGGGGCAGTATATCCATGAGCTGGGGTAATATATCCATGAGCTGGGGCAGTATATCCATGTGCTGGGGCAGTATATCCATGTGCTGGGGCAGTATATCCATGTGATGGGGCAGTATATCCATGTGCTGAAAAAATTTAGAATGTATGTAGCATGTTTGAAAGAGCAAAAACAATTGGCTAAATCGCAAATAAAATCACAATCACAATATTCATTCAAGAAATCGCAATATGATTATTTTGTCAATATTGCACAGCTCTAGCGCAAACCTTTATTCTTAACTATGACCAAGGTTAGAGAATAAGTGTTGTGATATTTTATCTCATTCAATAATTTATTTTAAAAAAACAGACTGACATATTTATTTAACTGAGCTTTTAGTGTACAGGTAGCCATCTTGTCATGCCCAGCGCGCCCGTTCCCTCTCCTGAAGAACTCCCAGGATTCCACAGTGTAGGAAATGGGGTGTACTTGATTAAATGTCCTGATGGTGCTCTGAGCCCATGGCTAGTTTCCAGTGAACACTCCAACAAAGCTTTTAAGCGTTAGCTTAACCTCCCTGGCAGTTTTCCCGAGTGTGTCTCGGGGTTAAATTTCACCACTGAGGGCAGTAACCCCGAGACACACTCGGGCTGTATACATTACCTCTCCGTGCGCTCCCTCGCTGATCTCTGCAGCCTCCTCCGGCGATCGCGGCGTTTTACTTCCTGGATTCCTTCTCGCGAGGAGGAAACCAGGAAGTAATGAGGTCGCGGTCGCCGGAGGAGACAGCTGGGGACATCGAGGGAGCGCAGGGAGAGGCCATGTATCCAGCGGCATCCCGAGTGTTGCTCGGGGTTACCACTTCCAACATAGGAAATTAACCCCGAGCTACACTTAGGATGCCACTAGGGGGGGGGGGGGATAAAGTAAATTGACCGCTTTTAGACACAGATTTTCAAAATAAATAGACCAGGGAGGTTAATGGCTGGAGCTAAATAGTTCCCAGTGTTTTTTGTGGATCCTTCCAATTGACACCTCACTTGACATTGTGGGGTGTATAGAATGTAAATCCATAGGACTCCCCACCATTATCCTGGTCTTACAGTTTAGATGACAGATGTGTAATTACACATACAGGGTTATTCAAAGAGAGGTGAAAACCTGGAGAATTGTCAGAAGAATGAACAATCTAGACCAAATAGCCGATTTGGAAAGTGAGATAATGGGAGAATTTTTCTGGTTTGGCTATTTTGACCTATAATTTTTAATTCTCCAGTCATTCTCCTGGTTTTCACATCTCTCTGAATAACCCTGATAGAGTTATCACCTCCACACTTCCCCGCGTGGGAAATGATAACTTGAGTATTATATAATTGAACTGTGGCCTTTCCAATGACACTTCACATGACCTTCTGAGGTGTACAGAAGTGCGGATACAGTGGTGCAAATGACCCATACTTCAAAAGTAAATCTTACATGCTAGAGTTGAGGGGACAGAACACCAGGACACTCCTGCCCCCTGATGATTGTCCCGAATTGCCTATACACTGGGCCATATTACATACTTGGTGCCAACTTAACCAGAGCTGTTGTAATCTTAAAACCTCCATAGGCTATAATGGCTCTGGGAAGTTTACAACAGCTCTGCTTAAGTTAGCACCAAGTATGTAATATGGCCCTCTGTCGGCCAATAAAGACAGGGGGAAACCAGTAATCGTTGCAGAATTGCTGGTAAGGCAAATTTGATGGATGACAAGTGGGGGACATCCTCCTCATACAGTGTGGACACATGAGGAAAACTTCCTTTCATTATCCACAGTGAAGGGGTTAATAATGAAGTCACTGTAGTTAAACTGTATCTGATGCACTACAGTTCCCTGAAGTTTGCCAAAGTAACACCAGCGTTCTTTTGTCATTCAATTGAGGACACTTTAGGATAAATTGTCCAAGACTTAAATTTTGAAAATCAAATACCGTATTTTTCGCTCCATAAGACGCACCTAGTTTTTAGAGGAGGAAAACAGGAAAATAAATATTCTGAAATCAAATAGTGTAATAATGGATATACTGCCCCAGCTCATGGATACTGTCCCCCAGCTCATGGATACTGTCCCCCAGCTCATGGATACTGTCCCCCGCTCATGGATACTGTCCCCCAGTTTATGGATATGCCCCAGCACATGGATACTGTCCCCCAGCTCATGGATACTGTCCCCCAGCTCATGGATATGCCCCAGCACATGGATATGCCCCAGCTCATGGATACTGTCCCCCAGCTCATGGATAATGCCCCAGCTCATGGATATTGCCCCAGCACATGGATTTGCCCCAGCTCGCTCATGGATGTGCCCCAGCTCACTCATGAATGTGCCCCAGCTCGCTCATGGATGTGCCCCAGCAGCTCATGGATACTGTCCCCCAGCTCATGGATATGCCCCCCAGCTTATGGATATGCCTCATCACATGGATATGCCCCAGCTCATGGATACTGTCCCCCAGCTCATGGATAATGCCCCAGCTCATGGATTTGCCCCAGCTCGCTCATGGATGTGCCCCAGCTCGCTCATGGATGTGCCCCAGCTCGCTCATGGATGTGCCCCAGCTCGCTCTTGGATGTGCCCCAGCAGCTCATGGATATGCCTCCGCTCACCTGTCGCCGCCGCGTTAGGCTCCCTCTGAGCGTGCGTCCGGCGGCAGGAAGCTTGGGCACTCGCCTGGGGGAGCCACGTGACCGCGATCTCGCGAGATCGCGGTCACGTGGCTCCCCCAGGCGAGTGCCCAAGCTTCCTGCCGCTGGACGCACGCTCAGAGAGAGCCTAACGCGGCGGCGACAGGTGAGCTGAAGCATATCATGGGGCATTCGCTCCATAAGACGCACCCACTTTTCCCCCCACTTTTTGGGGGGAGAAAAGTGCGTCTTATGGAGCTAAAAATACGGCAAATCACAATCGTTTTAGAAAAAAACAGGTCTAAGGTTGGTATCAGACAAGCGCACTTTTTGCGTCCGTGTGACCGCACTGTATACGGTAGCTTTTCAAAGGAGTCAATAGAGAACAACACACAAAGCATGTGCGCACTTTTTCACGCGTGCGCAACGCATGTTACAACGGATGCCAAAATGGCATCAACGTGAAAAAGCTAGACGGACATAGAGAAAACTCTGCATACAGCTTTTTTTTTCTTTTTCTCAACATCAGTCAAAACTAACTGATACAATGTAACCACATGTCACGCTCGCACCAGGCTTGCGCCGTGGTAAGGCCCTGGTTCAGGTGAAAGCCCCTATATGCAGAAATACACAGGCAGCAATATATGTATGTGACAAGCAACACAGGGTTAACTGGAGACCTCTGCACGGCAATACCACAGAAGCCCTGATCTGATAGGCAGGTCTAGGAGATAGCCGGATCTAATCTAGTGGAAATAGTTACCTTAAAGCCGTGCAAAGTCTTATGACAAATACAGATGACAGGGATCAATGTAAATGGTACAGACAAGGATCATGAATAAGCATAGTCACGAGAAAAGGCAGAAGTCAGAACCAGAGCGAGAACGTCATACAGATGCCGGGGTACAGAACCAGGAGAAAAGACAGACAATCCAATAAATCGGTAACCAGGAAATCAGAATAACACAAACAGAAAACCAAAACACAAGGGACCAACTATAAACTGAAAACCACAGGAGATATGTAGGCAGCTCTCTTTATTGCAGCAGGAAATTGCCTGTTTGAAGTCTGAGATTTGTAAATTATCTGTTACACAAACTCAGGCTATGGCTATGACTGTTACAAAGCCACTGCCACAGAGGCCTCCTAGGAGTGGCAGATGGACTACTGTAGGATCTGGTAGACTTAGAGTTGTGGATATAAGGCATGTGTCCACAGTCTGTGGCTCTTCTTAATTCTTTTGAGGCACTTTCAGAGTGTAGTGTGAGACGGAAGTAGGCTCAGACACCATAGTTGAGGAACCACCATCCCCTATGCCTAAGGTATGCAGGACTGCAACCAAGAACAATAAGGAAAAGGTGGGACATGATAGAAGGCAATTGTTGCTGGGTGATTCTATCATAAGAGGTGTGGAGCTGGAGAGTAGTGGTTTGGTGAGATGTCTTCCTGGGGCTACTGCTCGTAGAGACAAGAAACGTATTCTCAATATTGTCAAACAAGCAAAGCAGCAAGGGGAAGTGGATGTTCTAGTCCATCTAGGGACAAATGACTTGGCTAGAAGCAATGAGTTTTCTGAGATTAAGGAGGATTTTGTGTTCTTGGAGGTGAAATACAGCAGATTGCGTCCACTGTGTCATTCTCTGAAGTTTTGCCTGTGCATAACATTCAGATAGGCAGATGCGCAATAGGGAATTTAATTTGTGGCTTCGGAATGGTGTCGAGAGCAAGGATTTGGCTTTGTGTCCCATGATAGCTCTAATTGGAGCAGAAAGGAACTGTATAAAAAAGATGGTTTGCATCTTACTCATAGGGGAACATATGTTCTCAGTGAGAAGTTCAAAGGTTTCGCAAAGAAATATTTAAACTAGGAGGGGGGGACAAAAGGGTAAAAAACAATCTGCCTGATTGTCCCCCAAAACTAAATCGCGGGGTACAAGCAACATGCGGGGAAAAAAAGGACAAGCTCAGAGTTGTGTCTATAAATGCTCGCAGTTTAGTCAATAAAATCAATGAACTGGAGGCAATGATGGCAGCTGAAAAAGTAGATTTAGTTGCGGTTACTGAGACATGGTTCAGTGAGAAAAATAACTGGGACATAACAATACCGGGGTACTCTTTATATAGAAAAGACAGAGAAGGTAGGAAAGGAGGAGGAGTGGCCCTGTATGTGAAAAACAACATAAAAACGAACCAAATAAAAGTGAGCGAGGTGAACATAGAGTCAGTTTGGGTTACGCTAACATTTGGCAATCATACAGTAGCTCGTGTAGGTGTGATCTATAGACCCCCTGGACAAGTAGAAGAGCTAGATAATCTGCTGCTTGAGGAAATAGCCAAAATGGCAATGAAGGGGAAGTTATTATCATGGGGACTTTAATCTTCCTGATGTGAACTGGAAAACCAAAACAGCTGGGTGCACCAGGAGTACAAATATTCTAAACTCCCTACTGGATTATCTCTAACACAAGTAGTTGAGGAGCCGACCCGTAAAGAGGCCATATTGGATTTAATACTCACAAATGGAGGTTGGTATCGGACGTTGTTGTAGGTGAAAATTTGGGATCTAGTGATCACCAGTCAGTATGGTTTAATATAAGAACAGAGATGGAGCCGCACCACACAAAAACAAAAGTTTTAGACTTTAAAAAAACAGATTTTTCTAAAATGAGACTTTGTGTGAAGGAGTCATTATCAGACTGGAGGAGTTTAAAGGATGTCCAGGAGAAATGGGATTATTTAAAAGAAGCATTATTGAAGGCCACAGGCAATTGCATTCGACTTGTTAGCAAAAAAAAAAAAAGGAAGAAACCACTGTGGTACTCTGCAGAAGTGGCCAAAATAGTGAAGAACAAAAAGACAGCATTCAATAATTATAAAACAACTCAGAGTGAAGAAGATAGGCAAACCTATAAGATTAGGCAGAAAGAGGCAAAGCAATTTATAAGAGCTTCCAAAGCACACGCAGAAGAGAAAATAGCTCAGTCAGTAAAAAAGGGGGACAAAACATTTTTTAGATACATAAACGAGAAAAGAAAAGTAAAACAAGGATTAGTTAGATTAAAAACAAAGGAAGGAAGGTATGTAGAAGAGGATAAAAGTCTCGCTGACTGCCTCAATGAATATTTTTGTTCAGTCTTTGCAGAAGAAAAGGAAGGAAAGGGACCTCAGTTAGGAGGAAACACTAACGAGACAATTACATATCAGTTTACAGAGGAGGAGGTTCTACAGCAGCTGTCTAAAGTAAAGACAAATAAATCAATGGGGCCTGATGGGATCCACCCTAAATTATTAAAAGAGCTCAGTGATGTAATAGCAAAACCGTTAACAGATTTATTAACCAATCCTTGCTAATGGGGAGTCGTCCCAGAAGACTGGAAATTAGCAAATGTTTGCCCATTCACAAGAAGGGTAGTAGGGAGGAATCTGGGAACTATAGGCCAGTTAGTCTTACGTCAGTAGTGGGGAAATTAATGGAAACCATGTTAAAGGAAAGGATTGTTGAACATCTAAAAACACATAGATTACAGGATCAGAAACAACATGGGTTTACCTCAGGGAGATCATGCCAAACTAATCTTATTGATTTTTTTGATTGGGTAACAAAAATAATAGACACAGGGGTGCAGTAGACATTGCTTATTTAGATTTCAGTAAGGCTTTTGATACTGTTCCGCATAGAAGGCTTATCAATAAATTGCAATCTTTGAGCTTGGATTCCAATATTGTTGAATGGATTAGGCAGTGGCTGAGTGACAGGCAACAGAGGGTTGTGGTAAATGGAGTTTATTCGGCGCAAGGTCTTGTTACCAGTGGGGTACCTCAGGGGTCAGTACTTGGACCCATTCTATTTAATATTTTTGTAGTGATATTGCAGAAGGTATTAATGGAAAAGTATGTCTTTTTGCTGATGACACAAAGATTTGCAACAGGGTTGACGTTCCTGGAGGATCAGCCAAATGACAAATGATTTAGGTAAACTAAAAAAATGGTCGGAGCTGTGGCAATTGAGTTTTAATGTGGATAAGTGCAAGATAATGCACCTGGGACGTAAAAACCCAAGGGCTGAATATAGAATATTTGATACAGTCCTAACCTCAACATCTGAGGAAAAGGATTTAGGGGTTATTATTTCAGAGGATCTAAAGGTAAGTAGTCAATGTAATAGAGCAGCAGGAAATGCTAGCAGAATGCTTGGTTGTGTAGGGAAGAGGTATTAGCAGTAGGAAAGGGAAGTGCTCATGCCACTGTACAGAGCACTGGTGAGACCTCACTTGGAGTACTGTGTGCAGTACTGGAGACCGTATCTCCAGAAGGATATAGACATCTTAGAGAGAGTTCAGAGAAGGGCTACTAAAATGGTGTACGGCTTGAAGGAGAAAAGTTACCAGGAAAGGCTTAATGATCTTAACATGTACAGCTTGGAAAAAAGACGAGACAGAGGAGATATGATAGAAACATTTAAATACGTAAAGGGAATCCACAAGGTAGAGGAAGGGAGTATATTTAAAAGGAAACAAAGTAGCAAAACAAGAGGACATAGTCTTAGATTAGAGGGGCAAAGGTTTAAAAGTAACATCAGGAAGCATTATTTTACTGAGAGGGTGGTGGATACATGGAACAGTCTTCCAGTTGAAGTGGTAGAGGCCAAAACAGTAATTGAATTTAAGCAAGCATGGGATAGGCATAAGGCTATCCTAAACAAAAGATAAATCCAAGTAAAGTATCCATGTAATTGGGCAGACTAGATGGGCCGAAAGGTTCTTATCTGCCGACATCTTTCTATGTTTCTATGTTTCTAAACAGAAATAAACCAAGAACATTATAACAGAGGTAACAGACAGGCAGGGAAAATCAGAACAAAGTAATATCAACAGAATATACAAACAGGGACTGGAACAAATTAGCAAGCAGCTCTCAGATACAGCAAACACTGGAAACAAGGAAGTGAAATGATAGAGCAATGCACTATGGGCGCATTGCTCTCTTATGGGGAGTGAATCAGGACAAGGGCAAACACCTGAGCGGGGAGAACAGAAACAATTAATCCCTGAGCTGCAACTCAGGAACAGCAACACAGAATAAAGGACCTAAACTGGTTATATACAGATACAGGGGACAGGGGGGGTGTTACGTTCCCTCCAGCCATGCCCACTGGTTATGAGAGTTCTTCTCAACCCTTTTGGAGTATAGGGTTAATCTGTTTGGTTCTCCGCCCCCTATAAAATGGCAGTCAGTACAATGGATCCCTGATCCAGTATAGTTCTGCTTTGCTGAGTTCCTGAATTTGTATTGCATATCCTGACATCTTGGTTTATTGATTCCTGGCTTCGTGTCCTGACTACTCTTGTGTTTATCCCCTGATACTGTACTTTGACTTAATGGTTTATGACTCCTGGCTTTTGTATCTAGACTATTCTCTTGCTGGTGTCCATTTTGTGTTTTGTCTGTGTGGTATTCTGTTTTTTTGTTTGTACCACACAACAGTCTCTGTCATTTGGTTATTCTGTTGTGAGACCTATTGCTAGGCAATCCTGTTGGTTTTGCTGGTTGCAGCATAACCTCGACTTCTAGTTAAGTCCTGCCCTGCTTCCTGCTGTATTCATTTCTGTCCAGTCTGTTTTTCTGGTTCATGTGTGTTTATCTATTGCAGCAGTTCATAGTTCTGATTATAGAGACCACCTCAAGGATCTCTTTCTTGTTCCATTTGCTGCTAGATATTCCTTCCTTGTCAAGTCTGGTTTACCCTGTTATTTATTTGTGTACGTTTTGTCATGTTCACCCCCACCCTGTACTCAGTATAATTAGAAGGCCATCCAAAGGACCTTCTTCCCAGCGCAGGGCTTTCCTCGTGTCCCTTATCTGGTTCTGTTTAATCCTGTGTACAGGGTCCTGCAATATGCAGAACACATACCAGCCTAAAGAGCTTAAAACACTCAGCAGCAAGGACCCCCCCCTTTGGCACCTGAGGGGGGCCCGCCGTAACCAGGGGACAGGGCTGGAAACATGGAACGTGACACCACAATGCACACAGTAACGGATGCACTTTATAATGAATGACAATCAGTACGCTCGTCTGACCCCAGCCTAAATTGTTCATGATTTCAATCATGTCCCATGGAGACGTACAAAAATGTCACTACAAATCATTAAGGAATTAAGTCTTTCATTTTTTTTTTTTTTTGCTTATCTCTTCACACGTCTGTGTGGGATGGTGTACATTGGAGACACCATACAAATATTTAAGGCTGGTTTATTGACACAAATCTGATATTCTCACAAGTATATACACGTCCCACTCATTTTATGAAGACTATAAACTGAGATTACAAGTTATAGACCAGGGCTGTCAAATTCATGCCCCCCGGTATTTGATGCCTATTGCCTAAAATACAGTTTCAATGCAATCATGGGAGGTGTAGTCCTGTTACAGACGGAATTCCAAAACTAATGAGATTTTGACAGGGAAAAATTATTACGTAACAGAATTATTTTGTATTCGTGAACTTAATGTCCTCTTAGCTACTGCTCTGAACAGGGATTTTGATCTTTAATTTTATTTAGGATTTCCCTTTTTATTTTCTGAATTTATGCATGAACTTTGAACCCTGTTTACCTTATCAGAGTGTTACATAACAACCTCTGTAATCCTGTATTTAATGTCATTCATTTTGTGCAATTAACAGCTCTTTTTTTTAATTGCCATTCCATAGATTTTGTGTAATATATTAATGCTTATCTTGGGTATTTTTTTTTCCTTAATTATTTTAGGAATGCTAGTAATGTCTGACACATCTGATCTGCATCTTCAGGCGTTCTATGATGTTACATATTACCTGGCGTAGGCAGTTTTACTTTCCTAGGAGAACACCATAGGAGCAGTGAAATATATTTGTATGTCTAACAACATGGGAAGGAAATGGTCCAAATGCAAAGAAATAAATACCATATTGTAAAACCATAACCACCAACTGAAGAAAGTAACAAGAAACTAATTGGATAAAATATGTCTTCAAATAACCAAAACATCACTTCTGGCTCTTCATGGTCCTGAACTTTTGGTGATGAATCTATGCAGCACCTTGCTGCAATCATTTAAAAGGCCACAAGGACAAAAGATAATGGGAAGGGGACGAAGGAATAAAATAAGTTATTTGGAGACACAAGAGTGTTGGTAGTTTTGTTCTTTACAGTTACAAAAAGCATATGTTGTTTATATAGTGTAGCGCTGGTTTTAATTCACTGTCGTGGTAGTACTTGTTTTTGGCCACCAGAGGGAGACAAGCGCAATGTAAGACATTGGGACTACATTTTCCAGCATGCTTTGCGGGCAGGAACAGGAAGTGGGTGGGAAAGAGACACTTACATCCGCAGCCTCGTGGAGAGAGCCGTCAGAGCGCGCATAGGAGTCAGAGGAGCAAGACGCAAGTGCAGGAGACAGTGATCGCGACCAGGCCAGAGCGCAGGTGCGGCCTAGCAGAGCTGGAGATCGGGTTTCCCTTCTTATTGAACGAAGACCCCGTGATCCACCGTTAGTAACCCTACACCGATACAGAGTACGCTGAAGGACCCCGAGTTAGGAGATCGCAGACGATCTAACAGGGAGTGCAGGCGGTGAGCTGGACATCTTGTGGCAGATACAGACAAGCAAGACAGCGGATCCGGTGACACAGAGAATCCCAGTCAAAATCGAGCGGAGAGACGTCCTGGGTCGAGCGGAGCGCAGAGTATCTGGCGGATGGGTGAGAGGCCTTCCCGGCCACTGTAAAGTACTAAAGCACGCTGCAGTTTTCTCAAAACCTACAGGGCCCCAACGTGACTAGTCGAAGATACCTCATAAATAATTCACTGGCCAGTTGAATATTGTACCCGGGTACCAATACACACCTACACTTACATTTCTTGGGACATAGCCTGTACGGGACTCACACTCCAACCATGAAGGGGTTAAAATTCTTTTTTCCTTTTCCGCTACGCGTTTCTCGCATTACGAACTACTGTAAATATATATACGTATACCGTGTTACTCTTTATATGCCAGTTTATCCAGTAAACTATATAATTTATAAAATCCACAATGGTGCTGGAGTATATTTATTCCCTAGTGCGGGGAGATTGACCCAAGGTTCAAATTCAGCGGCTCCTCCGGGAGTGAGCGCTACACGTGGGGGCTCGTTTCCGGGATCCAGTCTCTGGAAAAACCGCATTTAAAAGGTTAAATATGGATCCAGACACTGCTGCCAAATGGTGTGAGGAGCACAGTAGTCAGATAGAATTATGTATAGTTATGGATATTCCTGCAGACACTTGGGCCGAAGATCAGATTCGCCAGGCCGTGGCCGCGCTGACACCAGATAATCGGTTAATCCTGGACATTAAAGCGAACCCAGATACCCCTCACACGTATGTTCTTTTTGAGTGAAGAAAGGGTGTTCCAGTGTGTTTTCAGGGCACGAGTGTGAAGCTGACCGACGTGGAAGTTCGACTGGTCCAGCCAAGTACGCCACGTGGTGATCACGCGAATGTTCCCGATGTTACCCCAACTACAGGGTTCCCTCCTGCTACATTTTTCACCACTATGTGGAAACTGGTGGAAACACTAGCCAAAAACTCTGCTGCGTCTCCCAATTACAGATATCGCAAGTTACGGTTTTATTCTGGTAAGGTCCCTGTGCCGACTGGAGAAGAGGACTTTGAGACTTGGATAGATCAGGCAGTGCAAGCAGTGGAAGAATGGGAAGTTTCTGACACCGTGAAGAGTCAAAGGTTGATCGAGAGCCTAAGAGGTCCTGCTTCAGATGTCATTCGAAATCTAAAAAGGGACAAGCCCGGCTGCACTGCTGCGGAGTATCTAGAAGCTTTACAGGAAATTTTCGGGGGAGTGGAGGATTGTGCCGAGTTTATCCACAAGTTCTCTCACACCTATCAAAAGGAAGGAGAAGAATTGTCCACAAATGTCTGGCGGCTGGATAAAATCATCCATAAGGTCATTCTTAAAGGGGGAATGGAACCGAGTCATGCAAGCAAAGCTTTGATGGATCAAATTTTCAAAGGAGCACTCCCACTGGATCCCATAATGTTGAAATTTCAGACTAGATACCAGAGCACGAGACTGACCTATTCCAAACTGGTCAAAGCTATCCGAGAAGAAGAGGCCTTGATTAAGGCTAAAAAGGTTGCAAATGCTTCGCACACAGTTTTCACCGCAGAAGTAGGAACTCTCTGTGTAGCAGACATACAGACTGAAGTGCTGGCTTTAAAAACTCAGATGTTGCAAATGATGGAGTTAATGATGTTGCTGTCAGCTAAGGACACCAGAACTGAAGGGGTTGCTGTAGCCTTGAACAGGGGGTCTCCAAGTGAACCGCAAGAAGGAAATATGCTCACACTCCCGAGAAAGAAATGTTTTGGCTGCGGGGAAATCGGCCATTTCAGGGCTCAATGCCCACAAGGGAGGGCTGAAAAGAAACCGATCGAAGAACTCCTAAAGGCTGTGGAGAAACTGTTGTCCACCCTGCAGGCGGGAAACTCCAGAGGGCCCTGGTAAGGGAGCAAACCAGGCGCCCGGCTAAACGAAAACGCTCAAATTTTCAAGTCAGAAATGAAAGGCCGAGAGGGCCCAGAGTCTTGCCAACTGCTGAGCCTACCAGGACTGATAGAGTCACTCTCTTGGCATCCGGTCCCACGTCATGGGGAAGCCATGCACACCCAAAACCTACACGGGCCAAGAAGAAGGCCAGGGTACAACAAACGGGGTCTAAACTTCCTGTTACTACAACCAAGTTTCCTGACCAGCTGATAGGTCCTTCCCCTATTGTGCCAATCCAAGTGGAGGGAGTCTACACTAAAGCTCTGTTGGACTCAGGGGCTCAAGTGACATTGATTTACAGAGATTTCTATGAGAAACACTTGAAGCACATACCTCTACAGAAATGGAAGGATCTGGAAATCTGGGGTATCGGAACTGAGAAACTCCCCTATGACGGGTATCTACAGGTGAAGTTGGAGATCGGATCCGAAGTCATCGGACAGTCCGGAGGTTGTGATGCATTGGCCATTGTGTGTCCTCGGCCTTCAGGGGCAAACAGGAGTTCCATGATAGTGGGGACGAATACTGATTTGGTGTGACTTCTCCTGACACCTATCGTACTGGAAGAAAGTTCTACAAAATGAGTACACCCAATGTTACGTCCAGTCTATCAGAGAATGGTCGAAGAACAGAAGGCACCTGCTGAAGTGGGGCGTCTGTGGAGATTGGAATGAACAGAGAAGGTTCTGCAATCAGGAGAAGTAACGAGTTTCCGGGCTTCAGTCAAGTTGAACGGATCGCAACCGGGCCCCTATGTGGTACTGGAAACCGATTTTAGTCATGGGAGTGAAGCCGGAGTAGAAGTAATCTCTGAAATAATCTCCACTAAAGCTTTGAAAAGAACACGAGGAAGAGTCTCAGTCAGTGTGTGTAATGTGTCTGATTCTCCAGTAGTCCTGAAAGCACGAATGGCTATTGGGCAAGTAGCGTCTGCTACGCCTCTCTCTCCTACCGATTTTAGGAGGGGGAGCGAATAAAGAAATTCCAGATGAAAGGTTCTACCCCAAGGACGCTCCCATCTCACCTGAATGGAAGAAACGTCTTCAGTCCCAGATCCTAAAGTGGAGGGACTTGTTCTCGAAAGATGAGTTCGACGTGGGCCTAGCTAAAAGTACTGAGCACCGCATTCGATTACAAGAAGACAAGCCGTTTCATGAAAGGTCAAGAGGAGTTCCGCTGGGAGACTTGGATGATCTATGGGAACAGCTGAATGAACTGCAAAAAACCAAGGTGATTCAAGAGTCCAGGAGCCCATACACATCTCCAATAGTAATGGTCTGGAAGAAGAATGGTTCTGTCCGGCTATGTATAGATTATCGCACGCTGAATCGGAGAACCATCCCTGATCAATATGCAACTCCTCGGATAGAAGATGCCTTACAGTGTTTGTCTGGAGCAAAATGGTTTAGTGTACTAGACCTGCGAAGTGGGTATCACCAGATACCAATGCATCCTGAAGACAAAGAGAAGACTGCGTTCATCTGCCCAATGGGGTTCTTTGAGTTCAACAGAATGCCTCAAGGCCTTACGGGAGCTCCAGCCACGTTCCAACGGTTAATGGAGAAGACAGTCGGGGACATGAACCTGATCAAAGTATTAGTGTATCTGGATGACATAATTGTGTTCGGGAAGACACTGGAAGAACATGAACAACGGTTGGAGAAGGTCTTGAAGAGGCTCCATGAAGAGGGATTGAAACTGTCTCTGGAGAAATGTCAATTCTGTTTACCGTCTGTTACGTATTTGGGACATGTGGTCTCAGCAGAAGGCGTTTCGACAGATCCTCGGAAGTTGGAGGCCGTAGCTTCCTGGCCTAGACCCCGAAACATTACTGAACTTAGATCTTTCTTGGGGTTCTGCTCCTATTATCGAAGATTTGTAGGAGGATTTGCCAAAATAGCTCAACCACTGAACAAGCTCCTACAGAATGAAAACACAGAAGAAGGCCAAGAAGTCCGTCGGCTCCAGGGCCAAGGAAAGCTCGAGAGTCTATCCAGGGAGAATGGACTAG
This sequence comes from Leptobrachium leishanense, assembly GCA_009667805.1. Taxonomy (NCBI): domain Eukaryota; kingdom Metazoa; phylum Chordata; class Amphibia; order Anura; family Megophryidae; genus Leptobrachium; species Leptobrachium leishanense. Next base: position 165,735,901 of record CM019066.1, read on the forward strand.
CCAATGCGAAGGTGCTTTCTTGAAGCTGAAAGAGAGTTTAACTCGAGCTCCTGTCTTGGCCTATGCAGATCCTCACAAACCGTACAAACTACATGTGGATGCCAGCAGAGAAGGTCTAGGGGGAGTCCTGTACCAAGAGTATGGTGGATTGCTGAGGCCTGTAGCGTATGTGAGCCGGAGCCTTACGCCTTCTGAAAAGAACTATCCTACTCACAAGTTGGAGTTCCTAGCCTTGAAGTGGGCGGTGGTAGACAAGCTAAAGGACTATCTGTATGGAGCCGAGTTTGTGATAAAGACGGATAACAATCCTCTTACCTACGTCCTTACCACTGCGAAGCTGGACGCAACGGGACATCGGTGGTTGGCCGCTCTGTCAGGGTTTCGGTACAGTCTGAAGTATCGCCCTGGGGTGAATAATCGAGATGCTGATGCTTTGTCGAGAAGACCCTACACTACAGAATGGACTCAGTTAACTCCAGACGGGGTACAAGCTTTGTGTCAAGGAGCAGAGCGCCGGGTCAAGGGAGGGATTGAAGCGGAAGCCATAGGAGTCATGGCTGCGGCTGTTCCAGAGTTCTACTGCAACCCTACGCAGTTGAGGGATGAAAGTCTGCCTACTTTTTCAAAACAGGACCTGAGAGCTGATCAGGCTAGAGACCCTTTAATTGCGTTAACCGTAAAGGCCCTAACTGCGAACCAACGGGAAATTCTGCTGACCAATTCCCCAGATGGAGCCAGATTGGTCTACAAAGAGTGGGAACGGTTGAAGATGTTGGATGGGGTGGTCTACCGAAGGGGCCCCTCAACCAATGCTGAAGAGACCCAACAGTTGTTCCTTCCCACTAAACATAGAGAGTGTACTGCGATCGCTACATGATGAACATGGACATTTGGGCGCAGAAAGGACTTTTAAGCTGGTGCGAGACAGATTCTATTGGCCTTGCATGAGAGCTGAAGTGGAAAGTTACTGCCATTCATGTCTGAGGTGTATCCAAAAGGAAGACCCTACCGACCCGAACCGCTCCAATGAGCCTTCTGCAAAGTCAAGGACCCATGGATTTGGTGTGCATTGATTTCCTGTGCTTAGAGCCGGATGCTAGTGGGCAGGGAAATATTCTAGTAGTGACTGATCATTTCACACGTTACGCCCAAGCCTTTTCTACGAAAGACCAATGGGCCCCTACGGTGGCGAAGGTTCTGATGGAAAAGTTCTTTGTTCACTATGGCCTACCAAGGAGAATACACTCTGATCAGGGTAGAGACTTTGAAAGTCGGCTTGTTGGGCAATTACTGGAACTGCTGGGAATTCAGAAGACCCGAACTACACCATATCACCCTCAAGGTGATGCTCAACCCGAAAGGTTCAATCGCACGCTGCTAAATATGCTGGGGACACTGTCAAACAGAGAGAAGCAGAGCTGGAGTCGTCACATAGCTACACTGGTACGTGCATATAACAGTACGGAGAGTGACGCTACTGGATACTCACCGTACCGTCTTATGTTTGGAAGAGAAGCTTATCTCTGGATCAGACATCGGTAGCTTCTCATAGAAATTATGTGGATAGACTTCGAAAGAACTTGGCCTCTGCGTTTGAACAGGCCCGTTTGACCTCAGGAAACAGGGAACAAAGGAATAAACGGAACTATGACTTAAAAGTTCGGATACAGGATCTACAACCCGGTGATAGGGTTTTGTTGAAGAACTTGGGTGCTGCTGCAAGGCACAAGTTAGCGGATAGATGGAGTTCTCAGGTCTACATTGTCTGCAAGCAACTGCCGGGTCTGCCAGTGTACCAAATCCGGCCGGATGGAAAGGCTTGGCCTCTTAAGAACTGGCACCGGAATCATTTATTACCTTTTGAGAGAGGCTGTGAGGATACCAGTTGGGGATGAACTTTCTCTGCCGAATCCGACTGCTCCACGTTTGACTCCCGTTACTCGGTCTCAACAGACCCGGGCTACCAAGGAGAGTGAGAGGGACAGTGAGGAAGAAAGTTTTTGTCTGGATTGGATGCGCTCCCCAGAGCCTGAAGAGGTCATTCCAGTTCCTGAACGGTGGGAAAGTAATTTGAGGCCTGAGGCTCCCGAATTTCAGTTAGAAGTCCCTGAGACTATTGAAATCCCTGTAGTTCCTGAAGCCGAGTCTTATGACTACAGTTCTATGCCTTCACTGGAAGGATCATACTCCGAAGAGATGTCTGTTCCAGTTGTGGAAAGAAGAACTGAACCCGCACCTATAGTACTTCGACCTGAAGAGGAACTGATTGAGCCAGAACCAAAACGCTCTGTTCGACCGCCCCAGAGACTCACCTACGACTCACCAGGACATAGCACTGAAGAGGCCGTCACCACAGTGTGAAGGTTGCCCGAAGTGTCTGCTATGAGTCAACTTGAGGAAGTGTATCTAACCCATTGTATGCTTGCTGCTGAACCTGTATATGTTGCCTAATATATGTTGAAATGTAATGCAACTGTTATACCTCCTTGGAGAGACCCAAGAGTTCTAGGAGGGGGAGAGTGTAGCGCTGGTTTTAATTCACTGTCGTGGTAGTACTTGTTTTTGGCCACCAGAGGGAGACAAAGGCAATGTAAGACATTGGGACTACATTTTCCAGCATGCTTTGCGGGCGGGAACAGGAAGTGGGTGGGAAAGAGACACTTACATCCGCAGCCTCGTGGAGAGAGCCGTCAGAGTGCGCAGAGGAGTGAGAGGAGCAAGACGCAAGTGCAGGAGACAGTGATCGCGACCAGGCCAGAGCGCAGGTGCGGCCTAGCAGAGCTGGAGATCGGGTTTCCCTTCTTATTGAACGAAGATCCCGTGATCCACCGTTAGTAACCCTACACCGATACAGAGTACGCTGAAGGACCCCGAGTTAGGAGACCGCAGACAATCTAACAGGGAGTGCAGGCGGTGAGCTGGACATCTCGTGGCAGATACAGACAAGCAAGACAGCGGATCCGGTGACACAGAGAATCCCAGTCAAAATCGAGCGGAGAGACGTCCTGGGTCGAGCGGAGCGCAGAGTATCTGGCGGATGGGTGAGAGGCCTTCCCGGCCACTGTAAAGTACTAAAGCACGCTGCAGTTTTCTCAAAACCTACAGGGCCCCAACGTGACTAGTCGAAGATACCTCATAAATAATTCACTGGCCAGTTGAATATTGTACCCGGGTACCAATACACACCTACACTTACATTTCTTGGGACATAGCCTGTACGGGACACACACTCCAACCATGAAGGGGTTAAAATTATTTTTTCCTTTTCCGCTACGCGTTTCTCGCATTACGAACTACTGTAAATGTAAATATATATACGTATACCGTGTTACTCTTTATATGCCAGTTTATCCAGTAAACTATATAATTTATAAAATCCACAACGGTGCAGGAGTATATTTATTCCCTAGTGCGGGGAGACTGACCCGAGGTTCAAATTCAGCGGCTCCTCCGGGAGTGAGCGCTACAATAGTATAAACAAGTATATTGTTTTATACAGTCATGGAGTGAAGAATGTTCTCTGGCGCCATTGTTTGTGTTGAGAACTGTTCATTGTAACTTCCATTTATCTTTAAAGGACACTCTACATAACCTAACCACGTTATTTTTATAAAGTGATCAGGATGTAAGGACTCTACCCCCCCCCCTTCCAGCTTCAATGATCTGGTGAAAATGCTTGTTGAAGTGCAGGAGTTTCCTCCACTCTACCCAGGTTCACCAGCAGCCGGAATTTTTGAATTTCCCAGCTGCCGGTCACCAGATCGGTCACTAGTTGCATCAACACGCAAACAGACTGCCAACATCATTCTCCCTGAGACCAATCGCGGTAGCGAGCGGTCTCACAGAGGCATCCGATGGATCGTATCTTTGCAGGCACTATGGAACGTGCGTACTTAAGAACATAGCGGTTCGGGAGTCCCTGAGACGAAGAGGAGGAGCAGCATGCAGGGAAGGACAAAAGTTGAATAAAATTACATACAGGGTTATTCAAAGACAGCCGATCTGGCTCCGAAATGTAACTGGACACTGAAATTCAGTGAACGGTTACATGTTACATACGGCTATTCTGAGAGCAGGCAGTTCGCCAAATGTTGGCGAATTGCCTGCACGCATGGTGCCTGTTCGAAGGCAGTGAAATCCCCCATAGAGAAGCAATGCTTAGTCTATTCAGAGAACACAAAACAGCAGTAAAAATTTGCCAAAGTGCCCTGCTGGTGGTTTCATTTGACAGGTTTATTCAGGAGAATTCCATAGGCTTCAATGTTAAAAATATTCCCGTTTTAATTCAATATCTAATAAACCGTTTATTATTTTATTCTGTAGTAAAAAGTTTTACATTTTTCTGTAACAGCCCTTTTTATTATCATTCATAGGATCTTATATGTAAATTCCAGGCATTTTCGTTCAGTAGTTTTTTTACAAACAGCGTTTCAAATTTCAAACTTTCAAGCAAACTGCTTTTTTTCTTTTTTTCACCCTGTTCGTCTGCGTGTCGGCTTTTACCGGCAGCTGCTCTGCACTGTGATCGCTGGCTGCTCAGATTTTTCGACTCTGAGTCGTGTTCGACTTTGTTTTTGTGGCGGTTTCTGTGGGTTTTCGCTGAGTGTTCGGCGAGTGATCTGCGGGTTTGTGGCGAGTTTTCCCTGCACTACGGGGGCCCTGAGGTGCTTGCTGAATACAATACAGGGTCGTGAACTAGGAATCGCCGACTCACCCCAAAGTGCAGGGAACGAAAAGTCACTGAACGTGCGGTGAGTTTTCAAATCTCTTTGAATAACCCTGATAGAAGATAGCCTCTGCCCAATTATGTTTTTTCTGTCAGCTTGTGCCCAATCATTTAAGGGCAAAACAAAAGAAACAGTTTTTTTTAATAGAGTGTTCCTTTAAGTTTGGCTTCTTAAGGAACAAATCAAAGAGTGGTTGTAGGCAGAGCAGGTCTCTGGGGTGTGCCAGCCATGTGACTTGACATAGAACACCCCTATTGGGGGTGCCGCTGCACTGCCCTGCCAATGATTTTGAGCAAATTGCATTCACTATGTGCGTCCCAAACTCCCTTATACTGAGGAGACATAGGATAGAGATTAACAGTGCAGGAGGATTCCAGCACGAATGAGTCTCCATAGTGCTCAGATTCTTATACAGAGCCACAAAAAAAATAGTCTGGCATCATTCTGAAAGGTTGGTGGGGCCTCTTCCATCACATGCTCTCCTCTCTCCTACTATTATACTCTTCTACCAGCAATCTGCAGGATTTAGGTAATTTTCAGATGATGAGCAGACGCCAGTATGTGTGGACTGACTGTGCATCGGACTGTTCAGTTCCTCAGCAGCTGATGAATTGCTACATTGCAGCAGTTCAGTTTGCTGCAGCAGTCTCACTGAACGCTTTGGCTGTGACTATTTTTTACCAGGAAGGATACATTGAGATTTCTCTCGTTTTCAAGTATGTCCTGGGTCGCGAGTATGTACCGATAGGTGTCTTACCCAAGGACACTTACTGGAGAGGTGCTCTTGCTGGGATCGAACCTGTGTCTCTCCACCGCTATAGAGCAGTGATGTTACCTCCACTCCACCCAGCCAGCACAATATTGAAGCAAAAGGGCGGAGGATTGCTTAATGTTGCCGTTTCTGCAATATCCACTGTTGTCCATTTTATTACCACTTTAGTGTTAATGTTTACCATGTTCCAATAAATATTAGGTGTTTTGGTCTACCAAAACTCCAAACTGAACATTTCCTTATTGGATTATTTGCTCCGTGGAGGCGGCCATCTTTCCCACATCACACTCCGCTACTCTGCAGCACCTCTCTACTTAGCTGCAAGTGCCAAGTCAGCAGTGCTGAGCATTGAACTGAAGCACAGCGTTCAGTGCCAAGTTGCTAACTTAGCACTTGTAGCGGCTGAGGAACTGAACGCGTATATATATATGTATATATACATACATACATACATACATACATATATATCTCCTTGTCCGACTCTGTATATCAGAATGGTTTCTGTAGACTGGATCTCACTGCATGAGTATCTGTGTAATTTACTGACTGTGTGCGTCTTGAGATCTGTGAACCAATGTGTCAGTGTCTTTCACTTTGCACTTTGTTATATAGATGGTCCATAGCATTAAGTAGAATGGCCCAGATTTATGGTTCTGTTAGAGATGCACAACTAACAGGTATACCAAGTTGAACAGTAACATTGCATTATGATTAGCCATGCCTCACTCACAGGGTTATACAGAGAGAGGTGAAACTCAGGAGAATGACTGGAGAAGTGAAAATTCTAGCAGGGTTATTCAGAGAGCGGTGAAAAGCAGGAGAATGACTGGAGAATGGAAAATTCTAGGTCAAAATCGCCAAACCAGAAAAATTCTCCCATTCATCTCACTTTCCAAATCAGCTATTTTGACCTAGAATTTTCCAGACATTCTCCTGCTTTTCACCTCTCTCTGAATAACCCTGTAGGTCAAAATAGCCAAACCAGAAAAATTCGCCCATTTATCTCGCTTTCCAAATCGGCTATTTTGGCCTAGAATGTTCACTTCTTCAGTCATTCTCCTGGTTTTCACTTCTCTCTGAATAACCCCCTTAGTCATTACTGAAAAAAGGAGATTCATCACTTCTCAGGTCTTCAATCACTCCATTTGTTTAATTATAAATTATCATTTATAAATATTTATTTAAGCACAGCAACAGATAAAGTTACAGACCGACATGGGGACCTCTCTCAAGTTAGGGCACCTGATGAGTTAGTGGGGCCCTGAGGACAGGTTTCGGAATAACTGTATTAAATGATATTGCCACTGAACCATCTATACATCTAAGGAGGATGTACATCTTTCAACTACAAATGTATACATAATGTTAATCTGGAGAAAAAAAACAAACATAAATCAGGAAGGATTAATTATTATTTGAGAATACTTCCTCATGCCTGGAATTTGTTTGTGAACATAGAGAACAATCTAACATCCATGTACCATTCTGGCAGGCATCTCTGCCAATTACCAGACCCGCTGCTGTTAGAAGTATTTCCGCATGAGCTGGCACTGCATTATGGAGCCTGGGAACCATCCCATTAACACCAGTTTCAAGTTCAAACCTGCTTGACTTAAAAACCAAGAGTATTTAAACAAAGTTTCTGAACTTAAATGTTGATAAGCCCTAACTGAAGAGAACACCTTGTATACACGGAAAAACAAGTAAAACACCATATTTCTGAAACAGTCATAACAATGTATTGTTGGTATAAAAAAATAAATTATCTTTATAAAAAAAACAACTTATTTGTGGGTAACCATAGGGGAGCTAGACATTCATAAATCAGAGTCACAAATACAGTACATACACTGCCTCCTGGAATGATGAATGAAGAAAACAGAAAAATAAACAAAAACCCAACATACCATATCAATAAGCAAGACTGAAAATGAGACTCAAATATATACAGGGTTATTCAAAGAGAGGTGAAAAGTCTCCGAAATGTAACCGTACGCTGAATTTTAGCGAACAGTGCCATTTCGGGGCCATTCGGCTATTCAGAGACCTGGCGAATTGCCTGTACATACGGTGCCTGTTCGAGGGCAGTGAATTCCCCATAGAGAAGCAATGCTTCGTCTATTCAGAGAACACAAACCAGCAGTGAAAAGTTGCCGAAATGCCCTGCTGTTCAGTGGTTTCATTCAACAGGTTTATTCGGGCGAATCCCATAGGCTTCAATGTTAAAAATATTCCCGTTTTAATTCAATATCTAATAAACCGTTTATATTATTATATTCTGCAGTAAAAAGTCTACATATTTATAAAAAAAAATTCCAAATGTTTTTGTCCATTTATTTTTTTTAAAATGTTTTTTTCTTTTTTTTCTGTAACAGCCCTTTTTATTATCATTCATTGGATATTATATGTAAATTTCAGGCATTTTCGTTCAGTAGTTTTTTTTGCAAACAGCGTTTCAAATTTCAAACTTTCAAGCATACATTTTTTTTTTTCACCTCATTCGTCTGCGTTTCGGGTTTTTCCGGCGACCGCTCTGCGCTGTGATCGGTGGCTAGTCGGTTTAATCCAGCTGTTTTCTGCGGGTTTTGTTGAGTGTTCGGCGGGTTTGCGGTAAGTGTTCTGTGGGTTTGCGGCCAGTTTTCCCTGCACTACGGGGTTCCTGCGGTGCTTGCTGAATACACCGCAGGGTCGGCGAAATAGGATCACCGAATCGCCCCGAAATGCAGGGAACGAAACGTCACCGAACGTGCGGTGACTTTTCGAATCTCTTTGAATAACCCAGATAGATATACACACAAAAACAAATAGAACCTTGTGTGACATAAAATATAAGCAACCATAGGTGTGCACTCCTTACAATTTAAGGAGTGCATTTTACATTTTACATTTATTACTTACAAACTGTAAATAATGACAAACTGTTCATTTTCATGTTTTTTATACAATAAAGAAAATTTAAAAAAACCAAATGAGTAGATGAGATCTTAAAATGCCAAAAGCAGGAGCAATTCACCGAGACTGTACAGCATTCTGTGCAAACCTGAACGTAAGCAACACTAATTAGTCCAAAAGGGGCTCCAACAAAACCACTGAACAGCCCGTCATTTACAATAAACTGTACTATATAGTAAAATTTACAATCTTTAGCGATACATAAGTGCTAATAATGCCTGTGAATTTTACTATATAATTCTACGCAGTGCGCAATGTGTAAATCAGAAGATGCCGGAAAGGAAAGGGTGAACAGATTGGCTCAGGTCCCGGAATAAGTACACAACACAGTGTTGAAAATAACATGCTATGTTCTCAAATGTCCACTTACTAATACTTTGCATGTTATTGTGAAGGATTCCAGCTGACCCCGACATGCAGAGAAAAAACCCACCTAACCCAGGCACAACATCAGTCCTTGAATTGGCAAGGGTCCCACAGAACGAGGCAAGGAAGGGCCACTGTGAGGAAGTACCCCTGCATGAGGAGGACATGCTCCCTTGAGGAAAATGATGCGTCTGACTGGGAGTCACCAGGACTGATAGGCCTGACAAATATAAACGTTATGCAATAATTTAAAATTATATTTTTGCTTTTACACCACGTGAGGTACCAGATCCTCCCAAATAGGTACCAGAACACAGTCAAAAACGAGAGGTCCTGGATCCCAGGATCCCCCACAAATTAAGCCATGGTCCTACACTCTATTTTATAAGACATAGTTTAAATCTATAAGCATACCCTTTAAACACAAGCAAATGAAAAATACAGTGAGGTATGAGTACGTGGACACATTGGACGACAATTCAAGACACACAGATCCAAGGTGGCTACATATATGAGATAAAAAAATTACACACTAGTGCAGGGATGGCAAACCTTTTTGAGCCCGAGTGCCCAAACTGGATCGCTAAACCAACTTATCTGTCTCAAAGTGCCAACATCGAATATCTCTTTACCAAACACGTTACTTGAACTCATACTAAGAAAGACTGTATTACTGGCAGGCTGTACTCAGAGGACGGTATATGCTTGTATTTCAGTAATCTACCTATACATATATTATATTATATGCTATAATGTGCAAGTGTGCTTTTTACCATCGTATATGTTTCTAAATACATCCTGTTTGTTTAAAGTGCTAATACAACCTTTAACAACCCTATATGACACATATCCTAGCAATCTGAAACACGCACACCAAGTAACAAACTAGTGTGACACGAACACATCTGAAGTAGGCAGCGCCCAACCTAGATATACCTTAAATTTCGTAATCCATAAACAGCAGGAGTGTAGCACTGCTATCCTATCTAGAACAGGCAGCAGCCTACATCTTACTAAATAGGCGCCAATCAAGGATTTATTTTACCTTTTGTCCATAATTATGTGCTTAAGTCTAAAAGAAAAATACAGTATAAAGAAGATGAATATATTGGCCCCAGCTCACACATGGATATAATTGGCCCCAGCTCACACATGGATATTATTGCCCCAAGCTCACACATGGATATAATTAGCCCCAGCTCACATTTATATATTGCCCCAAGCTCACACATGGATATAATTGCCCCAAGCTCACACATGGATATAATTAGCCCCAGCTCACATTTATATATTGCCCCCAGATCACACATGGATATAATTGGCCCCAGCTCACATTTATATACTGCCCCCAGATCACACATGGATATAATTGGCCCCAGCTCACATTTATATACTGCCCCCAGATCACACATGGATATAATTGGCCCCAGCTCACATTTATATATTGCCCCCAGATCACACATGGATATAATTGGCCCCAGGTCACATTTAAATATTGCCCCAAGCTCACACATGGATATAATTGGCCGCAGCTCACATTTATATATTGCCCCCAGATCACACACGGATATAATTGGCCCCAGCTCACATTTATATATTGCCCCAAGCTCACACATGGATATAATTGCCCCAAGCTCACACATGGATGTATTTGCCCCAGCTCACACATGGATGGATATTGCCCCAGCTCACACATGGATGGATATTGCCCCCAGCTCACACATGGATGGATATTGCCCCAGCTCTCATGGATATGTCCCCAGCTCTCATGGATATTGCCCCAGCTCACATGGATAATGCCCCAGCTCTCATGGATAATGCCCCAGCGCACATGGATAATGCCCCAGCGCACATGGATAATGCCCCAGCTCACATGGAGAATGCCCCCAGCTCTTATGGATATTGCCCCCAGCTCTCATGGATAATGCCCCAGCTCTTATGGATAATGCCACCAGCTCTTATGGATATTGCCCCCAGCTCTCATGGATAATGCCCCATCTCTTATGGATAATGCCCCAGCTCTTATGGATATTGCCCCCAGCTCTCATGGATAATGCCCCAGCTCTCATGGATAATGCCCCAGCTCTTATGGATAATGCCCCCTGCTCTTATGGATATTGCCCCCAGCTCTTATGGATAATGCCCCAGCTCTTATGGATAATGCCCCCAACTCATCGCCGCTCCGAGTGTCTTCCTCCCAGCGCGCGGGCAAATGATGCTGCCCGGCCATTCGTTGAAGTCCACCAGCCGCAATCTCGCGAGATCACGGCGTTAACTCCAGTTAAGCCCGTGCGCTGGGAGGAAGACGCTCAGAGCGGCAGTGAGGTGAGCCTATGGCTTGCGTGGCGACCCAGTCGGCCCCGTGTGCCGGGTGTGGCATGCGTGCCATAGGTTCGCCATCACTGCACTAGTGCATAATGAGATGTCACAGGGGAGATGAACTTTACATAGGAAAATTGGTACTAAGAGCAGGAATCAAGGTCTTATAGCATTTTATTTTTTTCTTTCCTTCAATCGATTGAGATAAAAGACGATGAGCTACATGTAGAAGGTATGACGCCAAACATAAGGACCAACTCCAACCAATTCGTTAACAGGAAGCCAGCAATGAGAATCCGAAGGGTTCAGAGGGAGACAGTAATCCTTAATAGCCACTGTGTCAGCAGCTAGAGTCTTAATAACAGGTAGCCGTTAATTGATATTGGCAGTGGAGCTACCACTGGTATCAGCTCCAGGCGTCCATGGACCTCCTCACAGTCAAGCGTGACCCTGCAGCGAGCTCTGTGTGAGCATGGTCATGCATGGACGGTGGAAGAACAGGCTGAATAACTCGATCCTCTCTTAGTAGCCACAAACCAATGGCTGCTATGCAAAGTATAGCAATTGATAATTTTCAGTAACCTGAGTTGTAACAGTGGATGGATCCTTCAGGGTTATTCAGAGAGAGGTGAAAACCAGGAGAATTGGCAGGAGAAGAGAACAATCTAGACCAAATAGCCAATTTGGAAAGTGAGATAAATGGTAGAATTTTTCTGGTTTGGCTATTTTGACCTAGAATTGTCGCTTCTCCATTCATTCTCCTGGTTTTCACCTCTCTCTGAATAACCCTGTAAGACTGCTCTGTTGGAATCGGTCCCATAGATTTCAGTTGAAACAAGGAATAATGTTACGAATGGAATCATCGATTAACCTTATACGTGGTTTTGGCTTAACCCAGTCAAACAATGTGAATGGGAGGGGAAAGGAATCACTATCGAGATCCTCATTGTATAAATATGCATGGATTGTCAGATCAGTAACTCAAATCTTATAATGGAACATAATGTATAGGAAAACATGATTTATCGGTCTTTCAAGCATCTGAAGACGCACAGTTTTTGGTTCTGTGTTCTGACCTGTATCGATGAATGATGGCATTAAACAAGCGTCCATCTCTCCAGCAGGTGGTGAAGTTTTGACAGCGAATGCCTCCATAACCTTCGGTTGTCTGCTGTGTCCAAAGGAGCAGCTTCTCTTTGGCAGACATGTCCTCTGACTCTCCGGTAACATGGATGTCAGATATCTGGTAAAGTGAGAATATTAGAGAATTAGGAATGAAAAGAGGAAAAACATAAATTACACAGGCTTGCAAATCTGAGGGATTATCCGATCCAAAATTAAAAGCATTGTTCATTTCCATGGTTTATCTGATCTGCAGCTGTAGAACTCTTTTCAAAACATAAGTCTGATATTGTACCTGAAAATAGTGAAAGCCATTGTATTGTATTTTGTTCTATATTGTTTATTTTGAAGTGTAATATTATATTTTCCCCAGTAATTGGTACAGAAGACTTTCCATACGGATATTTTGAAACAAATACCATGAAGTCGTGAAGAAAATATTAGACATTTGTATATTGAATATTATAGGCCCAGTTCCAACCTAGCTATTAACAAATTCACAGTTATTCAAAGAGAATCGAAAAGTCACCGCACGTTCGGTGTCTTTTCGTTCTCTTCAATTCGGTGCGATTTGGCGATCCCATTTCGGCTACCCGGCGGTGTATTCAGCAAGCACCACAGGGCCGCCGTAATGCAGGGAAAAGCCGCCACAAACCCGCCGAAAACTCACCGCAAATGCAGGGCGAACGCACAACGAAACCCGCAAAAACATCTGGATTAACTCAGCCGAACACGCCAGAGAAACCCGAGCAGGAGCCGATCACGGCGCAGAGCAGCCGCCGGAAAAACCCGACACCGCAGACGAATGGAGTGAAAAAAAAAAACAGTACGCTTGAATGTTTGAAAAGTAAAACGCTGTTTGCAAAGAAACTACTGACGAAAATGTCTGAAATTTACATATGAGGTCCAATGAATGATAATAAAAAGGTCTGTTGCAGAAAAAAGAAAAAACGATTTAGAAAAAAAGTTTGCAAAAAACATCCTAAAAAAATCTAAAAATAAAGAGACTTTTTACTGCAGAATATTATAATTAACGGTTTATTAGATATTGAGTTAAAACGGGAATATTTTTAACATTGAAGCCTATGGGATTCTCCTGAATAAAGCTGTCGAATGAAACGACAGAATGGCAGGGCATTTCGGCAACTTTTCCCTGCTGGTTTTAGTTCTCCGAATAGACGAAGCATTGTTACTCTATGGGGATTTCACTGCCCTCGAACAGGCACCGAACAGGCACCATATGTGCAGGCAATTCGCCGACATTTGGCGAACTGCCTGCTCTCTGAACAGCCGAATGGCCAGGAAAGGTAACCGTACTCTGAATTTCAGCGTTCGGTTACCTTTCGGCCCCAATTCGGATCTCTTTGAATAACCCTTATAGAGTTCCCATTTTTTGCCCTTACATACTTGGGCAGAGGCTGTCTAATTATTTTCAGTAATTTTACTCACCTTTTGTCCATCGCCGCACGCTGTTTCTCCTCTTGGTTTCAGGGACTCCCGAACGCGAAAGTTCCTGAAGCCTTTCTGTGCAATTTGTGCTCATACGCAACTTGCATAGCGTAGAAACCACAAACTGCAGGTTCCATAACGCCTGTGCAGAACGATTGGTCGAAGCTGTGTGTATGAGCAGTTTCGATCCTTTGACTGCTCATTACTGCGATTGGTCTCAGAGAGGGTGACGTTGATACACTATTTGCATGACGCATCACTAGTGACCAATCTGGTTGCCGGAAGCCGGGAAATTAAAAATTCCTGACTGCTGGTAACGCTGGGTGGGGTGGAGGGAACTTTTCTACATCACCCCGCAAATTCATCAGATCGGGGGATCTTGGAAGGAAGGAGAATGGGGGCATTCCTTATACCCTGACCTCTTTAAATCAATAAAGTGGTCAGGATGAGTAGACTGTCCCATTAATAGCAGCTCTCAAATAGAAAAATTCAGCGTGTGTCGCTTTCTATAGGGTCACGCTATTAACTGATTAATTCTGACCAAGCTGTTGTATTAGTGACTCAAGTTGGAATATTTGAGATATATCTGAGAGTAGATACCAGCGGCAGCTCTGCAAGCCTTCACTAGTGTCAGCTTCTTTTGTAAATTGGACTTCATGAAGCGAACCCCAATCCTGCTTGAGCACTATGCAGGGTTATGCAGGAGCAGCAGAAGAACCGCAGGAGGACATTGGGAAGTTTTGGTTTTTAGTGTCCCACTGCTTGCGGCCAGAGGAAGAGGTGGATTGCGATGCCCTCTGCAAAGTGGGATCAGAGGCAAGTTTGTGATTTTTGGGGTGGTGCTTATAATTATGTGACAAGTGATTTTGCTTTCCAAAATCACATTACACCCTGCTCTTAGAGCTGGTATTTATTTTGGAATACCGTCTCAAGCGTTGAAATAGCTCACTGTTTTCGCATGGCTCCTATACAAAGTATATGAGCCTTTAACCTACAGTAAGGAGTCTCAAGTTCAGAGCTAAGAGCTGAGCTCGAAATAGCTGCCATTATTTATAGTGGTGTCAGCTGTTAGCTTAACAGCACGGTTGGATTCAGACACTAGCAGTATACACTGTCAACCATGCGTAGGGGCAATAGAGTGCAGGACCGATTTTATGGTTTTAACTACTTTATTATTCAACCAGGTTTTATTTTTTCCCCAATAAAGGTGATTGTTTGGTGCAGGGTATTAACAAACCCACCTTTTTTGTCACTGGGCTAATAAAAGGAAGAAAGCTGTGCGGGCATTAGGTAGGACCCACCTGAAGAGAATTGCCTTGACATTGTCAGCTGTGTTTAAGACTTTAATGACCAGCTAAGAAAACCAAAAAACTCTGTTTTTGTTTAGCATGGATATATGGGATACAAATCAGATGGCAATATTTTTGATATATTTGATGCATAAGGAGGGACTGAAGACTGATAGTAATTGCTGCTGCCCAAGTACAGTGGAGAGAGAGCTTGAAAATGATTCTCTTTGTGGTTTTGGCTGTTCTAATAGACCTAGTGGTTGAACGTCATCAAAATGAGTCTGTGTGTGTGTTGCCTGCCAAGCATCAGGATGACACAAATTGATGCACACCTCCTGTGCCAAAAATGAAGTTGCGTCACTCCACAGTGATTGCTTTCATAGTCTGCCACAAGCATCATGAAATTATGAGGCTCTGTTATTGTTTTCTTAATTCAATGTATACATAAGAATTGATCTAGAAATAACACCTTCATTGGGAATCAAACTAGAATTATCAATTATTTGTTTTATGCCTAATCGACACACAAATGTCATTTATTCTGACCACGACCAGGCATGTATATGCCTTATAATTTAATACCATTCGATGCCAATACCGATACCGATACTAGAAAAAAACAAGGTACAACAGGTAGAAATGCGTTACTTAATAAGTTTGCTGAGGTATAAACCGAAACAAAAAGTATTTTCTCGTATTTCTTATCTGCACACTACAGCGCAATATGTTTGTCTATATATTGTGTAAGTAACAGATGTGTTAGTTTGCACATAAAGAAAAAATATATAAATAGTAATAAAAATAATAGTTTTGCTCTGATTGAACTATGCGGAAAAACACTTCAAGCTGTTGTGCGAAGATACAAAGAAATTGACCACCTAGATCAGTCTGCTTGAAGCGCTATTTATAATTTAGAGGTTCCACTCCTTCATAAACCAACACAAGTCACGGCGAAGTATAGATGACTGGATTATTAACTTTATCTAACATTGAAGGTCATAACACCCTGACATTCATGTGTCACGTAGTGGTTTCAGTTTGTGAGACATTGTACAACTACTGGAGAAGATCAAAGATCCCAGCATGGAACTGGGTAATTCACAAGCAAGTCAGTACTGAGAATTTGCCATAATATATATATATATGGAGACTTGTGCTAGAGTTACCTTAGTCCTTTGTGGGGGGGAGGAGGAAGCAGAGCCATCTTTTGAAAAATGAGGGAAAAAAGCAGTAACATAATCTTTATCACAAACTGAGTAATATCGAGCATAGAACAAATGTTCAGAGCTTCCTTCTTTCTTTAGTACATCAGTATCACTATTAGATCGTTGATCGTTGTCTGCTCTAGAAGTCCATGGCCCGATGCAGAGGTCACCGGTGCTGGAGTGTGCTGCTGTTTTAGTATCACAGGGGCCTGAAGGACTATGGAATGTTAATTTGTTTGGAATGTTTACTGAAGAAAGTTTTCCATCTGGATCAAAAAAACGGCATTTTTCAAGGCTGCTTCCCTCTGCAGCTTCGGATTCTCTGTTGCCAGTTTCAAGCAAATCGCAGTCCAACGGTGTTTCCACGACGGACGGCTTAAAACTTGAGTCATTTTTAGAAAGATCTTGACTTTCCTCATGTTGGCAAGGAAGGTAAGTGGTCACTGTGGGTTGAACGCTTCCGGAGAGATGGCTGCTTTCTTTATTGTCTGTAACAACATCCGTGGGAGAAATTCCATTATCATTTTCTGTTTCTTTCTTCCTGTCAGACCTTTTCCTCTTGAAAAATCGTCTGCCCGGAGAATGCTTAGCAGAGCTCAGTGGAGCTTTATTCGGATCAATGTAGTATTCTTCTTTGTGAGCTCGGACACATCCACAGACATTTCCCATTTGTGTCAAAAGAAAAGCATGCCTATATGTACAATTTACAGGGACATCTCCCAGAGGACATGCAGGCGGAAAGTCACACAAGCATCGTGTTTCCCCGCTAAGATCACTCCCAATCTCCGCAGCAAGTAGCCATGTTGGAAGTTGAAAAATGCACACGTAATAAATGTCATGGCAGGGTGCCCAGAGCCGGCCTGCTT
Source organism: Leptobrachium leishanense (assembly GCA_009667805.1). NCBI lineage: Eukaryota > Metazoa > Chordata > Amphibia > Anura > Megophryidae > Leptobrachium > Leptobrachium leishanense. Next base: position 165,752,968 of record CM019066.1, read on the forward strand.
CTGATTAGTCGCTGACTTATTCCTGGACACCAATCCTCTTAGGCAAATACTTAATTGCCTCTGTGCTAAAGTATGAAGCAAGGCTGGTTATAGCTTTCCAGGGCAAGACACATCAGAGCATGTGACTTGGGAACTGTCAGGTGGATGGCAGGTTTCACTTCAGATATTCCTACCTGACACATGGCATGGAGCAGATTAACCTTTGGAGCTATGAGCAGCAATCAGTGATCGAGAGCAAACATACATAGGGGAAAATAAGGAAATAAAAGGCTTTGGTTTTTGAAAGAAATATATTTTACTAGGGTAATTCAAATGTAATTACACTTAAAGATCACAATGACCCGGGAACACTGCAAGATAGTAATATATGTCTCTAGGAGATACATAATCTGTCACATTTGTACAGATTAAAACAACTGTATACTTTGTTATAGGAATGGTAGAAGCCCTCACAGTCGCTGATTTTCTCTGAGGGGCTTGTTCTAAATAAACCCACCTCTCACTTTCCTCTTGATCTCACGGCTTCAGATTTAGAATTCCATCTGTCTATTCCAGTGACAGGGAAGCCTGTCAGCAAGTGTTTCTGAGAAAATCCTAGGGGGTTATTCAGAGAGCACCGAATTGTCGCCGACATTTCGGTGCTCTCTTATTCCCTGCACTTCGGGGAATCAAATTTCCCCACCCTGCGGTTAAGTCAGCACTCACCGCATGGTCCCCGGAGTGCAGGAAAAACCCGCCGCACATCCACTGAAACCCACCCAAAACCCGCCAGAACCGCCGCAAAAAACACGCCGAACACGTTGGAGAAAGCTGACGAGCCATCAGGAGAAAGCTGACAAGCTGACGAACGGGGTAAAAAAACAAACAATTGAAAGTGTCAAAATTGAAATGCTGTTTGCAAAAAAACTACTTAACAAAAATGTCTGGAATTTACATGTAAGGTCCAATGAATGCCAATAAAAGGGTCTGCTACAGAAAAAAGAAAAATAAATTGTCGAAAAAATCCTGATAAATGCCTAACAGATCCTAACAAAATTATTCAATAAATAGACTTTTTACTGCAGATTAAAATAATAAATGGTTTATTCGATACTGAATTAAAGCGGGAATATTTTTAGCATTGAAGTTTATGGGATTCTCCTGAATAAACCTATCGAATGAAACCACAGAATGGCAGGGCATTTCGGCAACTTTTCACTCTTGGTTTTTGTTCACCGAATAGACGAAGCATTGCAGGGCACTTTGGCAACCTTTTACTGCTGTTTGGTGTCTATGAATAGATTAACTATTGCTTCTCTATGGGGGATTTCACTGCCGTCCAACAGGCATCGTATGTGATGGCAGTTTGCCAAAATTTGGCGAACTGCCTCGTCTCTGAATAGCCGAATGGCCCCGAAATGTCACTGTACGGGGAAATTCACTGGTTGTTGACATTTCTGGGCAAGATCGTCTCTCTCTGAATAACCCCTCTAGTATCCTGAAAATAGTGATCAAAAATCTCTTTTCTGGTGATTTTTGTTTCCATATAGACTATTATTCCTGCTTTCTCCTTTAATGTTATTTATTCATAAAACATTGTTTTCACGGTCTGTAAAAACTGATTTATGAAATCTCAGAATTACAAATCCAGTGACGAGGCCTCTTAGAATTTTACCTACTGGATCCTACCTTTGCGGTCCCTTTTACAGAACCTATATACAAATTTTTAGCCTGACACCAAATAAAATATGTGTGTGGTTGGCTACTAAGTTATTTTACCGGCTTTTAAGTGTAACATGCATTACATTAAATCTTTACAGGGTTATTCAGAGAGTGGTGAAACTCAGGAGAATGACTGGAGAAGTGAAAATTCTAGGTCAAATAGCCAAACCAGAAAAATTCTCACATTTATCTCACTTTCCAAATCGGCTATTGGGTCTAGATCAGTGTTTCTCAAGTGGTGGGTCCCGACCCAAAACCGGGTCGCGACCAGGGGCGGACTGGGTCGCGGGGCAAGTGCCCCCAGGCCTCTCTAATGCCTGGGACCCGCTGATGCATCATACCTGCAGCAGCGGGTCCCAGGAAGCGCGGCTACCTCTGAATGTTCCCAGATGCCACCTGGGGCCCGCTGCATCAGGTAAAATACTCTGTAATTGCAAGGAGGGGGAATCTGTAATGGGAAGGTGTGGGGGTGGGACTCAGTGACTGGCAGCAGCTCTGTACTCCCAACACCAGGAGACACTGTGCACAATGCACGTCTCAGTGAAGCAAAAGGCTGTTGGGTAAGGGGGCTCCCTATGCATATTTGATTGTGTTTTTCTCTGTGCTTTTGTTAATCTGTCCTTTTACCTATTTATGCATCCTTCTTTCTGAATATCTGTTATTCTGTCTGTCCATTTATATCTGTGTGTCCTTCTGTGTACTTTTCCATTTGTGCTTGTATCCATGTCTTCCACTACAGTTCTCTTTTTCTCCTCATCTCTCGCCTTTCTCCCTCTATCACTCTCTCCCTTTTACTCTATAAATCTCTCACTCCTCTTCCTTTCCTGCCTTCCTGATGTGATAATCCCTGCAGCAAAATAGCATGTACACTGAGAATTCTCAGCAGAATCACACACTGCTTCCTGATACCGGCCTCCCTGCATACCATGGACGTGCGGTGAGGTCAGTTGCTGGTGAGGCACTGGCTAGTATCAGAGTCAGATATACACAGGTTACGTAGGTTCAGGTTCAATGCTCCACAGAATCTGGCTGCTCTCAGGGCTACCCAGGATCTGGCTGCTCTCAGGGCTCCCCAGGATATGGCTGCGCTCAAGGCTCCCCAGGATATGGCTGCTCTCAGGGCTCCCCAGCAACTGGTTGCTCTCAGTGCTCTCCAGGATCTGCGTCGTCTACTCCAGGCAGCCACGCACTGCTCCCTCCACCTGCAGGGAGGAGGTGCCGACACCGTGAACAGGCACAGCCCTGCACTTACTGACTGTGTGAGACGAGGACGGCCGCATGACTGTCCTGCGTCAGTCAATGCATGGGAGGCCAGCCTCCCATGGAAGCGTTTTTTGAATGGCTTTGACCAATGGTGCTTTCCCATTGGTCCAAGCTATTCAATTGTTCTTCAGTCCCTCTCTGAGGCACTGCAGAGCGTAGGTTCAGGAAGTAGGCAGCGCCAGACACGCGCTGCAGACCTCAATCTCTTGGCCAGTTTGAGTTTATGCGATTAGCGTAGCGGTCAGCTACGCAAATTTCATAGGCTCAAGGAGGGCAGGCTGCTGCAAAAAAAATAATGTGTGCAGCGGCAGAGACAGATGGTGGGGGAGCATGGAGCAGGTGAGTTTAAGTTTTTTTATAATATTTTATTCATACAGTAGTGATTTAAATTAGAGTTGCTTTGTCTACCATCACCCCTGACTTTGAGACACTTATTAAGAGCAAGAAGCATCCCCAGCTTTGCCATAAGTTCATATGTTTCAATTACTTTATTTTGCAGCAAACACTTTCGTTTTCACTAGTTCTGTGATTACTGCACTATCCTTTTTAGAAAGAATCCCTGTTTGTTTACAAAATTGTTTAAAAAGTGCACACATTGTAGAATATTGCACACGTTGTTTTGTGGATTAAATTATAATGTTTCAGAAATTCAATTATTTTTGGGTCGCGACTTAATGACCAAGGACAATTGTGGGTCCTGAGGGTCCACAGGTTGAGAAACACTGGTCTAGATTGTTCTCTTCTGCCAGTTCTCCTGTTTTTCACCTTTCTCTGAATAACCCTGTTAGTTTTAGTATCAGAATATAAATCTCCTGACCTTCAGAGTTCACAAGAGGTGGTAAAATCTGAATATGTAATATTATAAACATTGAAGTTAACCCAATCGTTTACAATTGCTCACTTTAGTAACACATTAACAAGTGATTTGCTTACCTACACTGTGTCATTTTTCAACTATTTACCTTTTTTCCCTTTTTAAACCCTATTTACCTTTTAGATCCTTTGCTTATGTAAAACTACAAGTACCACTATCCTTTGTCAGTAGGTAAAGCACCATGGAAGTTGCAGTTCTACAACATCTGGCAATCTGTGTTTAACTGGCACAGCTGGATGAACCCTGAAATACCCATTTAATAAGTGGGTCACTCACACACAGTGATATACTGAATTTGCAATGAAAAGTTTCACAAGCTGCTGTTGCTGAACGGCATGGGAAGGCACAACGGCAGAGGATTATTCCAGCATGACATGAACTGAAGGTGAAAGATTATTTTAGTCTGTGACTTCCATATGGTGTGTAGCAAGGATCGAATAGCGAGCTTCTATTCTAAGTGATTCTTATGTGATTCACACATACGTTTAACTCCTTATTCTTGGTATTCTTGAGATAAGGAAACCGAGGGAGCTCGTTTTGAAAGTAAAGTGAAATAATGTGAAATCTACAAATCTAGGCTAATTTATTATACCAAAAATAGTTATATTTATCGTGATTTGCAGAATACAACTATGGGCAAAACCAGGGATATCAAACTTGCCCCCACCACCTTCCCCATGTTGAAGACCTACAATTCTCAGAATTCTTTGAATGCATCAGATGGCCAGAGAATCATGGGAGTTGCAGTGCAACAATGTCTGGAGGACATCTCCTGTGAAAAGAACGGTAACACATACAGGGCCCTATTACATTCTTCGCGCACAATTGTGTGCGCGCGCAAAAACGCATTAACGCGAGGGGCAAAACCCTTTGCGTTGAACGTCGTATTACGACGTTCTTGCACAAAATGCACGTTAACGTCTAATGCAAGTGTCCCTGCGCGCACCCTTTGCGAGCGCATTTTAGTGCACGCATCCTATACTTAACATTGTGAGCGCAAATGCGTTTGCGCGCATGGTATTAGAATTATAGCGCAAAATTTAACGGACAAAATTTGCGTGCAGAATTTTAACGTCTTTGAAAAGCTGGTGGTAACGGCAAATTGTAACAACCTGACTGTACCAAACTGCGGATTCACAACGGAGAACGTCGATGCGCCACTACCTTGTCTTTCGTCAGATCGTACGTCTGTTGTGCGCAGTCCGCACAAACTGCATTCGTCTGACGGACTCGCGTTAAAAATTACATTGTGCACACTGACTTCTGCGCACAACGGTACTTTGCACGCATTTTTGCGCATCGGTTTTACGAGCGCAATTTCCCGACGGATGAAAAAATGTGCGAGGAATGTAATTCCAGCGGTGATTTTCGTGCGCAAAGAAACACGTGTTTAGCGTGCGTTTTTGCATTAAGAATGTAATAGGGCCCCACAGAGTGGTATTTAAATAGAAAACATTCTATATTTGGTACTATTGCATGTAACATAACCTTTTTTGCATGTTTACGAATATTAATGATAAACCCCCCTTTTTTTTTAAGTCCACCTCTAGGCTCACTCTTACATATCAAAGTCATCATACACAAACAGTTTCTACACTTCGCAGGTTTACTATGTTTTGACGATGAAGGGTATGTGAAAGCCTGGACATCTAGAACCCAATTCCAAGTTAAGTTGCAACGATTATCCAAGGATTGGTAATAATGGACGCAGTCGTTTGTGAATTGTCTGCTTGCGTTACAGCGATGACACACTACACAAAAGCTTTCAAAGAACAGGATGGGCTTATGTGGTACCAGTGCTCGAGTGATTTCCACTTGTAAATTTGGTCTTTTACATAAACACACTCCTGTAATAACAAAAGGCAGAACAGGTATGAGAATACTGCATAGACTCTGATCAGTAGGAGAAAAAACAACTGACCACTCATTTGTCCTGATGTTTTAAATAGGGTCTGAGGTGCAAGCCCAGCCCCCTCAGCCAGAGGCGCATTCAATACCTCAGCCGCTGCAAGTGCTAAGTTAGCAACTTGCTATTGAACGCCGTTCTGCCGCTCAGCACTGCTAACTTAGCACTTGCAGCGACCCGAGGAGATGCTGCGAGTAGCTGAGTGTGACGTAGTAAAGATGGCCGCCGCCATGAAGCAAGTAACAATTCCGTATGGCAATGTTAATTTTGAGGTTTTTGTTCACCAAAGCACAAAATATTTATTTATTATTTACCCCTGCACAAAGACATATATTACAGCTCAATTATATTTTGTTTCAGAAGTAAACATAATGTTTATTCAATAAAAACTATCATTTGTGGTGTGTGCATACAAAACGGAATGGTGCGGAATATATACCTCGAGTGATACGAAAAACAATCTGAATCTTTCATTAAAAAATTGTTGGCCATTTTGGATTCGAAATTCGCATTCCAAAGTGTTCAATGACACTGCTGCAGCAAACTGAATTGCTGTGCTGCAGCAATTCAGCAGCCGAGGCCCGTTCAATACCTCAGCAGCTGCTGAATTGCTGCAGCGCAGCAATTCAGTTTGCTGCAGCAGGGTCATTGAACGCTTTGGATGTGAATTTTGAATCCAAAATGGCCGACGATTTCTTAATGAAAAATTCAGATTGTTTTTCGGATCACTCGGACAAAATATGATAAAGAAAAGCAGTCAACACAATTCCGTTTTGTATGCACACACCACAAATGATAGTTTTTAATGAATAAACGTTATGTTTACTTCTGAAACAATATATAAATTGAACTGTAATATATGTCTATGTGCAGGGGGAAATAATAAATAAATATTTTGTGCTTTGGTGAACAAAAACCTCAAAATTAACATTGCTGTACGGAATTATTACTTGCTTCGTGGCGGCGGCCATCTTGCTATACGGCATTGTTACTTGCTTCATGGCGGCGGCCATCTTAAATACGTCACACTCAGCAACACAAAGCATCTCCTTGGGTCGCTGCAAGTGCTAGGTTAGCAGCGCTGAGCGGTTGAACGGCGTTCAATGGCAAGTTGCTAACTTAGCACTTGCAGCGGCTGAGGTATTGAACGCGGCTCCGCTGAGGTATTGAAAGGGGCTCAGCTGTTAGGCATCTTTTATAGCCTGTGGCAATGATGGCAAACCTCAGCATCCCAGATGTTTCTGAAATACATATCCCATGATACTAAACCAACCTTTCCTGTGTCTTAACATCATGGGGACAAGTAGTTCCAAAACATCTGAGGTGCCGAGGCCCGCCATCACTGGTCTATGCGGACAAAACTCCCCTATTGCTCCTAAAAACCGGGCAATGGCGGCATGTCCCATGAGGTAATATCCACTATCTCCATATCACCAGAGCACCTGGGGACAAAGTAACCCACAGCAAAGGACAGCCCACCACAAAGACTGAAGGAGCCTTTTCCAGCGTACATAAATCGCGGTTGCGTGACTTAGACAAATACAGTCTTGAAGTCACATAATGTGTAATACTATAAAAACACACGGGTATCCCACAGCAAAAAAGGTCATTATTAGGGTAAAAAAAACTTCATAAACCAGGCATGGTAAAAGAAGCATTTTAGAAATTATCAGGGTTATTCAGAGAGCTCCAAATTGTGGCCGAAAGGTAACCGAACGCTGAAATTCAACATACGCTTACCTGTCCTGGCCATTCGGCTATCCAGGGAGCAGGGAGTTTGCCAAATGTTGGCGAAATGCCTGCACATACGGTGCCTGTTCAAAGGCAGTGAAATCCCCATAGAGAAGCAATACTTCGGCTATTCAGAGAACAAAAACCAGCAGTGACAAGTTGCCGAATTGCCCTGCTGTTCGGTGGTTTCATTCGACAGGTTTATTCAGGCGATTTCCATAGGAATATTTTTAACATTGAAGCCTGTTTTAATCCAATATCTAATAAACCGTTCATTATAATCTGCAGTAAAAAGTCTCTTTATTTTTCGATTTTTTTAGGATCTTTTAGGCATTTTTTAGTGAAACTTTTTTTCGTTTTTTTAAATCGTTTTTTCTTTTTTCTGTAACAGCCCTTTTTATTATCATTCATTCGATCTTATAAGTAAATTTCAGACATTTTCGTTCTGTAGTTTCTTTGCAAACAGCGTTTCACTTCTCAAACATTCAAGCGTACTGTTTTTTTTTTCTGTTTACTCCATTCGTCTGCGGTGTCGGCTTTTTCCGGCGGCTGCTCTGCGCTGTGATCGGCGGCTGCTCGGGTTTCTCTGGCATGTTCGGCGGGTTTTGCGGTGAGTGTTCGTCAGGTTTGCGGCGGCTTTTTCCTGCACTAAGACGGCCCTGTGGTGCTTGCTGAATACACCGCAGGGTCGCCAAAATTAGATCGCCAAATCGCACCGAATTGAAGAGAACGAAAAGTCACCGAACGTGCAGTGACTTTTCGATTCTCTTTGAATAACCCTGTAAAACTATTTATTTTTTGCAGAAAAGGAGTTAATCATATATAGTCAGCAGCTGTGCGGAGTCCAGAACTACAGCTTCATGCATTATATCTTGCATGTTCACAACAGGCAGTGGAGTTTCTGTGTTGCGTACAGTGCTGTGGAGGAATAAAACCTTCTTACAGAAGAATAAAATCAGAAAGAAAATAATCACAGCTGCATTATTGCTGTCTAAAAGGAATTTAAAAACATGTAATTATTTAACAAGCCTTTCCAAAGCATTATAGACATGTACAATGACTTTTTATAGTATATACAGTATTTGTGGTCAACAATGTTGATGTTTTGAAACTGCATCTCCCATGATCCTCAACCCTTATTAGGTTGACTGAGCATCATGGGACATCTAGTTCCAAAATATCTGAAGGGCCAAGTACGTTTAATCCTGATAAAGAATATATTAAATATACAGTTGAACACTATTAGGATATCCTTTAATAACAAGCTGCTCATGTATATTCAATAATGTTTTAATCTGACAAATAACTTAGAAATGACTTCATTCCCTGATAAAAAAAATGGCAGCCTGCCATCGTGTCCAAAACAAACTCAAGAACCAATTCGATAATATTAATATCTAGTGTTTTTTTTTTTTTTTAATGTAATTGGACAGAATCACTGGGGATTAGCTCTTCTGCAATTAACCATTTTAACTCTTCAAAGATATATCTGAAAATGAAATGGTTAAAGGAAAGCAGCTGTTACATTAAGCAGGTCTGGGGAGCAAACCTGATCTGCGATGTGGTATGTCGCTCCCAGAAAAGTCACAAGCCCTGGAAGCCCATAGGAATTCTTCTCTGTAAAGTGTGACCTCCAAGGGCTTCCAAGGTCCTTAACACTGTAAACGGTTTTTATGTTGTTTTCTTTTCTATTAACAACTCTTATAAAGTTGTAGCTGAGCTTTTACAGATGAAAGTGTCCTGTGTCTGTTTAACCAATGTGATTGTGTGCAATATGATTTTCGAAATAACTAGCTACAAAAAAAACCAATCACACTATCTTAAATTTTTGCTCCAGCTTTGAAGGCACTGTACTAAAATGTTTTCATTGCTCATATTTGTTATGATTACAGTATGTTCTTAAAATGCAGAATTTCCAAAAATCAAGTTGATACACTGGATCAGCAGATCAGAGGGATGCTGTTACTTCACACAGAATGGAGTCTCTATGCAGCTCCTCTCACAGCCAGGGCTCACACACTCTCTCACTGCTCCAGCATGTCTGCTTCCCTCTCACAGCCAGGCCTCACACACTCCCTCACTGTTCCAGCATGTCTGCTTCGCCCTCATAGACAGGCCTCATATACTCCCTCACTGCTTCAGCATGTCTCTCATTGCTCTCACAGCCAGGCCTCATACACTCCCTCAATGCTCCAGCGTGAGAGAACCTGTAATATTATTGCGGAACCTCATCCCATGTAAGCTCTGTAATGGAAAACGATTGCAAGTAAAAGCATTTCACAGAAATGTGATTGAGGCTACGGTGCTAACCAGTTCTGGCTGGTGGAGTCAGTGTTCAAACAATGAATGCCTCTTATACCTTCAGGATATCTGTTTTCAAAAGACTTCAGTTCACCCTAAAGTTTTTTTGCGATGACAATGAAGAAGTCTCAGGGGCAGACTTTGAAGGTAACGGGGATTGACCTAAGGAAAGACTGCTTCTCACAGGGGCCGTTTTACGTTGCCTGTTCCACACTGAGCTCACCCAACGCTCTGGTGATCCGAGCAACCGAAAGAAGAATCACTAATGTAGTTTACAAAGAAGTACTCAAATCGTTGTGTTTTTTTTTCTATGTTCTAGATGCTAAAAAAAACAAAAAAAATGTGTCTGTCTCGTTGTATTTACAACACAAAAAAATTAATGGACGCATAATAATTAAACAACTTTGTTTTGTAGATTATACGTCCTGACTGACGTCTGCAATAAAAAATACTTATTACTTTAAGACAACCTGTAAATTATATTTTGTACAGTTTGGACAAAAACCTCATGTTGCTTTAAAAAAAAATGTGAGCTGGGGGCAATATATATCCATGTGAGCTGGGGGCAATATATTTCCATGTGAGCTGGGGGCAATATATATCCATGTGAGTTGGGGGCAATATATATATCCATGTGAGCTGGGGGCAATATATTACATGTGAGCTGGTGGCAATATATTACATGTGAGCTGGGGGTACCCTGGGCCCCTGGTATGGAAAGGGTTTGCAGGGCTCATGAGCCACATGAGGACAGACCCTGTGCAATGTTCTGGGGAGAGTGAGTGTAACGAGCACAGCTTTCCGATTAGGCGCGTCTCTGCCTGTCACTGCAAACCCAACACCAGCTCTTGGCCAAAACTGGTAGAGTGACCCCCCGAAACCTGTGCCTGGATCCGCCCCTGATCAAAACACAGGAAGGGTTATTTTACGGTGAGAACAATAAAGCTGTGGAATTCTCTGCCTGTTGAGGTGGTTGGGTCAGAGACTGTACAGACTTTTAAAAAACGACTGGATGACTTCCTGCAGACACAGAATATTAAGGGTTATAATATTTAATATGTGGGTAAAAGCTTCTTGATCCAAGGAGAAATCTGATGCCATTCTGGGGTCAAGAAGGAATTTTTCCCCAGTTTGTTGCATATTGGCGAGCATTTCAGACTGGGTTTTTTGCCTTCTTTTGGATCAACAGCAGTAAGTGTTGTGTGAGAGGCTGAACCCGATGGACGCATGTCTTTTTTCAGCCTATGTAACTGTGTAACTATGTAAAACATCATCTCAACGATTAATTACAGTGGAGGGATCATCTACAGTTGTGTTCAAAATTATTCAACCCCCACTGAAATTGAGTGCTTTGGCCAGTTTGACATTGATTTTGATCATTCAGTCATCTTGCTTACAATTAAATCAAAGAGGCACATGTAGGTCAGACAAATATAACATAACATTTATAATGAAATAACCACAAATGTCTTTTCTGTGCTCACATCATTATCAGTTTTATTCAACCCCCAAGTGACATTCAATCTTAGTACTTAGTACAACATCCTTTTACAGTTATAACAGCTTTTAAACGTGAAGCATAGCTTGACACAAGCGTCTTGCAGCGATCTACGGGTATCTTCGCCCATTCGTCATGGGCAAAAGCCTCCAGTTCAGTCACATTCTTAGGCTTGCGCACTGCAACTGCTTTCTTTAAGTCCCACCAGAGGTTCTCAATCGGATTTAAGTCAGGTGACTGCGATGGCACTCCAAAATGTTCCAGCCTTTAATCTGCAACCATGCTCTAGTGGACTTGGAGGTATGCTTGGGATCATTGTCCTGTTGAAAGGTCAAACGTCCCCAAGCCTCAGGTTTGTGACGGACTGCATCACATTGTCATCCAATATCTCCCGGTACTGAAGAGAATTCATGTACCTTGCACACACTGAAGCTTCCCTGTACCTGCAGAAGCAAAACAGCCCCAAAGCATGATTGACCCCCCGCCATGCTTCACAGTAGGCAAGGTGTTCTTTTCTTCATTGGCCTCCTCCAAACATAGCGTTGATCCATGGGCCCAAACAGTTCTAATTTTGTTTCATCAGTCCACAGAACACTATCCAAAACTTCTGTGGTTTGTCCACATGACTTTTGGCATACTGCAGTCGACTCTTCTTATTCTTTGGAGACATCAAGGGGTGCGCCTGGGAGTTCTGGCATGGAGGCCTTCATTACGCAGGGTGCGCCATATTGTCTGAGCTGAAACTTCAGTACCCACATCTGACAAATCTTTTCTCAGTTCCTCAGCAGTCACACGGGGACTTTTCTCCACTCTACGCTTCAGGTAGCGCACAGCAGTCGAAGTCAGCATCTTTTTCTGCCACGACCAGGTAGCGTTTCAACAGTGCCCTTTGCCTTGAATTTGCGAATGATGCTTCCTATGGTCTCTCTTGGTATGTTTAACATCTTTGCAATCTTCTTATAGCCATTGCCCTTCCTGTGAAGAGTAATCACCTCTTCTCTTGTCTTCCTGGACCATTCTCTTGACTTCACCATGTTTGTAACCACACCAGTAAATGTCTAGAAGGAGCTGAGTATCACAATCATTTTAAAGCTGCCTAATTGGTGCTTATTATGGCTTTATTGCTGCTCCGTGACATCCACAGGTGTTTTCAATACCTGATTGAAAACACTTGAATGAACCTCTGTTCTTCAGAGTGGTAGTCTTTAAGGGGTTGAATAATTGTGTCAATGAAGAATTCACAAAAGAAACATTTACTACTGTATTAAAAAACCAATTGATGTCATTTTAGTTGCATATGGTTCTTTAAAAAGTCCTTGTAGGATTTAATTCTGAATACAATTACAAATGTACACTAAATTCCCTAAAACCCTTTACAGCATTGGGGGTTGAATAATTTTGAACACAACTGTAGTTTAGGGTTGCTTTGCTGCTTTGGGGCCTAAACTACTAGCGAGAGAAAAATGAATACACAAGTTTATCAAGATATCCTAGTCCTACAGGATAATTTCAGGGTGGCTGTTTGCCAGTTGAAGGTCAGCAGAAGTTGGGTGATGAATCAGGACAATGATCCTACACAATGAAGTAAATTCTCTACTGAACCAGTTAAAAATAAATATTAAAGGAACACTCCACTGAAAAATAGAGTGTCCTTTTTTGCCTGTAAATATTGGGCAGAGGCTGCTGACAGCCTCAGTCCAATAATTTTTTTACTTTCCCTGTTTTTATTTTGCCCAATTTTACTCACCTTTTGTCCCATGCCATGCGCAGCTCCTCCTCTTCAGCTTAGGGACTCCCAAAGCCGGAGGTCCCTGAGGCTACTTGCGTAGAGTAGTAAAAACAAATTGTATACCACAACAGGACTTGCGAACTTTATGTACGCAAGTCCCGTAGGGTCTGTGCAGAACGATGGATTGGAGCTGTGCTCATGCGCAGCTCCGATATATTGCAGACTCTCTGAGACCGATCATTAATGCGATTGGTCTCAGAGATAGTGATGTTGGCATGCTCCCTGTGTGCTGACACCACTAGTAACCAAGAAGTAACTGGCAGCCAGGTAATTCAAACTTCACCCAGCATTTTAGGCAAAACAGAGGTGTGAGAATTGGGGGCAGTCCACACATCATGACCATTTTAAAACTACAAAGTGGTCAGGATGAATAGATTATTACTTTAACAAAGAAAATCAGCCTTTGGGAGTGGCAGAGTCAGAGACCACACCTTACGCCTGTAGAAATGCAGTGAAATGACCTCGAGAACTGTTCACATGAGACAATGTAAGAGTAAGGCTGAGCTGAAGCAGTTTCTTTAAGGAAGAGTGGTCCAAAATTCCTCCTAAATATTGTCTAATCTACAGCTATTAGAAGGGTTTGGGTCGAAATCCCTACAGCCAGGTTCCCTAATGCCAAACTCCCGACGGCCAACTTCCCTACACAGACAACTCCCTGAAGGCCAACTTCCCTACACAGACAACTCCCTGATGGCCAACTTCCAGACATCCAAAATCCCACCGGCTAACACTAACCCTACTCCCTATCCCCCTAAATCTAGCCCTAACCCTAACCCCCTAAACCTAGTCCTAACCCTAACCCCTCTAAACCTAGCCCTAACCCCCTAAACCTAGTCTTAACCCTAACCCCCCTAAACCTAGCCCTAACCCCCCTAAACCTAGCCCTAACCCTAACCCACCTAAACCTAGCCCTAACCCCCTTAAACCTAGGGTTAGGGTGTTAGTATTAGGGTTAGCCACTGGGATTATGGATGTCAGGCAGTTGGCCGTGTAGGGAACTTGGAATGTCCGGCACGTGTTCTGTCTGGAAGTTGGCCATCGGGATGTTGGCATTAGGGAACCTGGTTGTAGGGATTTTGTCCGGCACCCCTATTAGAAGCACTCCTTTGGCAGGAATAACAAGTATAGAGTATATACTCAATCAAGTATCAACTAGCTATTAAATTGAGTGTTCACATACTTTTTCAACAGCACTGTGAATATTTAATTGGATGTGTTCAATAAAGACATGAAAGATTATAATTGTTTGTGTATTGTTATCTTGAGCACATTTGTTTGTCTACAGTTTGAGGATGACTTGCCACTTTATGACCAAATCAAGCAGAAAAATCACTTAATTCTAAAGGGTTCAAATACTTATTTGCCACTGCATAATGATCTATAAAGCTCTAGACGCTGTGCACGGGTAAATCTAGCTATTGCTTTTTGAATTCATATAAAACATTTGGCTCTTTTTATATGATGCTGTATCACATACCAGTGTTAATCCTCACACCCTCCTATTTACATTCCACAGCCTGGGGTGTGAAACCGGCTGTGTATTGCCCCTGGCGTGTAATGTAACACCTAATATGTGATCTTGAACTTAATGTAAATCTGTAAATCCACAGGAGAGCATATTACTCGTATCGAACTTTAATACAGTGCTTAATTGCTCGAACATTGCAATTTAATATCTCGTTGTTCATTCATACTCTGCCCAGGTAGCAGCGTATTTTAGCACGGGTTCTAATGCAGCCGCCATGTCCCTACAAGCTTCAAATCCATATGTAAGTGCCTGGGGGAGCACACGCCAGCCGCACTGCTTCACTGTCAATGCATTCACAATATGAGTCATTTCAGTAAAATGAAGCATGTTTTTCGAATTGAGTGGGACTGTACTCATTGCACGCACTATATAAATATAATTTGGATAAGAATTAAAGGAAATAATGGCTCAATGCACATACTTTGTTTAATTCACTATATAATAATGACAGGCTGTATTCCATCCTTGGTGTAAACATTGCAGAGCCATTAAAGTGTATGGGGGTTATTCAGAAGGCACCGAAATGTCATCTACATTTCGGTGCTCTCTCGTTCCCACGCACTTCCCTGCACTTCGTGGAATCAAAGTTCCCCACCCTTCAGCATTTACTGCAGGGTCCCGGAGTGCAGGAAAAACCCATCGCAAGCCCGCTGATCACCCAACGAAAACACACCGAACCCGTTGGAAAAAGCAGATGAGCCGCCAATCATAGAGCAGACAAGCCGCCGGAAAAAGCCGACAAGCTGACTAACGGGGTAAAAAAAACAATACGCTTGGTGTCAAAGTGTCAAAACTGAACCGCTGTTTGCAAAAAACTACTGAACGAAAATGCCTGGAATGTACATATAAAGTCCTATGAATGATAATAAAAAGGTCGGTTACAGAAAATAGAAAAAAACAGGGGAAAAAATTGCCGAAAAAAAATACCAAAAAATGCATAAACGATCCTAAAAAATTTTTTATCTGTAAATAAATAGACTTATACTGTAGATTAAAATAATAAATGGTTTATTAGAGATTGGGCTAAAACGAGAATGTTTTTAACTTTGAAGCCTATGGGATTCGCCTGAATAAACCTGTCGAATGAAACCACTGAATAGCAGGGCACTTTGGCAACTTTTCACTGCTGTTCGGTGTCTCTGAATAGATTAACCATTGCTTCTCTATGGGGGATTTCGCTGCCTTCAAACAGGCACCGTACTTGATGGCAGTTTGCCAAAATTTGGCCTTTTGCCTGCTCTCTGAATAGCCGAATGGCCATGAAATGGCACCGTATGGGGAAATTCCCTGTTCGGTGACATTTTGGGGCCAGATCGGCTCTCTCTGAATAACCCCTTATGGATACGTTAACGCCAGGGATGGAATACAGACCAACAGGTCCAGTCTATGAAAGGCCTATTCAATAAGGTAGCATATGACTGGCATCATACTATATCTAGGCTGATCTTAAAGTACCAACTTAAATCCTATTTATTCCGCTGAATATGTAATTAGCCACAGTAGCAGTACGTGCAAGCACCCTCTCCGATATCACATGCTCTATGTTTAGCCTTGCCCCCAACCTTTACTTAAAGCAGTGTTTCCCAAACCTGTCCTCAGTCAGAACCCACTAAGGCTTCCGTCACACGAGCGCCACTGAGTGCTTGTGTGTGTCCGCAGTTCCCTGCGTCTGTGCCATTTTGATGGGGAGGGCCAACCACCAGACGAGAAAAAGCCATCCCCGTCAAAAAGCTAGACGGACGCTGTCAGAGATACAAAGCGCGATTCTCCATAAGAGGATTGCGCTTTGTAGCACTGAGCGCATAGAGTGGAAGGAACGTCCACTCTCACGGACGTTCCTTCCTCTCTTTACAAACGCTCATGTGCCGGTAGCCTTACAGTCCAGATTTTACAGACCCTGCAATCGCTGAGCAGCAAATTATATCACCTGTACAGTGCTTCAGATATCTGGAAAACCTGGCCTGTTAGGGGGACCTGAGGACAGATTTGGGAAACACTGACTTAATAGGACACTCTGTTCAGTGTGATCAATGTTATCTGAGTGAATAGAAAGAAAGAGGGTTCGCACACAAACCAATAATAAAGAAAGATAAAAGGGAATCTCTACTCATCTTGACCACTTTATAGTTTTAAAGTGGTCAGGATATGAGGAGTGCCCCCACACCCCTACCAGCTGCCACAATCTGGCAGAATCAATGTGTGAAGTGGTGGAGTTTCCTCCACCCCACTCATCGTCACCAGCAGCCAGGATTTTTTTAATGTCCTGGCTGCCAGTTATCAGATCAGTCACTAGAAATGTCAGCACACAGAAAGCGTGCCGACGTCACCCTCTATAAGACAGCCTGCTGTAGCAAGAGGTCTCACAGAGGCAGCCAATGCACATGTGTTCAGTTCCTGTCTGTCGATCTGCGCAAGCGCTACGGAACTTGCTACCTAAAGTGTGCAAGTCCTGTAGTGCTTCGTAATTTGCAGATCCTACACTATGCCAGTTCCAAAGGAGCGCAATTTGTGCTGAAAGCTTCAGAGACTTCCACGTTCATGAGTCCCTAAGCGAAGCGGAGGAGCAGCGTTCAGCGAGGGACAAAAGGTGAATAAATTTACCTATAAAATAAATGTAAAAAAATAATTGGGCATAGGCTATCAGCAGCATCTACCCAATTAATTATGGGCAAAAAAGGACCTCTATTTTTTAACAGAATATTCCTTTAACCCTATAGTATCCCTTTAAGCAATTAACACAGGGACTTTTAAGTTTGAAGTTTAGTTTGCTTTTATTTGACTTGACAAGACTCAATCGAGGAAAAAGAAATGACGAGATATCCTATGTCTCCTTCTAATTCGGCAGATACTGAGGACACTTGGCCTGTCATCAGCATCTGGTATAGATAATGCCATGTCATATGTGTCTTTGTATGCCATGGAGGCATACACAGAACCACATACCTTTCAATATAAGGGACAACAGCAACTCAGTCATTTTAGTATGGAGAAATAATGCTGGCATACCCGATACAAGATTATAACCATCCTTAACTGTACGTGGTGATAAGCCAATTGACATAGGACAGGGGTGCTCAACCTTGGCCCTCCAGGGGCCATATTACAATGTTAACTCTAACGTAAGTGCTCAGCTGTGTGAGTGTTTGTTAGCTGTGGTAGCCCTAACGCAGGCCAACCATATTACACTTTCCGAACATTAACGGGTTAAAAAACTCATTAGCGATTCGGAGCTTGCGCTTTTCAGTGCGAGCTTACTGTACTTTGCGCTCTCTATGCTTAACATGGGGAGCATAAAGAGTTACTTAGCATTAGGATTACAAAGTCCTAACGCTAATTATGTTTCGCTAACTCGAAATTTAATCACAGCTTGGAGCTGGTGCTAACTGATACCGCTTCTGAGGAAACAGTCAACACCAAAAAAGAAATATTCACCTCTCATCCCGTGGCGAAAACGGCAGCTCAATCCACTTCATCTTGCCGCTGGGAGCAGAGGGAGACAGGAGGAAAAGTTTGTGATCACTCCACCAACATTTTGGATCTTGTGACCGGCAGTGGGAGCTTCAATAGAGTATGGACTCCATAGAGGGGACGCTCGCGGCAGGTGTTTAGCGCTGCCTCGAGCATCCCGAGGCTTAGCGCCTGCTTTATGGGGCAGGCTCCTGGTTTAGCGCCTGCCCCGTAATATCACTCTAAAACGAGGACGCTAAGGAGAAAGCTGCAGGCACAGGTTTTTCTCCTTAGCATCCCGTTTTACCGTGAACCTTGCAATATGGCCCCAGATGTTTTGGAACTACAATTCCCATAAGGCTCGGTCAACCTAAGGAGTGGTTGAGTATCATGCGAGATGTAGTTCTAAACCATCTGGTGGGACAAGGTTGCGCACCTCTAACATAGGAAATACCCAATCAAAACCCAGGGGATGGCAAGCAAGGGTTGAAAGGTCCATGGATATAAAACTCATTGGGCAGTATTACAAAGTTGGTGCTTACTTAACCAGAGCTGTTGTAAACGTAGCCACTCTATAGACTATAATGGCTCTGGTAAAGTTACAACAGCTCTGGTTGAGTTAGCACCAACTTTGCAATATGGACCAAGATCTATAATTTTGTGTATATGTGGTGTGTGTGTATGTACCGAGGTTACGTACGTCATGTTGATTTAAAGCAGGTAAATAGTTTATTTAGATAACAAGGACCATGTTGCATCAAATTAAGAAAATGAGAAGAGGAAAAAATAGAAAAAAGGTCTGGCAGTGGAAAGCCGAAGAATAAAGCAGCATTTCATCATTCTCAAATACTCTAAATCAGGGATCTCAAACTCTGCCCGCCCCAGATGTTTTTGTCTACAATTCCGAGAATTCTTTGAAAACAATAAATGGCCAGAGAATCCTGTATCGTTCAAAAACATCGAGTGGCCATAGATTGAGATCCAAGCTGGAGAATGCATCTTAAACGGATTGGCAGGATCATTCGTCTCACTCATATCCATCATAAAAGCCAACCAACACTCAATCAACAGCTTCAAGAGAAGACAATGGCAAATCAAAAGGAGTGGAGAGAGACCAATGCACAGCATCACCATTAGACGTGTGCAAAGGTGTGAGGTGAAATTTTGGAGCGATAAACCAGACAAATACTTAACACATGTGTAAAGCCAGTTCCTGCAGTTGATCTGTACACAGGATTACACATAAAGCTGACTCCATCTAACCATCTCTTATTTTAAAGAAGGCAGAATATGAAAATATTTTACGAAACAGTATGAGCATAACTCAATGTATTGCATGGTGTCTTTAGGATATTTGCTTTAGGACATTTGAAGATTTATCACGTCTTCAGATTTTTTTCATCAAACTCTCAAATAGATTGTGTCACGTTGTTGTCAGATCACGACGCCTCAGGGTTTAGAGTATAATCCCCCACATTTCTATAGGGACCTGGAAATGTCTGTCCACATAATACAGTGTTCCATTGAATTCAGCACCATGAATACATGCATTGTCTCCTGATGCTATGGACATACATCGGATTCTCTCCGAGCATGGTCCTCCTCTTGTTGTCTTTGCTTAGGAAATGTTGTTCTAAGAGAAGATACCAGTAAGAAAGAATATCTATGCACACAGTGCCTGGCACATGTGATCTCCTGCTGCTGTCCGGGGTTATGGGCACCTGCTAGTAATAGTAGACTATTCCTTCCAGCAAACATCTTGCCACCATGGTCCTTCTCTGAGCTTCCAATGCTACTCTTCTCCTATGGTATCACAACATTTCACAGGCAAAACACATAACAGATACATATTGTTTATTATTTTAATGGACAAGGTCTTTCAATTCATCACAAGAAAGTAATACTAGCCTAATACATCAAGCAAAACCTATAAAGGAGCTCTGCACCCTCATGGTGTCCACCATTATAAACAAAGTAAGCCCACATTCACTACACTTTCAGGTAGATTTAATCTTGATATATGTACAGATAGAATTACACTTTTTCAAAGCATGCAAATCACCTTCTTAGTTGAAGAAGAAACCAGTAGGATGAGAATATCTTTTCATCAGTACAAGAAGCACAAATTATACGGTGGATGGAATTTCATATCCTCCAGGGATGAAGCCTGTCATCTACTACTTTGTGTATGGCAGGTCCACTATGATATAAATCACTGTAGGATAGACAGAAACTCTGTGGATTTGCACTGAGATTAATAAGAATGTACTCCTACCTGGTGAACTGCCAAATACTAGCATTGCATGCAGAACAGCTGCCAAAGGGCAAGGTCAGTGCATGAGGGCCATGGATGACCAAGAGAAAAGGTGTAGACAAGTAGAAGAGGGAAATAAGATTATGTACAGATTACATTGGCTGGTTAAAAATGATGACTGAGGAGAAGATACTTTGTTGTCTTTGGTCATAATCAAAAGCTGAATAAATGGAACCAGAATGTCCAGAGGCATCGTACCAATGGGAATAACGACAATACAAGGTCTCCATTGTGTTAGGTAGCTACAAGAAAATGGAAGGCTCCTAGGTTGTTGTTTTTTTTTATCTTGCAGGCGCAGCTGAATCTGTAGCTGTACAACATGTGATAGAAACCAATCTCCGCTTTTATTATCCCTTTATTTTTTATTGACATATTGGTTAGCCCAGGACGTAATGGGAAATGGAATGGGCTTCCACAGTCATAAAGATGAGAAGAAGAGAGGGACAGAATAATATGAAAAAACAAAAACAAAAAAACATACCAGTCAGGGCTGGTTTCCAATATGATTACAATTAGCGTCAGTTTACTATATTACAGTAATTCTTTTTGACTTTGAAAGTGTTAAAAGCTGCTCAATATAACACTAAAACACACAAAATATTGCATCAAAAACCTCCCTTGATCAACATGGAAAGTGGGAATGCAATGACCACACAATCCATCCAGTAACACACTAATCAATGACAAATCAACTTGGAAATGACGCAAGCGACAGTCCAATGTTTTCAGTGATGTTATAAGATGACTTGGCATCCAGCCATTAAGAGTCAATAACTATTGTGGGCTTTGGAAGAAATAGAGTGGAGCCCTATACCCACAAAGTATAATTTCAAAGAACTATTTGCCATTGTAGACCACTTCTTTAATCAGCCTGTACCCCCACTTAATTAGGGAGGCTCTTGCTATGGTAGAAAGAAGAACAGCTCGCTGTTAGCGTGACCCCACTAGATGTAGAGTGCCTAAAACAGTCATTGTAAGAAAGGTATGCACTACTTGGCTTGGAGACAGCGCTCAAATTCTTCACTACAAGTCTAATAAAAATAAAAGTCAGAGCGAATAACCTGCCTTTAAAAAAAATTGATCAAGAAGTAACAAGAAGATGCCTTAAAGCGTGCCCGGTAGCACTTTACAAAAGGGAATGTTTTCGTGAGGACAGGTGCAAAAAAAAGAAAAAAAATCAGGCAAGCTGAATTTTGGAAGACTCAGCACATTAAAACATGTCACAAAGTTCCTGAACTTGACAAAGACATTTAAAAAATTCCTGATTTGCAAACGATTAAATAAAATCATATTTGTATCTTGGCTTTATATCAAGGAGTATTAAGGAAATCATTTACAAGAAGACAAAGGTCTGGCTAGACAAGATTCAACTTTTTTTCATGTAATTTCAATTTCCTTGTATTCCCATTCTTCAATTTACAGGCGACACACCCAAGCACTAGAATTTATTTATTTTATTATTAAACAAAGGATTCTAGAAGAGATGGGATCAGGGCCGGCCCAAGCAACTGTGCTGCCTGGAGCAAAAGATGAATGATGCCCCCCCCCCCAAAAGAAAACAACACGTGACATGTATGAGCGTATCAGAGCTCCTCAGCAATAAGGCTAGGGTCAGATGAGCGCATTTTGTACGGACTGTGCGTCCGTGCAGTACGGACGTACTTACTGACTGACAACAAGGTAGTGGCCACACAGTCCGTTTTTTTCACTGACGGATTTTTTGACTGATGTAGCAGGGAAAATAAATTAAAATGAAAAGACATTCTGTCCGTCAAAAATGCTGGCCGTATAAATGCAGTCCATCTGACCTCGTTTCATCACTCACACACAAAGCTACACGAACGTTGCAGACGTGGCGCACTCCGCACGTCCGTTCTAGCAGTATTACGTTCTTGTCTAACCTGCGTCCGTTTGCTGCGTCCGTCATGCATCCGTACTTCTGTGCGGACGTACTTCGTATGTGGGGCTCCATTGGTCAGAATGCTATGCTGCCACGGACGTACAAATGTGCGGCAACACGGACGTGATAACTGCGCTCGTCTGACCCTAGCCTAAAACTCACAGTAATGTGCAGTGTGTATGAGCGTATCACAGACTCCACAGCAATAAAACTCACAGTAATGTTCAGTGTGTATGAGCGTATCACAGAGCACCACAGCAATAAAACTCACAGGAATGTTCAGTGTGTATGAACGTATCACAGGGCTCCACAGCAATACAACTCACAGTAATGTTCAGTGTGTATGAGTGTATCACAGAGCTCCACAGCAATAAAACTCAGAGTAATGTTCAGTGTGTATGAGCGTATCACAGAATACACAGCAATAAAACTCACAGTAATGTGCAGTGTGTATGTGCGTATCACAGAATCCACAGCAATAAAACTGAGTATCACAGAGCGCCACATATCCTGGCCCACTGTCACACACATCCACATACAATCACACAGTCACATCCACACATCCACACCTACAGTCAAACACATCCACACCTACACATACAGTCACACACACACACCTAAACTTACCCACATAGTGGAGGGCTTGTTCAACGCTGTCGGGCCTGGTCGAGCTCTGGTCCAGCACACCTGAGAGTCTGGTCGCAGACTGGTACCGTGGCTGGCTCTGGACCTGGCTGAGGCTTTGCTCCGGCCCTGGCTCTGGGTCTGGCACCAGGACTGGCTCTGGGCCTGGCTGAGGCCTGGCACTGGGGGTTGGCTCTGGGCCTGGCCAAGGCCTGGCACTGGGGTTGGCTCTGTCCGAGGCCTGGCACCGGGGTTGGCTCTGTCCGAGGCCTGGCACAGGGGCTGGCACCGGAGGTTGGCTCTAGGCCTGACACAGGGGCTGACACCGGGGGTTGGCTCTGGGCCTGACACAGGGGCTGACACCGAGGGTTGACTCTGGGCCTGGCACCGGGGGTTGGCTCTGGGCCTGGCACAGGGGCTGGCTCTGGGCCTGGCACCGGGGGTTGGCTCTGGGCCTGGCCCAGGGCCTGGCACTGGGGCTGACTGAGGCCTGGCACTGCCTCCGGGCCTTGCCGAGGCATGGCTCCGGGTCTGGCCTGGCACCGGGGCTGGCTCCTGACCTGGCTTCAGACCGCCGCTGGAGTGATTCAAAAGTACTTGGCCTGCTGAAAGTGGCGAGCTCCTCCTCGCTTCAGAGAAGTTCACAGGCGTTAGCCCGCACGTGTGATGGGGCGGGCGCTGGTCTGCCTGTGTGAAGGGGCGGGCACTGGTCTGCCTGTGTGAAGGGGCAGGCACTGCTCCTCTCGTGTGAGAGGGTGGGCGCCGGCCCGTCGAGAGGGGCGATTGCCGTGCCGCCGAGAGGAGCGGGCGCAGCCTGACTTTGCGGGATGCCGGAGTCCTGGATGGGTGCTCCATGGGCCGTGCCTTGTCCAGGACTGGTGCTCCTTGCTGCGGCCCTTGGCAGGGCGATTTTGCTGCTGCTAAAAAAGGGCCGCCTGGAGCCGCCGCTCCACCCTGCTCAATGGACGGGCCGGCCCTGGATTGGGATCAAATTCAAATCGCATTTGCATGAGATTAAAACCTATCGGGGCAATTTAAGTATACAAAGGTGTAATGTAGAACAAAAGCATCTTACATACGCACTTATGATAATTCACAGACTTGTATTGGTTAGCAGCTCTGTTATATACCTGCACACCCCAAATATATTGGATCTCCTCAAAAATGGACACTATGAAACAAAAATGAATCAACAAGATATGTATTTTAGGTTTCTCATTGTAGCTGCCGCTTCTTAAAATCAGCAGATATTAAAAATGTCGTCGTCCCCTTAATCTGCTGCCGTAAACCCAGGCCTAGTTGGCCTATGCAAAGAGTACAGCCCTCATCTTTCTGTATCGAGTCTTTCAAAAAGATCAGTCTCCTCTTCTTGTTTGCCCTTTTTCTGGCTATATCCTAGGTTTTCCTCCCTTATCTTTCTTTTTTTTATCCTTACATTCTCTACATCTTCCCATCGTCACTATTTCTCCCCGAAGCTTGTCACTGTTCACTTTGCTTTGAAAAAAGGAGTCCCGTTTCAAAAATCAATGCTCCCCTAATGTAAAAGCTTGCGAATTGTACTTGTTTTATAACTGCTTTTCTTAATAACCGGCTGGATGGAGTAGAAGTAACATCACTGCTCTAGGATCGTGGAGACACAGGTTTGAATCCCGGCAAGAGCACCTCTCCAGTAAGTGTCCTTGGGCAAGACACCTAACGGTACATACTCGCCACCCAGGACATACTAGAAAACGAGAGAAATCTCAATGTATCCTTCCTGGTAAAATCCTTTCTCATAAATAAATGTACTTTTTTAGCACTATGACAAAATGTTCCATTGCAAAAATATAAACATGGTAAAAGATTAGACAATTTACAAAGAAAAGATACTCAACAATGGAATGTGCTGGAATATTTTTTCTTCTTATAAAACAGAAATTTGATTTGAAAACCGTTTCCTTCTACATGAGTGGTTTCAGGTCTCTTTGCCTTGGCTTCATAGATCTTAATTGTATTATTATAATCTGTTTAAATAGTAATATAATGTAATGACAATAATAAAAACATATAACCGGTCTGTAACCCTCCTACCCTGCACTAACAGTCATGCAACAAGAGCAAACGTCAACTGTGTGAGCACTGACTGAATGATGAGCCATATGGAGAGATCACAAGATAGGTCACATCTATACCAGTGACGTGCGGTGAAGTCAATGGCTGGTGAGCCACTAATCTGCAACTCCAGCCACCCCTCCCCAAAAGAAAAGAGTATAATAATTTAAATGATGTTTAAAGTATTCATGTTGGCCCCTCTCCTGTCTAAATTTCTTGCAGGCAGGAGGCTAAATCCCTGGTTGTCCAGTAGGAGAGCCGGCAGATCCACATCATGTATCCCTGGTGGTCCAGTGGAGGCAGTTGCTGGGCCCATACAGGCTGCTAAACTAAACTAATAAGGGGAATGGAAGGTTTAAGTTACGAGGAAAGACTAACGAGTTTAAACCTGTTTAGTTTAGAGAAACGGCGCCTTAGAGGGGATCTGATAACTTTATATAAATATACACAGGGCCATTATAAACCATTGTCTGGAAACCTATTCATTAACAGGACTATACACAGGATACGAGGTCACCCATTTAGACTAGACCAAAGGAAATTTAGCCTAACGCATAGGAAAAGTTATTTTACAGTGACAGCAATAAAGCTGTGGAATTCTCTGCCTGTTGAGGTGGTTGGGTCAGAGACTGTACAGACTTTTAAACAATGACTGGATGGCTTCCTGCAAATACATGATATTAAGGGTTATAATATTTGATATGTGGTTAAAAGCTTCTTGATCCAAGGAGAAATCTGATGCCACTCTGGAGTCAAGAAGGAATTTTTTCCCAGTATGTTGTATATTGGCGAGCACTTCAGACTGGGTTTTTTTCCTTCTTTAGGATCAACAGCAGTAGGTGCTGTGTGATAGGCTGAACTCGATGAATGCACGGCTTTTTTTGGCCTATGTAACTATGTAATTAGTAATTACATATGCCTGGAAGTGTTGTGGCTCCACCCTTAGAGGTGGTCTGCACCTCTGTCGAGAGCAAACCACGGAACATTCACGTGTGCTAGTGGTCTGACACTCTGTATAAGTCAGAGTCATGCAGTGCTCTGACAAATCACTGAGTGCCATGGAATGCTACACATTCTGGGCTTGACAGAAGTGCAGACTGCACTGCTCCACCACAGTAACACGAGGTATACATCAGAGGCTACAGGAGGCTCCTGTACTCCCCTGATGGCTGACAGATGAGGCACCTGCCTAAAATGACTGCACATCTATCTATGGCTGTCAAACTCTGCCCCCCAGATGTTTCTGAACTATAATTCCCATGATTCACTGTCCATCTGTTGCATTGAAGGAAGTCTGGTAATTGTAGGTCTCAATATTTGGGGGGGCCATGAGTTTGACAGCCGTGGCCTATGCCTTCATTTTGAGGCTTTCACAGATCCAGTGGTTGGGGTATGTGGATACACTTGTCAACCCCTAACTTTGATAAAGTACCCTCCTACTAGTGTGTCTTAAAAGAAGGGTCACCTCCCATCCTGCATTAGCAAGTGGTAATAGAATAGCAATGAGCAAGCAATTTACTTTTTGCTGGTAAGGGTATTGCAAGTGAAGGTCCTTATTGATCGGAGATAAAAGAATATTTAAACCAGCATATTTCTATAATGTTAGCTTAACTTCCTTTGTAGACCAGTGGTTGCCAACCCTGGTCCTCAAGTACCCCTAATAGGTTAGGTTTTCCAGATATCTGAAGCACAGCACAGGTGATATAATTTGCTGCTCAGTGATTGCAGGATTCAGTCTGCATTTCCCCAAGGTGATCCTTAAAACCTGGCCTGTTAGGTGTACTTGAGGACCCCGGTTGGGAACCACTGGTCTAGAACAGTGTTTCTCAAACCTGTCCTCAGGACCCCTAACAGGCCAGATTTTGCATATCACCATGAGGAAATACAGATTGAATCCTGCAATCACTGAGCAGCAAATCATATCACCTGTGCTGTGCTTCAGATATCTGGCAAACCTGACCTGTTGGGGGTACTTGAGGACAGGTTTGAGAAACACTGGTCTAGAAGAAGTACCCAGTGTAGCATACTGGGACTTGAAAAATGTCCATTGTTGTAATAATATTATGATCTTGGTCCTCACCACTCTGACTGCCAGCACAGATGACAATGCACTATTCTAATAAAAGATGAAGGATTCCAGCACTTCTATATGTAAAAAGACCAGTTTATTGGGAAGCAATGTCTCAGATATAAAAAAATCTTTCTCAATTTCCCAGTACTGGGTTTCTTCATCTTCTATTGGATTTTGAGTTTTGTTTGGTTGCTCCATGGCTCCTCGAACCAAGAACCTGTTAAACCCTTCACATGTTTATTGAATACACTAATCTAGTGAGGTGAGATATTCTATGTAATGAATGTAAAAGGAATATGCAATGCTTGCTCCTCCGTGCATGGCAGGTTATGGAATGGAAGTTGGCTTGGCAGCTCTGATGATTTGCTAGTTGTTGATTAAATAGATTATTGATCTGTTTCCTGTAGCCACGTCTTAACGTGGAAATCACCCAGTAGTGACTGGGATTACAGAGTGCATATCTAGTAGCAGCTGTGCCACGTACAAGTAAGTTTGGGCTCTTTATTGCGCTGCACATACACAGTAGCCTCTTTATGGCCTCTACAATGAAGTAATCCCTCAGCAAACAGGGATTTGTTGGGAAAAACACTATCTTTCTTTCCTTCCTAGATTGGCACAAACACTGCTTGGTGAAGTCACGTGTCTTTTTAATCCTCTGTACTGCCCAAAAAAAAGGAAAGACAATAATAGAGTAATGCCAAGGGGCATGCAGAATCTAGTAGGACCAAACCCTTTTGCAGAGCCTGATCTCACTGCAAATGAATGCAGCACTCGTGAACAATGCCTCACAAACACCACGCCGAGACGCATCAAAGCCACGGTTTAACAGACTGGGAGGGAATCTACTGTACGTTCCATTGTAAAAAGTATTTTCGGTAACATTATGGTAATAATTACATTTAATATGACAGATGGCACAACCAATGTCCTTACTAGCAGTCAGGATGGGAAACCTCACGGTTGTACATAGTTTTATCAGTCTGTCGGTTTCTATCTTTATCTGTCCATCCGTCTATTACCTAATACTGTATATGTCTGTCTGCCTGGTCCTTAGTCTACCTCTCTGTCCCTCATTCTACCTGTCTGTCTCAATACATTTGTCTGTTTGTCTATCTGCCCTCTGTAGGTATCCCTGTCATTATGACTGTCTGCCTATCAACCATCCTCCATCTACTCTTTTATCTATCTATTCATCTCTTTCAATCTATCCATCCATATCTATCACAATCAATTTATCTATCCATATCCATCAATCTATCCATATCTATCACAATCTATCCCATCCATATCTATCACAATCTATCCATCCATATCTATCAATCTATCCATCCATTTATCTAGCTGTAAAATATAGAAAGTTTCATACTCGTAGCGCAAAAGTGTTTCTTGTTGTGCAAAGTCCAAACACAATGCAACCGGTATCAGTCACCATGGCGTATAGTGCACACTATTGCATATAATTTTTATCAGACCAAGGAGATCAGACCAGGGCAGAGCTTGAACACTTATATGTTGGACAATTCCTATTAAAGATGCAATCCAGTCTTCATCTCCCAAACAAAGCAAGTAAAACACATTATAATGCAGATTGCATTTATAACCTTATACTGTATTTTTCAAGCAAATTTGCACTCACATGGTTATGGGCCATAGAAAGTTGCTCCCTTACTTGTCGCCTGTGCTTGGCGAAAAGCATCTTAGTAACCCACGTTTTATTAATCTTGTGATTTTATATCAACTTTCGCTTTTGTTTTACTATTATATAATTTATTTTATTATTTTTTGAGAAAGGATTTTACCAGGAAGGATACATTGAGATTTCTCTAATTTAAGTATGTCCTGGGTGGCGAGTATGTACCGTTAGGTGTCTTGCCCAAGGACACTTACTGGAGAGGTGCTCTTGCCGGGATCAAACCTGTGTCTCCACAGACTCTCTCCACGATTATAAAGCAGTGATGTTACCTCTACTCCACCTAGCCGGATATTTACTTGATATATAACAGTAAAGTTTATTTAATTTTATTTCCTCTGGCCAAGGATAATTTATTCCGATCATAGAGGAACCAGGATGTAATTTCCTATGGATCAAGACCGTAAGGGTCGGGCCCTACCCTTGAAAAGAGTCAAAGGCAATCTTGATAGGGCCAGTATCCAGGAGGCCCCTCCGAAGGTTAGAAGAACCATTTAATATTTATACTCACCTATTTAAATAAAACAGTCACACTATGGGAGGATTTTCCTTTCCTGTTTAGGTCTTGTGAGGTGCTGTGGATACGCTGGAAACATAAGAAACAGTGTCACCCCATTAAGAGTGACCACAGGCAACAAATAAGGGAGGCACTTTCTGTGGCTCAGAACCATGTGAGTGTGAATTTGCTTGAAAAATACAATATATGGTTATGCAATGCAATCTGCACTATGATGTGTTTTACTTTCTTTGAGAGATGAAGACTGGATTACATCTGTAATAGGAATCATCCAACATACAAGTGTTCAAGATCAGCCAAGAACTAAGCCTCCATTAACTCCTTCACTACCAAGAGATTTTCCAAAAAAACATTGTCAGAAACCAGTGTTTTTTTGAAAAATCATTTTTAATAAATTGTACAGTAATACCTATTACAGTAAATAACCTATTTGGCCAAATAGATGGCACCATCTACTGCCAAATTGAGTTACAAAGGTTGTAACAGAAGATCTATTTTCTTCTATTTCTCCCTGCATCGGCTGCTGACAGCTTCGGAAATCCTGATATTTCAGAGCTTTCAGCTGCCGATTTTACAGTTTTAGCTCTTTGGGCATTATGCCCACAGGGCTAAAACTTTGGGGTTACCTTCTGCAGCCCAAAAGCTAATGAAATTTGTTTGCTTTTTGGGCTGCAGATTAGCATATCGAGATATCTCGATCTCGGGGCACCAGATGGTGCCTTTGAAGCCCAATACAGTATATCTTGATATTGGTAGTGAAGGGGTTAAAGTTTAATGTATGAATGCTGGGTAAAGACTGTCTCCTTGGTGTGAAAAATGTATATGCAATAGTGTACATTATAAGCCACGGTGACAGATACTGGCTGCAATATGTTTGGACTTTGCACAAAATAACATAAATAACATAGTGCAACTTCTACACCCGTAGCATTGTACAACGTTTGGGGATTGGTTGCATGACCACACTATAGCTGCATGGTGTCAAATTACTTTTCTTCTCTCTGGGGTTTCAGAGCAGAAAAAATATTTTTTTCTGTCCTTTCTAACATTTATCCATCTGTATCTAGCTATCCATCCATCCATATTTATCTCTATCACTAACTGTGATTCATCCAAAGTTTTAGTCAATTCGTCCAAATAACAAACAAAAAGCCACATGGATGAAATAAAGGATGGAGGAAACGCAAAACCGACGAAATCATTCATCAATTCGTCATTCATGCCGTGTTAAGGGGTGAATAGGCAGCACTTGCTAGACAGCCACCACTCCAAAAACTAAAAGGAAATAAACAAAAAACAAAACCATAAAGGCATCCGAATGGTCTCATATCACCTTATGCCCCCACCAGACACCTACAGATGTTCAGTTATTCAGCAAGCAGTATCTCAGCACTGGATGGTAAGGGAGAAGATCTGCGTAAACACATTTCCCTTACTGTCTCCTTGTTACCGATCTAATTCAGACCCAATTGCGTGATTCGCGACTGGTTTTGGAATATTGGTTTATGGACTCCAGTGGCCGATACCCGCACAGTGTCACAGTGGCGGGTATCGGCCACTGGAGTCCATAGGACTCCATGTTGCCCTGTGTGTCTCTGCAGGAGTTCTACACAAGCTTAAACGTACAGAGGCCAAAGGAGGAGAAGTAAAAAAACACTAGGAATGATTTGTTCCCATTCTTCGACTGCCCATGGCCAGATGAAGCGGTGGCATAGCTCGGTCTCCACTACAGAGGTGCAAATTAACGTCTATATTAAGTTGATATAAGTTATAGGAGATGTGAATTTACACTATGCAGCCGCACATCTAAGCCTCAAGCCTTGCTTGCTCGGTTGTGATAGCTGTGGAAGATTTTCAGATAACGCCAGGAGCTGTTTTGACAAATAGCCCCAGATGTTAGCTTAACTTCTGTGACAGAATTGGGCCCAGTTTGTTGGGGGAAGTCATTCTAACCGAAACAAGCTTTTTTCTTTTAAAACTATTTGCAGTTGAGGCTTGACATAACCAGTCCCCAGCCACCACTAAATTAACGCTCACGTGTGCTGCAAACCTGATATTTTGTATTGTGCACAAGTAGGGTAGCCATCAGGGTGTGACAACCCATGATCTGGTCAGGGGTCCCATGGCTGGACAGGGCCCACTGACGCTGGTGTCTTCATCTGAGCAGAATTTCCGGTATTGGGTTCTGTATTATCTGAAAATTGAAGCCTCCAGCAGAAGCAGCATGCAGTGTTGAGTGGAGACAGCGCCACCTACTGCTGCTTCTCTGTGACAGCACCTGCAGGAGGGCAGGCAGAAGAGGAGACTGAACCGTTCTTTTTGATAAGTATATGGAGCCCTCAATGGAAGATGGGGGGTTGTTTAGGGTCCTTTCCGGGGGGGGTCGTTTTGGGGCCTTCACTATAAGTGGAGGATTGTTTAGGGGATCTAAGAGAAAGTGTTTTTTCTTTTGATAATCGCTGGAATGGAGTCATTATAGGCTAATAACTGGGGGGGGGTCGTTTTGGGGCCCGCACTGAAATGGGGAGGGGGATTAGTATTATTTTGTGGTTATCACTGAGAGGGGGGTTGTTTGGAGGCCCTTACTGTGAGGGGGAGTCGTTATGGGGACCTCACTGGAAGGTGGCGGATGTTTTGGGGCTGTCACTGGAAGGGAGGGTTGGTGTTTTGTGGTCATCAGTAGGGGGAGTTGGGCCCATCACTGGGAGGAGGGAGTTGTTTTGAGGCCATTAGTGTGAGGGTGAGTGTTCATTTGGGGGGCCTCAGTTGGAGGGAGTCATTTGGGGCCCTCACTGTCAGCAGGAGGGGGTAATGGAGTCTCTCACTCTGGGGTAATATTAGCATACATAAACACACATCATACACAAACACCACATTTTAATATGTTGGAAATCTGAGGTAGTCACACATTAATTTAGATGTCGGAGTTTAATTGCTGTGGATTACACTCATACACACTGCGCATTACTGTAATTTTTATTGCTGTGGAGCTCTGTGATATGTTCATTCGCACCGCACATTACTGTGAGTTTTATTGCTGTGGAGCGGTTTGATACGCTCATACACACCGCACATTACTGTGAGTTTTATTGCTGTGGAGCTGTGTGATACACACTGCACATTACTGTGAGTTTTATTGCTGTGGAGCTGTGTGATACACATCACACATTACTGTGAGTTCTATTGCTGTGGAGCTCTTGAAGGGGTAGGGAGTGTGCTGGAGTAGGTTGCCAAGGTGATGTGATGCCAGGGGCAGAAGTGTGAATTTGTCGAGAGGGGGGCCCCGACAAGTGTTTTAGTAAGGGGCCCCAACATTTCCGATCTCAGCCTTCTGCACAAGCCTATAAAATAATAACTTTGTATATTTAACTTTATGTACAACTAATTGCAAATGAGAATGTTACAAGTTTAATCCCTTAAAGATCAGGGGATAGTAAACTCCCTTTATATCATATCATAATGGGGTGTTTTTGTGTCTAAATTTTACAGCAATCAGATTAGCAAAGACCTAAAGCGAGCTGACATTTTCTACACCAGGTTATAAAGTATGTGAAGCAGTAAGGAGATGACAGCACTCAGTACAATGCAGAGTAGTATCCAGGGGTCCAGGGAAGCCATCCTTATATAGACTAAAAAGCAGACAGGGACCCAGCAATACAGAAGCAGGGATGTATTTTATACCCGCAATGTTTCGGCTGAACACGCAGCTTGTTAAAGGTTAGAATATAGCCGAAATGTTGCTGTTATAAATAAAGCACATCCTTGCTTCTGTAGTGCCGAGTCCCTGCCTGCTTTTTATAAAATATAAATGTGGCAGCAGAAGCTCTAGAACAGTGACTTTCAGCATTTATCATCTTGCAGCACACTGGTAAGGCACTCCATATGTTCTTATTGTTGATAATTATAAAATAATTACAGTGTATTACGCTTGTGAGTTAAGTCTACCCTTTGTGCCATTGTTCTATTTAACCACCCATTTTGCCAATGCTCTATGGCCCCCCACTTCACCGTTACCAATGCACAGTAATCTCCAGCGACATACCTGAGCACCGTCACTGCACAGCGTTAAGCCGAGCACTGCATAGAGGTAATGCTATGGCCTGTAAAGTGCTCTGCTGTCTGCAGCACCATCTAGGGGATCTGTGTGTGAATGCAGGAATGTCAACCTGTGTGAGCAAATTTTTGTCAGCATAAGCAGTCACATTAATTCATACTTTTAAGTCTAGCTACAAAGCAATACAAAACTATAGTGTTTGATTTGGAGTTAAGTGTATATACAAAATATTCCATGACTGAATAATCCTGCATCTTGCAAGTTAAGCATTAATACAGAACAGGCTGTTACAGCATCAGTTTCAGTGATGGGTAGCTGTAGCTTTGTGCAAAACATATTTTACGTAGAATGTGAAAAAAAAGAGGTAAAAGAATAGAGAAAAGTCAGGCCAAGAATAGAGAGAGTAAGGCCAAGGATAGAGTCAGGCCAAGAATAGAGAGAGTCAGGCCAAGAATAGAGAGAGAGTCAGGACAAGAATAGAGAGAGTCAGGCCAAGGATAGAGAGAGTCAGGCCAAGGATAGAGTCAGGCCAAGAATAGAGAGAGTCAGGCCAAGGATAGAGAGAGAGTCAGGCCAAGAATAGAGAGAGTCAGGCCAAGGATAGAGAGAGTCAGGCCAAGGATAGAGTCAGGCCAAGAATAGAGAGAGTCAGGCCAAGGATAGAGAGAGAGAGTCAGGCAAGAATAGAGAAAAGTCAGGCCAAGAATAGAGTCAGGCCAAGAATAGAGAGTCAGGCCAAGGATAGAGAGAGAGTCAGGCCAAGAATAGAGAGAGTCAGGCCAAGGATAGAGAGAGAGTCAGGCCAAGAATAGAGAGAGTCAGGCCAAGGATAGAGAGAGTCAGGCCAAGGATAGAGAGAGTCAGGCCAAGAATAGAGAGAGTCAGGCCAAGGATAGAGAGAGTCAGGCCAAGGATAGAGTCAGGCCAAGAATAGAGAGAGTCAGGCCAAGAATAGCGAGAGAGTCAGGACAAGGATAGAGAGAGAGAGTCAGGCCAAGAATAGAGAGTCAGGCCAAGGATAGAGAGAGAGTCAGGCCAAGAATAGAGAGAGTCAGGCCAAGGATAGAGAGAGAGTCAGGCAAGGATAGAGAGAGAGAGTCAGGCCAAGGATAGAGTCAGGCCAAGAATAGCGAGAGAGTCAGGCCAAGAATAGAGTCAGGCCAAGGATAGAGAGAGTCAGGCCAAGGATAGAGAGAGTCAGGCCAAGAATAGAGAGAGTCAGGCCAAGGATAGAGAGAGAGTCAGGCCAAGAATAGAGAGAGTCAGGCCAAGAATAGAGAGAGTCAGGCCAAGGATAGAGAGAGAGTCAGGCCAAGAATAGAGAGAGTCAGGCCAAGGATAGAGAGAGTCAGGCCAAGGATAGAGAGAGTCAGGCCAAGAATAGAGAGAGTCAGGCCAAGAATAGAGAGAGTCAGGCCAAGGATAGAGAGAGAGTCAGGCCAAGAATAGAGAGAGTCAGGCCAAGAATAGAGAGAGTCAGGCCAAGGATAGAGAGAGTCAGGCCAAGGATAGAGAGAGAGTCAGGCCAAGAATAGAGAGAGTCAGGCCAAGGATAGAGAGAGAGTCAGGCCAAGAATAGAGAGAGTCAGGCCAAGGATAGAGAGAGAGTCAGGCCAAGAATAGAGAGAGTCAGGCCAAGGATAGAGAGAGTCAGGCCAAGAATAGAGAGAGAGTCAGGCCAAGGATAGAGAGGAGTCAGGCCAAGAATAGAGAGAGTCAGGCCAGGATAGAGAGAGTCAGGCAAGAATAGAGAGAGAGTCAGGCCAAGGATAGAGAGAGTCAGGCCAAGGATAGAGAGTCAGGCCAAGAATAGAGAGTCAGGCCAAGGATAGAGAGAGAGTCAGGCCAAGAATAGAGAGAGTAAGGCCAAGGATAGAGAGAGTCAGGCCAAGAATAGAGAGTCAGGCCAAGGATAGAGAGAGAGTCAGGCCAAGAATAGAGAGAGTCAGGCCAAGGATAGAGAGAGTCGGGCCAAGAATAGAGAGAGAGTCAGGCCAAGAATAGAGAGAGTCAGGCCAAGAATAGAGAAAAGTCAGGCCAAGAATAGAGAGACAGGCCAAGAATAGAGAGAGTCAGGCCAAGAATAGAGAGAGTCAGGCCAAGGATAGAGAGAGTCAGGCCAAGGATAGAAAGAGAGTCAGGCCAAGAATAGAGAGAGAGTCAGGCCAAGAATAGAGAGAGTCAGGCCAAGAATAGAGAAAAGTCAGGCCAAGAATAGAGAGTCAGGGCAAGAATAGAGAAAAGTCAGGCCAAGAATAGAGAGAGTCAGACCAAGAATAGAGAGAGTCAGGCCAAGGATAGAGAGAGTCAGGCCAAGGATAGGGAGAGAGTCAGGCCAAGAATAGAGAGTCAGGCCAAGAATAGAGAGACAGGCCAATGATAGAGAGAGTCAGGCCAAGAATAGAGAGAGAGTCAGGCCAAGAATAGAGAGAGTCAGGCCAAGGATAGAGAGAGTCAGGCAAAGGATAGAGAGAGTCAGGCCAGAAAGGAGGCTGATAACTGGTATCGGTTCTGAAAAAAATTATATTGATCTATCCCTATTAGATATATAGGCGGACAGATGTACGGCCGTGTGTGTGTTTGTATATATATATATAAGAGATAGAGAGATATATATAAGCACAGAGACCATTGCCACCCTCAGGACAGCCGCTCTGAGCTCAAGCATCACATTTCTAGTCTGCTGGAGGCACAGAGAGTGA
The DNA here is from genome assembly GCA_009667805.1 of Leptobrachium leishanense. Lineage (NCBI taxonomy): Eukaryota > Metazoa > Chordata > Amphibia > Anura > Megophryidae > Leptobrachium > Leptobrachium leishanense. Next base: position 165,788,969 of record CM019066.1, read on the forward strand.
TTTACGTGTTCTGGGACACAGAATTTAAAAAAAATACGCTTTTCTCCAAATCCTATCATTCCTGTTTTTGCATTTGGAGAGGGTTTTGTGAATTTTCCAAAAATTCACTGGCGAACATCCCAAGAGCCTGGAGGCTCCGTCCTGAAATATCCGAACAGGTTAATAGGTGCCTGTAGAAGAAAATACCTATAAAGGTGGAAGATACTAGAGCCGGTTCGAGGCTCTACGCTTGTAAGTTTAAAATCAAAGAAACTATTACATATTAAGATCGAGTAGGAGGTATTGCACCAATTGTTTCTATACATTTCTCTCCGCATGTTTCATGGAGATAAAGAGAAGACTAGTTTAAAGGCACAGAGATACCGATAAGAACAGGAGGCGGTCTGTACCCATTTCCGAACATTTGCGACTGTTGTGGTCTAGTATTGGTTTCATTTGGGGAAACCACCAGAAGGGTACACAGCGACAAACCATTTACTGGTGTTAGGGGATTGCACTGGTGTAGCGCTCCACTGAATCTGTTTTGTATTAACTATGGAATAGAGCCCACCGTGTCTTATGGAGCTTTCGCCGAACAAGACAGAATTACAATAGTAGTTAATACTAGCATTCGATAATAGATTAATTAAATGATAGCTTTGAAGGACCATAGAGTTCTTTTCAGAAATACAGCACAAAACCCCCCAAAAGACTACCAGGGTAATTCAAAGAGATTCGAAAAAGTCACCGCACGTTCGGTGACCTTTCGTTCTCTTCAATTCGGTTCATTTTGCCGATCCCATTTTGGTGACCCTGTGGTGTATTCAGCAAACACCACAGGGTACCCGAATTGCAGGGAAAAGCTACCGCAAACCCGACGAAAACGAACCGCAAAACCCGGCGAATGCACGCTGAAAACCCTCAAAAACATCTGGATAGAATGCCCCCCGAAACCTGTGTCTGGATCCGCCCCTGATCAGAACCAGGGTGTAATTAAGTCACACCAGGCTTTTATGAAAACTTGCTTTGCAAAAGATAATACTGAGGTCAAAACGTCTTTCAGTATAAAATTAGAAAAACAGGAAACCCACTGGCATTTGTGAGAAAAAGATCATAGTATCAGACTTTAGCAGCCTGCATACTGTACTGATAATCACACAGGATACTGTTATTGACATTATTTCCAAATACAGAAATAGATGCAGTATCAGTTTAAACTATGGATGGAAATTATATTATATATATAAAGATGTCTGCCAAACATCACGGTGGGGTGGGTAAATATATTTAATAAGAGTAACATTCTTCCAGTTTGTTCAGCTCGGTACAAGAGTTGACGTGGAAGCTGTACGTATTGCAGAAATTTGTAAAACATTTATTGTAGGGAAAGTTAATCGTTTTACAGAAAACTGAGATTAAATTCACCATTATTTTTCCGACTCTGAGTTTCTTCAGGTCCCATATATTGCCAAGTATATTAGCTACAGACACACGGTTAATTAGGAACTGTGTCAATTTAATTCTCATTTACTAATTCTGTTTATGAACACAATTTAGCTTACAAATGCACATTAGTACAGCATGTATATGCATTTCTAACTCCTCCAAACCTTTGTAATAAGCTACTTGTGCTCCCTGATCGCAAGTTATACAAACAAAACACACGCAAATTGGTTTTGTCCTTCAATGTAAAAATAATAAGGTGTCTTACCTGAAAGTGCAGTATGATGGTCCATATTAAACCCAAAGTCAATTTGGGATTCCCATCTGTTATGTCATCATTTCTTATATTTACTAGTTTCACCTGTCATGAAAAGGAGCATTTTTATGTGTTAAGGAATATATAAAAGTGTGAAAATTAGCAAATAAAAGGTCACACAAATAAGTTATTAGGATTTAAGCTATAAAGCAGGGGAGACATTTGTTTTGGCTTGTTCTTTGCACATAGTAGGGTTTATGCTAATAGTACATGCTGTGACTAAGGGCTTTATTTGGGAACAGGGACCCACTAACCAAAAATATCAGTGCTAGATAACATCCTTTTGCTGCTCACTGTAACGGACTCTGTTACAACTCAGCAGTTGTATTGGCATCTAGAACTGTAATATCAGTGAACCACGTGGAGGTACTAGCAGTGGTGACGAGCGCGACATGCACATGTGCAGGAGTCAACTCCTGGAGCCCATGTCAAAATCAAAATGAGGGTGCATGAGGGACATGGAACTATTTGTTCCCATTGTTCCACTGCTCGCAGCCAGAGGAAATGGACGATCAAGCCGCCCTCTGTAGCACTGGATTAGTGGTAAGTAAGGGTTTCTTTTGTGGGTTTATTTTTGTGTGTTAAGTGATTTTGGAAAAGCAAAATCACTTAATCCAGGAATGCTAGACGAGTACAGTGAGCTAGGTTGTTAATATCTTACTGTTCTCGCTTTAAGTCATTATTAGAAGCTCCAATACAAAATATAAGACTTGTTTGTGTACTGTAGGGCAATGTCGGAATAGCAGCTTGAGACATCAAGCTAACAAGTGAAGCAGTTATGTATAATAGCTCGAGCCGTTAGCTTGATTTGCAAGGTCTTAAGAGGGCCCTGAGAGTAGCGAATGCCTCAGCATGGGACTGATTTTTTTGGACTTTAGACTCCTAACTCAGTGACTGAGAATTAAGAAGCATGAATTGACATAGGAACATTTTTATTTCATTTACTGCTCAACACACCAGCAAAATATGCAGAAATGTAAACAAAAACAAAGTAGAAACCCAAAAAGGGGAAGGAGACATGGTGCCTTGTGGGTGGGATGGACAGGGCTGCTTTACAGGTGGAGTTGTAGTGATAGAGTATCTAGTCATCATTTTATTGTAAGATAACCTTCAAAAACATTGCAACAGGTTTTCCAGATACACACATGTGAATGCAACATAGAAGCGCCACGAACAACGCTACGGTGGGAAACCTGATAAACCAACCGTCTCCACGAGATTCCAATCAGATGGGGATGCCACCTGCCCCCTGGATAAGTAGAAATGGAAGAAATGATGGATCTCCAGTGGATAAGAAGTGCCAAACGGTTTATTCATGGAGCAGCAGCCTTCAAAAAAATCAGTGACGTTTCGACCCTGAGGTCTTAATCATATGATTAAGACCTCAGGGTCGAAACGTCACTGATTTTTTTGAAGGCTGCTGCTCCATGAATAAACCGTTTGGCACTTCTTATCCACTGGAGATCCATCATTTCTTCCATTTCTACACACATGTGAATGTCATACTTTGTAGTTTTGTCATGGCAGTGGGGCTGCAAATAAATAGCAATCGCAAGTCAATGACTATTCATAGCACAGCTGGGAAATGCTAAAACATATTTTGGGACTACAAAAATTCAAAATAAACAGGAAAAAAGGGATCTCTGATGCTTCGATGTGTAACTGACTTTAATCAAATTTATATCGCCATCAGATGCTTTGTTTCAAATCTACACAAGTAAAACATACAGGGTTATTCAGAGAAAGGTGAAAATCAGGAGAATTGGCAGGAGAAGAAATCAATCTAGACCAAATTGCCGATTTGGAAATTGAGATAAGTGGGAGAATTTTTCTAGTTTGGCTATTTTGACCTACAATTTTCACTTTTCCAGTCATTCTCCTGTGTTTCACCTTTATTGAATAGACCTGATAGTCAAATAGTGCCCTGTGTCCTCAACCCAGGTACCAATGCTTATCACTCATTGATATTTTAATGATCCAAAACATTTTGTCATGTGATGGTTGGTGTATTCCAGTGTCGAGGTCTCTCTCCATGGCGTTTCTTTCTGACAGGTCTCCTGCTTCCTGAATCGGACACTGTCAATGAGCTGAAACTCGTTTTTTCATCGTGTATTATGTACGTCTCCTGTTTGTGCTCCCCTATTGTAAAGCACTAGGGAATATGCTGCTGTTGTATAAATGCCTGTAATTGTAACTAAAGTGAACTCAAATACGTTGATAGGTATTGGCTTTTCAGCAATGCATTAGAAAAGCTGTCCAGTACAAGCTGACTGACATCTTTCCCAGCATGGAAAATCTTCACTAGTGATCCTTTAGGCTAGGGTCAGACGAAAGCATTTTTCCCCGCGAACGTGAAAAAGTGCGTCCGAACGCATTGACGTATTTTTTCACGGAATGCGCAAAAACAGTCAGACGACGCGCATTTTCGGTCGTGATTTTGTACGGATCGTCAATAAAACTCTTTTTGCGTCTGGACGTTATGTAGGCTGGACATTAGCAGCGTCTGACATCTCCTAATCACGCACACACGCCGCTATGCCGCCGCAGCGCACTCAGTACGTCAGTACTAGCGGTTCAGCGTTCTCAGAAAAATGTGTTCAAATTCCACTTGCGTTGCACGGCCGGACTTTTGTGCGGCCGTACATCGTATATTGGCCGTCATTGCCCGTCATCTGCTTCTAGTGCGGCCGTAATTATGTGCGCCAGAACGCACGTTAAAAGTGCGCTGGTCTGACCCCAGCCTTAAGGCTAGGGTCAAACGAACGCATTATTCGCAGCGACCGTAAAAACGTGCGTCCGAACGCATTGCCGTATTTTATCACGGAAAATGTGAAAACGGCCATACGATGCGCATTTTCGTGCGTGATTTTTTTACGGATTGTCAATAAAACACTTTTTGCATCTAGACGTTATGTAGGCTGGACAATAGCAGCGTCTGACGTCTCCTAATCACGCACACATGCCGCTAGCGGACGCAGCGCACTCTGTACGTCAGTACTAGCGGTTCTGCGTTCTCAAAAAAATGCGTTCATTTTCCACTTGCGTTGCACGGCCGAACTTTCGTGCGGCCGGACTTCGTATATTGCCCGTCGTTTGCTGCTACTGCGGCCGTGATTAAGTGCGCCTAAACGCACGTTAAAAATGCGCTAGTCTGACCCCAGCCTAAGGCAGAGCTGCTCAACCTTGGTACTCTGGATGTTTTGCAACTACACTTCCCACACGGCTAATGTAGGCCTAATGAGTACCTAAGTATCATGGGAGATGAGGTTCCAAAACATCTGGTGGGCCAATGTTGATCACCCCTAATTTAAAAGATATTTAACTCAGCACCAACATATGTTCATGCTAAAATATGAATTAAAATGCTATCCAGGCTGATGTTTGATTGTTCAAAGTGATGTTCATTGATATTAAATAGTCCTTTATAGAGCTTTAGGTTACAGTTTTGACAGGAATGCCTAGTTTTCTCTTGGGAGGTATTATAAGAATGTTCTCAACTTATAGAGTAATGGATTATGGCTAATGGTTGTAAAACAATTACAGGAACGACAAGAAACCCCTTATGAAGCTAAAGGGACACTGTGACAACATAATATGGACCTAGGATACACCTATATGGGAGAGATTACTTGTGTGAAAACTTAGGTTAGGACATACTGATTTGGAGTATATGTTTGCTGCCATATGTATACATACAGTCAAGCGACATAAATGACCCAACATTTACAGCTAACATTTACCTGTCGCTTTTTCAAATAGTCCAGTGCAATTTGTACATTCTGTAGTCGGTGAAAGCGCATTCGACCCTTTTCTCGAGGCTATGAAAGAAAGAAAGTGACAGGATGAGATAATCTGTTTTACTTGGCATAGTGTCCCTCCTTCTGCCTCCACCTGTAGTGGCACTACAATTCATATAACATCTTGCCTGCCTCGGGACAGAGAGAGTTAACAACTCCAACAATGTCGAGCTTCAGGATGTAGTGCCTGCGATATACACACTTCTATCAGTCATATCCTTTAAAAGGACTGTCACACAGTAACGTTTAATCAGTATTGTAGTATGATTTGAAGTGCGACATAATATGGTAAATACAATTCACTGACACATTGTATTTGATACAATGTTGCTTTCATCTACATTGTGTTTGATTACAATATCAAAAAATGTGATTACATTTAAAAATAATGTTATCAAAATACAGAGTTAATTCCTGTAGCAAATTAATATTTATATTCTAATATTTCTCCTACTTTAAACATTTGTATTCTATGGGATAAAGCTGCTTGTCATTTTCTTCCTTCGTGTGTTTAGGTTTGTGTCTAAAATCTAAGCACTTTTAAATCAAATGTGTATCCTGAGCAGGTTTCTGAAAATTCAGAAAAATGTCTAAGCAGTTTTCACGCTGTGCTATTTTCCAATCCCACAATGTATCAGAAAATCCTGGATTTCTCCCAAGACATTTTTAGCATTTTCTTAACGAGCATCTATGTTTTAAGGTGACAAATAACAATGCTGGATCTGCCACAAATCTCTATCCACGTTTGCCCATGTCATAAATACTTAATTTATTTTGTGTTTTTTTCTTTATAGACTAGCAGGGTAATTCAAAGAGAATAGAAAAGTCACCACACGTTCGGTGACTTTTCGTTCTCTTCAATTCGGTTTGTTTTGCTGATCCCATTTCGGCGACCCTGCGGTGTATTCAGCAAACACCACAGGGTCCCCGAATTGCAGGGAAAGGCTGCCGCAAACCTGACGAAAACTCACAGCAAAACCCGGCGAATGCACGCCGAAAACCCACAAAAACATCTGGATTAACCTGCCGAAAACCACGGAAAAGCCCGAGCAGGAGCCGATCACACGCAGCGAAGCCGCCGGAAAAAGCCGACACCGCAGACGAGTGAAGTGAATAAATTAGCAAAACAGTTTCTATGAATGTTTGAAAAGTGAAACGCTATTTGCAAAGAAACTACTGAGCGAAAATGTCTGAAATTTACATATGAGGTCCAGGGAATGATAATAAAAAGGGCTGTTACAGAAAAAATAAGTAAACTTAAAAAAAAAAATCCAGAAAAATGCTTAAAATATCCCAAAAAAAATCGATAAATAAAGAGACTCTTTACTGCAGAATTTTATAATGAACGGTTTATTAGATATTGAATTAAAACGGGAATATTTTTAACATTGAAGCCTACGGGATTCTCCTGAATAATCTTGCCGAATTAAACCACCGAATGGCAGGGCATTAGGGGAACCTTTCACTGCTGGTTTGTGTTCTCTGAATAGCCGAAGCAGTGATTTTCTATGGGGATTTCACTGCCCTCGAACAGGGACCGAACAGGCACCGAATGTGCAGGCAATTCACCAGGATTTGGCGAATTGCCTGCTCTCTGGATAGCCAAATGGCCAAGAAAGGTAACCGAACGCTGATTTTCAGCATTCAGTTACCTTTCTCAAGCAATTTGGAGCTCTTTGAATTACCCTGTATATTAAGCTAAATTAGGCAAATATAGATAAAGGATGTTTTATGCGAGCAGCAATTTAATCTACAGTAACCTCTAAAGCCAACTGAAATAAAGCAAAAAAGCACATGTAAAATATATATTATATATACATGTACACATTGTATATATAATGTCTAACGTAATGGCAAAGCAGCTAATTAAATGAGCTCATGTAAGACTATCAGCATCAATCTGAGGACCAATATCAAATGAAAACTGATTTATTAACAATTATTACTGACGGATAAATGTAGTTAATGTTTGCAGTGTCCGTGGTGGATAACAGTATTTATAGAAATATTAAACACAGTTAAAGTGTCAACAGTGTTTACTATATCATAAAGTAGAAGAAAACATGTTCAGAGATGTATGTAAAGGTTATGGAGATCACCTGGGACACAGGTTAATTAATCATTTTGATTGGCTGCTCTGGCTTTCCAGCCAATCAAAATACAGGAAGGCAAACCATGCACACTGACCTGAAAGTACCATAAGATGTGTATAAATAGCAGCTGATTAGCTATGTAGCATACTGTATATTGTTACAAAAGAACAAGAGGAGAAAATAACGAGAGGTGAACTCCATAATGTTTACATAGACAGAAAAACCTCTTTAAATTTAACGTCAGTCGCTAGACACCGAGTAGGTGCCAACATGTGCAGCTCGGGTTGTAATTCCCATGCTGAACTTGTTAGCAGGTTCTATTCCAAGTTGGAATTTCCACCGCAGGTGTAAAGTAAATCAGAGCTGAGGTAAACTTCCCAGAGCCATTAGAGCGCCGTATTCCAACCTTGGTGATCTTAACTAGAGCTGTTGTAAACATGCCAGAGCCACTGAAGTGTATGGTGTTGGTAAGTTTACACCAGGGTTGGAATACAGACCTGCAGGCTGGGCTAATTGTATGGGAAGATGTTGGTCAAATCAGAATCATTAGGTGATGTTTCCGTATACAATTAGATGAACCGAAGCTGATGAGGTATAACTCAGAAATGAAAGCGGAGATAAAAATGTTGGCGGCTACTCAGCTCTTAGGAAATGGCCCCTGCTAAATAATAAAACTTATACTGCAACATGATTGTCTCTAATAGCAATGTCGCAATGGCATGAATCAAGGTGGCGTACACTCGTGGAGAGCGTCTTCTTTTGGTGGACATATGGGTTATATATCATGGAGTACACATTCTCAGCACCTTGTTTCATTCTCACCATAAAAGACAGCCATGTTTCCATTCAATATCTGCCACCGACAGACAAGACAATATTTAAGAATGCATTGGCAGACAAACATTATAAACATGTTGTGAATGAGACCTGTGAAAGGAAACGCTGACCACACAAAGACACAGAAAAGTAACACAAACTTTTACACACTCCTCATGTATACTCCTATACAGTCTCCAACCAGTAAGGCAACTTTACAAAAGATCGATTGTCACTGTAAGGACTATGGATTGAATTGTATTATTGTTTGTGTTTTTTTTATATTTCATCTTGAGGGAATCGGTGCATTGGCAGAGGTAGAGAAGAAAGGGTTGGGGAAAGCAGATTGCAACTAAACCAAAGCTGTGGTATTTGCTATTGGAGGAAAAGTGTTAAGTGACTGCAGAGGATCTAGATCGCTACTTAATGGAATAGCAAATAATATATATATTACAGACATAATAAATCAGTGGGATTACATTCTGCACGATTTTATATCTACCTATGAGAACTGGCATGGTGTTTTAGGAACAGTGCAGCAATCACAGAACTCAGCCTGGACACTACTACCTAAAGAAATTAAATCTGAATATTGGTAAAATACCGCCTGTGCTATTGATGGTGAGCATCAAGTGTCCACTCAATCATAACAGCTCCACTTGCAAAGATTAACAGCCTTATAGCTATTACAAGTTGGGTGTCAACATTTAATACTACTGAGGGCGGAGCTGACTGCCGGCGGGAGAAGTCGCACTTTGGAGGGCTCTCTGTCTGTTTCGACCGAATCTGTGGCTTTTTGTAACTTACCAACAGTGACTTTACCCTGGCAGTTGAGAGACACTTTTCTAGCCCTACCCATCTACACCCGACGGATTCTGCAGTTTTCCCGGCACCGGTTGGTGAGGTTTCGTGCCCACGGCCTACCTTTGCGGCCTTCGTGCAGCAGCCATTTTGGAGCTTGACACCCAGCGTCTACGCCTGCTCCTGGCTGCACGTGCTGTTTTGTTGCCTGGCTGGTGATGGGGAAGAAGTCCGGCCTGCCGGAGGGGTCCAGACAGCAGGACATAAGAGAATCCCTGGGCACAGACCGGCGCCGCCGCCAAGGTGATCCTCTGGAGTTCCCGACCCCAGCGATGAGTTCCCAGAGGAGGACGGCCTCTCCTGGTCAGAAGACGGATCGGCCTCACTGAGGTCCTCTAGGACAACGAGGCAGTCGGGAAAAAAGACGGCTGACCCTGATCCGGAGAAGAAGCTAGCTGTGCATGGGTTTTCGGCCGCCTGGCGGACCCGACCTGAGCAGGATGGTAGGGGCAGCCTTCTCCCCTCTACAAAAGGTGACACTCGATGCATGATGGAGGACATGTTGGGGGAAATGCGGGCAATTTGGCGCACTGATTTTGCGGCAATGCGGGCCAAGTTGTCGGCGGTTCAGACTCGCCTGGAGGCGGTTGAGTCGCGGGTGGAAGACACTGCGTTGACACAGGCCCTTCTCAGTCCTCGGGTGGACACTCTGCAAACTCAGGTGGACTTACTCACTGGTGCAGTGGAGGCTGCTGAAGCGCGCCACCGTCGGCGGAATGTTCGGATCCGTGGAGTCCCGGAAACAGTCTCTCCGGATACTCTGCTGGCCTACGTGAACAGACTTGCTCTACATGTGCAGGGCTCCCCTTCCGAGGCCTCCCCCATTTTTTGTTCTGTCACCCGTCTTCAAAAGGCCGCTACGGCCCTTGTGGATGCTCCTCGTGACGGTTTGGCCGTTGCTAGCGCAGAGGCTGGCAAGCGGCACCTCATGTCCTCCCCTCCTGCCCGGGCGCCCTTGATTTTTGAAAACCTCACTCTATGACTTTTTAATGGCTTGCCCTTTGTGACATTACTGGCCCGGAGACGCCTTCGAGAGGTGGCCTCTTTTATGCGCGTTGGTGGGATCCGTTACTGATGGGGGTGGCGGGTTCCATGACCATCTCTCATAAAAATTTGACTCACACGGTAACCTCTCCCGAAGAGGTGTGGCGCTTACTGCACTCATTGGGTCTAGCACTCGCTACCGATCTATGTCCTGGTGACCGTTCTGGAGCGTCTGACCCGGGCTGAAAGGGTTGTCCCCCTCTCTGTGCGGTCCTTGTCCCTGTATTTTTTTTTGTTGTTTTTTGCGCCCTGTAGCTGACATATGTTTTTCCCTCCTATTTTTGAGACTTTTTTGGGTGCCCTTTGAGGTTTTTTTTGAGATGCTACCTGTTGAAAGATCCCACCCCCCCCCCCCCTGTCTGGGACATTTGCGGAGATTACTTTGGTTGTTTTGCTCTTTTATCGCTATATTTCTGTTTGTTATGGTGTTTTTATCCTGGTTCCTCTTATCCTCTACTGTGTGCATATGGTGTTTCATCGTGGCCCTGCGAGGCCATGGTTTATCTTTTCATGACCCTATTTGTCTTTGTTACTTTCAAAAATAAAGAATTATAAAAAAAAAAAACATTTAATACTACTGAACATACACAGGCCCCTATTGTACTCTTAAGTGTCGTATACTTTGTATAGATTGTGGAAAGGTAGTGGGAGCCAATAAAATTCACTAAAAGGTAAAAGTGGCTAAAGTGTCCCATTAAGTGATATTGTGATTGTAAAATCACTTAATATCATGAAAAATAAGATTGAATTAAGTTATGTTTAGATTTTGCACCTCTTGTTGCTATTAGAAGGACATCAAGAACAAATAGTTCTTCGGTGTCCTTCTGCTGGTCCTACACAAAGTAACCATGAGGAAGCAGGATACCCCTGTGCTGAGTTCAGGTGCAGTTTCTTGTATATCTCCACTGCAAGCGGAATAGCAAGGTGCTAACAGGTGTCATTTTTATTTATTTTTTAGACAGTCAATATGTATTAGTGATAACAACATTAAGACATTCATATGGTCTTGAACAAGCTTTTCCCCTAGCATATTTAAAATTGAAAGCAGACACTTACATACTGCCAAGCATCGTATCTGACGAAGAAATGTGATTCCACTGTGGATTTGGGGATGTATCCACAGATACAAACCAACGCTTTTATAGTAGAAACAAAAGAGAACCACCTTTGTGTGTGTTATGAAGAAGGACCCTGATTTCAACATCTTCACCATTGTTTAAAATGAAGGGAGATCATTACATATTACAAAAAGTGAAACTGTCAAGCAGCTAAAGGTCAGCGGTTCCAGGGTAAAGCACACCCAGTTTAAGAATTTAAGTAATATGACTTAACTTGTAAAGATAAATGCTTAAAAATATGTAAGTGGTATGTGTAAATAAAATGTGCAAATGACAACCTAGCTAATGCCTCGGCGTAGATAAACTTTATAGGGAAGCCCTAATTTAACACTGGATAAATAACCTTTCGCATTGCTGTGTCATATTATGGTATGAGGAAATATAGATGCCTAGAGCTGGTAGATTAATTTCAAATAAAGAAACCAGACAAGATTGATAACTATAAAACGAGGCTCGTAGACCTAATTTAAAGGGTGATTCTAGTGCTAGAGCGGGGACCCAACGTAGGTCTGGCCACCACCACTGCTGCTCGTTCACAACGCTCTCATAGTTTTCCTTTAGTTGCTAGAACGACATTCCTGATTTCAGAGCATTATTGGCCTACGGAAGAACTGGTTTTAACTCCTGCAAGTGGACTAACAACACACTTAATCTCTGGGAAGCAAACAGCCAGTAGACTGTATGTTAGTAAGGTTAAAAAACAAGTTTCCTCAGGACATTGAAAAGGATTAGTCCTATTGAAAATGCTTCTAGAAAATGCTTTTATAGTGAATTGGCACATACTGACCACTATTTAGCTGGTTCCAGAGCGAGGGTTTCACTATGATCTAGGGATGTGCGTTTTGGAATTTCGGAATTTTCACGAAATTTCCCGATTCGTGTCTTCGGATTCGGCCGAATTTCCGAATCGGGTCGGACCCGAAAACCGATAGATCCGAAAAGTTTTCCGAGCCGAAACGAAAAATTTTCGGATTTTTCGAATGGACTTGAAATGTGTCAAATCGAAATTTATTTTTGCTCTATTCATGATTTCGGTTCCATTCGTGATTTCGGTTCCATTTCGGTAATTCTGGAAATCGTATATTTAACTATTATCGGTTATATCGCTGATTCTGTAAATTTTGGATTTGTAAATGCGTATCACTTGTTTCTTGTGGCATTCGGGTCAGTTTAGCGTTTTTTAAATCGTTTTGTTCATTTTTTTTGTTCCTTGGCTTTCATACCATTTTAATATGATTAAATAAAGTTGTGAAATGTATATTCAATTATTCATAAGAAAAAAAGGATCTTTATTTAATAAAAAAAAACACGATAGAATCGCCAGAATTATCGTAGACACTTTGAAACGAGGAGAACAGACGTTCCGAAAAAACTAAAATTTCCGAAATTTCCAAAAAGTCGATACAAAAAACGCGCAAAGTGACCCGAAAACACGAAAAATGGTCAATATTCCGAAAAAAAAATGTACACGAAAAATGAGCCGAACCGAATCGAAACAGAAATCGGTCGAAACGAGCCGAATCGAAAATTTTAAACATCCGAACAAATCGAACCAAATCGAACCAAAAAAAAAAAAAAAAAAAAAAAAAAAAAAAAATCGGTGCACAAGCCTACTATGATCCTCCATGATGGCGATCGAACAGTAAGAAGAATCCCATAGCTCTGCATGACTCACCCTCTGCGGTGGCAAAATACTGACTAATTAGTCAATCGCCGCCAGGAGTGAGTGGGAAGACAGTCTTTAGTATCACTCGCTCCCTTGGCATGGCACTAGGGTTGCCAGATCAGATGTTTTCCTGGACACTTATTTCTATTTCAGTGCTGCCCTGCAACATGTATATTTATTATGCTGCAGGAACGACAACAAGGCAAGTCACCTGTGATTCCTTTTTTTATTTCTGCAGAATTATGGATTCTACATACTGCAGGGTTGCGTTTATCATAACTATGAATAAATTATATGTGTAAAAAAAAAAAAGGATCTAGAAAACTTAGATGCAACAGCAAATGAGTGATAGTGATTTGGTGATAGGAAATTAATCCAAAATTTCTTATATATATTGTGTTGGTTAAAAACGCTAGTTCATATACAGTTGGTAACTTGTCATTAAGCTTTTGTTGGGATAACATGCCTTAAAATGTAGTGAAATGTGCAAATATAAAGCAATTCTTTTTTATTAAAGGTGCGCCAGATAGAATACATATGCAATTAGATTCCATGTCCTGGGGATTCATTATAGATCTCCTTTCTTTGTGCCTAGCAGTGGTTCTTCTGTTGGTTTGTCCCATAGCTCATGCTGATATACGCCATAGTCTAAAGCATGGCTGTCAAACTCCGAACCCCAGGTGTTGATGGCCTTCGATTCCCAGAATTCCTTGAATGTAATAGATAGACAGGGAATCATGGGAGTCGTGGTTCAAACACATTTCAGGGGTTGCAGTTTGACAGGACTTTTTAACGGAGACGCACCGATTGACAGCACCTATAGCTATAATCCGCATCTTTAACAAACCTTACTCTGCAATATGGATACTTTTTATATACTCTCAATTCTTATTCATCGTTTGCATAATTTTGAAGATCTTGACACCGCTTCATTTTCTCTTAAACCAAACATGTATGCTGTTAGGACTTCAACATGAATTAATAGAAAATGCAGACATTTTGCATTGACCACTGCAACGCTAAACAGTTATTAGTATTGTTATGGGGGACACCTACCCCCTTATCCTCATCCTCATCCTCCAAATCCTCATGCTGATCAAACTCGCATGCTTCAGATGAACTCACCAACCGTAAGGTCTTCAAAAAATCTCGTTCCCTTGGCTAATGAGCACAACAGACAGAAAAAGAAGGCACAGCGGAGACACAAGACAGACCACAAATGAAAAGAAGAGCATGAAAAGAACATAATGGAGAGGAGGAGTAACAAGCACAGCAAGAAAAGTTGCCACACAAAAAGGGAAGTGACAGTCGGGGATCCGTTCAGAACATCTTTAGCCTTTTGGTGCCAGAGGGGTCTGAATTAAATTATTGCAAGAGGCCTACTAGGACCTTGTGTTGGAAAAAGATCATTAGGTATAGCTAGTCTATGGAATCCCAGGGATGTACAACTGTATTTATGCTACTGGACTTTATAGTAAAGTCTTTACCTGATGTACACAGACATGATGGCATTTTCAGTCCTTGGATACTGCATGCTATTATATTTGCAATATGTTGGGGAATATTCTTTATTGTTTTATTTGTGCTTGTCGGTGTCATTTTTGCAGATTTATATACACCAATCCTAGGATTGAACCAGCAATGTTTCATCCTTAGTTATGTCCAAAGTGGCAGCAAACATCAAGCTGTACCTGAAACATTGCAAACTCCAGAGAGATTGAGTGATGGAGTCTTAAAAACATCTGAAGGCATTCTAAAGATGATGCAACGTAAAATGCAACTAGATGTCTTATCTCGTGTGAAATGTATGGAGAATGACTTTTAAGTTTAAAACCTTAGACTTAAAGATGCTCTTTGTGCACACCTTAACGTTATATTAATGTCTGTAGAAAAAGTATAGTAAAGCGCACCAAAGAACAAACCAAGGAATGCAGGACTACGTTCAGAAAGCATGTCCATCCTGCTGAATCTTGGCTCCTCTGGAGTTATGGTGGAACTGGTCAAAAACACTAGGCTACATAGAGCATATTTTCAGTTATTGCCTTTGTTATAGCAGGGTAGTCTTACCATAAAATAATAGCAACTACGTCATGGAATATATATATTGTATACCTCACCTGGGCAACATGATTAGGGCGGGAACTAACGATTATTTTCATAACCGATTAGTTGTTTCAGTCCTAAACATGAACAAGCAACATTTCATCCTAACGTCTGTTTGTCTTCCGACCTGCCATAAAAGGACACTTTAGCCACCATGACCATAATGTACTCTAAATGGTCATGGTAAGCTGAGTGTGTCGAGGAATGAGCAGGCTGTCAGAGAGGAGGAGAGCCAAGGGAGACCCCATCACTGCATTAAAAGTGAGTTCCTTAAAATATATTCTAAGTTAAAAACATGTGATCCAGGGTGAGGGTATGGATTGGTTAATATACTGCTCCTCCTTTATGCCCCCTCCCATTGTTACCTTTCAAGTATCCCTTTACGTTTACAGTGAAAAAAAGATTTTCAAAAGAATTCATTTTTCATTTGTTGAGTGGTGGAGACATTTATTTTTTCTCTATATATACATAAATGAGGTCAGTTTTTCATTAAGTGATGATATGGGGGAGCCGAATGTCTACACCCTCCAGGGGCGGATCCAGAGACTAGTCTCGGGAGGGGCACTTACAGAAAATAAGGTGTTTTAGCAGAGAGCCCGACTCACGAGAATTTACAGAGGGCCCGGCTCACAGGAGCTTACAATCTAGAGGAGCAGAAGGCCCGGCTCACAGGAGCTTACAATCTAGAAGAGCAGAGGGCACCCAGGAGCTTACAATCTAGAGGAGCAGAGGGCACCCCGGATTTTACAATCTAGAGGAGCAGAGAGCCCCCAGCTCACACATGGATTTGCCCCCAGCTCATGGATTTGCCCCCAGGTCATGGATTTGCCCAGCACATGGATTTGCCCAGCTCATGGATTTTCCCCCAGCTCATGGATTTGCCCAGCTCATGGATTTGCCCCCAGCTCATGGATTTGCCCCCAGCTCATGGATTTGCCCCCAGCTCATGGATTTGCCCCCAGGTCATGGATTTGCCCCCAGGTCATGGATTTGCCCCCAGCTCATGTATTTGCCCCCAGCTCATGGATTTGCCCCCAGCTCATGGATTTGCCCCCAGTTTACACATGGATTTGCCCAGCTCTCACCTGGATATTGCTCCAGGCCTCCAGCTCCAGCAGGGGTTGACTCTGAGCCGGGGACCCGATGCCGGGCAGCGCGGGAGTGCCTGCCCGGTCCTGAAGAGTCCGTCCTGTTGAGTGATGCGGCTGCGTGGCGTGCGTGCGCAGGTCACGCGGTCCGGCCAGTCAGGTGGTACAGAGACTCAGTACCACCTGATTAGCCGGACCACGTAACCGCCGGCGCCTGCACGCGCAGCCGCTTTACTCTTCAGGGCCGGGCAGGCACTCCACACATCGGGTCCCCGGCTCAAATCTCGGGGGGGGGGGCAATTGCCCCGTTGCCCCCCCCCCTGGATCCGCCCCTGACACCCTCCCTATCATTCCACAGAGTACTGGGATACAGTCAGGTCCAGAAATAATGGGAAAGCGACACAATTCTAACATCTTTGGCTCTATACACCACCACAATGGAGTTGGAATGTAACAAACACAATGTTCTTTAACTGCAGACTGTCAGCTTTAATTCGAGGGTATGTACATCCAACTCAGGTGAACGGCAAAAGACTTACAGCAGTTTGCAGATGTGCCTCCCACTTGTTAAGGGACCAAAAGTAATGGGACAATTGGCTTCACAGCTGTTCCATGGCCAGGTGTGTGTTATTCCCTCATTACCTCAATTACAATGTGCAGATAAAAGGCCCAGAGTTCATTTCAAGTGTGCTATTTACATTTGGAATCTGTTGCTGTCAACTCTCAAGATGAGATCCAAAGAGCTGTCACTATCAGTGAAGCAAGCCATCATTAGGCTGAAGAAACAAAACAAACCCATCAGAGAGATAGCAAGAACATTAGGCGTGGCCAAAACAACTGTTTGGAACATTCTCAAAAAGAAGGAATGCACCGGTGAGCTCGGCAACACCAAAAGACCCGGGAGACCACGGAAAACAACTGTGGTGGATGAATGAAGAATTCTTTCCCTGGTGAAGAAAACACCCTTCACAACAGTTGGCCAGATCAAGAACACTCTCCAGGAGGTAGGTGTATGTGTGTCAAAGTCAACAATCAAGAGAAGACTTCACCAGAGTAAATACAGAGGGTTCACCACAAAATGTAAACCATTGGTGAGCCTCAAAAACAGGAAGACCAGATTAGAGTTTGCCAAACAACACTTAACAAAGCCTTCACAGTTCTGGAACAAGATCCTATGGACAGATGAGACCAAGATCAACTTGTACCAGAATGATGGGAAGAGAAGAGTACGGAGAAGGAAAGGAACTGCTCATGATCCTAAGCATACCACCTCATCAGTGAAGCATGGTGGTGGTAGTGTCATGGCATGGGCATGTATGGCTGCCAATGGAACTGGTTCTCTTGTATTTATTGTTGATGTGACTGCTGACAAAAGCAGCAGGATGAATTCTGAAGTGTTTCGGACAATATTATCTGCTCACATTCAGCCAAATGCTGCAGAACTCATTGGACGGCGCTTCACAGTGCAGATGGACAATGACCCAAAGCATACTGCAAAAGCAACCAAAGAGTTTTTGAAGGGACAGAAGTGGAATGTTATGCAATGGCTAAGTCAATCACCTGACCTGAATCCCATTGAGCATGCATTTCACTTGCTGAAGACAAAACTGAAGGGAAAATGCACCAAGAACAAGCAGGAACTGAAGACAGTTGCAGTAGAGGCCTGGCAGAGCATCACCAGGGATGAAACCCAGCGTCTGGTGATGTCTATGCGTTCCAGACTTCAGGCTGTGATTGACTGCAAAGGATTTGCAACTAAGTATTAACCCCTTAACGCCGCAGGACGTACATTTACGTCCTGCATTAGGCGGGCTTTGACGCCGCAGGACGTAAATGTACGTCCTCGGCGTTTAGAGCCCCCCCGGGAGATACTCACCTTCTCCGGTCGCTCCCACGCTGTTCTGACTCCCCCGGAGTCAGATCAGTGTGATCCCTCCTCCGGCGTTGTGACGTCATCGCGCCGGTGGCGCGATGACGTCAGTTTCAGGCGTCCCCGTCCCCCGCCGGAGCAGGGGAAGCGCCTGGAGGGGAGGGGAGGGATCCTTCGGATCCCTCTATCTCCCGATCACCTGGTCCCCAGCGGCTGTGGCCAGCATCGCTGGAAGGGTCACAGCCTGACCTTTCCAGCGATGTATGGGGGGTTAACCCCTTAGTTGCCAGGTCGCAACCGGGCACTAATTTGTGCCCGATCGCGGCCTATTTCCGGTGGGGGCCGCCATCTTGGATGGCAGCCCCCACCTCTGGGTCACCCCCCGGTCAACTGACTCATCGCGCCATGCGCGATGATGTCAGTTAACCGGGAACCCCCTAGCTGCAAAGGGATTTCCTATGGAAATCCCTTGCAGGAGATAAGGGGGTTCTTTGAACCCCTTTATCTCCTGATCGGTGGAAGCTAGGGGGTCATGGCTGATATTGCTGGAAAGGCCAGAGCATGGCCTTTCCAATGATATCAAACATGACCATGGTAAAAGTAAAATAAAAGTGTAAAAAAAGTAAAAATAAAAATAATAAAAAAATAATAAATTAAATAATAAAAAAATAATAAATATAATAATAAAAAAAATTTTGTTTTTTTTAATGCAGCACTATTGTTCACATTTCAATTATAATGTGAACAATGATGCTTCACTAATGATTTTTTTTTTTGGGGGTTTAGCTAAAATCACGCAATTTTCCCCAAAAAAAAAATGGGTTCCCCGTCCTAATTTTTTTAACAAATCTACCCAATAGAATATGACCGCAGAGCCTCGGATAATAAATTTTTAAAAAAAAACACTTTACACACTGTGGAAGATTGAAATTTTATTGAAAATTCACATTTTTTTTACATTTTTTGTTATAGCATTTTGGCAGGGCATGACATATACATTTAATAATGATAATTATTTAATCTGCCGAGTCTGACGGAAAGAACGATATATAATTTGTCTGGGTGGTATAAGAATACGTGACTTAAAAATGGTCAAAATGCGCTCAGCAAACTTCTACTTCCGAAACAGCGCCGAAGTTGTAAAATTACTCCCGTCCTTAAGGGGTTAAGAAGGGAAAGTTTGATTTATGATTATTATTCTGTCCCATTACTTTTGGTCCCTTAACAAGTGGGAGGCACATCCGCAAACTGCTGTAAGTCCTACACCGTTCACCTGAGTTGGATGTACATACCCTCAAATTAAAGCTGACAGTCTGCAGTTAAAGCACATTGTGTTTGTTTCATTCCAACTCCATTGTGGTGGTGTATAGAGCCAAAGATGTTAGAATTGTGTTGATGTCCCAATATTTCTGGACCTGACTGTATATGCAAAGAAGCATCTCAGAATCAACTGCTGATTATCAAAAACCTCAATGTGGGGAATGAAGCATTTTGAGGCTCCATGAGCAGAATGACTACTACTAGTTCAGTAATATTATCTCATGTTCAGAAATACATCTCTCAGCTTGTGATGGAGAGAAAATTCACCGCCTGAAAAGGAGTTTATTAATTCAAATGAAAAAAAACCTTTAATAATATATTATTTATAATGGATGAAGACATAAAATCTTGAATATTGCATATGACGTCCCCTTTACTAAGCAAGGTACATGCGTTTCAAAAAGCCTATTAAATACCCAACACTATTAGACTGAAATCTGCCCGTCTAGCACCAAAAGCTCTTTTATGCATTTGTCTTTAAATTATTGGGAAACACACATGAAATGTACATTAAAATATGAAAAGAGGTGGTTATAGAACAGCACTAAGATAGTCAACATATAAAAAAAATACAAAAGTCATAAATTAGGATAAGACACACAGTGCCATGTTCTTTCTTAACCCCTTAAGGACAAGGGGTCTTTAAAGTCAATGTGCCATATTACAATGTTGGTGCTAACTTAACCAGAGCTGTTGTAACCTTAAAACCTCCATAGACTATAATGGCTCTGGGACGTTTACAACAGCTCTGGTTAAGTTAGCACCAACTATGTAATATGGCCCAATGTGTTTATGATGAAAACGTTACATCATTGGTCCTTATAAATGAATAAAAAGGGTTGTGTAGTTTCTTAACAGTACATAGCAATTGGAGTAAGACTTACCAAGGTGTCTCCTGACAGGACTTCTAAGAGGGAGATTAAGTTATGCCCGTCCCGTAAATCTTCATATAAGTCACCAACATGTTTTCGTACCTAAGACAAGAATAGAGACCCATCAATCGTTACGTAGTATCAAATCCTCAACTACCATAGACACCATTGTTAACAGTTTTTAATTGAATGTAGTCAGGGCAATAGGAGCATAAAACTTACCCAAATATTCAGTCCTGAGAAGATCTACACAAATTGTGACACATGAAAGTTTGGTGTGAGGCGCTCATTGGGATCGAATGAAAAATGGAAGCTACAGAAAATATGTATTGAGCCAACATAAATTACCCACTTTTGTATGGGAAAACACACAGGCTATTTCACCAAATATAAAACAAAAAAACAACACGTCCCAACAGCGCCTTGAAGCTTGCCCACCGATGGGCACCGGCGGGCTTCCTCTGACATCATCAGAGGGGGCCTGTCGGCGGCTAACTTCAAGTCCCTGCTCGCCGGTGGGCATACATGGGCGAGCAGGGATGCACACCGGTGGTCAGGGCTGAGGCCCCGGCGGTAGGTCCGCCAGAAAAAAAAAAGCGGAGCCGTTGGAGAGGTGCACGCAAAGCGCCTCTCACCTCCTCAGTGACTGAGCTGTGAGGAGGTAAGACAGGGAGAGGCGCTTTGCGAGCGCCTCTCCAACGGCTCCGCTTTTTTTTTTTCTAACAGTTTTTAAATGTCCGCCGCGCATGCGCACTTAGCGCTTGACGGCAACGGACTTTAAAACGGTTTTATTATATAAATAATCTTTATTGATAAAGCGGCAGCATATTCCGGAGCACTGTACAATGGGCACAGTATAGACAAGGTTACAAGACATTGAACGACATTTTGACAAATCAGTACAGGTGAAACGAGGACCCTATTCCCATTGGAATTTACAATCTAGAAGGGTTGGGGTGGAAACAGGGGGAGGGGACTGCAAGGTGGGAGTGATGGACTGCAACGTGAGAGTAATGGACTGGTTGGGGCAGTGAGGTGTATTAGTGAGTCGGGTCGTAGGCTTCCCTGAATAGGAAAGTCTTAAGGGAGCGTTTGAAGGAAGGGAAACTCGTGGAAAATCTGACCGTACGAGGGAGAGCGTTCCAGAGAGTGGGGGCTGCGCGTGAGAAATCCTGCAGTCTATCATGGGAAGAGGTGATGCGGGGAGAAGCTAGGCGCAGGTCACTGTTTGGCCTCAGGGAGCGGGCTGGGATGTATTTGGTGATTAGTGAGGACAGGTAGTGGGGAGCTGAGCTAGTGAGAGCTTTATAGGTCAGAGAGAGGATTTTGAATTTAATTCTGCAGTGGATGGGGAGCCAGTGAAGGGACTCGCAGATAGGAGCGGCAGAGACAGAGCGGCGGGTGAGGTGGATGAGCCTGGCGGAGGCGTTCAGAAAGGATCGTAGGGGGGAGAAGCAGGAGAGAGGGAGGCCAGCAAGAAGATTATTACAATAGTTAAATCGGGAGATTACAAGGGCGTGGATGAGTTGTCAGCGGTAAGACATGGCCGAATTCTGGAAATGTTACGTAGTTGGTATCGGCAGGAGGAGGAAAGAGCCTGGATGTGGGGGATGAAGGAAAGAACAGAGTCAAGTGTAATTCCGAGACAGCGAACCTGGTTAGATGGGGAGATAGTGATACCATCAACCATGATAGAGAAGTCAGGAGGTGGGGAGGTGTTAGACGGAGGAATTACTAGGAGTTCAGTCTTTGACATGTTAATCTTTAGTTGGTGAGAGTTGTGGTTTTACAATACACGTGGATCAACCACTTGGCTATCTTCTCGATAGAGGAATCCAAGGGAAGTAAATGCACAGAAGTAGATCTAAATCGGAAGTACAGGATAATTAATTATTATGATAATGATAAGTAAACTATTGCCAAGAAACACTATAGTCACCATGAGCTCTGGATGTTTTACCATCATCAGTGACCACTGGACAGACTTCCAGAGGTTCCATCAGTCCAGGAACCAAAAAATACATAAGAGCACTCCCTATCGCGCCATGCATGTTTTTATTTAATGAGAATACAGCATTCTAGGAACATAAACGGTATAGAGGTGAGGTATGACGATCCTGAATGTGTTAAAATTATGAATATCAACTATTTTATTTGTTCACAACCATCTGCTCTAATTTCAGTCTGAACCTGCCCGTGCCTGCTCATTCCTCGTCTATACCCAACGTATTGTGGCTCAGCTTGGCAGCAATAGCAGACTGGCAGTGCTAACCTACATTTAGCAGAATACGCGCCTATACGAGTCCCTACTACAAGAGGGAAACAGAAAGAAGAGCTCCAAAAAAACAGCCAGCGCCAAATGTGTCTCTATAAACATATGTTTATAGTTTCAATCATTTCACATACACAATATCATCATCAGTAAACTTTACAGACCGTGTTCCAAAACAGCTGTTAATGTAATGGCTTGAACCACTTTTGCGACTGAAACGCAAGCTTTGCTTGCAGCTTGGCATTGATGACTGCTTACTATACATTAACTCCTTGGCTGCGGAAGACCTGTGAGGACGTCCCCCACACATCATGGGCTATATTACATTATTCACGCAAAAACGCACGCGCAACGCGTGAATTTGTGCGCCAACCGTTAACCGTTTCCGTGCGCAAATCACCGCTGGAATTACAATCCTCGCACGTGTTTTCATCCGTCGAGCAATAACACGCGTAAACCGGACGCGCACAAATGCTCGTGCAGTACCGATGCGCGCAGAAATCATTGTGCGCATTGTTTTTTTCTCGCGATTCAACCAATCAGAATTGAGAACCACAATTATCTCACGTGAAGTTTTTGCGCCTGCCAAAATCAATCTGAGCATATATGCTGCCGCAATAATAAATGCACACACAACTTCTCAATTTTATTGGTTTGGTATGAGTAGAATGTGTAACTATACTTTGCTGCATTATTTTTTTGGGCTGGCGTATTTGGGTTCAGCCAGCTTGTTCAGATTTGCCTTTAACACCAGCTTTT
This sequence comes from Leptobrachium leishanense, assembly GCA_009667805.1. Taxonomy (NCBI): domain Eukaryota; kingdom Metazoa; phylum Chordata; class Amphibia; order Anura; family Megophryidae; genus Leptobrachium; species Leptobrachium leishanense. The sequence continues at coordinate 165,812,386 of CM019066.1, forward strand.
AGGAGTTGCTAAATTTATGCGCGCAACGGCTTTGCATTAATTCCTGCGCATAGATTGTAATACCATCCGCGTACCAGCGTTCATTCGCGTTTGCGCTCACAATGTTAAGTATAGGACGCGCACAGTACAGTACGCTCATAAAGGGTTAGCGCAGGTTACCCACGGTAGACGATTACGTGCGTTTGTTGCGCTGACAATGTAATACGGCGTTTGGCGCAAAGGGTTTTACCCCTCGCGTTAATGTTTTTTTGCGCCGGCGCAAACGTTTGCGCGAAGATTGTAATTTAGCCCCACGGCTTTTCCGCAGGGGAGACCGCAGCCGTTCCGGTCAGTGCCCCCGTTGGACTGACTTCCTCAAAGTCAGACATTGCCATGTGACCACCCCAGTGCACAACTGTCATCTCGCCATTGTGAGATGACGTCATTTTCAGGTGCCACCCAACCTCACAATCTGACCTTTCCAAAAGAACTGGTCTTGGACTGGTTCAAACTGAAGAAGAAACAAACTGGTCAATATACCCAGGACATACATCAAAACGAGAAAAATCTCAATGTATCCTTCCTGGTAAAATACTTTATAAACAAATATAAACAATCAGTGTAGCAAAAGAAGTGACCTTTAGGAGAGTGCTAAAGGACGGTGGTATGAGGTTTCTTATGTAAGCTTTAGGACACACAGGTCACTGTTCTGCAGTCTCCTACAAAACGAATGCACATTTATAGAATAGAATGTGAATACAGTGCGTTGTAAGATGCTTGAAAAATAATTAAAAACTAGAAAGATATATCTGGATAAAACATTATATGGAAGTATGTTACTTCAAACCATATCGAAATTTGACTGCGAAAAATGTATATCTGTATAGAAAAACAGACACCAACCAAAAGAGGCAGAAAACATAAAATGAGTCAAACTATACAATTATTATTATTATTTATGTATATAGCGTCAGCATATTCCACAGCGCTGAACAATGGGCACAGTATAGCCAGGGTTACAATACATTGAACAACATTTGACAAACCAGTTCAGTAGGAAACGAAGGCCCTATTCCCGTGGGAATTTACAATCTAGAAGGGTTGGGGTTGGAAACAGGAGGAGGGGACTGCAAGGTGAGAGTGATGGATTCAATCTAGAAGGGTTGGGGTTGGAAACAGGAGGAGGGGACTGCAAGGTGAGAGTGATGGATTCAATCTAGAAGGGTTGGGGTTGGAAACAGGAGGAGGGGACTGCAAGGTGAGAGTGATGGATTCAATCTAGAAGGGTTGGGGTTGGAAACAGGAGGAGGGGACTGCAAGGTGAGAGTGATGGATTCAATCTAGAAGGGTTGGAAACAGGAGGAGGGGACTGCAAGGTGAGAGTGATGGATTGGGTGGGGCAGTGGGGTGTATTAGTGAGTCGGGAGGTAGGCTTGCCTGAATAGGAACGTTTTAAGGGAGCGTTTGAAGGAAGAGAAGTTAGGGGAAAGTCTGACAGTATGAGGGAGAGTGTTCCAGAGAGTGGGGGCTGCGCGTGAGAAATCCTGCAGTCTATCATGGGAAGAGGTGATGCGGGGAGAAGCTAGGCGCAGGTCACTGTTTGACCTTAGGGAGCGGGCTGGGGTGTATTTGGTGATTAGTGAGGACAGGTAGTGGGGAGCTGAGTTAGTGAGGGTTTTGTAGGTCAGGGTGAGGATTTTGAATTTAATTCTGCAGTGGATGGGGAGCCAGTGAAGGGACTCGCAGAGGGGAGCAGCAGAGACAGAGCGTTGGGTAAGGTGGATGAACCTGGCAGAGACATTTAGAATGGATTGTGGGGGGGAGAGGCGGGAGAGAGGGAGGCCAGCCAGAAGATTATTATAGTAGTCAAGTCGGGAGGTTACAATGTATACATGACTAATTTACACAATGACCTTAAATTATTTTTGTAAATAAATGAATACAATATTCAAGGATGTGTTTGCTATTATGAAACCGACACTTATTGCAAAAGATGTAAACGTTACCTTCATTAAGTGCTGATTTATCCATTTCGTAAATGTCTTTTTTTGCACTTTGTCTCTTTCATCTGAAATAAAAATAAAGAACAGGTCAGTAGAAGAACAAAGTACCTCGGCACCAAAGCTATGTCTGATAAGAAAAGCAAAGTGACACCACTGCTAATGAACTAAATACAAAACAAGGTAAATGATCAAAAGAAAAACTGCATAATAAAACATGTTTAAATCAAGATTTGCAAATATCTTACTTATTCCATAGGTTCCAATGTACTGCAAAAGTTCAGCATCTTAAGATATTCCTAGAAGACCACACGTGACTTAGATATTACCCAAAAAGTATCTCTAACATACCCAAGTAACCAACTGTGGGCTCGTGTGAAGAAAGGCTGAAACATGTCCCTGTGTTCTATCATTCCTAACTGTGGATTTAGCACAATTCCAAACAACAAACATATAATCAGGCCCATATGACGGAGATAAATTTATCAATTAGCCTTTCATGTTGACCAGACCACGAGCTTTATAAAATATAACCTTTATAGTTAAGGGGTTATTCAATAAGGGGCGAACTTACTATTGTGAATTTCACCGCAATTCGGCTATTTACTAAGCCGTCAATTCGCCAAATACTGGCAAATTGACAGTGAAACACAGTGCAGTTCGGTGCAGATCGCCGGCCGTCGGTGATCTTCGGGTTGGCAGCGAAATTGTCCCACAGAGAAGTAAAGGATAATCTATTCACAGAACGCTGAACTGCACCGGCGTGTCAATGAAATTTCTTGATTTTCGGTGATTCGGTTTGACAGGTTTAAACAGGCGAATGTCATAGGATTCAGTGTAAAACAATATTATCTTTTTTTAATATTTGTTTTATTCGAACGTTTATTTTTTTCATTTTTAGCAAACCATCTTTATATTTAGTTATTTTTTGGAACACCTTTTTGTATTTTTTTTTAAAGACGAAATTTTTGATTCCCGAATTTTTTTTTAAGACTTTTTTTTTCTGTACCACAACTTTTTAGTATTTTTTTTAAAGGACCTTTTATATTATTTAGACACTTTTGAATGCATTTTTATTGGTTTAAACACCAATTAGAGGAATAACAAAGTTCTGTTTTTTAATTCCAGTTCAGCGGCGTTCGGCAGTCAGTTTGTCAGTCTTCGGCGACTCCATCTTCGCTGCACTTTGATGACCCTGCGGTGAATAATGAATTCACGACAAAACGGAATTGTTGATGAGCACTGAAGTGTGCCGAACTAGAAGGCACCAACATTTTGCTTAACTTTCAGTACCTTCTGAATAACCCCATTAGTTTTAATGGTGTGATAGCAGTGAAAGCTATATATTGTAATTTCTGTTATGACGTTGTTATATACACAAAAGACAACCAGCATTGACTAATTTCTCTTTTTTCACTACCCAGGTAGTCTGAGAATACCGACACTGGAATGCAAAGACAAAGATACTGCTCGTTCTCAGGAGGAATTGCACAGAAAGAGCTAACCTTCATGTGACCGATGCTTGTGATATACTGCACGCCAAGAGCGCCACGTGGGAAATGACACAATGATAATAATGATAAGAAACAACTCTGTTACTGGTATTGGCATGCCACTTATAAGTCGCAGCACTGGTACCGGTAGGACACAGAATAGTACTAGTAAAACACAGCACTAATACTGGTCAGACACTGCACTGGTACAGGTATTGGTCGGACACAGCACTGGTACTGGCCGGACACAGCACTGATACAGGTATTGGTAAGACACAGCACTGCTACTGGTCGAACACAACATTGATACAGGTTGGACACTGCACTGATACTGGTCAGACACTGCACTGATACTGGTCAGACACTGCACTGATACTGGTCAGACACTGCACTGATACTGGTCAGACACTGCACTGATACTGGTCAGACACTGCACTGATACTGGTCGGACACTGTACTGATACTGGTCGGACACTGCACTGATACTGGTCGGACACTGCATTGATAGTGTTCGGACACTGCACTGGTACAGGTGTTGGTAGGACACAGCAATGATACTGGTCAGACACTGCTCTGGTACTGGTCAGACACAGCACTGATACTGGTCAGACACTGCACTGATACTGGTCAGACACTGTACTGATACTGGTCGGACACTGCACTGATACTGGTCGGACACTGCATTGATAGTGTTCGGACACTGCACTGGTACAGGTGTTGGTAGGACACAGCAATGATACTGGTCAGACACTGCTCTGATACTGGTCAGACACTGCACTGATACTGGTCAGACACTGCACTGGTACAGCTCAGACACAGCACTGGTACAGCTCAGACACAGCACTGATAGTGTTCGGACACTACACTGGTACAGGTGTTGGTAGGACACAGCACTGATACTGGTCAGATACTGCTCTGGTACTGGACGGACACTGCACTGATGCTGGTCGGACACAGCACTGATGCTGGTCGGACACAGCACTGATACAGGTGTTGGTAGGACACAGCAATGATACTGGTCAGACATTGCTCTGGTACTGGTTGGACAGAGCATTGATACTGGTCAGACACTGCTCTGGTACTGGTTGGACACAGCACTGATACTGGTCGGACACAGCATTGGTACTGGTCGGACACTGCACTGGTACTGGTCGGACACAGCACTGATGCTGGTCGGACACAGCACTGATGCTGGTCGGACACAGCACTGATGCTGGTCGGACACATCACTGGCTGGATGGAGTAGCGGTAACATCACTGCTCTGCATGGAGAGCCTGTGGAGTCATGGGTTCGATCCCAGCGAGCAACCTCTCCAGTAAGTGTCCTTGGGCAAGACACCTAACGGTACATACTTACCACCCAGGACATACTTGTAAACAAGAGAAATCTCAAAGTATCCTTTCCTGGTAAAATCCTTTCTCAAAAAAAAAAAATGATACTGGTCGGACACTGCACTGGTACTGGTCGGACACAGCACCGATGCTGGTCGGACGCCGCACTGGTACAGGTATTGATAGGACACAGCACTGGCTGGGTGGAGTAGAGGTAACATCACTGCTCTGCATGGAGAGCCTGTGGAGTTATGGGTTCGATCCCGACGAGCACCTCTCCAGTAAGTGTCCGTGGGCAAGACACCTAATGGTACATACTCGCCACCCAGGACATACTTGAAAACGAGAGAAATCTCAATGTATCCTTCCTCAAAAAAAAATGATACTGGTCGGACAGAGCACTGATGCTGGTCGGGCACTGTACACGGGTATTGATAGGACACAGCAATGATACTGGTAGTGACAAGACATATCCGTGATAGGAGTCAGCACTTATACTGATGTGACACAAAGATACGGATGCTGATACTGAAGGGCTATGGTACAATCCTTATAGGACAGGACAGTTATACTGATAGAATACATTATCCCCAATTCTGATGCTTATTTTAATCAATGCTGGACTGCCATCATGTCAGGTGACCTATTCCTGGCTGGGCACGAGAGGCCAAACATTTGAGTTTCTAGAATAACCTTTGAAGTAGCAATGTAGTATATTTGAATTTTAGGATAAAAAAAAATGTTTAATGCAGCACGTGAATGCAACTTCTAGTAAACATACATACGTTACACCTGCACGAGATATAAATACTGCACACCAGGTGTTAATCCTCTCACCGCTCGGTTTGTGCAAAGTGGTTTGGAGCATTATACACAAAGTACTCATTGAGAAGATGAGATGTCATATAGACCAAAATTCTTCCTAAAGTCATTTTTTCCACACAAAAAAAAAACTATTTCACAGACAGGAGCTTATGAGTAAGGTTTACGTGAAGTAAGGGATGGGTAGCAACTCCTCAAAATACGCCAAAACATAAAGCTGAGGCAGACAACCAAAAATCCAGCAATATTTACAGCTGCTGGCTTTTTAGTAATAACACTTAAAAGAGGGAACAAGAAATGTAATTCACAGCCCCCTTGGGTGAGGTCGAAGATGGCAGGAGATACATAGGGAACACCGCCTGGGAATTATTTGAAATTATCGATATATGGAGTGGATTCACTGGGATCTCTCTTATAATGATCAGGTAAAATGCTAAATAAACACAATGGCGTTACTACATATTACTCTGCACTGACACAACATATAGAGCCTCAGCCGCTATGAACTCCAACTCCCATGATGGCGAGCCAGTAGGATTATCATGAACAGAAATGCAGTTCAAAAAGATCTTGGATCTACCTGTTGCCCCGTTAGCTCCAGAAATCCTGCACCTCAGTCCAGCCCATTTAATTTTATATATAGGACACAAATACATATGCAGAATGCATAGTGAGGGGTCTAAGATACATTCCCTCAGTACAATGTCACACAGTTTGCTACTAAAATTTAAGGGAATAAGTTAATACATAACTAATCAAAGCAAATATTTTAATTTGGCAGAAAAAGTGTATCTAACTATAAAACTCTCCCCAATTATACACAAAATAAAATGAGCATTCTTCAATACTCTGCCACCTGCAAGGCTTAGAAAGACAAGTGAATACATTCTCATGCTGCCAGCGCCAGGCATATGCTGGGCTAACAATTGGTGCCCTGCACAGCCCCGTACAGTGTCCCACAGCCGAACGTGGCACATACTGACCCATACAGCACATCAGAGTTACCAGCATTGCATTCACATCCTGGTGCCCGCCACGGAAACTCCACATCATCTTTCGCTCAGTGCTGGTCCAAAGCACTTCTGCAGACCAAATTAAACATTTCACTTTTTTGCAGTACAGGAAGGGAAAACAAATTCTGTGACGGGTCAACGCTCCTCCTCTCAGAGCTGCAACACCCAGTTCTTTAAAAAGCCTGGCTGCGTTAAAGACAGTAACCCTTCGAGGGAACACTGGCTGATATTCAAAGGGTTAAATGCACAAAATACACATAGCAAGCGTGCTCGGTCAGGAGATGCACACAGCGGGGCTGTCAATTCGAACAAACGCCAACCACAGATTTTATCAATCAGCTGTGTCCGATATTGAAGGTCTACAACGAATATGCCCCCAGCTGTTGCTAAACTACAACTCCCATGATTCCCTGGCCACCTATTGCTGTTAAAGATCCTGAGAATTGTTGGCTAGCACACCTGGGGGGCCAAAGTTTGAGATCACTGGTAGAAAAAAGCATTAGGCGCTGGAGCAGACAACAAAACAGTGGAAAGAGAAGGTTCTTGTATGAGGAATTAAAATATACATACAGTATAATCACAGCTGGTCTATATGGCTTGAAAAAAAAAACTACAAAAAAAAGTGTGAAAATTAGGTTCTGGAAAGAGAACATCATGGAAATAAATGTATATAATTATTGAGGGGCTATTGAACACGTAAGTGCATATATCCTGGTGTGAACATTTTGTTGACCCAGTGGCCTGGAAGTCCTACCTATAAATCCTTTATTGAAACCTTTTGAAATGTCAATTTGTTTAAAAACAAAAACGTCCCCTTTTTTCTAAAGCATGAGATGCTAGCAGAGTTCTCTCAAGGGTGTTTTTTCTGTCATATATTTTATATTCTTTGCTTATGGTAATTTATGTATTTTATTTATTTATAAAGGATTTTACCAGGAAGGATACATTGAGATTTCTCTCGTTTTCAAGTATGTCCTGGGTTTAAGAACATTGAATTGTTACAGTTGTTACAGAAATACAAAGTAGTAAAATGCAAGATATTGACACAAAACAAATCTACAGATTAACAGAAAATAAATATGTAGGAAATAAAGTCATTATGTTACATGTTTACAGGTGCATTCTGTATTGAGGTATGTTAGTAAGGAGCTCTTAGTGACTTTAGACTGGGGGAAGATTTGATGGTGTCTGGGAGGTTATTCCATAATTGTGGTGTTCTGTAGGAAAATGAGGATCGAGCCACTGTCTTTTTGTATTGTGGTATTGCAAGTAAGGTACAGGTCCTGGATCGGAGGTTATAGGACGAGGGAACTGCTGGAGGAAGCAGTCTATTCAGGTAGGGTGGCAGCTTCCCAGAAAATCTCTTAAACACCAGGTTGGAAAGATGAAGAGTGCGTCTAGATTCCATTGATGGCCAGTTTAGTTCTTTTAACATGTCACAATGGTGGGTCATGTAGTTACATTGTAGCACAAAGCGACAGAATGAGTTATACAATGTAGTAAGTTTCTGGAGGTGTGTTTGCGGGGCAGCTGCATAGACTACATCTCCGTATTCAATAGCCGGCATAAGCATTTGTTGTACAATCTGTTTTCTTACCTCGGGGCTCAGGCAGGATTTGTTTCTGTACAGGGCACCTAGTTTGGGGTAAAGTTTGGATGAAAGTATTTCAATGTGGGGGCCAAAGGATAGATTTGGGTCTAACCACATACCTAGATATTTGAGAGAAGTGACTGTGGTCAGTGTGCCATCTGATCTTGTCCTGACACATAGATGGGGTGTTTCCAATTTGTGTAGTTTAGGTGCTGTTCCAAAGAGCATTGTAACAGTTTTGTCAGTATTTAAAAAACGTTTGTTGTGTTTGATCCACGTTTCCACCTCTGTGAATTGTTCTTGCAGCACAGCCTCCAGCTGTGGGGGAGTTGGTTTGCTGGTATAGATTACAGTGTCGTCTGCGTACATGTGTACAGTTGAGGCTTTGCAGATGTTGGGCAGATCATTTATGAATATTGTGAATAGCAGGGGGCCGAGTATCGAGTCTTGGGGTACACCGCACTTGACTGGGAGGGAAGTGCTGACAGAAATGGACACATATTGCGACCGATCAGACACATATGATTGGAACCAGGTTAGCGTGCGATCACCAATACCGGAGTTTTTAAGTTTTTGTAATAAGATGCCATGGTCTACTGTATCAAAGGCCTTGGCAAAATCAAGGAAGATGGCTCCAGTTAGGTTTCCTTGTTCCATGCCAGCCTGGATATCATTGGAAACTTTTAAAAGGGCAGTTGTGGTTGAATGATTTGGACGGAAGCCAGATTGATCTGGGAATAAATAGTTCCAATACTGATAGTAATCACGTAATTGAGTGTAAACAAATTTTTCCCGAATTTTTGACATTACAGGAAGCAATGATATTGGACGGTAGTTGGATACCAAAGTATTGTCTCCACTTTTATGGATAGGTACCACTCTTGCAGTCTTCCAGAGTTTGGGTATATATCCAGTCGCCAGTGATTCATTGATTAGGGTTGTGACAGGTAATGGTAGACACAGGCTGCTGAGGTAATTAATCTTATTATTAGTCAACCTTCCTCCGTGAGAATATAGACTGTTATTAGGCACTATACTGGTACTATGATGGATAAACAATAAGGTACCACACATGTAGGCACTGGCCTTTCCGTGCTATTAGGGGATCACATATTTTGTGTTTATATGCCCTGATTAGGCTGGCGGCACACGAGCGCATTTGGTGCTTGTGTGTGCCGGCACTTCCCTGCGTCTGTGCCGTTTTGACAGGGAGGGCCAACCACCGGACGTGAAAAAGCCCTCCCCGTCAAAAAGCTAAACGGACGGTGACAGGGACACAAAGTGCGATCCTCCATAGGAGGATTGCGCTTGTACGCTGAGCGCACAGAGTGGAAGGAATGCCCACTCTCGCGGACGTTCCTTCCTCCCTCTGTTAACGCTCGGGTGCCGCCAGCCTTACCTTTTTCATACTGTGTACCTGTCCTAGTATAAGATCAGATCACTCATACACTTGTTTGTGTTTTCTATAAAAGTTTAACACCATAAGGATGGACGGTGGTGCCCTTTGGGTGGGGTTTAACGGCGGCAAGGTTTACAGGTATGCCTCGCCGACAGGTGCCGCGCGAGCTGCTTATTTAGGCCCGCCCCGCAGCCAACGCGCATCGCATGTCATTGGCTGCAGGGGTTTGGCCTGAGTTCAGGGCGTCTCTCTGCAGCCAACGGCGCAAGGCACACGCCAGCTGCGGGGAGGGTCTAAGGTGGCCCATTGAAGACAGCAGGGCATACCTGTAAACCCTGCATCTTCAAAGCCCTCCAGTCGTGAGGACGGCACAGCACATCCCAAAATGGCTACGGGTTAAAGAGTAATCCAGAGTAGACACATTGCTCGAGGTGAGAAATATCAGTTATGCCCTCCTGATGTGATGAGAAGAAGGCTTAGATGATTGTTGGAGGTTACAGTATCTCGCATGCAGAAGATGTTGCCTTGGCGTTTCAGTACTGACCAACCTTTCTGGGTGATCGCAGACTGATTTGCATATAGTATAGCTTCCTCTGTAATGGCACCATTAAATTAAAACCTTTTCAGACCTGAGTAGTAATTAGACCATGCCCAGTTCTCATTGCTCTCAAAAACTTTAAACTTGTGTTTTTGTTAATGGTTTAGGGTAGCAGTTTATCGATGTTGTTTTTTTACAAACAGGTGTGTGGGGGGGATTGAACAAAATTAGGTTCTTGTAACATAACTTCATTATTGAGGGTCTCTATAGCTATTGGGGGGGACTACAAAAACATAGAAAAATTAGGTTCTTAAAAACAGCTTAAAACAAATGTAATTATATAATAGAATACTTAAATATTTCTCATGATAAGTACCCTGGGAAATCATATTAATTTAGAGGTTATGTCTACACTGGTGGATGGTGACATCACAACATTTTGACGTCTTTTCTCTCCTTCGCATCGGCTTAGAATTCTTGTTCCCATGCAGAATAACCTATTGCCTGTATGTAATTGATGTTGGGCTCCACACCTGTCGCACCAAATGTTTTTGAGCCAATTGGAGAAAATGATTAACAATATGTGGTTGGCAATATTCCTCACAATTGGTAAAAAATTACCAACATGCCGGCAAGCCACTATGATATCCACAATAATATCCACTATAATATCATTGAACCTACCTCATTCCCATTCTCGTATTTCGAGATACAAGTCGTATTGAAAGATCATGCTTACTTGATGTCACAAGATCAGGCTAAATAATTGTGAGAATCGAATTATGATCAATTCAACAAACTGCTAGTCACATTATCATATGGCTTCTCTTTATTCCTATGAATCGATCCATGCTTTTTTGTTTGGTTTGGTTTAAATAAGGTCATCTCTGGTCTTTACGATCTCAACTCCTATCCTTAATTAATATTATGTGCCGAGATGAGTATTACCATCCTCCAGTTGCCCTAGATGCATCAACACAGCAGAAAAAGGTACGGAACCAAACAATGTCAAAGTGTGTGTGACAGTGTGCTATGGCGCTTACCAGGAGTAGTGTGGTTTGGATCCTCTTGGACAGATATCTACACCAAACAATGAAAGGCACGACTTGATCTCCCAAGCCTGGGAGTGACCAGACAGGTCAAAGCAGCACCTAAGCTCACTTGGTTTCGAGACCAAGGATCACTTAGTGCATAACACAAAAACTTCAGAATACACTGATATTAGTGAGGGTACACAAACTGAAGGAATGAACAAAACTAGACGCCTTGTGATTAGGCTTACACCATGTATCTGAGCAACACACGAACAAACATAAAAGAGAGAGTAGGCGAGAGAATGGTCAAGTGGATAGCCAGGTCAGTAAACAATAGCGGTCCTCTTACAAACCAGAAATCAGAAATCGGTTTGTATTCACGAAAATATCAAGAGCAGAGATGCGGGAAATACAATCCACGTCAGCACGCCGGTATACTGGCGTGTTACCCTTTAAAAGACGGGCGGGTGCACGTCATAGGATCGCGCCCCGCCTCCCACTACATGCTGAGGCTCCTCTGTCTGTCCTGCGATGCTGCCAGGCTCCGCCCTAGATGGCAACCATCGCTAGGGACGCGACAGGCGGGTGCGCGTCATCGGAACACGCCCTGCCTCCGCAAGTTCCTCCTCGGGCAGCCCACGATGCCGCCAGGGATTCGGACCCCCCCTGCGGACAGAAACGGGCACCGAGGACGTGACAGTGTGTCCTATACTATATACAATACAGATCATACAGCTCAGTAAAGTTGTGGAAATACTAACATATATAACAGGTAGCTGGAAAAAAGAGGAATTTCCTCCCAATGGCTGAAACCTTCAGGCATTCCAAAGATGAAGCGTCCAACTTCTCCGAGACTACACCTATGAATAGCTCTTATGTATGCAGTAAGAGTGTTTTGACTTGTAAGTTTGCCCGTTCTCCATACGATGCAATACAATGACTCACTTTCATTGCTCATATGTACCAGCTCACGATAACGCTTGAATCCAGCTCATATTACACAAGCTGCCAATGGAGATCAGCCAAAATGCATTTTATTATTTATTTATATATAGCAAATTACGTAGATACCATGTATATATTTTTACTTTTGCTGATGGTGATGAGCCACCTAGGAAACAAATTTCCTGTTGGACCATGTTACCATCATCCTCACCAGATGGCACTCAAAAATAATCTGTTCCTCTCTCTAACAGTAATTGTCAGATTGCCCGAGCTTTCTATCTTATACTTTGGAAAAGCATCAATCTCTGTGATTCCAAAGACAGTTTGCCTTTTCACTAATCTGCTGAGCCTAAACCACTCACGGCAGTGTAATTTTAGCAGGCGAGTGTCAGTCGTTGCGGCACAAATAGCAGGATATAGCAAATTGTTGATCGTAATAATGGGCAGGCTCTTGGTACAGGGGGCCGTGGCTGCTATTTGAAATTCAGGCTCATTGTTAGGGCTGAGACAGGATACAAACAGCGTTTTGTGTGGCATATTGAAAGTCTCAGTGTGGTGTAAGCAAACACACTTGGTGCCAAAAACCACACAAAAGGCAGAGAAGGGAGGAATGCATGTGATGCAAAACGAACATGTGATTGAATGGCAGCAATCCTTATTTAGACAGAAATGCCACTTTGCATCCAATTGTTAGGCCCTATTCTTTCCGGATAACAATTACTAATAGCAAGGTAAAGAAAGCAAAGGCCTGTTACCTTAAACTAGGCATGCTAAGATGTCCTGGAGGCACAAAATCAGGGCTCTTTGATTACATGGACATTAATAGAAAAAGAAGAAATAAATTACAAATGTAAGCCAAAAACAGCCAAATTAAATTAGGGATTGCCCCAATTTGATTATATTAGACCTCAATTATCATTAATTACCTAATTTATTAAGTTGGATAAATAGTAATGTTACCATCATCGATGCAGTGAGTTTTAATTGCCAGCCAACATACGTGATACAGCAATGATTCCATCACCATATGGAGTCTATATAATGACATTAACAGTGGAATTAAAGGGACACTCTACTCATCACTTTATTGTTTTAAAGTGGTCAGGATGTGAGGAGTGCCCCCCTCCGATTTGTTGAAGTCGCGGGATGAAGTGGACGAGTTTCCTCCACCCCACCCATTGTCTCCAGCAGCCAGGAGTTTTCAATTTTCCGGCTGCCGGTCACCAGTTCGGTCACCAGTGACATCAGCATGCAGAGAGCGTGCCGACCAATCGTGGTAGCGAGCACAACGAAACTTGTGCACGAGTCCCATAGTACTGCACAATTTGCAGCTCCTGTGCTATACAAGTTCTGGGTTCAGGAGTCTGCCCAAACATCTGCCCACAAATCCTCAACGTCAAAACGCTAGATACTCATTGATGGGACTGCAAATCACAATCCTCCATAGGAGGATCACGCTATGCAGCGCTGGGCACACTGGCTGCCGTCAGCGAGGTGGCCAGACAGGCGTCAAGTGGAAGGAACGTCCACTCCCACGGACATTCCTTCCACGCTCGTCTGACCCTGGCCTTAGACTAACATGGTTATTCAAAAAGCACCAAAATTCCACCAGAATTTCGGTGTTCTTTCGTTCCCTGCAATTCTAGGAATCAAGTTCCCCGACCCTGTGGTGAATTCAGCATTCACCGCAGGGTCCCCGAAGAGCAGGGAAAAGCTGTCGCAAAAACTGCTGATTCGAAAGGAAAACTGCCGCTAAACCGCTGAAAAAAATGCAGGACGCAACTTTTAAAAGCTGTTTGAAAAAAACTACTGCACAAAAATTACATATAAAAGTCCTATGAATAATAACAAAAAAGGTATGTTACAGGGGGAAAAAATGCAGAAGAAAATCTTGAAAAATGCCTAAAAAATAAATAACGAGACTTTTTGCTGCAAGTTAAAATAAACGGTTTAATAAATATTTAATAAAAACGAGAAAATACTTTGAAACTATGGAATTCGTCTGATTACAGTTTTTATAACGCGCTAACAAGTTCCGTAGCGCTGTACAATGGGATTAAACCTGCTGAATGAAACCAGCGAACATCACGGCATTTCACTGCTGTTCGGTGTTCTCTGAATACATTAACCATTGCTTCTCTATGGGGATTTCACTGCCGTTGAACAGGCACCGTATTTGCTGGCAATTCGCCAATATTCGGCGAACTGCCTGCTTTCTGAATAGCCGAATGGCCACAAATTTGCACCTAATGGTTAAATTCACCATTCGGTGCAATTCGGCACTCTTTGAGTAACTCCTTAATTTATCATGACAGAGTTTAAAAAAGGTACAGCATTATGTGCCACAATCAGCGTACAATTACAGCATTATGTGCTACAACCAGCGTACAATTACAGCATTATGTGCTACAATCAGCGTACAAATGAGACGTCTTGTGCGCTAATTCCTTTATAGGAAAATAAACCTGAAATATTACATTGTGAAAGGGTATATTCTGTGACCGAACAGTCATAGTAATACAAGTTCCTGCATAATGTATGATTACGTACTGATCAGAATGCAACTAAATAAATGAATTCTGCTGCCGGAGTGGTGACAACAGAAGCATTCGTTTAAGGTACACCTGTCATGTGCAATGCTCATTTGAGTGGGACTTGCTCTTGCACGGGTCAGCATTTCTTGGTATTTTTTTTTCCAAAACATAAATTTCCCTGTCAAATTATCAGTGTGAGTGAATTCTGTACAGCATGCCACAGGCTGAGTGATAGTTCTGAACGGAAAGTCGTCATGCAGGACAGTCCTCTGCTCACTCACTGACTGTCTGTGCGATGACTGACAAGTCAGTGTGCCAACGCCACCACTGAGAACCAGTCGAGCTGCGCTGCATGACAGCCACCAGCTAGATAAGCACGCAGAGGGAGAAATGTTATGGTGACTGACTTTGGATTCAGGTCTCATCACAAAGGGATGAGATACACATTGATCCTTAAGACCAAGTGATATGTACCCCCTTTTTGGGATAACAAGGGAAAGTGCACCTGTACAGGGTTGGGAACAGAGTACTGTGTACAGGGAAACATCCTAGAGGACAGCCCTCCACTCATCCTTATGCTGCTTTGCCTGTCAGTCACAAGTGAACTGACAGAGCTGCAGACTTAGTCAGGGTTATTCAGAGAGAGCCGATCTGGCCTCAAAATGTAACCGGACACTGAAATTCAGCGAACGGGGACATTTCGGGGCCATTCGACTATTCAGAGAGCAGGCAATTCGCCAAATCTTGCCGAATTGACTGCACATACGGTGGCTGTTCAAGGGCAGTGAAATTCCCCATAGAGAAGCAATGGTTAATCTATTCACAGAACACCGAACAGCAGTGTAAAGTTGCCAAAGTGCCCTGCTGTTCGGTGGTTCAATTCGGCAGATTTATTTAGGCGAATCCCAAAGGCTTCAATGTTAAGAATATTCCCATTTTAATTCAATATATAATAAACTGTTTATTATTATATTCTGCAGTAAAAAGGCTCTTTATTTATAAATTTTTTAGGATCTTTTAGACATTTTTCAGGATTTTTTTGGCAAACATTTTTCCATTTTTTTTTTTTAAATCGTTTTTTCTTTTTTCTGTAACAGACCTTTTTATAATCATTCGTTTGATCTTATGTGTAAATTCCAGACATTTTCATTCAGTAGTTCTTTTGCAAACAGCATTTCAATTTTGAAACTTTCAAACGTACTGTTTTTTTGTTTTTTTACTCCGTTCAACTGCGGTGACGGCTTTTTCTGGCGGCTGCTCTGTGATCGGTGGCTCCTTGGATTTTTCCAGCGTGTTCGGCGTGGTTTTTGCGGTGGTTTCTGCGGGTTTTCGGTGAGTGTTCGGTGGGTTTGCGGCGGGTTTTCCCTACACTACGGGGGGCCCTGCGGTTCTTGCTAAATACACTGCAGGGTCGGCGAACTAGAATCGCAGAATCGCCCCAAAGTGCGGGGAACGAAAGGGCACTAAACGTGCGGCGACATTTCGAATCTCTTTGACTAGCCCCCAGTGTGAAGCTGTCTTGTAGGATGACTCTCTGCTAGCAGTGGTGCCTCCACCTGCAACATGGTCACAAGGGGGACCAGGCATGTTTGAAATGGATTATCTAATCCTTAAATATGTTTGAATGTTTTTTTTTTATATAGCATAAGCATAACAAGAAAGTGCGTATATTTCCTGGTGTTAGGCTGCGGTCAAACAAGCGCACTTTTCGCGTCAGTGTGACCGCACTGTTTGCTGTCACACTGCTTTTCAAAGGAGTCAATAGAGAACAACACACGAAGCACATGTGCACTTTTTCATGCACGGGTAATGCATGTTGCAAAGGACGCCAAAATGACATCGACGTGAAAAAGTTACAACGGATGTAGAGAAATCCCTGAATACAGCTTTTATTTTCTTTTTCTCAACATCAGTCAAAGTTAACTGATACAATGTAACCACAATCTCATCCGTTATAAAGTTTCAATGAACTCCTGTGACCGCAGCCATTAGTTACGTGTTATTTATTAACCTTGATCTTAACAAGTGCAGTAGAAAGTGAAGATAAAAAAAGAAAAGCACAATATATCAATGTACATTGTCTGTACGGAGAGCAGCGTGTTCCCAATAATTGCTCTCTTTTGTTAGTGACATTAATGATGAAACCTTGAAGATCTGAGTTCACCATTATTCTCCATAATAATACAAACTAGGCTTTATAGATCAAGTACACAGTGTCATGTTTCCACACATTCCAGCCCTGCCTCCTGGTGGTGAGAGCGATCCAGGCAGCTCTTACCTTGTCTAGGCTATCCATTCCTTCCTCTCCGCTCCTGGATTCCCCTGTAGTTAGTGTGGCCTGAGATCACACGCTCTACTCTGTCCTCTATAAAACTCCAGTCACTCCATTTGCTCAGGGCTCTTGCATGGGTCATTGCTCCCTGATAGTCTGTTGGTATATGCTCTGCTCTGCGATTCTTGAGTATGACTCTGGCCTGGTATATCTGACTATCCGATCGTGTATTCTATGCTCTGTGATTTCTTGTGTATGACTCTGGCCTGGTTCTGACTATTCTCTGTGTTATCCCTTTGTATTATTGTCTGCAAAGCCTCAACTGTACATATGTACGCAGACGACACTGTAATCTATACCAGCAAACCAAATCTCCCGCAGCTGGAGGCCGTGCTGCAAGAACAATTCACAGGAGGTAGAAAAGTGGATCAAACACAACAAACTTTTTTTAAATACTGACAAAACTGTAACAATGCTCTTTGGAACAGCACCTAAACTACACAAACTGCAAAATCCCCATCTATGTGTTGGGACAAAATCAAATAACACGCTGACCACAGTCACTTCTCTCAAATATCTAGGTATGTGGTTAGACCCAAATCTATCCTTTGGCCCCCACATCGAAAAACTCTCATCTAAACTTTACCCCAAATTAGGTGCCCTGTACAGAAACAAATCCTGCCTGAGCCCGGCGGTAAGAAAGCAGATTGTACAACAAATGCTTATGCCAGTTATTGAATACAGAGATTTAGGCTGGGTTCACACCTCAGTGTTTTACAGCGCGTTCCTGTGCGCTGTAAAACGCCGAGACACAGAAATCCCATGATTTCCTATGGGACCCGTTCACACCTGGGCGTTTTACAGCGCGCATGAACGTACTGTAAAACGTCCTACGCCCAAAGAAGTACGGGAGCTTCTTTGGGGCGTATTTGCAGCACGTTCACTCTGCAGTCAATGGCCGTGAATGCACTACAATGCACGTTCACGTTTGCGCGATACATGTGGAAAAAAAGCACGTATTGCGCGTGTAAAAAAATGCGCAGGTGTGAACCCAGCCTTAGTGTATGCAGCTCCCTGCAAACGCACCTACAGAAACTTACTACATTGTATAACTCATTCTGCCGCTTTGTGCTACAATGTAACTACATGACCCACCATTGTGACATGTTACAAGAGCTAAACTGGCCATCGCAGGAATCTAGACGCACCCTTCACCTTTCCAACCTGGTGTTTAAGAGCTTTTCTGGGAAGCTGCCACCCTACCTGAATAGGCTGCTTACCCCAGCAGTTCCCTCATCCTATAACCCCCGATCCAGGACCTGCACCTTACTTGCAATACCACAATACAAAAAGAAAGTGGCTCGATGCTCGTTTTCCTACAGAGCGCCGTAATTATGGAATAACCTCCCAGACGCCATCAAATCTTCTCCCCAGTCTTAAGTCACTCAAGAGCTCCCTATTAACATACCTCAATACAGAATGCACCTGAAAACATGTAACATAGTGACTATATTACTTACATATTTATTTTCTGTGTTAGTCTGTAGATTTGTGTTTTGTGTTTAATATCTTGCATTTACTACTCTATTTCTGTAACAACTGTAAAATTTCAATGTTCTTGAACCCAGGACATACTTGAAAACGAGAGAAATCTCAATGTATCCTTCCTGCTAAAGTACTTTGCAAATAAATAAAATATTCTGTACATGACTGGCTTGTCTGATATCCCTCTCTATCTTCTGATATCTGGCTTCTGTATGATTACCCATTCTGGTTACTGACTGGCTACTGCTTAGACTACGTCTCTGGATTTGTCCCTATTGTCTTGTCTCTTGTTCTGTGTGTCACCCAGCACTGAGGTTCCCTTCCCTTAGATTGGAGTGCCATCCTAAGGACACCCTTTAGTGTGCTGCTGGATGCCAGCCTATTGTTATTTCTCTCCTTAACCCTTTCCCTTCTTGTTGCATGTAACCTGCGGTCTAGTTCTGTGTAATATGCAGCAAGCGGCTATCCTGCCTACCGGGCTAACTATCCTGCATAAAGGGCTCCCCTTGGCGCACGCTGGGTGCCCCCGTGACACGCAGTGAGTCTCAGCCAGCCTAAAAGAGATGTGAAGATTATTTTTACATTGCTGTATGCAATTTTAATTCTGAAATCACTGCAATATGTGAATTAAAAAAAATAGAACACAAACACTTACAGGGCTATTCAGAGAAAGGTGAAAATAAGGAGAATTGGCAGGAGAAGAGAACAAGCTAGACCAAATAGCCGATTTGGAAAGTGAGATTGTTACGCTGACCCATTGCTTGGGCCATGCAGCCTTGGTTCATGGAGGGATGTAGCCTTTGAGGCAGGTTAGCTGCTGGCTGAAGAGGCAGATACAGCCTATATAACAATACAGATTCCAGACTGGGAACACAACAAGACTGTAACACGAGGGGCAGGAGGGCATAGAAGAAATCTAAAGGAATCCCTATGCTGGGGAAGATCTATGGAAACCTCTCAAAGAATACCAGAGTCAGGAGAAGAAGGGTGAGGGTTAACAAGACAAATACACAGAAGGCCCTGAACTGAAATAAAGGTCCTTATTGTCAGGCTCGAGCCAGGATGGAGCCATGGCAGGGCCTCTGGGTAGCAATATATAATCCCAAGCGCTGGGGGGGGGCAGGTAGACAGACACTGGAGGCTGTATAGGTACAATAAAGCTTGTATTGCAGATATAGCAAACAGTCTTTAGCAAAGCACAGGTAGCAACACAAAACACACAAGCAGTGTAAATGGCAAGTGGCTGGTGGGCCACGTAGTCTCTCTGGATCCACTTGAGGATAAACAGGAGTCTTTGGCAACAGTACCTTGATTGTAGGTCAACCTCTTAGAGAGCTTGAGGGTTAGAAGCCACCTGAAAGTCTCTAGACCCACTGGATAGTGGGCCATGTAGTAAATGTCCAGCAAGCAAGAACCAGGAGGACTTGAATAAGGCAAACACAGCGAGGATGACATACACTGGTAAGCACAGCAAAGCAGCATAAATAAAGCAAGTGGAAACAAAACAAACAAGGGAGCTCTCAGGACCTCAAACAACCAGGGAAGGGAACAAACCAGAATGGAAGAGCGATGAGAGAAGGTTGTGGCCTGGTTTTATGCAGCACCCAGGATCAAGAGCAGACATTAACCCTTGAGTGGATGCAGACAGGCAGTACATGGCAAACCAGACTGGCCACAGCAGGCTCCGAGGGCTAGGGCATGACACTTACAGTCAGGTCCAGAAATATTGGGACATCGACACAATTCTAACATCTTTGGCTCTATACACCACCACAATGGAGTTGGAATGAAACAAACACAATGTGCTTTAACTGCAGACTGTCAGCTTTAATTTGAGGGTATGTACATCCGACTCAGGTGAACGGTGTAGGACTTACAGCAGACTGCAAACTGCTGTAAGTCCTACACCGTTCACCTGAGTTGGATGTACATGCCCTCAAATTAAAGCTGACAGACTGCAGTTAAAGCACATTGTGTTTGTTTCATTCCAACTCCATTGTGGTGGTGTATAGAGCCAAAGATGTTAGAATTGTGTCGATGTCCCAATATTTCTGGACCTGACTGTATACTGGCCTCTGTACTAAGGAGAACAAAACACATAAAACAAGAAACATACAAGAATAGTCAGGATTGAAGCCAAGGATATAGAACCAGGAAGAAATGTCAGACAGGCAGAGGTTTGCAACAGATCAGTAATACAGATTGCAGGGAGCAGACAGACAGGATAGTCAAACAAGCCGAGGTCAATACCAGAATAAATCAAGAACGCTTTGCAGCACCACAAGAACCAGAAATACAGAATTCACAGGACCAGGTGTCACACCAAGAACTCTCATAAACAGAACTCATGCCAGAGCAATGAGCCTGTTTGCTGCTGGCATTTAAATATGTCTGGGTAATTAGGACATGTGATCCCAGACCTGAACAGTACAGTGAAACCCAGGAGCAGCACAGGGCGGAATAGCTAGACCCAGACAGGGAAAAGCTGGCCTGGATCGCTCCCACCACCAGGGGGCGCGGCTGAAACTGGTGGAAACGTGACAGAGATAAATGGAAGAATTTTTCTGGTTTGGCTATTTTGACCTAGAATTTTCACTTTTCCAGTCATTCTCCTGGTTTTCACCATTCTCTGAATAACCCTGTGTAAATATACCTATACAGTGCCGGTGCATTTTGTCTGTGATATCCCATCAAATGGTCTTAAAGATCAATGATCCCTGATCCTTTAATGAGATATTGCAAGATGATTTTAACCCAGGCCCCCTTTCATTGCCAGGCAGCACTATTTTTCAGCCTCCATGTGTGTAGTTTGCCCAGAACAATCTCACAGGGCAAGAGAGATTGGCCCTCACCGGTTATGTCAAGTGAGCAGAGGGCTGTCCTGTAGGATATCTCCGCTCACAGCTGTCACACATCAAGGCAGCATGCCACAAGAAGTGAGCAACAGCAAAACACTCTTAGGGAATTACTCCATTTTATCAATTATATGTGAAAAAAAGCTGACACATATTTAAAGTAGTGATTCCCCAATATATGAGCCCAACATCCGGTGGGCATGACAGGTGCACCTTGATATGCATTGGGACCTTCTAATCATATACATACATTTGGGGTTAATCGATTTTGACTGTTGTTTGCCACTGTTGCAACATCTACAAACTTCTGCGTTCCACAAACAAAAAGTCAAACGACCAGAGGAGCGGCTTCATTCAATTTCTCTGCAGAAGGCCGTAGTTTGCTGTGCTTGCAACAATGATCTATACTGAATAACCCAAATTGTGTAAAAAAAAGTAAATAAACTTTAGCATATGTTAAATAATTTTCAAAAATATAATATGTTTGCAAAAA
Organism: Leptobrachium leishanense; assembly: GCA_009667805.1. NCBI lineage: Eukaryota > Metazoa > Chordata > Amphibia > Anura > Megophryidae > Leptobrachium > Leptobrachium leishanense. Next base: position 165,834,231 of record CM019066.1, read on the forward strand.
ATACTTTAAAGAAGATCAAATATTTCCCATCTCTGCTTACATGTTCTTATAAAACTTTGCTTGTGCTAAATGGGAATGAGCATAATTTGGCAACAAACACTCAAATTATGTCGGACACACATTCGGCCTTTCGGTAAATGTGACACATAATTTATGGTCACAGTGTAACAATGGTACGGAGGCAAAAAAAAACAGGACAGTTGGGAGATATGCATTGTGTCACTGGAAAATGTCAATGAGAAATTTGCAAGATTCTCAGCCTAAGGGCTATATCACTACTTAAGTCACTACTAACCTAAGTTATTAAAAGAGCTCAGTGGTGTAATAGCAAAACCGTTAACAAGGATTGGCTAACGGGAGTCATCCCAGACGACTGGAAATTAGTAAATGTTGTGCCCATTTACAAGAAGGGTAGTAGGGAGGAGTCGGGGAACTATAGGCCAGTTAGTCTTACGTCAGTAGTGGGGAAATTAATGGAAACCATGTTAAAGGAAAGGATTGTTGAACATCTAAAACCACATAGATTACAGGATCAGAAACAACATGGGTTTACCTCAGGGAGATCATGCCAAACTAATCTTATTGATTTTTTTGATTGGGTAACAAAAATAATAGACACAGGTGGTGCAGTAGACATTGCTTATTTAGATTTCAGTAAGGCTTTTGATACTGTTCCTCATAGAAGGCTTATCAATAAATTGCAATCTTTGAGCTTGGATTCCAATATTGTTGAATGGATTAGGCAGTGGCTGAGTGACAGACAACAGAGGGTTGTGGTAAATGGAGTTTATTCGGCGCAAGGTCTTGTTACCAGTGGGGTACCTCAGGGGTCAGTACTTGGACCCATTCTCTTTAATATTTTTATTAGTGATATTGCAGAAGGTATTAATGGAAAAGTATGTCTTTTTGCTGATGACACAAAGATTTGTAACAGGGTTGACGTTCCTGGAGGGATCAGCCAAATGACAAATGATTTAGGTAAACTAAAAAAATGGTCGGAGTTGTGGCAATTGAGTTTTAATGTGGATAAGTGCAAGATAATGCACCTGGGGCGTAAAAACCCAAGGGCTGAATATAGAATATTTGATACAGTCCTAACCTCAACATCTGAGGGTTGGGATTTAGGGGTTATTATTTCAGAGGATCTAAGGGTAAGTAGTCAATGTAATAGAGCAGCAGGAAATGCTAGCAGAATGCTTGGTTGTGTAGGGAGAGGTATTAGCAGTAGGAAAAGGGAAGTGCTCATGCCACTGTACAGAGCACTGGTGAGACCTCACTTGGAGTACTGTGTGCAGTACTGGAGACCGTATCTCCAGAAGGATATAGACATCTTATAGAGAGTTCAGAGAAGGGCTACTAAAATGGTGTACGGCTTGAAGGAGAAAAGTTACCAGGAAAGGCTTAATGATCTTAACATGTACAGCTTGGAAAAAAGACGAGACAGAGGAGACATGATAGAAACATTTAAATACATAAAGGGAATCCACAAGGTAGAGGAAGGGAGTATATTTAACAGGAAACAAAGTAGCAAAACAAGAGGACATAGTCTTAGATTAGAGGGGCAAAGGTTTAAAAGTAACATCAGGAAGCATTATTTTACTGAGCGGGTGGTGGATACATGGAACAGTCTTCCAGTAGAAGTGGTAGAGGCCAAAACAGTAATTGAATTTAAGCCGGCATGGGATAGGCATAAAGCTATCCTAAACAAAAGATAAATCCAGGTAAAGTATCCATGTAATTGGGCAGACTAGATGGGCCGAAAGGTTCTTATCTGCCGACATTTTCTATGTTTCTATGTTTTAACCAGATATTGGTTGGAGCTGATAGACATGAGGGATCTAGCCGATATTACAACTTGCTTTGCATTCGGCTTGGATGTTTCAGCAGGTTACTGTAAATTAACGACTCATGTACTTTGTAATAGATACGATAATTTGCTCCTAAAAGAAGAAGAATGTGCTACTCCAACAAAGCCCGTTCTTCCCAGCAGCTAGTGCTGAAAAAAATAAAATAATCAGCTATCAGCTTTGCGATAAATCCCTTACCTGGGATTTTACAGTGCAGACGGCAGGGTGATCCGCTGCTTCCTCTAGCCACGAGCAGCGGAACACATGGGAACAAATACAGGTCTATTCAAAGAAAGGTGGAACTCGAGAGAATGACTGGAGAAGTGAAAATTCTAGGTCAAAATAGCCAAACCGGAAAAATTCTCCCATCTATCTCACTTTCCAAATCGGCTATTTGGTCTAGATTGTTCGCCTCTCCTGCCAATTCTGTTTTTCACCTTTCTCTGAATAACCCTCATAGTTCAGTTTATCTGCAGCTCTTGTGTGTCCCTGCTCCACCAAGCGCTCACAGAGCTCATGTAGGGTCACACGTCATATGGACTCCAGGAGCAGATAACCGCTGCGGTGTATAGCCTATAAGTCAATAGCTAAAACGTATTCCAGCTTGAGCTGCTGACACAGCGGCTTCGTCAGAATACGGTCGTTAATGGCAAGACGCAAATGAGTAAGGCTTGTGCAGCTTATTCTTATTTGTGGGTTTCGGATAATGGGTCAGTCGTGATCTGGCCTTGAATCTTGTAGTGCCATGATTTATACTGCTCATTATATGATTTAGAAGAAGAACTTACTGAAAAATCTCAGGCTTGCCCAGGTAACAAAATGTAATATTGAGGTCAAATAAGGTACATTTACTTGTGATTATAAATATATGTTTGTGCTTATCATTAGTTCATTAGTGCATCGTTTTTAAATATATTATCCCATTAATTATTAACTCTGAACAAAGTATATTGTTATTAATTACTTTATAGTTGTTAGAATTCTCAAATCTTCTGTTGTAGTACGTAGAATAATTTAGCAAACGGAGTCATCAATTACTGTATATCGAAAGGTGATCAGGAGACGCCTCTTTCGATTGTCTAAGTAGAATTTCTTCTGTTTCACCACTAGGTGTCAGTCTAAACAAGGCCATGGGGACTGATTAAATCACTGCATGGCAGAGATAATAACGTCATCCCTCCATAAGCCAGGTGTCCTCACTCCTTCAATCCAATGAATAGAAATAGATTGTTTTTGGAAAATGTCATCTCTATCGATATTATAATTCAGAGATTTGTTGCCATGACTTGTTTTTGCTTTGTGGGTCACACTGTAGGAATATTTACAATATGGAGAAATGTTACAGAAAAGATGCTGGACCTACAGTTGTGTTCAAAATTATTCAACCCCACTGAAATTGAGTGTTTTGGCCAGTTTGACATTGATTTTGATCATTAAGTCATCTTGCTTACAATTAAATCAAAGAGGCACGTGTAGGTCAGACAAATATAACATAACATTTATAATGAAATAATCACAAATGTCTTTTCTGTGCTCACATCATTATCAGTTTTATTCAACCCCCAAGTGACATTCAATCTTAGTACTTAGTACAACATCCTTTTACAGTTATAACAGCTTTTAAACGTGAAGCATAGCTTGACACAAGTGTCTTGCAGCGATCTACGGGTATCTTCGCCCATTCGTCATGGGCAAAGCCTCCAGTTCAGTCACATTCTTAGGCTTGCGCACTGCAACTGCTTTCTTTAAGTCCCACCAGAGGTTCTCAATCGGATTTAAGTCAGGTGACTGCGATGGCCACTCCAAAATGTTCCAGCCTTTAATCTGCAACCATGCTCTAGTGGACTTGGAGGTATGCTTGGGATCATTGTCCTGTTGAAAGGTCCAACGTCTCCCAAGCCTCAGGTTTGTGACGGACTGCATCACATTGTCATCCAATATCTCCTGGTACTGAAGAGAATTCATGGTACCTTGCACACGCTGAAGCTTCCCTGTACCTGCAGAAGCAAAACAGCCCCAAAGCATGATTGACCCCCCGCCATGCTTCACAGTAGGCAAGGTGTTCTTTTCTTCATAGGCCTTGTTCTTCCTCCTCCAAACATAGCGTTGATCCATGGGCCCAAACAGTTCTAATTTTGTTTCATCAGTCCACAGAACACTATCCCAAAACTTCTGTGGTTTGTCCACATGACTTTTGGCATACTGCAGTCGACTCTTCTTATTCTTTGGAGACAGCAAGGGGGTGCGCCTGGGAGTTCTGGCATGGAGGCCTTCATTATGCAGTGTGCGCCGTATTGTCTGAGCTGAAACTTCAGTACCCACATCTGACAAATCTTTTCTCAGTTCCTCAGCAGTCACACGGGGACTTTTCTCCACTCTACGCTTCCGGTAGCGCACAGCAGTCGAAGTCAGCATCTTCTTTCTGCCACGACCAGGTAGCGTTTCAACAGTGCCCTTTGCCTTGAATTTGCGAATGATGCTTCCTATGGTCTCTCTTGGTATGTTTAACATCTTTGCAATCTTCTTATAGCCATTGCCCTTCCTGTGAAGAGTAATCACCTCTTCTCTTGTCTTCCTGGACCATTCTCTTGACTTCACCATGTTTGTAACCACACCAGTAAATGTCTAGAAGGAGCTGAGTATCACAGTCATTTTAAAGCTGCCTAATTGGTGCTTATTATGCTTTATTGCTGCTCCGTGACATCCACAGGTGTTTTCAATACCTGATTGAAAACACTTGAATGAACCTCTGTTCTTCAGAGTGGTAGTCTTTAAGGGGTTGAATAATTGTGTCAATGAAGAATTCACAAAAGAAACATTTACTACTGTATTACAAAACCAATTGATGTCATTTTAGTTGTATATGGTTCTTTAAAAAGTCCCTGTAGGATTTCATTCTGAATACAATTACAAATGTACACTAAATTCCCTAAAACCCTTTACAGCATTGGGGGTTGAATAATTTTGAACACAACTGTATATGTATAGGGCCATTTGGGAGGTATGTCATAAGACAGGGACCTCAAACTGTGCCCCCCCATGCCAGGGCCAGATTAACGTAGGGGAGAATGGAGTGGCCGCTCCAGGCCCCTACCTGAATATAGACCCACAGCCAAGAGGATGAGCAGCTGGGCGGTGTTGAAAAAATTGGCAATTTGTCTAAAATTAGGCTGCAGGCCACTTCTGAACGCACCACTTTTTACTTGTCTGCGCAGCTCTCCCTCCCGGCCACATGAGATGTGAGTGTGGCCGAGATTGAGAGCCATGTGGGCCCTTACAGTGACGCGTTCAGAATCTGCCTGGCAGTCGCAGCCCTGCAACACTCTGTGGATCAGTGAGATCCACGGCCAAGCCGAAAGGGGCACATTTCCAGTAACCGTCCGAATTTCGCCGGCTGGCCGTCTGCCCCTGCATTGCCCGGGAGATCTGAACAGGTCCAGGGAGTGCCCCATCACACACAGCACCAGCCCCAAACTTCAGAGGATAAGTATTTGAAAAAAATAAAAATGCTGTGGATCCGGTGTATGCTCATACTCGCTGCCCATTATCGTGAGCATTTTATTGCTGTGGATCCTGTGTGTGCTCATATGCACTGCCCCTTACCGTGAGATTTATTGCTGTGGAGCTCTGTAATATATATATATATATACACACCGTGTGCACAATAAGGAGTTTTATTTGTTTAAGCATATTTTTCTGTGTTTTCTTAACCTCTTAACACTGTGGGGTGTACTATGCTGTCCCCACAGTGGGTGGGTCTAAACGCCATGGGGCGGCATAGCACGGCCCGCCAGTATCTATGGGCCGCTTCTGGCCTGCCCACCAGTTGGCGTGTCATTTGCTGAACTCAATCCGTCCCCTGCAGCCTATGACGCGCACTGCACGTTGGTTGTGTAGTCGAGCTGGAGGAGATGCCTGGTGCATTGTGCGTCATAGCACATCACAGAGTCGCCAGTCAGGGTTTCTAGTCGCTCTTACGTTAGTGTGAGATACACACAGCGCGCCACCTGACTCTCTAAACGAGAAAGCAGCGCGGACCGATTGTTGCCTCATTATCTATCAAAAGCTCTACCAAAATCCTCAGCACCAAGCCCATGATAATCTTAATCTGGTTTTGCCTGATGCTAATGGCATTAATTCCAAGAATTTGTTGAATGCAATAGATGGCCAGAGAATCAAGTAAATTGAATTCCAGCAACATATGGGGGGCAGAGTTTGAGATCCCTGCCTTAAGGAGTTAATAACACACAGAACAATAAAGCTAGAGCAAATCAGATAATTAAATGGAATTACTGTTATAGTATAAAAGGGATACTTTAGCCACCATGACCACAAGGGCTTAATAGGCCATGTAACAGGAAATGATCCACCCTGCTGTAAGTCTGCCTTGGAAGGCTGTTAGGTGCTGGACAGCCTCCTGAGGCTATATAAATATGACTGTGCACTGAGGTAGCTTGTCCAGTGTCCAAACCAATATGTACCATAATTAATGCACTGCATATGGTAGATAGAGGTCAGCAACCCTTCCCCTCAGATTTTTGGAACTACAAATCCCACGATGTCTAGTCAGCTCAGTGAGAATTATGGGAAATGTAGTTTCAAAATAAATGGTAGGCCAAGGTTGCTGCTCTCTAGTCTATGGTGTCACAATAACACCAAGGATATATAGATGTATGATGACTATGTGGTGGGGACTACACAATCTGATGGAGGAAGATGATGTGGGAAAAAAATGACACGAGATCCTGAAAAATGGAAAGTTATTAATCTGAATGGGTATGTGTTAGGGTACCAGAAAAATTCTAACATCGGGGAATGGTACTGGAATGGCACGGGTCTGGTGTACAGGGGAGCGAAGGTATGAGCCCAAGGGTGCAGTGACAAAGAGGAGACAGGTGTCTGGGGTAATCTCACGGGTTTATTAAAGGAAACAAGGCAGGCAAATAATAGTGACAGGAGCGATTCAAAGGAGGGAGGAAGCGATATAACAAAGGGAATACAGAAACACATGAATATGTGTACTGATAAGGATAGGAGGAGGCCGGGGCGAGACAGAAATGGGGCTAGATACCGGCGAGACAGGAATGGAGCTGGACACAGGTGGAATACAAAGGCTACAAGAAGACTTACTGGACACACAAGGAAGGCGAGGCTGGCAGAATACAGAAGGCAAGTAGTAGGGCTGGTTGTAGGTATACAGGTTACAGGGCTGTAGGTAAATGTCCAGAGGTGTCGAGAGTAGGAATCCAGATTTTTCAGGGATCAGGCAGCTAGAGAAGGAGCACGGTGGGAGCTTGACCAGGAACAGCGGTGGTACGCAGGGGTTTTGGAACAGCAGTAGGCACAGAGACTTGAGAGGGAAAGGGGGCAGCTTCAGGGTGGAAGCTTTGCTGAGGTAATGTAATGCTGAAGCCCTGAAGGAAGGACATGTCTCCTTTATATCGGGAACTCCTGGGCTCATTAGATGGAGCATCTGTGATGCATGCATGTAAGCCAGAGTCTTCAAGGGCAGTGTATGAAAAGTGCTCGCTCAGAAATCAGGACTGGGCAGCACCTGTTAGGACTGTTTGTGCTGGTGGCGGCAGGGCAATGATACATGGGGGGGGGGCAGTTTTATTCCAGAGGATTGGAAATGAGTTTTTGTATAGGCTGATTTTCAGAGTTTATCCACTAGGAAGGGTATTTATTATGTTTCAACCACCACTGGAAGGGTGTTGCGTAACAGCATCCACATCACCTGCGGCTCCCACTCCACAGCATGCCCTTCATCCTTCACAGCCTGTTAAGCTGAAAATCTGTCCCACATTCTCCCTGACTGGCCCAGGGCATAGCAAGGCCAGATCCTGGCTCGCAGAACAGTTCCTCGGCTCTGAGCAGAGCACAAAAGTGTAGTACAAGAGACCAGCGCCACGCTCAGCCCCCTGCCTCCGCTTTGCAATGTGCAGCCATACATCTGATAGGGAGAATCCTACACTGTATTTGCGTGCAGCCTGGGCCAGAGACCGGCATCAGGCATAACGATAATGACAAACACTAAACCTGAAGCAGAGACATGCTTCAATCTAAGGGATAAACTAGAACAGCTCAGACAAGCCCCAGTACTCTTGCTGGTTGTGTGTTATTTCATCTCCTCCTATAAACTCAGTGCTTGTCTTACTCCTGAGCGATATTCAATAGCCGACCTTTGCCTGTTATCCAACATCATTGTCCTCTACCTGCCCTTGACCTTTGACTTGTTTCATGCCTTGTCAGTCCGTGTTACGGTACTACACCATTGGCTCTGATGTGTTCTCTGAAAGTGGGCTCCTCTGCAACCTATCTGTGACAAGCTGTAGCTTTAATGCTATGGATAGAACAATTACACTGGGGAATTCATCAAATAAAATGAAATTAGAACAGGTACCTTGAGGCAAAATAGTAGTAAAATACTAGTCTTTAGTCAAAAAAATTAAAAACGGAATTTTGGTGAAACTCATGTGAGATAAAAAAACGCCACGCCACTTAACATACTGTTCATTCACTCTTATACTAGCGGAAACATTTAGAATTGTGATACTATCCCTTGTTACACGTGTGTGTTTATAATTACCAGCCAGTTATCAGAGATAAGAACAGAGAGAAATAGTAAAATCAATACCCCGCTTAACCCTGAGATTGATTTCTTTCAGCACTTGGACATTATTATTACACTTTATTTATAAAGCTGCTGAACAACTGCTACAATACAGACAGTGTTACATAATGAAAACATGACAAACCCATAACGTAGGGATTGAGGACCCTGTTGCTGTGGAAATTTACTATCCAGTTGGTGATGACCAGACTCTTTCTAGATGCCTGCCCAGGGTCTAGGGTTAATATGTGATGCCTGATTCAGGATCTATTTAAAGCAGTTTGGCTGACACACAGAAAATATTGTCTCGTAATAAACCCCTATATATTCAGTATAAAGAGGTTATGGAATGACACTGTAATATAAATACAGCCCACACGTGATGTAGCGGTGCTAAACGTATTTTACGATGGATGGGTTCTTACAAGAAACAATCTCTAATAAATAAACCGCTTGGCCCCTATTTTTTCCACATGGTAGGAAAAGGCAATGCGGATTTATTGTATGCATACCAGCCTAGGCCTGATGTGACCACAAGGAATAAACAATGCATGTTTCTGATTCCACATAACATATGTAATTAAAACAGAAAGTTAGAATTATAACATACATTAACTGTTCTCCAGTGGGAGTAAAGGGTAGGAACGTCCTGAGTCATTCAGTGATACCTATAAAGGCCACAGACAATCCCAGTAGTTTCCAGTGCCCGTCACAAATAGGGTTTCGTTCGAGATATATATATATATATATATATATATAAAACTTGTGGTAGGTAAACGAGGCCTGGCATTTGTGTAAACAGAGACACCCAAAAATGGACCAAAATACACAAAACATTGTATTTAGTACAGGGCTTCAAAAGGACACTCTAGGCCAGCGATGACCAAACTCCGGTCCCCCCAGATGTTCCTGAACTACAACTCCCAGGAATATCTGACTGCATTAGATGGATGGAGAAGCATGGGAGTTGTAGTTCATGGACATCTGGGGGGGCCAGATATTGAACATCTTTTCTCTAGTCTAGGCACTAGGAACATTCAACAGAAATTGGTCACAGTCACCAGAGCATCCTCTATCCTCCAAAGCAGCCCTGGAGGGCCGATGCAGCTCATCGAGTGAGGGGGCTTTATAACACCCAGTAAGCTGATGATCACAGTTAGTTGATCTGCTTTCTGGTCAAAAAGTTGGGTGTGGGGCAGGAGCTCTCATCCTGTTCGGAAGGCTGTTTCAATCTGATGGGATTCCAGATGGGGGTAATAGTGGCAAGAGTGTCCCTTTTAAGATGACAGCTCAAACACAAAGGAGCAATATTTCAATCTGAATAATCTGTAGCTTTTCTAGCTAGCTGGGAATATGTAACAGCTCCAATTACGAAGATCAGCTCTATGCACTATTAATATTTACTAACTGGGTCACCAGAAATTCAGGAACTGTGACTAATCATTATTAGTTTGAGGCGGAAAGAACTCATTGCTGCAGAAAGCTGATATGGCACAATGTGTATCTAACAACATTATATAGTTACAAAGTACTCCGTAATGACAAAGGACACCGGTGTCGGAGTGGATCCCTTAATTGCAGTGATATCCACCTTAGGCATGCTAGGCTCAGTATGAAGCCCCTCCCGAATTTTTAATACACAATGGCAATAACAATGTAAAATATGTGCACAATAAAATTAATAAAAAGTAGAGATGCTTATTTTCAGCAGGTTCAAGCACATAGTTTAATTCATGACAAAACCAGAAAGATTAAGGCTAGGGTCAAACGAAAGCATTTTTACACGCGAACGTAAAAAAGTGCGTCCGAACGCATTGACGTATTTTTTCACGGAATACGCGAAAACGGTCATAAGATGCGCATTTTTGTGCGTGATTTTTTACGGATCCAAACCAGGAAACTTTGGGTGTCTGGACGTTATGTTGGCCGGACATGAGCAGGGTCTGACGTCTCCAAATCACACACACACACCGCTAGCGGGCGCAGCGCACTCTGTACGTCCGTACTAGCGGTTCTGAGTTCTCGAAAAAATGCGTTCATTTTCCACTTGCGTTGCGCAGCCGGACTTTCGTGCGACCGTACTTCGTATATTGGCCGTCATTGCCCGTCATTTGCTGCTAGTGCGGCCGTGATTAAGTGCGCCAGAACGCACGTTAAAAGTGCGCTGGTCTGTCCCCAGCCTAAATGGACCACCACCATTACCAGTCAATGTAATTCTCCCCGCCTGTAAACCTGTCAGTCTGAGAGATCAAATTTACTTAGATATATACAGGTTTATTAAGAGAAAGGTGAAACTCTGGAGAACTTTTGGAGCAGTGAAAGTTCTAGGTCAAAATAGCTAAACCAGAAAAATTCTCCCATTTAACTCACTTTTCAAATCGGCTATTTTGACCTAGAATTTTAACTTCTCCAAAAGTTCTCCAGAGTTACACTTTTCTCTGAATAACCCTGAGTGTGTTAGAAAAGTGTTCTCCTTTTTCTGCCTTTATGGTTTATCCTAATACAAACTTATCAATAGAAACTCTAACTGTTATGGCATCGGAGTATAAAATCACATGTAAAAATGATACTGACATGCTACAGAGGCCAAAGGTAAACTCCTAACATGTATTATGAACATATTCTATCATTCTATGGGGGAGGCTTGGGATATTCATGAATGTTTTGTGTTTTTTTAAATCGCTGTGCAGTATTGCAACAAATTCTTGTCTACTTTGCTTTACTATAGAGCAAAGCCTTACTTTTTAGGCTGGGGTCAGACCAGCGCACTTTTAACGTGCGTTCTGGCGCACTTAATTACGGCCGCAGTAGCAGCAAATGACGGGCAATGACAGCCAATATACGAAGTACGGTCGCACGAAAGTCCGGCCGCGCAACGCAAGTGGAATTTGAACGCATTATTTCGGGAACGCAGAACCGCTAGTACTGACGTACAGAGTGCGCTGCGTCTGCTAGCGGCGTGTGTGCGTGATTAGGAGACGTCAGACGCTGCTCATGTCCGGCCAACATAACGTCCAGACACCCAAAGTTTTCTGATTTGGATCCGTACAAAATCACGCACAAAAATTGCGCATCGTATGACCGTTTTCGTGCATTCCATGAAAAAATACGTCAATGCGTTCGGACGCACTTTTTGACGTAGCATGTAAAAATGCTTTCGTTTGACCCTAGCCTTAGGGAACACAGAATGCTCAACTGGTTTTTATTTTTATCATTGTATTCATAACACAGTGAATTCTGCATGCTTGATTGGATATTGAAAAATGTAGTATCTCATGCCTCCACCCCATCCCATAGACCCATTCTCAGCAAACTCCTTTTCTATGGGCTCCTACATAGGAGTGCTGGCAATGATTTCAATGATCAACTTCAACAGCCAAAAAAAAGCAATCCAGCAAAAGGACAGCCATAAAGACTTCTAGCAAGGATTTTGACTACCTGTCTGGTGGACTGACAGGCAATGCCAACAGACAATCTCCTTCCATCTTTACAGCTAGTCAATAGGTAACAAAATATACCTGGCCTGCTATTATACAAACAAAAATCCTGTCATGCTAGCTGGTGGTGCTGCAGTGAGGTTTCCTGAACACAGAGGGCGCCATTCTGGCAATGTGGGACTGCTGCACCTGGTCAGAGACTCAGAGCTCTGAGCCCTGTCATGGTTTATGATTACACCTCAGCGCGTTCCTGATATTCTGTGTTTATGATCTCCTGGTTCTGATTTCTGCTTATGCTTAAGCATAATGCTCTGTGCATTGACCCTGGCTATGTTATTTGGACTTTAGTTTTTCTCTATAGACAATCACTACCTCAATGGTAGAGCGTAACAATATAGTACCAGAAAAGATCAAATTGAATGGAATTGGGAAGATCATGAGAGTCCAAAGGGTTTCCCCCTATACAGTTGATAGAATACAATTATTCTGATGAGAACATCAGAATACTAATGTCTCCCTGAGACCAATATAAAATGTAACTTTTATTGAAAACTAATAAAATTTGACAAACTTCTAAACGTGAATAGACAGTGCTTAATAAACAAACATATTAAAACCAAATCTACAGTGAAGTAGTGGTGTTCCCGCGGCAATTGGTATAGATTAAATATCAATACAATAAGTGACCTTGTAGGTCACTTATTGTATTGATATTTAATCTATACCAATTGCCGCGGGAACACCACTACTTCACTGTAGATTTGGTTTTAATATGTTTGTTTATTAAGCACTGTCTATTCACGTTTAGAAGTTTGTCAAATTTTATTAGTTTTTCTCTATACTCCTTGAATGGTCATTATACTGATTCCGTGTACCGACCTCTGGCATTACATTTGTTCTGCGATATCTCTGCTGTCCCTGTTCAGTACTTATTTGTATTGTTCATATTCTCTATTCAGTTTAGTAACGGCCATTCTAAGGACCAGCCTGTCAGATTAGGGGTTTCTTTGCTTAACTGGGTTTTGTCTGCGTGCTGGGTGACTCTTTCCTGACAAATCCAGCTATTAGCACAGACTTGCACATAACGACTAAAACCGACATGTTGCACACTACTAATATACTAAGGGCCATATTACATACTTGGGGCTAACTTAACCAGAGCTGTTGTAAACTGAAAACCTCCATAGACTATAATGGCTCTGGGAAGTTTACAACAGCTCTGGTTAAGTTAGCACCAACATTGTAATATGGCCATAAGAAGGTACCGGCTGGGTGGCGTAGAGGTAACATCACTGCTCTGCGTGGAGAGAGCCCGTGGAGACATGGGTTCAATCCTAGCAAGAGCACCTCTCCAGTAAGTGTCCTTGGGCAAGACACCCAACAGTACATATACTCGCCACCCAGGACATACTTGAAAACGAGAGAAATCTCAATGTATCCTTCCTGGTAAAATCCTTTCTCAAAAGAAAACTCCTAAAATAAATTCATAATATCAGTCTTACCCTAGTTGAAGGTGTAATGGAGGAGGTTCAAAGATGAATTAGGCATCCATTCACATTTGAAGAGCTACAACTGTAGATGGAGCAGGACAGAACCCCTGTTTTTACCTGTTATAAACACAATTAAAAGGACACGATACACAGTGACCACTCACTCTTACATGAGTGGTCATACTGCTCTGAGCTCCCTTTCCCCTCTCTGAGAGGAGTGACTTGGAAGGCTGATTCAGCCCTCCAAGCACAGAGTCTTAGTGTCACCAAGAAAATGATTGCTTTGGGAACTAGTTCCCACTATTGGCTCTCAATGTCTCCCAGCCTTAAGAGTCACTTGATTGGCTGGAGTGTCCAGCTCTCCCTGTGGTCATGTGACATACTGCCAGCTGCAGCATGTCACATCTGTGGGAGATCAGAGAAAGACCAGCAATTGATTTTAGTTTTTAAAGCAAACTAGAAGATTAATGGAGATAACAGGCGAGGGAGTCAGGTGATGTTACTGTTTAGCCCGTCTATACTCCCCCCCCTCCCCCGTTTCCCATTCAACCCTACAGTAGCCCTTTAATTTTCTGTTAAAAGCATAATGCTTGATACAACCTAAAAAATTGTTAAGATCTATAGGGAGTTATCCAGTAAGTGCCAGTGTTAAACACACACACTGAAGCTACTCCTGTTGCTCTTTTGATTTTACCTTTATGAAATGCTAACATTGCAACACTGGCAAACCCCGCAATTACTGAATAAGCCCCAAAGTGTCTACTGACAGATATACAAGTTTCTTGTCCAATGAAATATGAACCTCCTGTGAAATTCAATTTTTTTTTAAAGAAACCATCTATTTGTATACTTTATTATCCACTTTTTCTTCATGACTACTCCGTTTATTAAACCACCAAAGTTTGCCTCAAAACCGCGTACATTTGTCACATTTACGTATCACATGCAAACACTTACAGGGTTATCCAAAGAGATTCGAAAAGTCACTGCACGTTCGGTGACTTTTCGTTCTCTTCAATTCGGTTCCTTTTGCCGATTGCATTTCGGTGACCCTGCGGTGTATTCAGCAAGCACCACAGGGTCCCCGAATTGCAGGGAAAAGCTGCCGCAAACCTGACGAAAACTAACCGCAAAACCCACCGAATGCACGCCGAAAACCCTCAAAAACATCTGGATTAACCTTCGAAAAACCGAACAGGAGCCGAACAGGAGCCGAATCACACAGAGCCGAAGCAGCTGTGACGCAGACAGAGGGAGGTGAATAAATTAGCAAAACCATTTGTATGAATCTGGGAAAATGAAACGCTGTTTGCAAAGAAACTACTGAGCGAAAATGTCTGAAATTTTCACAGGAGGTCCAGGGAATGATAATAAAGAGGGCTGTTACAAAAAAAATAAGTAAACTGAAAAAAAAAAAAAAAAAACGGACTTTTAAAAAAAAAAAAATATGAAAAATGCTTAAACTATCCTAAAAAATCTATAAATAAATAGACTCTTTACTGCAGAATTTTATAATGAACGGTTTATTAGATATTGAATTAAAACGGGAATATTTTTAACATTGAAGTCTACGGGATTCTCCTGAATAAATTTGCCGAATTAAACCACCGAATGGCAGGGCATTTTGGGAACCTTTCACTGCTGGTTTGTGTTCTCTGAATAGCCGAAGCAGTGCTTTTTCATGGGGATTTCACTGCCCTCGAACAGGCACCGAACGGGCACCGTATGTTCAGGCAATTCGCCAGGATTTGGCGAATTACCTGCTCTCTGGATAGCCGAATGGTCAGGAAAGGTTTTTCAGCGTTCGGTTACCTTTCTCAAGCAATTCGGATCTCTTTGGATAACCCTGTATGTCTGTCAGGGTGGCACCTGGCGCAGGCCATGGTGGGACCCAAAGTTCAGGGGGGTCTGAGCCCAGTATTCAGGGAAACCCACACCTCAGTACCTTGGTGGAAGCGGATATTGGGTGATACCAGAGCGTAGTACAATGGGATTAGACAGAGTGGTCAATAGGAGGTTTGAGGATTAGCACAAAGCGGTGGTCAGTGGGCAAAGCAGAGGGGTCTGGTACATGGTGAAGCAATGAGATCAGGGATATAGACCAATACTGAGGTAAGGCATATAGGAGGGAGAGGTCCTTTATGGACAGGCAGGGGGTGTGGTTGTGTGTTTGTTTTGGTGCTTGACTTATTAACCCCTATCAGTGCTGGTAGTTAGTGCTGACCATAAGGGCAGCAACTTTCATGGAGCCGATCCAGCAGCAGGCATGGTTCCTGACATAGTCATTGAACACAACATAAGGCATGTGGTTGGATCATCTAAATTAAGATGTTACTCTATTACATGACACATTCATATACTATTTACCTTGTCAGTGCTCAACTAACAAGAACATTAAAAGCGTTATTCACTGCACGCCCATGTTCACTGAAGTTGCAACTATGGTGAGCGTCAGCTATCCAGAAAAGAAAAATCCAACACCATTTGCCACCATTATTCTAATATAAAAAGTGTAACCTGCGTCTATTCTTAGAGTACCACTATTTCGCCATTGTTGGTGAATATACTTTAGCAATATTAAAGTGGCAATCTTCATAGGATTCCCATAAACCTACTGTGAAAGTAACAGTAAAAAGAAAGCAGGACAACTCCGAATGAAACAACAGTGTAAACTAGGTTTAAATCAAAGCTAAGGATGGCACGTTAGCGCTGCCCTGAGCATCTAGCGGCCGCTAAGGGGCACACTGCTGGACTCAGCGCCTGCACTGTAATCTAAAGGTAAAACGTGGGCGCTAGGGGGAGATAAGCGAACACTCATTTTTCTCCTTAGCATTCCCAGTTTAGCTGTAGGCAGCTGATAGGGCCCTTCATGTGTCCAATTTAGCCAAAGACCAACCTGGAGCCTTTTGTATTCGAGGAAAGATAATTATGTATAATATGTTTAATAATTCTAATCCAGTGGAATAGAATTTAACGTCCTTAGCTGACACACAGAAAAAAAAGTTTGAATATTTGTCCTCCGTTGACCAAATACCACAAGTGAATGGCATTCGCGTTCAGCTGTTCACACCGCTCTGGAGGCAGGTGGAGAGACGGCGGTATATAGATAAAAATGAGAGACTCCGTGCCTCATCATTTCCAAAAAGGAGCACAGAAATCTCGGGGTCTCAGAATTACAGATCCAGAACCGAGAGAGGTGGGTGTTAATTCATGAAGCTGATCACCAAGGTACAGCTCTAAAAACAAAACACAGAATGATATAAACCAGAATCCAGGTTCTACAGCTCATGGATACATGGATTCACCACCAACAAAGACCTGTATGTCTGTCGGGTTTGGCAGCGCACAAAATGGACTCACAGTATTGTAATTGTCACTGTTGACTCAGGAAAACGCGTAAAGAAACACTGACTATCCATGTGTGTTAGATGACATTTCCTTTTGCAATTGTCCAAGCCAATGCCAAGATAAGTGACATGGCATAAGATACATGGTGTTATTTGTAGACATACCATTTATAGACCTACCAGAACCAAAAATAACCATTTAACCTTCCTAGGAAACTGGGCATTTCTAATTATGAATGACCCAATGATTATGGAAACAACCTCACCTTATTGAATTTTCTGCCATTTTTACTCCCATATTAAAAATTACAATTTAATCAATGCTTGGAGAATTACATTCATTAGAGCCAATAAAAAAATATCATGTGAATCAGAACAGTTTCAGGATGCACTGGTTAACACTGCTAACACACAAAACCCCTAAACCATTTCATCCCTTAACTAACAAAGCAGTTTCCAAAAAAACACGCTCAAGAACCAGTTTGTTTGGTTTTTTTTTGGAAAATCATTTTAATTAATAATACTGTATGAAATATTTGTGAATATTCCCAATGTATTCCTTACTGTAATAACCTATTTTCAGGCAGATGTCACCATCCTCTGACCAAAAGGAGTTACTGCAGTTCTGGTCTCCATGCAGAATTTGCTAGGTAGATGTCATTAGACACATTCCCAGCTGGTTTTAAAAAGTGTTGGCACCTCGTGCATCATGCCCACTAAGCTAAAACTTTAGGAAGACGTTCTAGAGTCCAAGAGCAAATTAATTCCTTTTACAATAGAGGAAAATCCTTTGCATTGTTACTGTGAAACACTATATCAACTACAGTCATATATGGGCACCAGGAGGTGCCTGGCAATTCGAGTATAGCCAGTCTTGGTACTGAAAGGGTAAACTATTGTTTAACAGAAGACACAAGGTCAATTATTGGGCAATAAATGGATGTAAAGTTACTTTAATTCAAATATACTCTTTTATGGGATAAATGACTCCTAGTTACATAGGCTGAAAAAGATGTGTGTCCATCGAGTTCAGTCTTTCACACATCAGTTACTGCTGTTGATCCAAAAGAAGGAAAAAACCCAGTCTGACTCCTGAGTGAGACCTCTTCCAAAGAAACTCTTCCTCTAAATGTCCTGTATGTCAACAAATGAAAAGCATGTTTTAATTTTGCTACGCAGATTAAGTATCCCTTATCTGAAATGCTTGGGAACCAAAGTGGTTTGGATTTCAGATTTTTTTTAATAATATTTGCATATAATAATGAGATATTTTGGGAATGGGGCCAAAGTCCAAATATATGCCTAATACACCTAGCCTGAAGGTAATTTTTTTTTGCATTAAAGTTTTTTATTAATAGAGCAGAAAGTCAGCAAGATAAACAGCCAAAAATGGGTCTCGCAGGGCCATACCATGTCATCTTAAAAAGCAAAATATGGTCACGCAGGACCAGAAGAAATATGCCATCTTAAAGAAGCACTGCACGGAAATAATAAGTATATCAAGGGACAAGGACATACAGCTAAAGAATCAAAAAGAGTCTGCCGGATATAAAACAGAGGGTATGGGGAAGCAAGAGCCGTCAAAATTAAATGAGGGGGGTTTAAAAAACAAAAAAAAACTATCAGAAAAAATAAATTGTGCCAGTCCTAGCGAATTCCCTGATGGCCTAAAAGACCACAGAGAGGCTATGGGGGGGGGGGGGTAAATGGCACCTGGCCCGGGCACACGGGGCCAAACCGGGCACCAGGCCGCAGCTGTGCCACCCAAGAGATCCCGGAGAAGTCATCATGAACATAAAGTGGGGGGGGGGAGGACAAAGTCTGCAATAGGGAACTGCATAAAAAATTAAAACACAGCAAGGTGGGAAACAAAATAAAAATCTTAACGGGGATTCACGTCAGAACGCCGGGGGAACATCAGCAGAGGTGTCTTCTGAATCGGCCAAGCGTCTCAGAATATGGGGAGGGGGGAGATAAAATAATATTGTCTTTGAATCAGACTTGAATATGGGGGGGAGAGACAAAAAACATCGATAAAGCGCTTCAGGCCTAAAAGAAAAAGTCAAACATAGCTCTTCAAATTGGGCAAGGGGGGGGCAACACAAAATAGCGGCATAGGCCCAGTCTGGGGGTCTCCTCAGCCCGCATCAAAAAACGGCAAGGGGTGAAAAACAGGTAGCATGTTACATAGCAGGCTGAGGCATCCCATCACTATCAACCCGTAGCCACGAAGGGAGCTCTTAGGGTCCATCGGGACCTGAACCGCACTGCGAAGACCACCTCTCGAAACTTGGGGCAGTCCCATCCCATTCATCGGCGGGCGCCGCCACGCAATCTTGACCTCTATCCAGGCAACGGGATCCTCAGCTCCCGACTGCTGCCGAGGAGCCGCCAGCTTCCGAGACAGCCGCGGGGGTCGGGGTTCCCGACCCAGCATCTATTCTGGGTTGCCATACTCGACGCATCTCCCCATGGCATTAGGTAGGCAGGGCTCAGCAGGGCACTGGGCCACAGCAGCCCCAATCTCGGCCATCTTCGAGATACTCTCCACCTGGCAGTCCCCCAACGCAGCCATCATTCGGCGCCAGATGCTCCTGATAAGCGGGGTGTCAGCTTCCTCTCCCGCCAATAACGTCAGACAGGCATCCAAGCCTGCAACAACAGCATCCTCAGCGCCGGCAAGGGGAGGACGTACACCCCGCCATCGGTTCGTCGGTCCAATCGCTACCCCCAGCGAACCTGCATTCGGAGCAGTCGGGAGACGGGGACCCTCCATCTTTGCACTCTGCGTCACCGACCCGGCTCGTGTGTAAGCGGCCAAACCAGCAAGGACGTGAGGCATGCAGGCTGGAGCTTAGGCCTCAAAATGGCCGCCAGCGCCAAACTCAGGCCACGAGGCAGCAACAGCCAGGACAGTCTCTGCTTGTCCGGAGGGGGGACTAAACGGTCTCCGGATAGTTCAAACCGGTGCCCAGCCTCCCAGGGACCGTAATCCCCTTCAAAACCCACGGGCAAAGTCTGCTATCGGTCACCCAGAGGAGAGGACGTGTGGAGCTCCACAAAGACACGTCCGCTCCCATTAGCAGCCGGCCACGCCCCGGTAAAGGTAAAGGTAATTTTATACAATAATTTTGTCCCCATGACATGCGGTCAGGTATGGAATTTTACACTTGTGGTTTCACATCACCCATCATTACGTGTTCTGATATTGGGACATTTTGGATAAGTGATACTCAACTTGTATAAAATACTAACCATCTGTTTAAAGGGTCTTATACAAGGTATCAGTACTATACACTTTGGAGTCACCTGAGCAGGAGGAGGACAAACCCTGTGCAGCAATGTTCAGCGGAGAGTGAGTGTGAGGAGTGAATTTTTTGATCCAGTGCTGCTCTGTGAACCAGACACCAGCTCTTAGACAAATTGGCTAAGCTCTCACCCAAACGTGTGTCTGGATCCGCCCCTGATTTGATGAGGTCAGTGTTCAATATAGGATATCCCTTTTCGGGTGTGCCATTAGTAAGCATTTTGTACACTCTTGCATAGTTGTAAATCCATTATCCACAAATAAATTTTAAACCTTGTGTAGAATCTATTATTTTATTCAATAAACAGGTTCATAATGCGTGGAGGCTATATTTATTCTTCTCCAAAGTGTTCAAAGATGTACTTTATTTCATACCCTACCACAACGAATATCAGGCAGATACCTTGAGAGATAATTTATTAACAGGCTTGGAAGAAACAACCTAAACTTCAATGACACATAGGCCTTTGAATAATGAGAAAAAGTAATGTTACGGGTCAGGAAGGATACATCCTGCGGTATACATGGCGGCACCTCATACAGGACGTGTCAAAGGAAGCTGTGACATCATTCTTATACTCAATAAAAGTCATTTTCTTCTAAGGTGAAAGATCGCAATGAAATCTACAAAAGGATCCATTTATAGTAGGAAAATGGCTTTTCTTCTAAAATAAAAATATCACTGGGATCATTACTATTAGAGAAATGCTAACTAATTCTAACGACTAATGGCAGGATAAATATTATTATAATATTAAAAAGATGCACAGTGCTACCAATTAACAGGTACATACTGCCTGCCTGGGCACTGCGATCTGTTACCCCTTTAATAGTATGAAAATAGCTCAAAACAGTATCCCAGCTCTCAGACCTTAAAATGAAATAGCTCATTTACAATAACATATTCCAGGCTTGATGCCCTGTTTAGACATTCTGCAAGAAATCAGCAGAAATCAGCAGATTGTTTTTGTTATTCAAGCAAAAGTGTTAGCACTGAAGTTTATGTTGACAAAAGAGAAGAGGAGAATTCTCTTATAAAAGTGATAGCTAACATTGGCACCCCAGATATTTTGGAACTATATGTTCGAGGATGCCCAGTCAGCTAGAGAATCATAGGAAATGTGGTTTCGAGACATATGGGGACCCAAGGTTTGGCATCAATGTCCTATAGGCATTTCTGCTGCACCCCTTGCTGGGCAATACTTTGTCTTACATCTTCCAATCCAACAAGTTGACATGTCTGGCGAACAGGCGTCTCTGTCTTCCGAGTCCCTTTCTGAGTCTCACAGAGTTAATATAAAAAGAACAGCAGTACTGACTGAGATTGGCCCCTACTGCCAACACTGTATTAAAATCCAAGAAGTTTTATGGCCCTTTTTCAGTTTAGGAAAGCGAGCCAACCTTGGCTTTGTTATGCTTGGCCATGTGTGAATTCTGTACAATGGATGAGTTGGTCGGTATCAGGTGGCCCTGTTATACAGGAATGCTGCAGGTTTATGGCTCATGGCTGAGACTAAGCAGTCATGGTCTGTTAGACAGCAACACCTTAAAAGCCAGAAAAAACAACTTACACTTGGCTTGGAGATTTCTTCTGCTTCCTTACTTAAAAGGACATTTGGAAAACTCATCAACACATTAAGAAAAGCCACTGTTGGATAGTTAGTGCTTAGCGGTGTCATACAAGGTATCAATTTCTGGTTTCTTTTTCAGAAAAGCGATATTTGTAAAAAATATTAATGGATCAATATATCTTCCCTTTGAAAACAACCAACACCTTGTCTAGATCAATTGTATAATTGCATCAAGAGTAACATGCCCGTCTTTTGCAAGAGTATATAGAGGTAGTTCAACACCTGTTACTGAGATTAGCAAAGAAACATGAGAGGTGTAGTTCCAAAAGATCTCAGAAAGTAGTGATGACCATCCCTAAGTCTAGAATATTTTTTTTAGTTGACATTTAAGCACTTTTATACCTATAGACAAACTAGAATAAATCAATAAAAGTTTTAAAAATGTGTAAAGAATGTTTTTTTTCTTGTTTTAAACTTTGTCATTTCATCTTCTCCGGCTTTTCATTGTTGACCCTCTCTCTGCTGTCTCTTTTTCTCCCTGTGTGTATGGATTTCTTTCCTTCCCTGTCTCTGCAGTAGCTGGGGGTGAAAGTTCAGCCCCGCCCTCCCCTCAGCTCACAGTGCATGAGGAAGGAGGAGACGCACATGCTCAGTGCATTTTTTATGTATACCAAATTATGCACACGGATTGGTTAGCTGAAAGTGCCTCCTGAGGGGGGCGTGGAAAACGCCAAGAAAGAAATAGCAGGTAAATATGAAAAAATATCATATTTACTTGCTTTTTATATCTGCCAAATGAGACTACTGGCTCATTGAAAAGGCATAGCTCTACAAACCTAATGAGCAGCCGAGCATCACGGGAAATGTAGTTTCAAAACATCTGGAGGGCCGTAAGTGCCCACCCCTGATCTAGACCAAATAGCCGATTTGGAAAGTGAGATAAATGGGAGAATTTTTCTGGTTTGACTATTTGAATCTAGATTTTTCACTTCTGCCAATTTTTCTGAGTTTCACCTTTTATTGAATAGACCTCATAAATAAGACATTTTGAGTCAAGATTTGAAAAAGATCTTTTCAGAGCAAAATACTATATAGAAGAAAAAAGATCTTTCCAGAGAGAAATATCACATGTATTTGGAAAGGTCTCTTCAGACAGACCTGCCACCCAACTTCGAGAAATGTATCTTCAGACCACAACATAGCTAAGCCTTGAGAAAGGCCTTCTCAGATAGAAATGTAACTCAAGCTTGAGGAAGGAATCTTCAAAGCTTACCCATAAGACTTTCTCCAGAAAAAAATGTCACCCAGCCAGAACAAAGGTGTGTTTAGGCCAAAACCTTGCTTTACCCTTGACAAATGACTCTTCAACAAGAAATATCAACTAGGACGGATAAAGGTGTATTCAAAACAAAGCATTAGATGTCCTTCAAAAACCTCTTCAGACAACTATGCTAAACTGTGGGAGCCATAATCTCTTCAATTGGGATATACCATAGCCTAGAAAAAGTTACTTCACACCAAGACATTGACTTGTCTTAAGAAAGGTCTCTTCATGTTGACCTGTAACACTGCACAGAAAAGGCAACTTCGTAGAACATAAACAATAATATACACCCTTGAAAAAGTTCTCCGTGATAAAAATGTTCATGCAACCCTGAGAAAGGACTATTTATGTAGAAATACTTAATATCTTTGAGACAGTGACCTTCTAACCACAACACTACTTAGTTAAGAGGAAAGTCTTTGCAGATGGAGGCGTACTTTGAAAAGGTTGGTAAAGGTTAGCAAGTAGCCCTCTAGTATCCAGGTTTGATTTCACTGCAATATCCCATCAGGGTATGGGTATCACAATGATCATAAAGAAAATCCTTTGAGATATCGCTATCAACAATTTGCCCCAGTCCAGCGCCGAGAGCTGCCATCGTCCTACTTTTTGGGTTTTGCTTACTGAGAGTCACCATGTGGCACAGCAAGACTGGCCTTCAGCTTTAACACCTGACTCACCAGCATGTCAGTCCATCAAGCATGAGGAATGAACGAAGGGATGCCCTGAAGGACTGCTCTTCCACTCACAGCTGTCACTCACTAAAACGTTGAAAGGGAATAAATCAAAATGTTCCTGTATATCTCAAAAACAAAAACGTTAAAAAATATATATATATAGGGAGTGATTCCCGATCAAATGAGCCCAGCTTATATTGGGCATAACCACTGCATGTTAAGAAAATAAATTATATAGGTGTGTAATAAACCTTGCCGGTCTCCAACATCAGAACGATTCTGTCACGTATTCCCCACGGATATATGAAATCGGTCCCTGTACGCAGAGTCACCCTTATCCTTTGCGATCTTTAGAGTGGTCGGGTTGGATATAAATATGTATATAGAATCGTTCTTTTACCAGAGCCAGGGGTCAAACTCTAGAATCGTACTATTATCAGAACCAGGGATCAAAATATCAGAATTGTCAATAATACAGAGCCAGGGGTCAGATACCAGAATCATCGATAATACAGAGCCAGGGGTCAGATACCAGAATCATCGATAATACAGAGCCAGGGGTCAAACAGAGATCAATATACAGAACACTAGGTAGCACTGCGGGATACACGAAACCACGTCAGCGCACCGATCTCGTCTGAGTGCAGGGTATTTAAACGCGATGGCGCCGCGTCATAGCTCTGTGCCGTGCTCCTCCGACCGTCACGTGACCGGCGCCAGCGTGCATTTCATCCTATGCTCGGCCAGCGAACAGTGCGGAGGATGCTGCCGGGCACCGGAGGTACGTGACAGATTCAGGGAGCACGAAATAGGACTTAAGGGGTTATTCAGAGAGCCGATTTGGCCCCGAAATGTCACCGGACAGGGAATTTCCCCGTGCGATGACATTTCGTGGCCATTCAGAAAGCAGGCGGTTCGTCAAATTTTGGCAAACTGCCAGCAAGTGCGGTGCCTGTTCGACGGCAGTGAAATTCCCCATAGAGAAGCAATGGTTAATCTATTCAGAAAACACCGAACAGCAGTGAAATGACAGAGAAATGACCTGCTGTTCGGTGCTTTCATTCTGCAGGTTTATTCAGGCAAACCCCATAGGTTTCAATGTTAAAAATATTCCTGTTTTTTACTCAATATCTAATAAACCGTTTATTATTTTAATCTGCAGTAAAATGTCTCTATATTGATTTTTTTTTAGAATCATTTAGGCATTTTTGGGGATTTTTTCGGCAAAATGTTTTTACCTTTTTTTAAAAAAAAGTGTTTTTTCTTTTTTCAGTAACAGACCTTTTTAAGGTCATTCATAGGACCTTATATGTAAATTCCAGGCATTTTCGTTCAGTAGTTTTGTTTGCAAACAGCAACAGCGTTTAAATTTTGACACTTTCAATTGTATTGTTTTTTTTTTACCAATTCGTCAGTTTATCGGCTTTTTCTGGCAGCTGCTCTGCGCTGTGATTGGCAGCTCGCCGCTTTTTCTGACGTGTTTTTAGCGGCGGGTGTTTGGCAGGTTTTCCCTGCACTTTGGGGACCCTGCGGTAAATGCTGAATTCACTACAGGGTGGGGAACTTTGATTCCCCGAAGTGCAGGGAAGTGCAGGGAAGTGCAGGGAACGAGAGAGCACCGAAATATCAGTAACATTTCGGTGCTCTCTGAATACCCCCTTGATCTTGAAAAAAATAAAAAGTTAGTTCAAAGTTGGCAACTAAGTCTGGTATCATTCATAAAGAACTGCTGTATTTATTAGATTGAAACCATGAATTAATTCTATGAATAAGTTTGCAATGTCACAATGAGGGGTTAAAATGAGCACCAAATAGGTACGTGACAATCTGGTGCAATCCCCTTCACACTGTTTTCTATTAGGAAATATTTATTTCAAATAAAATCATGTGTTAAGTAGTCGCGTTACCGTTCTGAAGAGCTCGGATTAATTGCCTGCCATTTGGAAGCCAGTGGAAGCGATCGTTATTTACAGAGTTGTATGTTTTAACCTGTCCTGTCAACGGCTTTGATTCAATCCATGCGGAGAGAAGAATTCAGCGAGTGTGTATGTGGGCTGGCACTTTGCGGAATGCATTGTGAGAGCCCAACGATGAGTACACACAATGTTTGGACGGCCTTTTATGGCAAGAAAATATCAAGCACCTGAACATTTATTTAAATGGAAGCTGGATTATTGATCGACACCTACCATTATGTTTCATGTATATTAACAAGACATCAAAGCAGAGACATAAAGCCAGACGTGTGCACGATAAGCTCATGGACACATAAGCAAACATCATAATAACACCTATTAAGGAACAGGAATGCGGTGAGCCGCTAGCAAGGTGCTTTTTTTAACTCTTTCGCTGGTGATTGAAGTGAATGAACCATCCATTCTTAAACAGTAACTGTTCAATGGGAAGTTGGCTCATGTTTCTATAGAGGCCAAAACAGTAATTGAATTTAAGCAGGCATGGGATAGGCATAAGGCTATCCTAAACAAAAGCTAAATCCAGGTAAAGTATCCATGTAATTGGGCAGACTAGATGGGCCGAAAGGTTCTTATCTGCCGACATTTTTCTATGTTTCTATTCAAAAGCTCACTTGAGCAGGATCCTGTTTTCCTATTGTTCTGTGTGTTAATTTTATGTTTGTTTTGTACTACCCATTGCACTGCGCTATGGAATATGTTGGTGCTTTGAATGATTCCTAATTACTGAAAATTACAGGTTGTTGAATTCTGGAGAATTCAAGGCGACTGGACTGAATAAAAATGGAAGGGCTCTGTTCCATAGTTGATGCTAATGTAGCACCTCGATATGTAATCGTTAGCGCTAGGAGAAGTAAGTTTAATGTCTTGCAACGATGTTCTGATGTTGGCGCTACACTCAGGTGAAAAAGTTTTGCACCTCGCAGCTTGCGCGAGCTTACTATACGTAAGCATCTCCAATACTTAACATGGGGAGTGCAATCTGTTTATAGCATCTCAACAAGTGAGGTATTACAAAGTGCTGGCGCAATTTACCGTCGGGACGTGCAAGCAAAACTTTTAACACCTCCTAAAAGCTGGTGTTTAATGATTCAGCAAATGCAAAATTATTTAATACACTCTACCCCCCCCCCTAATAATACCACTAATCACTCATCCCGCAGCAAAAAGGGTGGCCCGATCCGCCGCTTCTTGTCGCTGGGATCAGAGTGAGACTGGGAGCAAATAGTCCCTAGTCTCCCTCCGCGGTGCTAGCGATCTCACGAGCCCGAGGTCTCACAGAGCTCGCAGCCCAGAAGCGCAAGCCTCCATGGAGTTCTATGGACTCCAGGATCTGATACTCGTGGTGGTGTGAAAGCACTACTGCAAGTATCAGGAAAGGAAGGTTAACGCTGTGTTCCAGGGTGAGGTGCTGAGATAGCACCTTCCCTGGAATACTATGTTAACAAGGAGACAGACAGGAAGGAAAAATCTAAAGGTGCAGATTTTCCTGCTTATGTCTTCATGTTAGCGTACACAATGTAACAGTGCCCAAATTCAGGCATTTTGCTTAAAGGTTACAGTATCCTTGCAGTTCTCTGCTAATTCACCACTTAATTAATAACACAATTTGTGTTTCAAGAGGCATACTCGAGCATAAGTGGACACAATTCTGGCTTTGGCACGAATACGACAGACAGGAGTTTGGCCTCACAACTTTCTATGCCTGGCACTTCTCTATTTAAGTATGGGGGTTTCTGGGAGTTGTATTGCAGTTAAGATTTCTACAGCTCATACTTGAGGTAAAATTTCCAGTAATCCCTCTGTGCAGACTCTAACATGGTTATTCAAAGAGCTCCGAATTGGGGCCGAAAGGTAACCGAACGCTGAAATTCAGCGTTCGGTTACCTTTCCTGGCCATTCGGCTATCCAGAGCGCAGGCAGTTCGCCAAATGTTGGCGATTTGCTGGGAGATGTTGTGTATTGATTATGCTTATACTTCCTGTTTCCTGTTCTGACCTCTGACCTGGAGGCAGTTCTATGATCCAACATGATTCCTCACACAAGCAGCTTGCAGTGTCTTCATTTCTATACATGAAACATTTGCCTGCACATACGATGCCTGTTCCAGGGCAGTGAAATCCCCATAGAGAAGCAATGCTTCATCTATTCAGAGAACACAAAACAGCTGAGAAAGGATGCTGAGTTGCCCTGCTTTTCAGTGGTTTCATTTGACAGGTTTATTCAGGCGAATCCCATAGGCTTCAATGTTAAAAATATTCCCGTTTTTAATGCAATATCTAATAAACCGTTTATTATTTTATTCTGCAGTAAAAGTCTCTATAGTTTATAGATTTTTTAGGATCTTTTAGCCATTTTTCGTTTTTTTTTTTTGCGAAAACAATTTTTTCCATTTTTTTTTTAATTGTTGTTTTCTTTTTTATGTAACAGCTCTTTTTATTATCATTCATTGGATCTTATGTGTGAATTTCAGACATTTTCGTTCTGTAGTTTCTTTGCAAACAGCGTTTCACTTTTCAAACATTCAAATGTACGTTTTTTTGGGGTTTTTTTCATTCCATTCGTCTGCGGTGTCGCCTTTTTCCGGCGGCTGCTCTACGCTGTTATCAGCTCCTGCTCGGGTTTCTCCGACGTGTTTGGTGGGGTTAATTCAGATGTTTTTGTGGTTTTCGGCGTGCATTCTCCGGGTTTTGCGGTGAGTGTTCGTCGGGTCTGCGGCGGCTTTTTCCTGCACTACGACGGCCCTGTGGTGCTTGCTGAATACACCGCAGGGTCGCCGAAATGGGATCACCGAATTGCACCGAATTGAAGAGAATGAAAAGTCACTGAACGTGCGGTGACTTTTCGATTCTCTTTGAATAACCCTGTAAGGAAAGAAGTAGGGTTGCAACCGGCTGGATGTATTAGGCCCGTGTCAGACAAACGCAGTTATCACATCCGTGCTGCCGCACAGTTTAACGTCCGTCGTAGCATAGAATCATGATCAATAGAGACCCATACACGACGTACTTCCGCTCTGAACTGCGCACGCACAACGCACGTGGCACCGGACGCAAGATAGGTAAGAATGAAAAAACGCTAGGACGGACGCGCAGAGTGCGCCACGTCCGCATAGTGTTCTGTGTGAGTGATGAGGAGATGTCGGTCAAACCGCATTTGCGACGTCTTGCACCTTGACGCACAAAATGGCTTTTCATATAATTTTCAACTTTTTATCATTTTTCATATTAATTGTGTTTCCCATAATTCCCTTGTTTGTTCAGCGTCCGTCAAAAACAACTGACTGTGTGGTGTCTACAGCATCTTCCATCAGAACATACGTCCGTTGTGCACGGACGCAGAGTACGCTCAGAATGCGCTGGTCTAGCCTTAGAGGTAACATCATTGCTCTATAACCGTGGAGACACAGGTTTGAATCCCGGCAAGAGCACCTCTCCAGTAATTGTCCTTGGGCAAGACACCTAACGGTACATACTCACCTCCCAGGACATACTTGAAAACGAGAGAAATCTCAATGTATCCTTCCTGGTAAAATACTTTATAATAAAAAAATC
Source organism: Leptobrachium leishanense (assembly GCA_009667805.1). Classification (NCBI taxonomy): domain Eukaryota; kingdom Metazoa; phylum Chordata; class Amphibia; order Anura; family Megophryidae; genus Leptobrachium; species Leptobrachium leishanense. The sequence continues at coordinate 165,863,371 of CM019066.1, forward strand.
AAGTAGTTGGTTGATTTATTTTTTAAATTAAGATTAGCCAGATAAAAAAAAAAAATACAATTTTTATTCCATTTACCTAAAGGAACACTCAGGGTTATTCAAAGAGATCGGAATGGCTGACGAAAGGGAACCGAACGCTGAAAATCTGCGTTCGGTTACCTTTCTTGGCCATTCGGCTATACAGAGAGCAGGCAATTCGCCAAATCTTGGCGAATTGCCTGCACATACGGTGCCTGTTCGAGGGTGGTGAAATCCCGATAGAGAAGCAATGCTTCAGCTATTCAGAGAACACAAACCAGCAGTGAAAGGTTCCCGAAATGCCCTGCCATTCGGTGGTTTAATTCGGCAGGTTTATTCAGGCGAATCCCATAGGCTTCAATGTTAAAAATATTCCCGTTTTAATACAATATCTAATAAACCATTCATTATAATATTCTGCAGTAAAAAGTCTCTTTACTTATAGATTTTTTCGGATATTTTAACCGCTTCGCTGCGGAGGACGCGCTCAGCGCGTCCACCCGCAAATAACGTTGGCTGAGTGCGTCCTCCCTTTGCAGCCAGCAATCGGCTGGATTCCAGCCGATCGCTGTGCCCCCCAGTGCGGGCTGACATCCTTGATGTCAGCCCAGCATCCAGGACCACCGCGGCCACCAATAGATGTCATCGTGGCGGCGCGATAACATCTATTGCAGGCACCCCCCCCCCCGCGAGTGCGTAGGAAGTGCCTGAAAGGGAGGGGAACCCCTCTCCCCCCCCTCTTCAGTTCGGGCCAGCGATCAAAGCCAGGCACGGTTTGGAAGGGCAAGAGCCTGCCCTTCCAAACGGTGCCTGGCTTTAACCCCTTGGGGACCGGATCGCTATTCGGCACCAAAAAGCGCCAGATAGCGATCCTTTCCCGGAGCTGGCCGACATCTTGGATGTCGGCCAAGCTTCCAGGATCTCCCCCTGACGACTGGCGTCATCGTGCATAGCATAGTTTAGGACCTTACAGTGTATAAACCACTCAAGTTCCTTACAGTGTATAAACCCAGTATAGGTCTTTATAACTTGTATACCCAGCCTCGGCCCATATAGAATATCAAGTCAGACCAAGTATTTACACTTTATAATCCAACTCCAGGACTTTATAGTGTATATTCCCATCCCAGGTCCTTACAGTTTATAAACCAAATTTATGATCTTGATGGTGTATAAAGCCAACCTTATTCAGTATATAAAACCAACTCCTGATCCTTACTGTGTATAATCCCATGCCAAGTCCTTACAGTTTAAAAATTATCTCCTTGTCCTTCTAGTGTAAAAACAAGCCGCAAGTCCTTGCAGTTTATAAACCAACTACTGATCCTTATGGTGTATAATTCCAACCCACAATCTTCAGTATATAAAACAAACATCTGATTACACAGAGTATAAACCAGCCCCAGGTCCTTGCAGTTTATAAACCAACTGTTGATCCTTACAGTGTATAATCCAATCCTAGATCCTTTAGTAAATAAAATCAATTCCTATTCCTTGCACTGCATGAACTCGTCCCAAGTCCCTACATTGTCACTCAGCCCCAGGTTAATGTCTTGCCAAATATTTATAATGTTTACAACAACACTGGATCCTTACAGGCTATAAACCCATTCCAGGTCACCACTGTTTATAATCCCTACTCCGGTCCTTGCAGTGCATAAACCAAGTACTGGAATGTGCAGTGAATAAGACAACCCCAGTTCATTACATTGTGTAAAACCATCCCAAGTCCTTCCAATACCCAGTATGTATTGTGCATAAACCAGAATTGACAAATCTGAGGGCCGGTTAACCAGATGCTGATACAATGTAGCCTTTGTCTCCTAAATCTCTGCATGTTTTTATTTAAATGTATATAAAGTATCAAAACTGTGCCGTTGGCCCCTAAAACTGTGTACTTGGCATTTAAGGTTACTATTGTGGGTAATAGTTTGAAGATATGTTTTAAGCTCTGATATAAACCCTTCACAGGTGTCCGTACAGTCTATAAACTCGCTCCAGGGCCTTACAAAGTCTAATGTCAGCTGGATTCTTACATTGGCTAAACCCAGCCTAGTTCCTAATGAAGTATAAACTAGGTGTGCTCTGACCTATCTGGGAGTTCATATTGACTGCAGGGTACCCGTGACATCAGCACAGCCCACACCGACCGTTTCTAATTTAGGACATGCTGCCTGTCTTGATTTCACAGCCGGGCCTGCAGGACTTATTTATATACCATGCTCCCCGGGTAGAAGAATGTCATTATCCAACCACACTCACAGAATGCCAGAAAAACAATGTAAATAAAACACAATTTTTTTATACTTTTTCATGTTTCCTTCCAAAGTTTATGTAGGTTCCCTTTACTGAACATTTTAACCCTTTACCTTTAGAGTCTTGGGGCATGTTTTGATGCAATGGTCGCAATCAGACCAGTATTCGATCTCTTATTTATTTAATATGTAGCATGCTATTCCACATACTTACAAATGTTAAAAAAACAATATTTAAACAGCATCTATTACCTTGAAACATTCCGAGCCGTGTTCTGCCAGACAAAACAACTGCTCACAAAAAATATATCCAGCATTTAAATATTATGACTGGGCTGCACATGCTCCGCTGCTCATTGTCAAGAAGCAATAACTGTATGCTTATGCAGCCAGGCAGGTACAACTTCAAATAAATATTATTATTATGAGCATGAAATAAATATGAGAATTCCAAATTAGCCAACGTGTTTTTGACAGAGAGCTCTGAGATCTTATCGAGGGTGCACTTTTACAGTAGATACTTTGCTACTGAACGATGTTAATCTGACCTTAATACTGTTTATATAATAAAACAACACCGGCTGAGAGTGAAAAATTAAACGAAACAAGTGTTTGGCGCCTTCTGAGGATCCATCACAATGGAAAAAGCAAGGTCTTTCATAAAATTTCCGTGTGTGTTGCTTTCGCTCAAAGACACAATGTTAAGACAAAGCAAAGACCCGCTGCAAACAGATTACAAACTCTGGAAAGAAGCAGAAATGGAAATTGTACGGTACGCCTTCGCGATTCCCCTGATTGATGTAGCAATGGGCTCCGTTGATGGAAATGCTGTTGTGGTGTCCTTGTCAAAGCACTCTATATATCAAAAGATGTCAAACTTGTTTCTACACATTAATCAGACAAAAAAAATATTATTTTTGAGAGTAAACAGACTGTAGCACATTTAAAAATATCAAGAAGTATCCTAATGAGCAAAACTGACATTCCAATTCAGAGCATCGTATAGAAAATGCTGAGTTGTTGTTTGATTTTGTTTTCTTTTAAAAATGAAGTTACAAAAAAATACAGATATTATAAAATGCAAAATCCTAGCAGGTTGTTATGAATAAAAAGCAAAAGCAAAAAAAAAGAAATGTTCCAGTGAAACTTTAATAGAATTCACCACTAGGTGCTGCCCACAACACCATTCCACAAATGTGTTCCAAACAAAGACAAAACAGACAATGTGGTTCAGACCAGAAAAATAATTTAAATCAGAGCGCGTTACATACACAATGCATGGTATCTCACGAAGTTCTTATATCTAAAAGCATAAAGACAAAGACAAAAATAGACCTTAGACAAAATGCGACATAAAGAACAATAATTGTGCAGTATTCGAGGAATCAAAAGTACAATGCATAAAAAGATTCCAGTACACTCACATCCTCCAGAGTAAGGATCAGCAACCTTGGCCTCCTTACGCGCCATAAGCTAAAATGGGGACACTAAAGGGAAATATTTGCGTTCGCTAATCTCCCTTTAGCATCCCCATTTTCCCAGTAGTTTACAGGGCAGGCGCGGAGTCCAGCAGTCTACCCCGTAGTGGCCGCTAAAGAGCCATCGCGAGCATCCACTCCATGGAGTCCATAGGACTTCATAGAGGCTTCTGCTGCCGGGTCACATGACCAGCAGGATCTAGTCTCTCGCGAGATCCTGCAGGTCAGCGGAAGGAGACTGGGGAGTTTTTTCCTCAGTCTCAATCTGCTCCTGGAGGCCAGAAGCGGCGGATCAGGCCACTATTCTCATGCGGGTATTTGATTTTTTTTTTTTTTTGAGGTGGGGGTTCCAGCTGCTGCTAACGGGTTTTGCAGAAGCGGAATCCATTAGTACCAGCTCTAAGTTGTAGCAAATGTTTTAGTTAGCGACAGCTGTTTGTAATTAGCGTTAGGACTAACGCGAATTGCTCTCTGCTTATTATTATTATTCTTTATTTATAAAGCGCCAGCATATTCCGCAGCGCTGTACAATAAGCACAGTATAGACAGGGTTACAATACATTGAACAACATTTGACAAACAGTACAGGAGGAGATGAGGGTCCTATTCCCGTAGGAACTCACAATCTGGGAGGGTTGGGGTTGGATACAGGAGGAGAGGACTGTAAGGTGAGAGTGATTGATGGTTGCGTCAGTGAGTTGGGTGGTAGGCTTCCCTAAATAGGAATGTTTTCAGGGAGCGTTTGAAGGAAGAGAAGTTAGGGGAAAGTCTGACAGTACGAGGGAGAGCGTTCCAGAGAGTGGGGGCTGCGCGTGAGAAATCCTGCAGTCTATCATGGAAGAGGTGATGCGGGGAGAAGCTAGGCGCAGGTCACTGTTTGACCTTAGGGAGCGGGCTGGGGTGTATTTGGTGATTAGTGAGGACAGGTAGTGGGGCGCTGAGTTAGTGAGGGTTTTGTAGGTAAGGATAAGGATTTTGAACTTAATTCTGCAGTGGATGGGGAGCCAGTGAAGGGACTCGCAGAGGGGAGCAGCAGAGACAGAGCGGCGGGTGAGGTGAATTAGTCTGGCGGAGGCGTTCAGGATGGATTGTAGGGGGGAGAGGTGGGACAGAGGGAGGCCAGATAAGAGATTATTGCAATAGTCAAATCGGGAGATTACCAGGGCGTGTATGAGTTGTTTTGTGGTGACAGCGGTAAGAAATGGCCAAATTCTGGAAATATTACGCAGTTGGTATCGGCAGGAGGAGGAAAGAGACTTGATGTGGGGGATGAAGGAAAGAGCAGAGTCAAGTGTAACTCCAAGGCAGCGAACTTGGTTTGATGGGGAGATGGTGATACCCTCCACCGTGATAGAGAAGTCAGGAGGTGGGGAGGCATTGGAGGGAGGAATAAGTAGGAGTTCAGTCTTTGACATGTTGATCTTTAGGTGGTGGGAGGCCATCCAGGAGCTCCCCATGTTTAGTATAAGGAGCGCAAAGTACAGTAAGCTGGCGTTAAAAAGCGATAAACCGATTCACTAATGGATTTTTTTACCCCGTTATCGATCAGGAGGTGATCTAAGCGGCACGCTATCACCTCAATAAACCTAGCACCAATACTCATTTATGTGAGCGCTACTGTTAGCTTTAAGGAGGTGATAGACCCCTTCTTTTTTTAAAACTACATTTTCCTTAAGGCTCTCTCAACTTAATGAGAGGCTGAGCATCATGGGAGATCCAATAGATCTGGAGAGCCAAGGTTGCTAACCCCTGCTCTAGAACATAGGATCTCAAACTCTGCCCTGCTCACATGTTTCTGAAATAAAAGTCCCATGATTCCATGGCCATTTATTGAATTCAAGAGAGAAACATTTCCAACAGTCATCCATATTAATGGACTGCTTCTACAGGATAATGATGGACACTGGGAAGCAGGAAATGATGGAAAGCGTCTATGCACACCATAAGGAGAGCCACTCTGCGAGAGAAAATGGACGTTTATCTTCTCAACAGTGTTAATATAGTCGACTAACGCTAAATGGCATTTTAATCAAAGGACTATAACTAAAACTGAATTAAAACTAGTTCCTCCCTAACATTGTTGTCTAGTTTTTATTAGTCAACAAAACTGTCAATAGATTTTCTTCATAGTTTTATTCGTTATAACTGGTCACGTTTTCATCAGTTAAAAAAAAATGTAATCAACTAAGTCTTTGTGTCTGGGAAACAGTTTTAATTTTGTTGACTAATAATCAGTCACATTCCTATTCCATCCAAGTCGATATTCCAACCTGTGCGTTAGTCCATTTGCGACATGCTGTTAACAGCTCTATTCTGTCCAAGCTACTATATTAGTGGCTAGGGTCTGAATATAATGAATCAAAATGCAGATACCGGAAGTAAAGCAGTATGCCACCACTAGTACCGGCTCCCGGAGTTCGAAAGGACTCCATTAAGTCAAGCACAACCATGCTTTCAAGAAAACCAGGGTTGAGAACAATAAGCTACACTAGTGGCCAAAATTGTGGATTCACCTTATGATTTTGTCAGTTTTGGTTGACAAGAAAATTCCTCTGCTTCCCTGGCCTGGAAACACTAGCGTCGCTAGGTGGGGGTGGGGGTGCAGTCCGCACCAGGTGACACCCGCCCTTAGGGTGACACCGTCACCAAAGTAAGACTTTGATTTTTGAACCGGCCGCCTAAGGGCGGGTGTCATCCTAAGGGCATCAGATGGTGGCTGATCCCATCCCCTCTGACGCCACATGCCAGAGGGAGCAGCGCGCCGGCCGTCCGACGGGCTGACGCTGACATCTCTGCCGAGTGAGTCATCAGCCGCAGCCCGCCTATCATATCCTCTGCCCCTGTTGCGCTGCCTGGAGGGTCTGGACAAGGTCCTGTGCCAAGAGCTGGCCGGCTGCCAGCACTGGGGAATGGCCGAGCGCCGTCCGAGGGGGCGGGGCCTAGCATGGTAACGAGGAGCCGCTGGGTTTAAAACAGGGTGCGAGGAGTTGCCTCGTCGCCCTGTCGTGGAGTCTGTTTCCCGCATCGCTAACCATTCGTTTGTATTGATTCTCTGTTGCCAACCCGTTTTCTGGATACGATCCCTGCTCCTGCTATTTGACCCGGCTTGTTTTTGACTATTCTCCTGCTGCTTGATTACGATCGCCTGTGTGGCGCTTTGGTGGTTTAACCCCATGCTTGCCGCTGGGGTGTTTACACATTACTGGAGAAGTGTCCCTTCTAAGCTGTGGGTATGGTCTGTGGCCTCATTAGGTTCCTATTCCTAACCCAGGGCTCCTGTTCTCCAGCCACACATGTTGATAAGAACTGGGATCAAAGATTTTGCTTATTTGCAGCTCATGGTCAGTGTGCTCTCACCATCAACAATACTCGTTTTACTGTACTTACGACAGACCCCAAGGTGTATGCGAATATCTTAAGGTACCACTGATCTGCTCCCGCTATCAGAAAACGTTAAAGCAGCTTATTTCCTGACTGCCCTGCAGTCCGCGCAATTCACCAACTGTCTGACATATCTGTGTATTTCTGAACTTGCTTTAAGTGGTCTATCGGTCTCGAAACCTTTAGTGCTTAGTAGCAACTCAGTGTTTTGTTCATCCTCGCTGCCTCAAGTGTATAATTCTGTGTATGCCAATCAGTGTTTAAACGTCAAAAAGATTTATCAGCCCTTAAGGATCTCAAATCCGCTACTCTCTAGTGGGCGCTACTCCCCCCGTTGCACCGCCCTAACAGCTCCCTGGTGCCTTTTCTATCAAAGCGTGCGGCCGCACCCTGCCTGCCTCCCAAGTCCTGATGGGTGAGCTGCTGGGGCAAATTGCAATATATATCCATATGTGAGCTGGGGCAATATAAATCCATGTGTGAGCTGGGCACTATACATCCATGTGTGAGCTGGGCAGTATACATCCATGTGTGAGCTGGAGCAGTATACATCCATGTGTGAGCTGGGCACGTATACATCCATGTGTGCGCAGGGCCAATATACATCCATGTGTGCGCAGGGCCAATATACATCCATGTGTGCGCAGGGCCAATATACATCCATGTGTGAGCAGTCGCAAAATACAGCCATGTGTGAGCTAGGCACTATACATCCATGTGTGAGCAGGGGCACTATACATCCATGTGTTAGCAGGGGCACTATATATCCATGTGTGAGCAGGGGCACTATACATCCATGTGTGAGCAGGGGCACTATATATCCATGTGAGCTGGGGCAATATATATCCATATGTGAGCTGGGGCACTATATATCCATGTGTGAGCTGGGGCAATATATATCAATGTGTGAGCTACTGGGGGCAATTTATATCAATGTGTGAGCTACTGGGGGCAATATATATCAATGTGTGAGCTACTGGGGGCAATATATATCCATGTTTGAGCTACTGGGGCAATATATATCCATGTTTGAGCTGCTGGGGACAATTTATATCCATGTTTGAGCTGCTGGAGGCAATATAAATCCATGGGTGAGCTGCTGGGGGCAATATATATTGTGAGCTGGGGCAATATATCCATATGTGAGCTGGGGGTAATATATCCAGAGCTGCTGGGGGCAATATATATCCATGTGTGCCTTCACTTTCACTGCCTTCGAACAGGCACTGTACTTGCTGGCAGTTCGCCAAACTTTGTGTGTGAGTATATGAGAGAGCTCCACAGCAATAAATCTCACAGTAATGTGCACTGTGCATGAGCATTCAGTGTTATATGGGAGTACTGATTTATGAGTAAGAGTAGTTTAAAAAAATCCGTAAAACTTGGGGGGGAGACACCATAAGTTACCACACCGGGTGACACCAACCCTAGTGACGCCACTGCCTGGAAATAGCCCTGACTTGAATCCCCTCGAAAATCTGTGGTCAAGATTGAAACGCATGGTCTCAAGCAAGAATCCAAGCAGCAAGCGAGGACTCATTGAGGCTATAACCAATTCCTGGCATCATCTGATCACAGAAGATGATGTCAAAAGACTAGTAGAGTCAATGCCTATAAGGTGTCAGGCTTGTAGTTAAGACCAATGGCTATCCAACTCGTTATTGAAAAAAACACATTGTGACAAACTTGAAATTATCATTTTTATGCTATATAATAGCCAAGAAGCATTATGGTACATTTCCATCCGAAATTGAACTTAAAGATTTTTTGTTGTTAAGGCATTCATTTACTGTATTACATTTCACTTATGCTATGACATTTTTAGAGATTTTTATACAAAAATTACTTTAAACTGCAAGGCCAAATTACAATCTAGGTGCTAACGTTAACACTCACCTGCGTGAGCATTAACGTTAGCCGATGTGGCTACCGCATATTACAATCCAAACGCAAACAGGTTAAGTAACCCGTTTGCGTTTGGTACCTTGTGCTTTTCAGCGCAAGGTTACCGTACTTTGCGCTCCCTATACTTAACATGGGGAGCGCAAAGTATTAACCAGCGTTAGGATTACAAAGTCCTAACTCTGATTAACATCCGGCTCTAGCAGAAAGTTAACCAGAGCCAGGACTTGGTGTTAACGGATTCGGCTTCTGCAGAATCCGTTAACACCAGCCAAAAAATAAAAAAAGAATCGTATACTCACCCTCTGTCCCGCGGTGAGGACCGTGGCTCCAACCGCCTCCTCCGTCCAGCGGAAGCAGGTAGAGACTGGGGGGAAAAGTTCCTCAGTCTCCCCCTGCGTATCACTATGCCGACCGGCCGGATCTCGCGAGGCAAGATCTGGCAGGTCATGTGAGAAGTAAGACAGTAAAGTATGTAAATAAATTGAGGTGTACAGTGATGGTAAGGGTTCTGCAAAATGGTATATCTAGGTGCCAGAGCAGATACTGGACATGATGTGACACATACTATCTAAGGATACCATTGATTTATATCATGTGGCAGGCAGGACCTTGGTAAATTTATATACAATATGAATCCAAATGAATAAAAATAACTATAAGGGGAACAGCTCTAAAATAAACCTCATATGATAAAACAATATCAGTAAATGTATAGGAAAAAGGCAATTCCAAGAACTCTGTAAACATCGGCAGCTCTGATTTCACCATGGATTGCTGTGCCAGTGCGATCACCAAGATGGCAGCTCCCTGCAGGTAAGTATGGAAGCTGCGCTTTAAATGTCATGGTGGCTAGCGTGTCCACTTTATGTCTCCTGTGTTTTAGCAGATACGGCAATGATAGCTTATTACTGCACTGCAGATGCTGCTCAATGGCTTTCCTTAGCAGCAATAATTTACACTAACGTCTTATAGTGTCTGTGGATCTGAGAACCCCCCCCCCCTTTCTGCCACTATAAAACCTCTGCCTCATTCCTTCCTTCTAATATTGCTTGGCGCATAAATAATCAATGCAGATAGCATTGACATAGAGGAAAGCTTTGATGTCTGCTCGTGGAGGCAGCTTTGCTCGGATTTTACGAGAAGTCTGATCAATATGGGCGGGCCTGACAAATCGCCATTGGTACATGAAGCTCTGCTTTCAGCTTTCTATTTAGAGCAGGGCAGAAGATCTGTGTCATTACACTCTGGGGGTGATTTATATGTGTTTTTAAACAGACAGTATGAACTCTTTAACGTGTGATCACAGAAGACAGGCAGAAAAAAAAAAAATGCAGGAACATTGTATGATTATATTTCTCTGATCATAATTTATGGTTTTTTAACCCATTAAAGGCACAGTCTAAACACCTGAACCAATGTAGCTTATAGCACATGATAACCCTTGGCATGACCTGATCTTACTTTAGCATCCAAGAGTCAATTCACAAAGCGTTTGCGTTTCGCCAATTTTGCCAGAAATCCAGCCATTTCTTACCGCTGACACCAGAAAGCAACTCAGCCACACCCTTGTAATCTCCCAACTTGACTATTGTAATAATCCTCTCTCCCGCCTCTACCCCCTGGAACCAATTCTAAAAGCCTCTGTCAGGCTCATCCATCTCACCCGCCGCTCTGTCTCTGCTGCTCCTCTGAGAATCCCTTCACTGGCTCCCCATCAACTGCAGAATTAAATTCAAAATCCTCACCCTGACCTACAAGGCTCTCACTAACTCAGCGCCCCGCTACCTGTCCTCACTAATCACCAAATACACCCCAGCCCGCTCCCTAAGATCAAACAGTAACCTGCACCTAGCTTCTCCCCGCATCACCTCCTCCCATGATAGACTGCAGGATTTCACACGCACAGCCCCCATCCTCTGGAACGCTCTCCCACCTATTCCTATTCAGGCAAGCCTACCACCTGACTCACTAATACACCTCACTGCCCCAGCCAGTCACTCTCACCTTGCAGTCCTCTCCTCCATTTTCCACCCCCAACCCTTCTAGATTATAAATTCTCACGGGAATAGGGCCCTTGTTTCCTCCTGTACTGGTTTGTCGAGATGTTGTTCAGTCTCAATGTATTGTAACCCTGTCTATATTGTGCTCATTGTTCAGCGCTGTGGAATATGAATATATGAATAAAGAATAATATTATGTTTTTACGTTAATCCTATGGAATTCTCCTGTTTAAACCTGTCGAACTGAAACACCAAAACCGGCGACTTGCATCATATTTTGAGGTCAATCGCCAGTACTTGGTGAATTGACAGCTTAATGAATAGACGAATTGGCCCGAAATTTCACCGAACAGTGAAATTTAACTAACAAGCAAACTCACTTTGACTCATACCTTGCTCCACACAACACCTCAGAACCACAGCCTCCATTTAATTTTCTGCTGGACTTCGCACATCAAGTCCCACCATCCTCTGCAACGAACCTTTGACTAACATGGTGATTCTCTGGCTGCACTCTTTCACCCAATGTGTATATATATATATATATATATATTAGATATACACACACTATATTGCCAAAAGTATTTGCTCACCCATCCAAATAATCAGAATCAGGTGTTCCAATCACTTCCATGGCCACAGGTATATAAAATAAAGCACCTAGGCATGCAGACTGTTTTTACAAACATTTGTGAAAGAATGGGTCGCTCTCAGGAGCTCAGTGAATTCCAGCGTGGAACTGTGATAGGATGCCGCAACAAATCCAGTCGTGAAATTTCCTCACTCCTAAATATTCCACAGTCAACTGTCAGTTGTATCATAAGAATGTGGAAGTGTTTGGGAACGACAGCAACTCAGCCACGAAGTGGTAGGCCACATAAACTGACGGAGCTTGGTCAGCGGATGCTGAGGCGCATAGTGCGAAGAGGTCGCCAACTTTCTGCAGAGTCAATCGCTACAGACCTCCAAACTTCATGTGGCCTTCAGATTAGCTCAAGAACAATGCGCAGAGAGCTTCATGAAATGGGTTTCCATGGCCGAGCAGCTGCATCCAAGCCATACATCACCAAGTGCAATGCAAAGTGCCGTTTGCAGTGGTGTAAAGCACGCCGCCACTGGACTCTAGAGCAGTGCAGACGCGTTCTCTGGAGTGACGAATCGCGCCTCTCCATCTGGCAATCTGATGGACGAGTCTGGGTTTGGCGGTTGCCAGGAGAACGGTACTTGTCTGACTGCATTGTGCCAAGTGTAAAGTCTGGCGGAGGGGGGATTATGGTGTGGGGTTGTTTTTCAGGAGCTGGGCTTGGCCCCTTAGTTCCAGTTCCATTTTGGACAATTCCATGCTCCCAACTTTGTGGGAGCAGTTTGGAGCTGGCCCCTTCCTCTTCCAACATGACTGTGCACCAGTGCACAAAGCAAGGTCCGTAAAGACATGGATGACAGAGTCTGGTGTGGATGAACTTGACTGGCCTGCACAGAGTCCTGACCTCAACCCGATAGAACACCTTTGGGATGAATTAGAGCGGAGACCGAGAGCCAGGCCTTCTCGTCCAACATCAATGTGTGACCTCACAAATGCGCTTCTGGAAGAATGGTCAAAAATTCCCATAAACACACTCCTAAACCTTGTGGACAGCCTTCCCAGAAGCCTTGAAGCTGTTATTGCTGCAAAGGGTGGACCGACGTCATATTAAACCCTATGGATTAGGAATGAGATGTCACTTAAATTCATATGCGAGTCAAGGCAGGTGAGAGAATACATTTGGCAATATAGTGTATATATATATATATATATATATATATATATATACCACGAGTATAGCAGTACGTAGTGATACCTTTTTATTGGACTAACGTAACATTTAAAAGACACGCTTTCGAGAGTATTACTCTCTTCCTCGGGTCTGGAAGCTTACTGATCAGTAAGCTTCCAGACCTGAGGAAGAGAGGTTACACTCTCGAAAGCTTGTCTTTTAAATGTTACGTTAGTCCAATAAAAAGGTATCACTACGTACTGCTATACTCGTGATTTTGGCAAACTGGACTAACACGGCCTATCGAATATATATATATATACTGATACTTGTTAGTAGTTTCGGTGTATATGTATGTGTTTTTCATTTTGTTAACCTGTATACCTACTAGACATGTGCAAAGCACAAAATTTCGTTTTGAACTAATGGATTAGTCCTAAAATGCAATTTATTTAGTTGCTAAAGAAATTCGTTTTCAGTTCTTTAGTATGAAAACTAATTTCATTCATCCGAAAACCAGCGGATACAATTACTATTGTAGTGGCTCCTCAGAAGGCTGAGATCGCTGCTTGTTACAGTATCTCTCACTCTCAGCACAATGTGGGCCATATTACATAGTTGGTGCTAACTTAACCAGAGCTGTTGTAAACTTCCCAGAGCCATAATAGCCTATAGAGGTTTTCAGCTCTGGTTAAGTTAGCACCAACATTGTAATACTACACTGTGTCAGGCAGAGCTGTTACAGTAACTGACTGCTGCTCATCACAGCGCTCAGAGTTTCAGTAAAACTAGTAAATAATATTTTTATATATAAGAGGTTATAACAATATTATTTCCTTGTTTTACTGAACCTCTGAGTGCTGGTACAGTCAGTTACTGTAACAGCTGAGCCTGATACATTGTACTGAGAGATTATAAAACAAGCAGCCGATCTCAGCGCTCACAGCCACTGGATTTAAAGGGCTAAAAAAAAAAGGCTCCTCTCTGTATAATGTTTAGAACATCCTCCTGCATTAATTAATACCCCTCTCTGTATAGGGACATCCTCCTCAATTTATACCTTTCTCTGTATAATGTATATAACATCCTCCTGCATTAATACCCCTTTCTGTATAATGTATAGAACATCCTCCTGCATTAATTAATGCCCCTCTCTGTATAGAACATCCTACTGCATTGGCATGTGGAGGGTGCAGAACTTCGGATGTTGCGCTCTTCATTGCTGGTCTCCTTCACTCAATGTAATATCACAAAAAGGACTGAAACTAAAATGTAGTGCATTTTATTTTAGTTTCTTTCGTTTTTTGTACTGAGCAGTTTCGTATCTCTTGAGTCATATGAAAACTAAATTATCCCAAAATTCGGATTAAATCGTTTTAGTACTAAAACGAATGCACATGTCTAATACCTACCTTTTGCTCCCTTGCTCATGCTCTGCTCCCCCACAAACCATATGTTCTTATCTGTCCCCCCTGTCCTGCCTCATTGACTTGTGCAATTTATGACAACAACCAAACTGATCCCATGTGACCATTTTCTCTTCCAGCAAACTCACTTTGACTCATATCTTGCTCCACTCAACGCCTCAGAACCACATCCTCCCTTTTTAATTTTCTGCTGGCCTTTGTTGTTGAGTGTTCAGGTGCATCATGCTTCTGCAGTGAGAGCACTAGCCCCTTCAGCAATGCACTGGGCAGTACGTAGCTTACCATAACCCAGAAAGGCTGTCCAGCCTGAGATAAATGACCTCCTTCCAGGTGGAGGAAAGTCCTCCACAATGGAAGCCAATTAATAACGATACCGACTCCATCAATATAGGGACCACGGAGTCAAAACATCTTACATCTACAACAAAGTCCCATTTTTTTTCTTCACACTGTATGATACCAGTAAATGCCTGCCATTATTTATGTTACAATACAGAAACCAGTTTGGGGACTTTGCAACAGTAAAGTTAGAACATACACCAAAATTAAACGTTGAGTAAATATTTACATGAGTTCCCTTAAAAATGTGAATTTAATAAAGTGATTTTGACTATTTATTCCACAGTCGCATTAGCGACGAAATGGAACTTAAGGGGTTATTCACTAAGCACCACTCTTGCCACCAAATTGCACTGTTGTGGCTACACAGAGCTTTAAAATGGGTAAAGCAAATGTTAAAAATCCCATTAAAACATAAAATGAGTGTCTGCCTCACCATATGCCAAGCCACCTTCGGCATTGTGTTCTTTTGAAGTCTAAATGCCTAGTGATCGAAACCCAGGACTGCAGATTAACAGATTTCTGTATGGACATCTGAAAAGCCAGAAGAAAAGTCCATTTACCAATTACAACCTCTACTGCCTAAACTCCGATTGACTTTTCTCGTTGAAGTGAACAGAAGGGATGAGAAGCCTCTAAGCCGCTGTAATGTCATTATAGTCTGTTTATACGTCTAAGACGAAGATCCTTTGTGCTGCCATGAGCCAAACCTTCATACAGATAAATTCTTACACATTATCAGGCCTTTTTATATGATCAATGTATACTCAGGCTCACAGGATCTCGTTAACTTCCGGGAGTTCACGGGATCGCGCCAGGCAGTTCCCAAGTGATGCGACCAGCCGGGCTGAAACCTTTGCCTGCGGTCGCTCGGAGCTGCATATCCACCTGGATGGGGCCTGGCAGAGTGCCGTTAGAGCACTCTGCCAGCCACGCCTGCCCCTCGGATACCGACCGGAAAGCCAGCGCTGGCTTCCGGTATCGGTTGAAGCATCGGGGGCATCTGCATGAGTACCAAGTACTCGTGCAGAACCCAGTACCGGCACCGATACCAATACTAGTATCGATATCGGTGCATCCCTAAAGTTAACCACAGAGAGAACAGTAGTAGAGAGGTCCCTGCAGCTCCCAAATACATAAATGTCTTATACTTCCAGGAGAGTGAAAGTAAAATATCCAGAGCCCCATTCTATTAGTATTAACGAGTGGGGCCATTAACCTTAACAGCTTGTTCTTTAACACTAACAACTCCCCATACTATTCCAGCTTTGCCAAAAACGTTGCATGTGGCTTGGCTATAAGGTAGGTTGCGGTGAATTAATGCTTTGTTATACTTTGTATATGAAGCCTTTTTTTGGCAGCCAGAGAATAAAAAACAATTCGAGGATCTCTCATTATTCTCGTTTCAAGCCAGTATTTAAAAGTATTTATGCGGTCGTGATCATGTGGTCTTTATGTACACCTAATAAAATTTGATATTGGGTAGTTGGTATCAACCATTTTTTGTTTGTTTTAAGAATATATGCTGGGTTATGCCCTCGTCTCTCTTTTTATGATCCCCAGTGTTCTTTGTTGCTAGTTTATAAAAATAGAGCCCCTGAGACCTGGTGTTAAAATTAACCCTTCAAAAAACAGGCTATAAAAAACAAATACTTATCCCTGTTCCTACGTTGTAGAGCAGGTATCGCAAACTCTGGCCACCCAGATGTTTCGGAACTACAGCTCTCATGATTCTCTGGCCATTTATTGCATTCAAAGAATTCTGGGAATTGTAGGCAATACACATTTGGGAAGGCCAGAGTTTGAGATCTCTGGTGTAGAGGATGGTGCTACTCACCACTTCTCTGGTCACACGGAACAGGAAACTGTGATTGAAGAGTTCCCAGTGTCCATTCCAAGGATACTACATCAACCCACTTACGTGAGCTTGTAAAGGCCTTGCACGACTCCAAGGTGTCCTATGGACTCCAGAATGCAATAACACTGATGGTATCAATTAGAAGTTCCTTACAATTATGAGTCAAGCTGCAAAAATAGTAGAACTGGTGAAAGTAAGTCGCTAAGGGTTAACAACTCATGCTACATGTACCCTTCAGTGCCTCCCCATTGTTGGCTGAGGCAGAATAAGGGACCCCTGTACAATTGGACCATGTCTGATTTTAAGTCTGGAACAGCACCTTCATCTTCTCCTCAGCAGCTCATCTGGAATATTAGACTTGTCAGAAGTACTGAATTATAAATGAGTGAACATCTTACACATTGAACAATCTCATTTTAAAATTTGTACAGTGCTGGGGAAAAAAATGAATGCCATCCAAAAAAGCAACTAGACAGTGCAGCTGGGAATTCTCACGGCCCACCAAGGGTGAATGTTGATGTCCTTCCCGAGGCCACCCACTCGTATGAATCAAAAGTTAGGACATCCATGACTTCATCTGTACTGTGCGTTGTTAAATGTTGCACATTGTATCCGTAAACCTTGGTACAGGCTGCAACTGTGAGTGCCAATTAGCCTCCACGCCTCTGAACCTCAGCCTACAGTATGGTCCATTCTTTCTCCAAGAGTCTACTCAAGGGGAAAGAGTCTCCGTGGGAAAATGATCTTCAATAACTGGATTCATCATGGAGCCATAAACTCATTTGTTTCTTTTAGTGGAGTTCAGATGCACCAGCAGTATAGAAGGAGCACATTAAAAAAGATAAAAAGAGCAAAACTAGAATGCATACAGAACACCGTCAATGAAACATTGTTTTATAAATTGGTCAGTTTTCGAGATGCTGAAATGTAGCCAAAATGCTAATAATGCAATGTTATTACAACATTATTAAAAATGGAAATATTATTGTATAGGTATAGGGAGACACATTGAGTCACTGGACTTTGGGAGCGGGGGAGGTTAGAAGTTTAGAATACGATAAGGAACCACTCTCCCAGGTGCTTTGGAATGCAACTTCCATGTATGTCATCCAGAAGAATTTCCCCTTAGCCCTCAGATCCAAATCAGAACCAAGACTCAACACGTCACATGGATGGTATCATCTCATCACTTTATCGGTAGCAAAATCCAAGAACGGAGTTTCAAAGTGATTTACATCGAAAGAACGCAATCAGGTCTATTCACTAGAAGGTGAAACTCTGGAGAACGTTTGGAGAAGTGAAAGTTCTAGGTCAAAATAGCCAAGCCAGAAAAATTTCCCCATTTATCTCACTTTCCAAATGGGCTATTTGGTCTAGATTGTTCTCTTCTGCCAATTCTCCTGGTTTTCACCATTCTCTGAATAACCCTGTATGTACGGAGAATGGGACCATGTTTCTACCACTCTCTACCCCCACTTGCACTCCCAGTCTTCTCTACCTTACGTTACAAAAGCGAGTCACCAATCCCAATTTGTAATGAGGCAAAGAGATGTTGCGGCCTTGTATAGCAGTCAAACAGATTTCAGAAGACATTTGCAGGGTTATTCAGAGAGAGGTGAAAACCAGGAGAAAGACTGGAGAAGTGAAAATTCTAGGTCAAAATAGCCAAACCAGAAAAATTCTCCCAATTATCTCACTTTCCAAATCGGCTATTTGGTCTAGATTGTTCTCTTCTCCTGCTAATTCTCCAGGTTTTCACCTCTCTCTGAATAACCCTGATAGAACTAACAGGTCTAGTCACTTAAGTGTAAAGCTTGGCTGGAGAATTGTCAGGAGAAGAGAACAATCTAGGCCAAATAGCCGATTTGGAAAGTGAGATAAATGGAAGAAATTTTCTGGTTTGGCTATTTTTACCTGGAGTTTTCACTTCTCCAGCCATTCACCTGGTTTTCATCTCTCTCTGAATAAGCCTTATAATATAGTATAGACCTGTAAGTATCATCAATCGTACCCATCCTACATTAGTCCAAGCAGGACTGAGAGTACATCTGAGGCTAGGGTCAGACGAACGCATTTTTATGTTGTCTGTGAAAAAGTGCGTTCGAACGAATGGACGCATTTTTTCACAGAATACGTGATAGTGGTCATACTATGCGCATTTTCGTCCGTGATTTTGTACGGATCATCAATAAAACTCTTTTTGTGTCTGGACGTTATGTTGGCCGGACATTAGCAGCGTCTGACGTCTCCTAATCACACACACATGCTGCTAGCAGACGCAGCGCACTCTGTACGTCAGTACCTGCGGTTTCACGTTCTCGAAAAAATGCGTTCATTTTCCACTTGCGTTGCGCAGCCGGACTTTTGTGCGACCGTACTTCGTATATTGGCCGTCATTGCCTGGCATCTGCTGCTACTACGGCCGTGATTAAGTGCGCCAGAACGCGCGTTCGCACTGCCTCAGTCTGACCCTAGCCTGAAAGGCCCCTCTGCACAGGACACAGCAGTAGTTAACTACCCTGCTTCTTGAGCCAAGGATCTTACACGAAGCTCCTGGTGTCAGCAGACAAGGAATAATCCATGGTGTAGAAACCATCAATCCAAGATCTGCCAACGTTGGAAAATGTGGCATTAAAATGATTGAATGTAGGTATGGTTAGCTAGGGTGTAGAGAAGGACCCCTTTGTGCTTGTTGAGGTACAGTATGCCAAAGACTATGTAAGAAAAAGCCTGGTGTATTTAAAGCACCAAAAACAAATGGAGGATAACTGTCCAATTGAATTTATATCATTGCCTCTGAATAATACCCTTGGCTTCTATATGATTTTCAGGTTGACCTTACCACTGCTCCTATATTCCTATATTCTAATGTATGTGCGGCCTTCACCGTATGGGAATGTATCGTATACATAGCTAAGTATTCCCCTGTATTGTTAAACAACTCTAATGTTTTATTTAACGTTGGGAATAGAATTCAATAATAACATTGACTGCTATACAGCGGACATACTGACATGTACAAATGGCAGCAGGTTTCCTAGCAGCATCACACATATTCCAGTGGGAAAACCAGGTTTCATGTATTATTTATACATTTGCGATGTTTTCATGATAGTGTCTTGCCTATACAATGTTATTTAGCGTTGTGCTACCTAGAACCAGCTGTGGTCAAATTTATTGCAGAGAAAGCTGGTTGATCAGAAGACGAACACTACAGACACATTCAGGAACAATAATATTAGCATTTAAAAAGCCCAAACATATCCAACTCAGAAAGTGGATACCTTGCCCTGGTGGCTGAACTCAGGTGACTGACTTACGACATTTCAAGAAAGTACAGATTAAAAACATAAACATGGTGAACACCACATAATCAACTAACACATACAGGGTTATTCAGAGAAAGGTGAAAACCAGGAGAACTGGCAGGAGCAGAGAAAAATCTAGCCCGAATAGCCGATTTGGAAAGTGAGATGAATGGGAGAATTTTTCTGGTTTGGCTATTTTGACCTAGAATTTTCACTTCTCCAGTAATTCTCCAAGTTTCACCTTTCTTTGAATAGACCTGATAATCTTCCAATAGCTGTTACATTGGTAGAGACGACATCCATCAATTACTTAATACCATCTATTTCACATCCGAAAATCAACTTAAAAGTCACATACCAAGGACATCTTCCTCTTACGGTAACCTTTAGGCTGGGGTCAGACCAGCGCACATTTAACGTGCGTTCTGGCGCACATAATTACGGCCGCAGTAGCAGCAGATGACGGGCAATGACAGCCAATATACGATGTACGGCCGCAAAAAAGTCCGGCCGTGCAACGCAAGTGGAATTTGAACGCATTTTTTTGAGAACGCAGAACCGCTAGTACTGACGTACTGAGTGCGCAGCTGCGGCATAGCGGCGTGTTTGCGTGATTAGGAGATGTCAGACGCTGCTAATGTCCGGCCTACATAACGTCCAGACGCAAAAAGAGTTTTATTGACGATCCGTACAAAATCACACCCGAAAATGCGCGTCGTCTGACCGTTTTTGCGCATTCCGTGAAAAAATACGTCAATGCGTTCGGACGCACTTTTTCACATTCGCGGGGAAAAATGCTTTCGTCTGACCCTAGCCTTAATAATGCTGTCAATACACCTTATATCATTGTACATAAACTGGAGAAGAAGAAATACTTTTTGATGTTCAGTTTTTGAGTAAAGGGACTGCGAAAAACGTTATGGCACTCTATGTATGGAGAATTTTTCAGTCCGAAGACCCTGCTCCATACATTACCTATGGGAAGACCCACCATCAGTGTGTGGAACACATTTACAATGAAAATGCTATGTCCCCTGAAGCCAAATCTGCCGCAGAGGACATGATATAGTATTTGTACTTCTCTTGTAAAACGGGGTTAATGCTGAAAAAGAAAGAACAAGAACTATTCTAAGGGGAAACCCTTTTATATCAGAGAACTGATTAAGGTTACATAGACCTTAATTCTGATAAAGTTTCCCAGACAGCATTTGACCATGATACTTCCTCTAAATCTATGAAATGACTTACTGGCAATATTAGGATATGAATGATCCATGACAGGCCAAGCATCTGCTACTGGGCTTTTACAGCTTTGACCATCGTCTGATGGTCACCGGGTTTGTTCTTAAGCCAGTTGTTACAGAAGGGAATGTATAAGGAGAAAGGATTTTGTATACATATAATAAATATTATATTACCCTTAGTAAATTCAGAATCCCAGTGGGTGTTTGAACAGGACGTGTAATTATGGAGTTGTGGTCATGCATCAGCCGTTTCCTATGGGTCCATCCCATTGATGGAGAAAGTCCATAGTTCTTTCCTCAGCGCCTCAAACACTAGACGGGAAACATCACCGCTGAGTGGAACAATGAGATTGCTCAGTGGAATGTAAAAGTGACAGACAAGCGTTGCGGAACTGGGAGGATGACAACACACTGTTACATCGCTCTCATCTCTGTGTACACACAGTGCCGGCCCTTCACCTCTCTAAATAAACTGACTTAATGGGATTAATTCTTCCCACCTGTCACTAACGTACAAAGACACATAATACTCGTATTGTTCATCAAACTATGAAAGTTTGAGTCAGACATTCGTGTAAAAATAAAAGGGAAAAGCATTCATGGATGGAAGTCATTCACTAAACTGTGATAGGACATTGGGTAAGAAAAATGGAATGGCTGCCTGAAATTCTGCAACATGGTTGGTAACATACAAAGGTTACTTTGTAAGGACTTGTCTTAAGGCTTTATAAATTATATTTCATTTGAATTGCTTTCTATGTGTATACGCAGTGTAGAAATGGAAGGCTGTGAGAACACAGTGGTGTGTTTGCTCTCTGGAATTTAGCACTACACAGCGAATAAAGTTTGTGCTATACACATTGTGCTACACACACAGGCTGCCCTAGAGTCTATGATGTCTTAGGAAAAGCTTAAATGTATAGATTTAATTTCTTTGAAATATCAGTATGCATTTGCTAACTGACATTCAATATAAAATCTATAAAGAGAGGCTCCTTGCTGTGAGGCCTTAGGCCGAAGCCAATATGTCTAACCATAGAGCTGCCTCAGTCTGCACACACATACACCTGCTATGAGGAAAATCATTTTAAAACCAGCCGATTTAAAACCTAACTCAAACCATAATATCTATCCATCAGAGTTCTGGACTGTCGATACTTATAATATGCCTCTTAGACCAGGTGCACACGAGCACACTCAGAGTGGAAGGAACGTCTGTGAGAGTGGACGTTCCTTCCACTCGACGCCCGCCTTCTAGGGATGTGCGTTTCGGGATTTCGGAATTTTCCCGAAATTTCCCGATTCGTGTTTTCAGATGCGGCCGATTTTCCGAAAATTTTTAGATCCGAAAATGGCAGATCCGAAAAGTTTTCCGAGCCGAAACGAAAAATTTTCGAATGGACTTGAAATGTGTCAAATCGAAATTTATCATTTTAATATGATTAAATAAAGTTGTGAAATGTATATTCAATTATTCATAAGAAAAAAAGGATCTTTATTTAATTAAAAAAAACACGATAGAATCGCCAGAATTATCGTAGACACTTTGAAACGAGGAGAACAGACGTTCCGAAAAAACGAAAATTTCCGAAATTTCCGAAAAGTCGATACAAAAAACGAGCAAAGTGACACGAAAATACGAAAAATGGTCGATATTCCGAAAAAAAAATGTACACGAAAAACGATCCGAACCGAATCGAAAAAGAAATCGGTCGAAACGAAAAGTTTAAACATCCGAACAAATCGAACCGAAAAAAAAAAATCAGTGCACAAGCCTACCGCCTTCCCCCCTCAGCGCTGCAAAGCGCGATCCTCCTATGGAGGATTGTGCTTTGCAGCCCGTCGACGCGCATCCTAGCGCATCGACGGGGAGGCTTTCTAGGCGGACGAGCGTGTGACCGGCCCCTTCGCAGCATCACATGGCTGCAATGGGCAACGGTAAGTGCGTGCGCACTAGGTGCGTTCGTGTGCACCCAGCCTCAGAAGAACAATGTAAAAAGCTTGGTTTTCTGTATCTATTGATTTTCATCTGGATTGCATACAGGAACGGCCTTCAGGAACCAAGCGACCTAAAATGTTCATCTCTTACAATGTTGAATGGGTAAAACAGGATTTCACAAATATATACCAACCTTAAGAACCAGCAATAAAACATAGGCAAAGCTTTGTATTTTGCCCTTTTTGTATGCTTTTTTTTCTGAATAATCCATACGTTTAAGATCCAGTGGTAATAATTCTATGAGCTCATGGCTAATACGCTCTCGGATTTGTTAAGCCCTAGGTTACGTTATTATACAGATACAGAATAAAAAAAATTATAAAAATAAATAGGTTGTCTTAGTATTATAAATTGGTAAAGACATAAGGGCAATATGACGGTATGAATTGTCATCACAATTTGATGATTTGCATGTTGTGCAAATTCCTGGTGAAAATTAACTCCTACAGGGTTATCCAAAGACATCCGAATTGCTGCGTTCGGTTACCTTTCTTGGCAATTCTGCTATCCAGAGAGCAGGCAATTCGCCAAATCCTGGCGAATTGCCTGCACATACGGTGCCTGTTCGGTGCCTGTTCAAGGGCAGTGAAATCCCCATAAAAAAGCACTGCTTCGGCTATTCAGGGAACACAAACCAGCAGTGAAAGGTTCCCGAAATGCCCTGCCATTCGGTGGTTTAATTCGGCAGGTTTATTCAGGCGAATCCCATATGCTTCAATGTTAAAAATATTCCCGTTTTAATTCAATATCTAATAAACCGTTCATTATAAAATTCTGCAGTAAAGAGTCTCTTTAGTTATAGATTTTTTTATGATATTTTAAGCATCTTTCTGGATTTTAATTTTTTCTTTAAAAAATTCCGATTTTTTTTTTTTTTTTTTTTTTTTAAAAGTTTACTTTTTTTCTGTAACAGCCCTTTTTATTATCATTCCCTGGACCTCATATGTAAATTTCAGACATTTTCGCTCAGTAGTTTCTTTGCAAACAGCGTTTCACTTTTCAAACATTCGAGCAAACTGTTTTCCTAATTTATTCACTGCCTTCGTCTGCGGTGTTGGCTTTTGGCTTTTTCCGGCGGCTTCACTGCATGTGATCGGCTCCTGCTCTGGTTTTTCTGGCAGGTTAATCCAGATGTTTTTGCAGGTTTTCGGCGTGCATTCGACGGGTTTTGCAGTGAGTTTTCGTCGGGTTTGCGGTAGCTTTTCCCTGCAATTCGGGGACCCTGTGGTGTTTTCTGAATACACCGCAGGGTCACCGAAATGGGATTGGCAAAACGAACCGAATTGAAGAGAACGAAAAGTCACCGAACGTGCGGTGACTTTTCGATTCTCTTTGAATTACCCTGTAAGGCTAAAAAAAAAACTAACTTTCATTAATGCCGTAATGTAAACGGTTGTATATACAGTTTGTAATTCTTATATTGCATTTTTGTGATACAGATTGGATGTCAATACTCGCCAAAGTACCAAATTCTGTTCACCAGGGAGGAAAGAACAATTTGTATAATTTTTTGCCAATCAGCATAGAGTGACCACACTCAGTCCATGTGGCGGAATTGTAGAAAAGTACCATTCACTAAAGGTGGTTACAGAAATGTCTTGATAACACGCATAGGTGTGCGCAGGGGGTGTGCCTGTTGTGCCCAGGCACACCCCAATGTTGGGTGAAGAGATTCTCCTTCACATCTTACAGTGGCATTTTATATGTCCCTTATCTGGTTCGTGATGAATAGCATAACAACTTACTTACTGTATCTCTGATTACAGCCTTCTTATTTATAATTAAAAGTGAGTATTTTGTGTAAAATCTTCTAAACATAAGTTTTCAATTAATAAATGTTCCATGAGTGCACACCCTAATGTACCGGGCTGCGCACGCCAGTGATGTCACGCATGTAAGCAGTTCGTTTGGATTGTAGCTGTAATGATGTGATAATGATGTATAATTTTAGCCACTATTTAACTTAGTAGTTTTTCAAACACAGAGATTCAGCATTGGAGGGTTAAATATTAACCCCTCTAGTCCCTGTTGAGACCCCCCTTCCCCGTCCTTTTTACTGTGACATGTTAAAAGAGCTAAACTGGCCGTCACTGGAATCTAGACGCACCCTTCACCTTTCCAACCTGGTGTATAAGAGATTTTCTGGGAAGCTGCCACCCTACCTGAATAGACTGCTTCTCCCAGCAGCTCCCTCATCCTATAACCTCAGATCCAGGACCAGCACCTTACTTGCAATACCACAATACAAAAAGAAAGTGGCTCGATCCTCATTTTCCTACAGAGCACTGCAATTATGGCATAACCTCCCAGACGCCATCAAATTTTCCCCCAGTCTTAAGTCACTCAAGAGCTCCCTATTAACATACCTCAATATAGAATGCACCTGAAAACATGTAACATAGTGACTATATTACTTACATATTTATTTTCTGTGTTAATTTGTATATTTGTGTTTTTGTTTATTTCTTGCATTTATTACTTTGTATTTCTGTAACAACTGTAACAATTCAATGCTCTTGAACCCAGGACATACGTGAAAACGAGAGAAATCTCAATGTATCCTTCGTGGTAAAATACTTTGTAAATAAATAAATATATATGGAAAAACTCAATTTGTATCTGGATCTGGGCTCTAAAAGAATACAATACAAAATTCTAGTAATAATTATAAAAATCTAATTATGATCCAAGAAGAAATAATCTGCAAATCCTCTGGGATGGGAATCTTTCTAGACCCTCCTTAGCATACACTTATTAGATGTGCTTCCAGAGTGTCAGACTGCTTTGCTATAGTCACAATGCCTTAAAAAACAGGATTAATTCTAGCACAATGCTACTATTGAATGTATATTCACTATCTAATAGAAGAAGGGCTGTGTATAGAATAAATCACATACTTTCCCATAGGAACCTTCAGGATTGCCTGCTACGTTGTACAGACATCGTCTAGTCGCCTGATCAGTGAGAACATTTTCACATTTTCAACCATGATATAACAAAAGAATCAAGAAAAGGCAGCAAATGTGAGAGAACAAAGGTGAAAAAAAGAGCAAAAAATAAATTAATTTAAAAAAATCTGTGGAGTATAAGACAAAGCCATGGCAAATAAGTTTTAAAAAAAAAGCCCTGAAAAGTTTAAGGCTAGGGTCAGACGAGCGCATTTTTCGCGTTGTCCGTGAAAAAGTGCGTTCGAACGAATGGACGCATTTTTTCACGGAATACTCGATAGCGGTCATACGATGCGCATTTTCGTCCGTGATTTTGTAGGGATCATCAATAAAACACTTTTTGCGTCTGGACGTTATGTTGGCCGGACATTAGCAGCGTCTGACGTCTCCTAATCACGCACACATGCCGCTAGCGGACGCAGCGCACTCTGTACGTCTGTACTAGCGGTTCTACGTTCTTGCAAAAATGCGTTCGTTTGCCACTTGCGTTGCGCTGCCGCACTTTTGTGCGGCCGTTCTTCGTATGCTGCCCGGCATTGGACGTCATTTGTTGCTAGCACGGCCGTGATTTAGTGCTGCTACACGCACGTTAATACTGCGTTAGTCTGACTCTAGCCTAAGAAAGACAAACAGGGTTATTCAGAGAGAGGTGAAAACCAGGAGAATGACTGGAGAAGTGAAATTTCTAGGTCAAAGTAGCAGATTTGGAAAGTGAGATAAATGGGAGAATTTTTCTGGTTCGGCTATTTTGACTTCTCCAGCCATTCTCCTGGGTTTCACCTCTCTCTGACTAACCCTGAAAGTTGAAAGGATGAAGAAAAGAAAGAGGGGGAAAGAGAAATAAGAAGAGAGTGAGAGCGTAAAAGAGGGAAAGAGAGTGGTGAGGACAAAAAGGGAAAGATAGAGAGGGGTGAGAAAGAGAGGGAACAGTAGAGAGGGGTGAGAACATGAGGGAAAGAGAGAGGGGTGGAAAAAAGAGGGAAAGAGATAAAAAGAATGGGAATTAGGAATGAGATATAAAAAGGAAAGAAAGAAAAAAGAGGGAAAGAGATAAAAAGAATGGGAATCAGGAATGAGATATAAAAAGGAAAGAAAGAAAGAAAGAAAAAAGAGGGAAAGAGATAAAAAGAATGGGAATCAGGAATGAGATATAAAAAGGAAAGGAAAGAAAGAAAAAAGAGGGAAAGGAAAGGCTAAAAAAAAATGAAGAGGAAAAGAAGGAAGAAATTGGATTGGAAAAATACCAACTACACTGTTACAATCTAAAATCCCTGGTGCATTATACTTGCAAATGTAATATATTCCAGATACGATTAAAGAGGACCTGTCCCAACCCGGACTCTATTCTACGTTTCTCCCAGCTAATTAATTATGTTAAGCTTGACCGCACAAAACATCAGCTCCTAAAGACTTTTCTCTCACTTAAGTATTCTTTAAGACAGAAGAAGGAAATCTAATGAGTTTTGTGTGTTGACCTGGAGACAACACGGTTACAAAAACATGACAAAAATAGATGGGGCTACTCGTAAAATGCTTCAATCTGACAGTATGGTTGAGAACAAGGTCACATGGAGAATGGGCAGTTTTGTCATGTTAATGCCACCTTGAGATAAGAAGAGACCTTTTTAGAAGTCTACAGACAAACTGGCATGGGAGAGACATGCAAGAGGCATTTACCAAGCTTAGCTCAGCAATAAATAGATCAGGAACACTGTCACCGAAGAAACCTTCAGATCTAAATTTAATGTGAAATAATTAGATTAGAAGTGCTAAAATAAAACTGTATAACTAACTTTGAAACAGAAGAATGTTGCTATTTTGCTTTGTAATTCTGTTGAAAAATTCAGTACACTTAGCACTAAAGGGAATTTTGGGCTATGGATCCTTACACTCTTATGCCGGCTTGGAGGTGGATGAAGGCTCTCAACAAAAGTCAATCCAAAGATTAAAAGGTCCAGCTGGCCCTTGCCCCATTTCACCTGTCTATGACAGAGTTACAGTCTTGCTGTCAAACATTTAGGCTGGGGTCAGACCAGCGCACTTTTAACGTGCGTTTTGGCGCACATAATTACGGCCGCACTAGCAGCAGATGACGGGCAATGACGGCCAATATACGATGTACGGCCGCACAAAAGTCCGGCCGTGCAACGCAAGTGGAATTTGAACGCATTTTTCTGAGAACGCTGAACCGCTAGTACTGACGTACTGAGTGCGCAGCTGCGGCATAGCGGTGTGTTTGGGTGATTAGGAGATGTCAGACGCTGCTAATGTCCAGCCAACATAACGTCCAGACGCAAAACGAGTTTTATTGACGATCCATAAAAAATCACGCCCGAAAATGCACGTCGTCTGACCATTTTTGCGCATCCCGTGAAAAAATACGTCAATGCGTTCGGACGCACTTTTTCACGTTCGCGGGGAAAAATGCTTTCGTCTGACCCTAGCCTTAAACTTAACTAACTGCAAACCCTGAGGATTTGCTTTAGTGATGATTTTAACCTGTTTAGTGGCTCTGAAGACCGGGTGCACACGTTATTTCTGAAGAAGAGCCAACACAGGTAATATGATGCTATGCTATGTGCCTGTATACTATTTTTTATTATTTTGAGGTGCACTGTGGAAGATTTGAAATTCCTTTGGCTCTATATAAGTGTTTCTGAGTGAAAAGATAAAGGGCCCTATTACAAACTTAATGCTAGTGTTAACGCTCAGCTGTGTGAGCGTTAACGTTTGGTTAAGTGGCCCTACCGCAGGATGCCCATATAGTTCATACAGTCACAGGTATTTATAAAGCGCTAGCAAGTTCCGTAGCGCTGTACAATCGGAGAGGCAGAATAATAAATGTCCAGACAAGTTGCATACACAGAACAGTAGGAGAGAGGATCCTGCCCAAGAGCTTACAATCTAAGAGGAGAGGGGTGACACACTAGGTGAGGATAATAGCTGAGTATGTGAAGTACTGGGGTGCATGGGGCTGTGAGCAAGATGGAGCAAAAAATGTAGCTCATGTGAAGCTTTGATGGGTGGAATAGTGGGTGGATTAGTGGGTGGGGAGGAGGCGGGGGATATTCAGGAAGTGGGAGCTGAAGAAACACCCCTAGCTGAGGGGCGTCGCCGGAGAAGATGAAATGACAGAGCTTAAAGCAAAGAAATAAACATTTTTTACACATTTTTAAAACTTTTATTGATTTATTCTAGTTTGCCTATAGGTATAAAAGTGCTTAAATGTAAATTTTAAAAAAATATTTCTAAACATGCATATCCCTTTAACATACACTGGACAGGCTTTCAGCAAAATCCTAAATTATTTATTGGAAAGTGGTCACATGACTTTAAATAAAAATATCAGTGAGTACCTGAAAAAAGTACTTAAAAAAATTCTATCAGTAATATTTATATATAAAACTAGAAATGGATAGAGATAAAAAAAAATAGGGATAGAATGATAACGATAAATCCATATGGACACAGTCCCGAGTCTGGGCCTCTCACTCATTGTATAGGGATATATCTGTGTTGAAATTAAATAATGTGCATTGTAAGAGTGTCTTTAAAATCTCACACAGCAGCACTGGATAACCTTTAGTTCCAATGTGCCCGCCCCTACAGAGTGAGATTTCCTCGCTAATCGCATCTTAACTCCTCCTACCACTGTGCAGCAAAAAGCACAACTCAGGCCAT
Source organism: Leptobrachium leishanense (assembly GCA_009667805.1). Lineage (NCBI taxonomy): Eukaryota > Metazoa > Chordata > Amphibia > Anura > Megophryidae > Leptobrachium > Leptobrachium leishanense. Next base: position 165,892,966 of record CM019066.1, read on the forward strand.
TCACAAACCCACAACATATTGCAGTACAATGCATAGGGCACAGGCAGGGTTACAGACAGCGCTCATACCAAAAGCCATCACTGCCCTCAATTACGTTATGTCAGGGGGTAGGATTTTGCAAAACGATTACGGACCCCTATTTCATTAGACAAATTAATACAATGAACACAGGAGAAAAAAGTTTAATGTTAATGACCCTTAGGTTTTGGGTTTTCCAACCATGACATGTTCAGTTTGTGTTCTCACAGGACTCAGCTGTTGCGCTCAGCCAGCTGGAGCGGCTTGTGGGTCTGAGCGTCCCGTCCTGGAATGACATGAGGAGCGTCACTAGGAATGTGTGTCGGCTGGTAATGTGGGGAACAAACACAATACCAGTGACAGTGTATGTAAAATAGGGTTTTCCAATTTCACATTGTTAATCCATATAGGTTTGTGGAGAATAATTCAAAAATCTAGGAGTCTTCGTTATGATTCTAGGAGAAGCCATAGCTTCTCATAACTCATACCTCACATGCTCCTCTTCAGAGGAATCTGCTCAAAAATGCCATAAAAACACTGAGGCACTTATAGTATTATGCCCAGGAGGACTACCTGATGTCAGGGCTGTTATCAGATATTTTGGGTTAGAGCCCTCCTCTATCTTCATTTTAGAGCTTAAATCCCTGGTGGTCCAGTAAGCGGATAAAAAGTGCTCCCTCTCTGCATTTTTACCTGATGCAGACCATACAAATTGCTCACCCAACGATGAGTAAGAGTGCTCTGACCAACCCCACTGGGAAATTAGTTGGTATTTCGGTGGACCATGTCCTTGGTGGCATGTAGGGACTCTTACATATCTGACACTTAGACAGGCTGCACAGGGTTTACAATGTAATAGAAAGGTTAAAAAAAAATATTATCTGGGCGATGTGTTAAAGCTTTATTTTGGAAATTTTAAATTTTGATGGAGAATGATAAATTCCAATTCTGCTGTAAATTTCCAGATTGGTGAATAAACTCTTTGTTTTTGCAGCACCAGTAGTGTCTATTTATTGGTGAGACAGCTGACCCTTAACAAACCCTAAAGTCACACGTAATGAGTGTCTTCAGCTCTCACCATGCCAAATTATATAGTGATGCCATTATGCACAGGACAGAGCAACCCATACGGCTGTCGTCACCAGTTACTGTGCATTTACAAGTATTTCTAAAGTGTTAAAAAATTCTGTAGCGCTGTACAATGGGTGAGACAAACCAAACCAAATTAACTAAAATGTTAGGCACTCAGAGAACGCTAGGAAAAGTGGATCTTGCTCAAGAGCTTACAATCTAAGGCCGGGGTCTGACCAGAGCACTATGTGCACCTGTACTGATGTGCTTTCCCGTGTCCGTCGCATACAATGTCATTCAATAGAATGCGACATCCCGAAAACTGTCACCAGAAAGCAATACTAATGTATTTTGTTTATCTAAATGCTAACATAAAAAAGTACAGTTACACTAAGGCTCTGTACTTTACAGTCGTCTGTAATAACACAAGGAGAAATTTTATATTTCTCTATATTTTATCTGGGTGTCAGGAGTGAATAATTTATTGACCTTGCTATGGCACCATTTGTTTCTCTCCTAACAGCCAGCATCACTATGATTAACATACACAATTCATCAGAAGAAAGGGAATGCATCACAAAGGGAGACACACTGCTAGGTGAAGTATCAATAGGTAGAACTGCAGTGTGAAAAAAAATGTGATAACTGCAAGAAGGATATTTATTAAGATAAACCAGACACCCAAAACAAAGTTGTTCAATAAATTCCTCCCTTATTTTTAATGGTAATTTTTCTCCAGCTATAAAACTAGGGGCAGGCGTTTAGTAACACAGAATGTGTGTAGTCCATCTGGATTGAGAGGACAGTTACATGATGATGTGACTGCAGGACACAAAAATAAACAAAAGCACAAATATGTGATTAAATTAAATAAAAATAGCTTTGTAACAGACTGTAGCTGTAAACACAAACTTGTCCTAATTTTGTATAATGCATGGTAGTAGCGTTCAGTGGTTTGCTGTAAAATAATATTTAAAAAACAATTTTTTGTATCTCTGTCAAAAAAAAAAATGTGTCGACTTCTCTAAAAATATAGGTGACTGAAAACGAATTTAAGAACCTCATGGCAACATGGCCCCAGAATTTCATATGCCCTGATTAAAAGAGTTCACCAGGGTGAAATATTGACAAAGGATCTACTAGACCAGGGATCAGCAACCTTGAGACTCCGGGGCCACATTACAATCTTCACGCAAAAATCCTCGCGCAAAGTGAAAATCTTTGCGGTGAGCGTTAAAGTTTTGCGCGCGCAAATCACCGTTGGAATTACAATCCTTGCGTGTTTTTTCATCCGCCGATCAATAGCGTGCGCAAACAGGACGCGCCCAAATGCACACGCAGTAACGTCTCGTGCAAAAATCTTTGCGAACGCTGTTGTTTTTCGCGATTCAGCCAATCAGAATTAAGAACCACACCTGTTTCACATTAATAAATTGCGTCTGCCACTGTCAATCAGAGCATATATGTTGCAGCAATAACACATGCACACACAACTTCATCCATTGTATTGGTTTGGTATGAGTTGAATGGGCCACTGTGTTTTAGTGCATTCCTTTTTATGGGCTTGGATATTTGGGGTTAACCAGGTTGTTCAGATTTGCTATTAGCACCAGCTATTAGGAGCTGCTAAAATTATGTGCACAAAGGCTATGATGTAATTATCGCAAATAGATTGTAATACCTTACTTGTAGCAACGCACATTCACATTTGCGCTCACAATGTTAAGTATAGGATGCGCGCAGTACAGTAAGCTCGCGCATGGTTCGCGCAGGTTCACACGCGGTAGACGATTACGCGCGGTTGTTGCGCTTAGTATGTAATACGGAATTCGGCGCAAATGGTTTTACCCCACGCGTTAATGATTACTTCTGCAAGCGCAAACTTTTGCGTCAAGATTGTAATGTGGCCCCAGATGTTTTGGAAGTTAGCTGAGCCTCATGGGAAACATAGTTTCAAAACTGTAGGGACAAGACTGCTGACTGACTTGCTGTCAATAGTAAGAATTGTGCTCTAGGCCTAAATAATAGTTGCCCAAGAGGCTCACATTTTTTTATATTTAATTTAATAAGGCATTATATGTTTTTGTATTTATCCAAAATTTAGACGCACTTGATGTCTTTATGGGTGGCTACTGTCGTGGCCCCCTCTACATACATATGGCTGTCAGCATCAGACTTATTCGGATTCAATAGAAAGTGTTGGACGTCAAAGCATTCGCTGCATATGGTATGCGTCTGCGGAATAAATTATTTCAGAAATGCCAAATGTGAATACTGCTCTTTTATTTGTGGCACCAGCAGCATTATGAAAAGAATGCGTTTTGGAAAGTTTAACAAAGAGATGGTGTTATCTGCCATATTCCCTTTAATGATCAGACTGGACAAAGGCCATGTGACTTCATACAATCAGGAAATATACTCAGGCTTTTACTAAAGGGACACTACCACCAAAAAATAAAATGTACTTATTGTGTTTATTTTATGTTGCTGATTTCTTACATGCGCCTCGTTTTTCTCTTGTATGTTTAGTTAAGAAAATATTTTACTCTATATGTGTCACTGGGTGCATCCATTATGTGATCTTTTTTGTTGTAAACTGCCCCCCCCCAAACGTATCCTTACATCACTGGCTCCTCAATCTGTGGCAAAGGCCATATAATTGAGTCTATGGGGCAATCACTGACTCAAATCATTCTATTGTGTGGGATGTATTCAAAGGACATCACCAGTGGTAGATTAGAAGTATTTTAAGCTCCCTGTTTTATTTAATTCAGCTGCTAGCTGTTATCTTGGGTAGCAGAGGTCGGACAATAACCATCCTGCTGCCTTAGGCTGGGGTCAGACAAGCGGTAGTAAAAGCGGAAGGAACATCCACTCGACGCCCGTCTGACGCCCATCTGTCTGTCTCGCTGAGCGCAGTTAGTGCACTCAGTGCTGTAAGGCTCGATCCTCCTATGGAGGATCATTACTAGTTCATTTATGTTAAATTCTTTACTGTTGCATGTAATAGTGTGTCTCAATATAAGAGAAACAACTTAGGCTGCAGATTCCAATCAAACCATTAAGCTAATGAGCTAATTAGAACAAATCCAGCTGCTATTCCAAATGAATGTGGTTCGGATGTTGCGGCAGGTTACTGTAAATTAACAGATCCTATGCTTTGAATAGGAGCCATTAATTTAACTGCTAGATGTGGATGGACGAGCTATGGGGATCAGACCCTAGGGATTTCAAAATCCAGAAGAATCCAATGTGTGAGGGGAAGGACAGCTGCAACCCCTTCCTTCTGTAGCCACCAACATGTACACAAAAAATTGCATTCTATCGCGTGATCTAGAGGTATAGAGGGCATCATAATCCAGCAATTCCTCTCACTACACACAGTGGAACAGGGAGCAAATAGGTCCCAGTGACATTCCACGACTCTTTTGAGACTCGTCACTGATTTTGAGTTGGATTGCTCCATAGAGTCGTATGGACTCCAAAAGCTGATAGTATTCCAACTCAAGTCGCTACCACAGCTTTGTTGGAATAGATCCATTAGTAGAAAGCCGCAAATAGATTATCAGGGTTATTCAGAGAAAAGTGAAACTCTGGAGAACTTTTGGAGAAGTGAAAATTCTAGGTCAAAATAGTCAAACCAGAAAAATTCTCCTATTTATCTCACTTTCCAAATCGGCTGTTTTGATCTAGAGTTTCCACATCTCCAAAAGTTCTTCTGATTTTCACCTTTCTCTGAATAACCCTGAAGGGCTTGCGCACAGCTTACTTATTTGCGAATCACTATTTATGGCTCAGATGTTATCAGGCCCTGTATTGGTTAAACTCTATTAATCTGTATAAATAATGAAAGTGCAATAAATAGTTTTTAAAAAGGAATCACGCACTCTGAGACCAGTCAATCAATCATCAGTTGATACCATACAGTTATATTATATGGAATAGTAGAATAAGAGAATATGAATAAATTCTCAAAAAAATCTGTACACAACATATTATTCTACTGATGAAACTTTTATCATCTGAAATATCCTCTCCAAGGCTCGAACAGTAAATGTATCCATCAACAGACTTTCCGCTACAGACATTGTGTGAACAACTAGGTCACATCCTGCGCACAGTAAAGTTCCTCTGGGATAATATATTTATATACAATAAATTTTTACCAGACCATTAAAGGGATATCCTTGTAGGGTACGGTTGTCCCTTAATATACCTGCTACCATAACGCTCTTTGTAAATGTTTGAAAAGTCTTGCTATAATACACATTTTAACAATTTAAAATATAAATATAGCTGTTACTTCTTTATTTTACTGCAGAGCTTTCTGTCTTCCTTTAGCCTTCTGTAAGCTGATCTCAATATCCCTCCCCCTCATCTTTCCATAATATAACCTCTGCAGATAAGAGAAGGCGGTGGAAAGACGTGTTTATGTTTCACAATACACATCCTAGCAAGCAAAAAGAAAGATATCTATGAATAGGCATGTTTGCATCACGATCAGGAGTTCACAATACTGGCCCTGGGCTCCTCAAGTTTTACGTTTGGCTCGATAATTTATGGATTATTCTGCAATATATATTTCGAAAACTATTTATCTTTGAAGAATTATCACCTGGGGAGTAGGGCTGTGCAATATGTACAAAATAATCATATTGCGATTTTTTTGACTGAATATGTGATTGCGATTTTTTTTTGCGATTTAGGCAATTGTTTTTGCTTTTTCAAACATGCTACATACATTCTAAATGTATTCAAGAAGTGCATAACAAAACATTTCACAATGAAATAACATAGTATTAATAGTTTAATAAACAAAACTGTAGTAAAATTGTCTTTAAAACAGACAACGTAAAATAAATTAAGATTAACTAACCTCAACTCCAGTCATAACAATAAATAAAAACTAACAGAAATCAAAACCAAAAAACAGATTGCTCTCTTAAAGGTTTTTTGCAAGAAAAACCAGCATGTCCACCATTTCTGGTTTTAAGCATGAACGGTGACATGTCACCACATTTCCCCCAGTACTAAACACTCTCTCTGAAGGTGAGTTGGTGGCTCATGGATATTGCCCCCAGCTCATGGATACTGCCCCAGCTCATGGATATTGCCCCCACCTCATGGATACTATCCCCAGCTCATGGATACTGCCCCAGCTCATGGATACTGCCCCCAGCTCATGGATACTGCCCCCAGCTCATGGATATTGCCCCCAGCTCATGGATACTGCCCCAGCTCATGGATATTGCCCCCACCTCATGGATACTATCCCCGGCTCATGGATACTGACCCCACCTCATGGATACTGCCCCAGCTCATGGATACTGCCCCCAGCTCTGAATACTGCCCCCCAGCTCATGGATACTGTCCCCCCAGCTCATGGATACTGCCCCCCAGCTCATGGATACTGCCCCCCAGCTCATGGATACTGTCCCCCAGCTCATGGATACTGCCCCCCAGCTCATGGATACTGCCCCCCAGCTCATGGATACTGTCCCCCAGCTCATGGATACTGCCCCAGCTCATGGATACTGTCCCCCAGCTCATGGATACTGCCCCAGCTCATGGATACTGCCCCCCAGCTCATGGATTACTGCCCCCAGCTCATGGATACTGCCCCCAGCACATGGATACTGCCCCCAGCACATGGATACTGCCCCAGCTCACCTCTTTGCGCCGCGTGTTCGGCTCCCTGTGAGCTTCCGGCGGCATGGAGCTTGGGCGCTCGCCTGGGGGAACCACGTAACGAGCCGCGAGAACGCGGCTGTACATGTGGTTCCCCCTGCGAGCGCCCAAAGTTTCATGCCGCCGGAAGCTCACAGGGAGCCGAACACGTTAATTTCCGCAACCCTAAAATGAATAGATAAAGTCGCAGCCTTATGCAGTTTAGAAATCGCATGTGCTTAAATCGCGATTATTTTTTGCGATTGCGATTAATTGCACAGCCCTACTGAGGAGAGGACTCAGGGTACTGTGACCAGCCAAATTACATTGAGTGGTCATGATGCCTAAGGCTAAGGTCAGACGAAAGCATTTTTAACGTGCGTTTAACCGCACGAAATCACGGCCGTGCTAGCAGCAAATGACGTCCAATGCCGGGGAACATACGAAGAACGGCAGCACGAAAGTTCGTCCGCGCAACGCAAGTGGCAAACGAACGCATTTTTTCTAGAACGTCAAACCGCTACTACTGACGTACAGAGTGCGCTGCGTCCGCATAGGGGCGTGTGTGTGTGATTAGGAGACGTCAGACGCTGCTAATGTCCGGCCAACATAACGTCCAGACACAAAAAGTGTTTTATTGATGATCCGTACAAAATCACGGACGAAAATGCGCATCGTATGACCGCTATCGCGTATTCCGTGAAAAAATGCGTCCATTCGTTCGAACGCACTTTTTCACGGACAACGAGACAAATGCGTTAGTCTGACCCTAGCCTTAAATATCCCTTTTTTAAAAATAAAAATATTTAAAAAAAAAGTATTTTACCAGGAAGGATACTTGAAAACGAGAGAAATCTCAATGTATGTCCTGGGTGGCGAGTATGTACCGTTAGGTGTCTTGCCCAGGGACACTTACTGGAGAGGTGCTCTTGCTGGGATTTGAGCCTGTGTCTCCACAATCATAGAGCAGTGATGTTACCTCTACTACACCCAGCTGGTACTATGACATTCCTCTAAGGATAGATTGCAGTCAATGCCACACCATTTTTAAACACCGTGTCCAGGAATGAGAAATGCCTGTAAAGTAGGTAATTGTCATCATTCGACTCACATTTACAGCATTGGAGCTGCAGCATGAAAGTGTTACATTAGAGGAGAGATTACTCCCCTCCAATAGAATGACATCAACTCAAATGCTGAGTAATGTGCTTCTCTACAAAATGCTATTTTTTTCTTCAATTATAGGAAGCCCCCCCCCCTCCCGTCCCCAGCAGTAACAGCAAAATGTTTACACGATTAGATCAGCTTGCCAAGATGTCTGCATATCAAGGAGCAAAGTCATGATGTCATACTACAGGGACTCTTATAGGAGACTGGAGCTCCCATTAAAACACATAAAAGTTGATGTGTTTCCCATAAGTTCATTTATTTCCATTTTTCAGCCAGGTGCAGCATCCCCGAGTATGAGGAAACGAGCGTATATTGTCAAACAGCCATAAAAATGTGCACGGAGAGACCAACAAGTGCTACGGTTACATTATATTTCTATGTGCTCCACGACCTGTACTGAATTATTAGGTAGTCGGACACATTTTTTGTGCTTCAAACACCTAACAGACCATACAATGAGCATCTGCTAAAGCAATATAATCAATCGTTTAAATCAGAATTACAGTAACAATGAGGTTTTTCCATGAAGAATCCTCACAAATCAGCTCTAAAACAAAAGAGAACCATCCTCAAGTTGGATAGGCCACATAATAACAGTGGGGTTCTGTAGGTCTGCCATGATGGACAATAAAAGGAGAAGGACCAGTCGGCCAGGGCTTGATTTTAACAGGTACTTTAATGCAGGAGCAGCAACTTTTCAGTCCTTGAATTAGGTCCTGAATGTAGGACAGAAACGTTGCTGCTCCTGCATTAAAGCTCCTGTTAAAACCAAGTCCTGTGTGACCATTCCTTCTCCTCCTTGTGTTGTCTACTTTAGGGCAGGTGACCCTGGACTGTTGGAACACTTGGTTTAGTACAGGGGTCAGCAACGTTGACTCCTGATGTTTTGGGAACTACATCTCCCATGATGCTCAGTCACCCATTAGGCTGACTAAGCCACATAGGAAATGTAGTTCCCAAAACATCAGGGAGCCAAGGTTGCTGACCCCTGGTTTAGTATGATCACATATTCTCCCTTCTATATGTATGATGGACAATACGTCTGTCTGGACCAGAGTGCCACAATGGTATGAGAGATCACTGGCCTTATATTGACTGAAAAATATGTTTCTCTATCCATACTGTAATTGGGACTATACGTCTGACTGGACAAAGGAGCAACATAGCGGAGAGGGTGGACACTGTCATCCACTATCATGCAATTAAATCATTTAGGGGGCTGTTGAGTTATGGGGTTGAGAGATTAAGCTGGGAAACCGAAGCATACCTCATACACAGGAGTATGTAACTCCAACACCAAGCAACCAGAATTAAATTCAGATTAAGATAAAATTAACATTATTCTTCTTCTACCTCAGCTCTGAACAGAGAGTCACGTACATGGGTACAGAGAGTCATATACAGGGTTATACGAAGAGAATCGAAAAGTCACCGCACGTTCGGTGACTTTTCGTTCTCCTCAATTCGGTGCGATTTGGCGATCCCATTTCGGCGACCCTGCGGTGTATTCAGCAAGCACCACAGGGCCATCGTAATGCAGGGAAAAGCTGCCGCAAACACGCCGAAAACTCACCGCAAAACCCGTTGAATGCACACCGAAACCCGCAAAAACATCTGGATCATCCCCGCCGAACATGCCGGAGAAACCCGAGCAGCCGCCGATCACAGCGCAGAGCAGCCACCGTAAAAACCCAACACTGCAGACGAATGGAGTGGAAAAAAAACCAGTTTGCTTGAATGTTTGAAAAGTGAAATGCTGTTTGCAAAGAAACTACAGAATGAAAATGTCTGAAATTTACATATAAGATCCAATGAATGATAATAAAAAGGTCTGTTACAGAAAAAAGAAAAAACGATTTTAAAAAAAAAATGAAAAAAAGCTTTGCAAAAAAAATCCCAAAAAATGCCTAAGGCTGGGGTCAGACGAGCGTAGTGTTCACGTCCGTGATTGCGCCTAAGGCTAGGGTCAGACGAAAGCATTTTTCCCCGAGAACGTGAAAAAATGCGTCCGAACGCATTGACGTATTTTTTCACGGAATGCGCAAAAACGGTCAGACAACGCGCATTTTCGGGCGTGATTTTGTACGGATCGTCAATAAAACTCTTTTTGGGTCTGGACGTTATGTAGGCTGGACATTAGCAGCGTCTGACATCTCCTAATCACGCAAACACGCCGCTATGCCGCGACTGCGCACTCAGTACATCAGTACTAGCGGTTCAGCGTTCTCAGAAAAATGCGTTCAAATTCCACTTGCGTTGCACGGCCGGACTTTTGTGTGACCGTACATTGTATATTGGCCGTCATTGCCCGTCATCTGCTGCTAGTGCGCCGTAATTATGTGCGCCAGAATGCACGTTAAAAGTGCGCTGGTCTGACCCCAGCCTAAAAGTACGTCTGTGATAGCATGACAGAAAGCCCATCGGAACCCGTTACACGAAGTACGTCTGCACTGAACTGCGGACGCACAACGGCCGCGGCCCACGGACGCAAGGCAGGCAAGAACATACAACCCCTAGAACGGCCGCACAAAGTGCGCTGTGTCCGCAACTTCCGCAATGCTTTGTGTGTGAGTGATGGAACGTGGTCAGACGGACTGCATTTATACGTCCAGCATTTTTCACGGACAAAATGGTTTTGCTTTTTATTTTATTTTCTCTCCTACATCCGTCAAAATATACGTCAGAGAATAAACGGACTGTGTGGCCACTACTGCGTCTTCCGTACTGATGTACGTCCGTGTGCACGGACCTACAGTCCGTAGAAATCACGCTCGTCTGACCCTAGCCTAAAAGATCCTAAAAAAAATCTATAAATAAAGAGACTTTTACTGCAGAATATTATAATCAACTGTTTATTAGATATTGAATTAAAACGCAAATATTTTTAACATTGAAGCCTATGGGATTTGCCTGAATAAACCTGTTGAATGAAGCCACCGAACAGCAGGGCATTTCGGCAAATTTTCACTGGTTTTTGTTCTCTGAATAGACGAAGCATTGCTTCTCTATGGGGATTTCACTGCCCTCGAACAGGCACTGTATGTGCAGGCAATTCGCCAAAATTTGGCGAACTGCCTGCTCTCTGGATAGCCGAATGGCCAGGAAAGGTAACCGAACGCTGAAATTCAGCATTCGGTTACCTTTCGGCCACAATTCAGAGCTCTTTGAATAACCCTGATAGTACTTACAGTTTCTTAATAGTGAGAGGAAAAAAACCATAAAAATAATAGATATTTGTGGGCATAAAGCCTGTATACAGAAGGTATACACTGTATCTACAGTACAGGGATTTTCCACTATTAGTATAACCTGTATCATATCACTGAGCTGTAGTGAGTGACCCCAGAGCTTTCCCTCACTTCTGTTTTTCCCTGGCTGTTGTAGTGCAGCAACAAAGTTTGTTTTAACCTTTTTTCTTAGAGAGTTTCATGGCTGCTCCTTTCAGATCCTCTGCAACCACACAGGGTGACAGGAATGAACCTAAATGGGAATTTTATTTATTCCCAGTGCAAACCATCAACCCTGCTTCAAAAAAGGTGTGTGTGAGTCAGGTTTCACGGGTTGATTTACATTTTTTAAAGGTTTTCCATTGTAGAAATGTGTATGTTTTACAGGTGTGAAATGTTAAGCACACATTGTTAGCTGTGAGTGATGCCTCATAGATATACCCCGCTCCTCTGAATGGAGTGCCATCACTCGTCAGGATTCGCCGGGTCCCTCTTGACAAACTCAACAAGACAAATCCAATCACACTGCCCAGACACTGGATTCTGGTTTGCCGTGTCAGGTTCTGTCAGTGAATTTAGACTTATCTGTGGTTCTAAAAATGGAATGGAGTTGCTGTGGCTGGCAGCGGGCACCGCCCTGGAACAGGGGGCATCTGACCACTGTGTCACAAACTCCCAACATAAACACCCCACCCCACTCATATAACGCAAGCTGGTCCATACACACAATTCAATGTATGGAGTCTACGTCCCATTACAGCCATAAAATAGGACATATGAAAATATCTTGAATTAAATTATATCAGCAGAACTCCTAATGATTGTGCGTGAAATGCAATCTGAGCAGCATCTACGCTGGATGAAGGCCAAGCGTTCATTTTCTTGGAGGATGTTTTTAGCCGTAATGGGGTTATTAGTCAGTGAGCAGACACCATCCCATCCTATCTATATTTAATAGGCCTGGAAACAGGGGCGAGGAATGGAGCGCTCATCCTCAGCCAGAGGATCAGAGCCTCAGGATAATCTACCTTAAAGGACAGTCCAGTCTCCACACCCAGCCATAAAAAGGGCCGTGTCTGGCCTAGTCACAATCAGATTATCGGCATCTCTACATAAAGGCAATTAGATTCCGGACAAAGACAATGCTGACTTCTAGGCACTGATACACTAACATACTATGATTGGATTCACCATGCACTGGCATATATATATACTGTGTACATATATGTTCGTACCCTATCATTTCAAGTTGAAATACACTTTAGAATACACTAAAACACCACACTGCTGGGATCATTCAATGAATCAGCGCTGCTGTATATGGAGGCGCTCTGGTATACAATGTGTGACATTCTTCATTATGGCCTCAAGTTAGATCGCAAAAAATCTTATTAATAATAACAGCATCAGATGAAACCTACCACCACGCGCACCATGAACATAAAGCACAAGGCAGAGTAATAAATAAAAGTCTAGATTTCAGGCGGTGCTCCCAAAGAGTGGTTTAGGAAGTGGATCCATGGACTTCCCAAGCTGGTTCCGGCAGCAGAATTCACATTTATAGAACACAATGTAAAGTAAGAGTCACTATATGAATGAGACACATGGCAGCAACAACAGAATGCCTATAGTAATGGGTCTAGCAGCCACACGCGTCTATATATATATATATATATTGCTTCCAAAGTGTTTATATAAAAACATATTTTATATAATAGCTTTATATTTAGATAATAAAAGATTTCATCTTTCAGTCTATGCATCTCACATAGAAATATATATATTATAATATCTATGTACTCATCTATCCATCCACACACACAGAAGACATAGATATTATATATATATATACCCTGTACTATGTAAAGGCAGATGTATATAATAGATGAAACAGATCAGACACATAAGACACAGCCTGGCAGACAGACAGATGCTGCTGGTGGCATTTCTGTGCCTCTCCCAGGCATGGGCAGTGTGGCGCTCCTGTGCCCCCCATACCACAGAGTCGTGTCAGGCTGAGTGCTGGGCAGTGAGTGTCCCCCCCCCCCGCCGCCCCCCCGTTACCTTTGTATCGCTCCAGCACGTCCTCATACGCCTGCAGGTATTCCTGCTCGTCGGTCCGGGCACAGGAGGCGGCACGGGCTGGCTGCTGCTTCTGCTGAGCCATGGCTCCACTGGCACTTGTCAGACCCCGGGGCTCCGGAGAGCAGCTGGCATGTAAGAGCAGGACAGTAGGAGGGCAAGTGTGCCAGGAGCCGCCCCTGTCTGTGCCGATCCTCCTCCCCGTCCCCCGAGCAGCTGTCATAGGACTTCTCCAGGAGCCCGAGCCGCTGTGACAGCCGGGGCTGCGCATGGACTGGGCGGTGTCCAGCGCATTACACAGCAGCTCTTCTCCGAGCCCCCCTTTCCACGAAGACGCGATGGTACCGCCCTCGGCTATATAACGGAGAGCTCTGCAGCCCATCCTGTGTGGGGCTGTGAACTGTGGCCTCTCCTGTTAGGGGGTCAGTCACACCGGGTAACACTGCTCCAGCCAGCCTCATTCGGGGCCCAGCATATAATAGGTGTGCAGCGCCAGACTGGAGGCTTCCATCACTGGGCAGCATCTGCTCATCCTGTGCTGCTGCTCATCACACACAGCTCTCCCCACAGAGCACCTGATCTATGACAAAAGCATCTCAATACATGACAGCTGGATGAATCTGGACCAGCCATACTGACATCCAGGATTACTACACACACTGAATATGGTGACAAGGACCAACTCTGCACCCCGACATCCTAAGAATGGCTAATCATAGGCACACTGAGACAACATCCCTCCTGACACCCGAACCCTGTCCCAAACGGCTCCCTGACCCCCCCCCCCAAAAAAACCTACATCAATGACAAAAGAGCCATTGTTTCGGGCATTGATGCACACACACACACATTTTGGATGACTTCATCACAATACATTGTTACATTTGCAGGTGAAAACCCAGGGCCGGGTTTATATTTAGGCAGTAGGCATGTGCCTGCAGGACCCTGCCACAAGGGGGGCCAAATAAAATTACAATTTACAATCAGTTAGACCCCTGTATCTCTGGAGCCCTACAGACATGAGCGGCTCTTAGCGAGGGGTGCGGTGCATCTAGCCCCATGCTCAAGTCTGCTGCATGGGGCTGCATCACATCCTGTCTCTGTCCATGCTTGGCGCCATCAGCGCCAAGCAGGGATTCATCCACAGCGAGGTGACATCCTGGATGTCAACCTTCACTGTAGGACAACCCCCCCCCCCCTCAGCAGCGGGAATCATCGCACGTAGTTGTGATGATATTACAGACAGGGATTTCCACTGCCCGGCAAGGTAATGCCATTACAGGAGATGCAGGGGTTATTTAGACCCCTGTATCTCCAAACTCGTAAGCTGAAGGTCAGTTGAGGAGTCATTGGAAAGGCCTGAGGCTGGCCATTCCAATGGTACCCAACATGACTATCAGGGTAATTCAGAGCGAGGTGAAAAGCTGGAGAATGGAAAATTCTAGGTTAAAATAGCCAAATTCTCCCTTTCATCTCACTTTCCAAATTGGCTATTTTCACCTAGAATTTTCCATTCTCCAATCATTCTCCTGCTTTTCACCTCTCTCTGAATAACCCTGTATGTATTCTGTAAGAATTTGTTTTATAAAAAAAAGCTATTTAATTTATTTAGGTTTTTCTAAAACATCACCATTGTCTACCTTTTAATTGTAAAGTAAATGGTGCTGTAATTACTCACCTTCTGATTTCCCATGCTGAATTAAGTGTAGAGGCAATGGTGCAGTGCGTTTTATACACTTCTCTCGAAAATGCAAGCTACGAGGAGAGACGGGTTCTTTGGACCTTTGTATCTCCATTCCATACACCCCCATAAGAATAAGTGAGGTGTCACTGGACAGGTCAGGGTCTGGCCTTTCCAATAATCCCAAACATGACTATGTATTGTGTAACTATACATGATACAATTAAATTATAACGTTGTTTTGTTCTACAAGCAGCGGCTTTTCTAAATTTTTTTACTTCTAAAGCTAACAATGTTGCTGCACTAACTCACCTTCACATTTCCCACACGGCATAAGTGTGGAGGTGATAGCACAATGATATATGCACAAGCTGCGTTACCATTGTGAGGAGAGGCGGGGTCCTATAGACTCCTGAACATCTTTCTATTAGGAAAAGAATATAGGACGAATAAAAACGGTAACTCAAGCCCTAACCAAATCATAATCCTAGCCCTAAAGCTAACTCTCACCATGTGACACACAGAAACAGTAACCTTAAGGCCGGCGTCAGACGAGCGCACTATGTGCGCCCATACTGACGTGCTTACTGGCGCCCGTTGTAGCATTGTGACACTGCAATGGGGCCGGTCACATGCTTGTGCACGCTTGTGCGTGCACACGAAATGCGTGCGCAACAAGCGTCTGTTATCAAAACCTCCCCGTCGATGCGCTAGGATGCGCATTGACGGGGCTGCAAAGCGCACTGAGTGCGCTCAGCGAGGTGGCCAGACGGGCGTCGAGTGTAAGGAATGTCCACTCTCACTGTCGTTCCACTCTCCAATAACGCTCGTCTGACCCCAGCCTAACACTATCCCTGACCTTTAACGTATTATACATATAGGTTCCAAAAATCGTGAAAAAACAAATATATTGGACGTTTCTGATATTCTGAATTGTCTGATTCTGATTATATTGGAATCCAATAATTTTGGATTCCTAAATACTCCAAACTAAGCCAAATTATTCTGTTGGGCGGCATTTGTACATACCAGTGTATGTGTAGTGTGCACTTTGAGTAGTATTGTGCCTGTACTGACATGCTTCCCGGTGTCCGTCACAGCGTTGTGATGCTTCGACGGGGCCGGCCACACACTGTAGTTCGCGCACGAATTGTGTGCGCTACAGCGGAGGTGCTGCGGCCGTGCTGAAAGCCTCCCCGTCGAAGCACCACAACGCACGTTCGACAGGGCTGCAAAGTGTGATCATCCATAGGAGGATCGAGCCTTGCAGCGCTGAGTGCACTAACTGCGCTCAGTGATGTGGCCAGGGCTGGACTGGCCTACCGGGATACCAGGAGGAATCCCGGTAGGCTGCTGCAATCTTTGGGCCGCTTTTTAATTCTGTCATAGACGCAGCAATGCATCATCACTTTGAGAAACCAAACTGGGCTGGTAGCGGCAAACAGCGGCCGGGCCGGCCCGCGGTTTAGGCACTGGCTGCCGCGGGCGGCTGTCTGTCTTGTGTTGTTGTGCCTGTTGCCTAGTAACTCTCTCGGAGCGGAGGGGAGGCGGTTGTGGAACTGATATTTTGCCCTCTGACTGACAGGAGGCTGCCTGCTGCGGCTGCCGCCGGCCCCTTTGTGTGTTAGTTAGTGAGTGAGGGAAGAGGGGCCGGGCTGACAGCCGCTGCAGCGTGCGTGACTTCCAGCGAACACAAGGCTAGGAATGGCACTCACACTGCTTTGGCGCCGCCCTCTTCACACTATGTAGATGCATTGCGCAGGCGCAGAAGACGGGTCCCCTTGAGTCTCACTGGTGAGACCAGCAGCCAGCCGCTCGCTCGCTCAGCCAGCGCCTTCCCGTTTCACGGTTGGCACAAGAGGACACAGTGCCGTCGCCGGGGTTTGACAATGCAGCACTGTGTTGGCGCCGCAAGGCCCCCTCATGTGATGCGTGCAGGGGCACGCAGCGGCAGAAGAGTTCGGGTGAACGAGGAGCAGGATCGCCTGAGGCTGCCTAAAGAAGATTTTGTTTCAGTGTATGTTGGCACTGAGCGACCCGGGGTCCGGGGGGTTAATAAATGCTCTGCCCATTGACGATATGGTCCATTAATGATATGTTGGGAGGTGGGGTTATTAACCTCTCTCAGTCCCAGCATATTGTTACGATTCCCGGATCCCACCACGCAGTCCTTAAAGCCTAACACTCCACAGAGCCAAAAAACTACCAACAGGGTAGCCGTAAAGGAATCCCTAACTGTCTGGTCCTTAAAAATTGGCCAGGTATATGTATACTAGCTAGACAGAAAGAGTTAATCAAAGACAATGTCGTAATACAAAACCAGGTCAGCAACACGGGGGTAGTCAGACGAGCCAGAATCAGGAATACAGAGTATAGAATAGTCAAATGGAGTAGCCGGGTCGATATCAGTGCAGAAGCGTAGTACAAGGAAATAGTCTCGGGCAATGGAAGGCAGAATAGTCAGAAAACAAGCAGAGGTCAATAACAGGTTAAATCACAAGAGAATTCAGGTACAAGGAGCTCAGGTATGGATAACCACGATCTGGCACTGCTTAGAAGGAACTGTTGGTTTTTAAAAGACCTTCACCAGACCGCGCCCCCCTCTCAAGCCGCGCCTCATGCAGCCACCTCCCTGCCTGTTTCAATTTAAACCGGGCATTGGTGAGCAAGCAGGACAAGTGGCAGGACGACCACCGGGGCGAGTGGCAGGATGACCTCCAGGGCGATCGGGGTGCGAGGCATGGAACGCCCTGACCAACCTAGAGGCAGACATGTTGGAAGCCGGAATCCAGGACCGGTCCTCCGGACCATAACCCACCCAATCGACCTGTTACACAACAAAGGCTTCAGTAGGGAGGTGTGGAAGACGTTGTGCAAGCGAAGATGTCTAGGAAGGGCAAGAGCATAAGCCACAGGGTTAATGCGGCGAATGATCTTGTATGGACCGGTAAACCGAGGTGCCATTTTCATAGAAGGCACCCGCAACTTCACATTCCTAGTGGACAACCAAACTCTATCCCCCACGTTGTAGGAAGGAGCTTGTAACCTATGCCTGTCAGCCTTGCGTTTCTGGACAGCAACATTGCGCTCCATGTTTTCACGAATCTGTCTCCAAATATCCTGTAGTTGTGTGAGATGTTCATCGAGAGCCGGGATGGCCCGTTCAGCAAACTGAAGCGGTAGAGCCGGAGGGAAAAAACCATAGATAGCAGAAAAAGGAGAGTGGCCAGTGGTCTCGTTAACGGCATTATTACGTGCATACTACTCAGCCCAGGGCAACAACTCAGACCAATTGTCTTGTTGTTGTGTGGTAAAGCAACGTATGTACTGCTCGAGACCCTGATTTGCCCTCTCTGCTGCCCCATTGGTTTGTGGATGATATGCTGAAGAGAAGGCCAATCGCACCCCCATCTCCGCACAGAAATCCCTCCAGAAACGAGAGACGAACTGAGCTCCTCTGTCAGAGACTATTTCAGACGGAACCCCATGTATTCGTACAATCTCTCTAGACGACCGCCAGTTCTTTGGCTGTAGGAAGCTTTGGTAAAGGAATAAAATGAGCCATTTTGGAGAAGCGGTCTACAACTGTCAGAACCACAGTATGACCCTTGGACTTCGGCAAGTCCACAATAAAATCCATGGATAGATGAGACCAAGGCCTATTAGGAATGGGTAAAGGCTGCAATAGACCGACAGGCAAGGTTTTACTGGTTTTGCTTCTGGCACAGACTTGACAAGCCAAAACAAACAGACGTACGTCCTGTCGAATGGTGGGCCACCAGAACTGTCTGGAGATACTGGTAAGAGTCTTAGTAATACCAGGATGACCTGCTGGTTTTGAATCATGAAACATTATGAGTAATTCTTGTCTTTCCTTTTCAGGCACAAACAACATATCTGGAGGCTTGTTAGGTGGAGCCCCCATTTGAGCTGCTTGGAGGCGTTCCAGCAAAGGCGAGGAAACAGACAAGACCGTGGAAGCCACAATACGTTCAGGAGGAACTATAGGATTGTGGTCTTGTGTATTTGATTCATACGGGTCATATTGACGAGATAAGGCATCAGCCTTTACATTGCGGTCACCTGGTCTGTAAGTCAACACAAAATTAAACCGAGACAGTAGTAATGACCACCTGGCCTGTCTCGAGTTCAGACGTTTTGCATCCCCAATGTACGTAAGGTTCTTATGATCAGTGATTATCAACAAAGGGTCAAGAGTACCTTCCAACAAATGTCTCCACTCTGACAGGGCAGACACAATAGCAAGCAATTCTCTGTTACCGATATCATAATTGCGTTCTGCTGGTGATAATTTTCTTGAAAAGAACCCATAAGGATGTAGAGGCTTCCCTGGAGGCTCTCTTTGAGATAGGACAGCCCCAATGCCTATCTCGGAAGCATCAACCTCAAGAACAAATGGAATTCTGGGATCAGGATGCCGTAACACGGGAGCGGAAGTGAAAGCCTGTTTGAGAGCTTCGAATGCCTGTTTGGATTGTGAAGACCAGACCTGGTTCTTCAGACCTTTACGTGTCATATTAATGATAGGAGAAGCTACAGCAGAATAATTCTTGATAAATCTCCTATAATAGTTGGGAAACCTCAGAAACCTCTGTATGGCTTTGAGGCCTTGAGGGAGAGGCCATTCTGAGATGGCCGTGAGTTTGGAAGGATCCATCTCAAAACCTTCTGGAGTGATAATGTATCCAAGAAATTGTACAGTAGTAATGTTGAATAAACACTTCTCCAGTTTGCAATAAAGACCATTGTCTAGTAATTTTTCTAATACCTGTCTGACATGTTCATGGTGGGTTTTCAGATCGGGAGAGTAAACCAGTATATCGTCTAAGTATACGATAACAAAGGATTGCAAAAAATCTCTGAGCACATCATTAATGAAATCTTGGACACAGCTGGAGCATTACAGAGACCGAACGGCATGACCAGATATTCATAATGCCCACTCCTGGTGTTAAATGCTGTTTTCCACTCATGCCCATCTTTTATACGTATCAGGTTGTAAGCCCCTCTCAAATCGAGTTTTGTGTATACTGCTGATCCCCTTAACCTGTCGAACAGTTCTGATATAAGAGGGATAGGGTACACATTCTTGATGGTGATCTTGTTAAGCCCCTTATAATCGATACACGGGCGTAAATCTCCTTCTTTTTTAGACACAAAAAAGAACCCAGCCCCTGCGGGAGAAGAGGAACGTCTGATAAAACCTCTCTCCAAATTCTCCTTTATGTACTCCTCCATGATTTGGTTCTCTTTTATGGATAAAGGATATACTTTGCCTCAAGGAGGCATGGTACCTGGATGAATATCTATGGCGCAATCATACGGTCTATGTGGAGGTAGTTTCTCTGCCTCTCTTTTATTGAATACAGCCCTGAGGTCGGCATACCAGTCAGGAACCTCTGTAGACAATGGAGGAGCTGTTGGTGTGTTCAGGGCACTAATATGCTGAATGGGTATTAAACAAGTCCCAAAACAAGCAGGACTCCAAGACTCCCTTAGCCCAATCAATAACAGGATTATGTTCTACCAACCAAGGGAAACCAAGCACAACAGGATTGGAAGGTGAATGGATAACCTGAAATATGATCTCTTCTTTATGCAAGAGACCAGTGGTAAGAACCACTGTAACAGTATCGTAATTCTGGGGCAGGATAACAGCCTACCGTCTATGGCTTCGACGGCCAAGGGTGTCTCTCTTACAACCAGAGGGAGAGAAATGGAGGAAGCGTATTCAACATCAATGAAATTACCAGCAGCCCCAGAATCAACAAAAGCGGTAGTATGCGTGGTCTTGGTCTCCCAAGCCACGGATACTGGTAACAAGAGTCTATTGTCTTTGACAGGAGACATGAACGTTACACCCAAGGCCTGTCTCCTCAGGTGCCTTAGGTGCGGTAGTTTTCCGACTTATCATGCATTCTAGGGCGAGTGGGACATTGAAGTCGTAAATGTCCTTTTAAACCACAATACAGGCATGATCCCTCACGAAGACGCGGTGGTGCCTGAAAGACGGGGCCGACCGTGGTAATGGTCTCTTAGGTTTCTCTCTTGGAGTTCTTCTGTCCCTTATCTGATCATCCAGATCTATACAATAATCTATAAATTCACTCAACACCTCAGGTAATTTACGAGGGGCCAACTCATGCATCAATGACTCCGATAACCCCTCCATAAAAGCCAGAACCAGATCCTCATTAGTCCAGTTCACGTCAGAAACCAACGTTTTAAATTCTATAGCATAATCAGACAAAGTCCTGTTCCCTTGACGTATGCGGAACAAGGATTTGCCAGCTACCTTGGCCTTTCTGGTAGGATTAAACGTACGTTTTAACTCGGCTATGAATTCTTTATAGTTCAGTACGATAGGCTTCTCTGCCTCCCATAAAGGATTCGCCCATGTCTACGCTCTGCCAGACAGATGGTTAATAATGAACCCCACTTTGGCTATGTCAGTGATAAACATTTGTGGATTTAATTTAAAATGAATATCCACATGGACCAAAAATCCCCGGCACTCCGAGGGAGTACCGTCAAACCTCTTAGGAGCGGTCATGTGTACCTGGGATGTCTGAACAACAGGGGACACAGGTATAGCAGGCGGAGGTGCAACCCCAGCTGGTTCCAGGTGAGCCGTACGAGTCAGGATAGTTTGTAAGGCGAGAGCAAACTGATCCATCCTATGGTCCTGCTCGTCCTGTCTGGATACAAAGTTACTCAAATGCTGTGTTAAGTCTGCGGGATCCATTTGGCCAGATCGTAATGTCACGATTCCCGGATCCCACCACGCAGTCCTTAAAGCCTAACACTCCACAGAGCCAAAAAACTACCAACAGGGTAGCCGTAAAGGAATCCCTAACTGTCTGGTCCTTAAAAATTGGCCAGGTATATGTATACTAGCTAGAGAGAAAGAGTTAATCAAAGACAATGTCGTAATACAAAACCAGGTCAGCAACACGGGGTTGGTCAGACGAGCCAGAATCAGGAATACAGAGTATAGAATAGTCAAATGGAATAGCCGGGTCGATATCAGTGCAGAAGCGTAGTACAAGGAAATAGTCTCAGGCAACGGAAGGCAGAATAGTCAGAAAACAAGCAGAGGTCAATAACAGGTTAAATCACGAGAGAATTCAGGTCCAAGGAGCTCAGGTATGGATAACCACGATCTGGCACTGCTTAGAAGGAACTGTTGGTTTTTAAAAGACCTTCACCAGACCGCGCCCCCCTCTCATGCAGCCACCTCCCTGCCTGTTTCAATTTAAACCGGGCGTTGGTGAGCGAGCAGCATCAGACATGCTGCCGTCAAGCACACCGGAAAGGCTGGAAGCCCCCAACGTTATATCAATATAACAATTGTCAATATATCAATTGTCAATGACAGATAGGAGTTTGTTATTTCCGGGGTTAATAAACTACTGTCTGCCATTGACAATTGATATGCTGGGAGGGGGGGTTAATAAATTGTCATCCATGGCCCATTGACGATATGCTGGAAGGGGGGGTTAACTAACTGTCTGCCCGTGTCTGTTACACTCATACACACCGCACATTACTGTGATATTTATTGCTGTGGGGCTCTGTGATATGATTATACACACCGCACATTGTTGTGTTTTATTGCTGTGAAGCTCTGAGATACGATTATACACACCGCACATTGCTGTGAGTTATATTGCTGTGGAGCTCTGTGATACGCTCATACACACCACACATTGCTATGAGTTTTATTGCTGCGGAGCTCGGTGATACGCTCATACACACCACACATTGCTGTGAGTTTTATTGTTCTGGAGCTCTGTGATACGCTCATACACCCCGCACATTACTGTGAGTTTTATTGCTGTGGAGCTTTGTGATACGCTCATACACACTGCACATTACTGTGAGTTTTATTGCTGTGGAGCTCTGTGATACACCCATACACACCACACATTACTGTGAGACTGGTTGCTGTGGAGCTCTGTGATATTATTATACACACGCACATCGCTGTGAGTTTTATTGCTGTGGAGCTCTGTGATACAATCACACACACTGCACATTACTGTGAGTTTCATTGCTGTGGAGCTCTTGTGATACGATTATACACACTGCACATTGCTGTGAGTTTTATTGCTGTGGAGCTCTGTTACGCTCATACAACCGCACATTACTTTGAGTTTTATTGCTGTGGAGCTCTGTGATACGATTATACACACCGCACATTACAGTGAGGTTTATTGCTGTGGAGCTCTGTCATATACTTTACACTCACACATAGTGGTAGCCATCTGAAGCAGGGATGTGCCGTCAGGGGCGGCAGCCATTATGTGGGCTCATCTGACATTAAATCACTTACTAGTACTGAATGAATATAATAAAATAGTTAACAAACTCACGCTCCACGCTCCCCCGCTGTCCGTCTCTGCCACCCCGCGCATTATTTTTTTCAGTTCACAACAGCGGCAGCTATTATTTACATTAGGTTATGATATGTTTTAATTTTCGCCTCTAGTTACATCACCGTCTCCTGCTTGCCTATAGTAAGATCCTGGGGAGCTGAGAGCAGCAATATTCTGGGGGAGCACTGAGAGCTGCCATATTCTAGGGAGTGCTGAGAGCAGCCATATTCTGGGGAGCCCTGAGAGCAGCCAGTTCCTGGGGAGCACTGAGAGCAGCCAGTTCCTGGTAAGCACTGAACCTACGTAACCTGTATATATCTGGCTCTGATACTAGCCGGTGCCTCACCGCATGTCCCTGATCTGAAAGGGCAAGATAGCCTATTAACATGTGGATTTTGTCTTCTTAAAACATTTACTTGGAAAATAGTTTTAAGAAATTATGTACACATCTGTGTTGCATTATGTGGGCTGGGTTTATGTGGACGTGACCTTCAGTGGGCACAGTACAAGGGGGCCCCATGATTTTCTATTGCCCGGGGGCCCACAAGTTGTCCCTATGTGCTTTCACATCTGCCTTATCTATATATAATACTCTTCAAATGTTTTTTAAAATGCATGGTTTTCCCTTTTATGAATAACATAATAATGTTGTTGGGCTGGTATAATAATGCTATTGGGCTGGTATGAAATTATTTCCAGGGCTGTTTTTTATCCCCAGTCCGGCCCTGGATGTGGCCAGAAGTACGTCAGAGTGGAAGGAACGTCCACTATCACGGACGTTCCTTCCGCTCTCAAAAACGCTCATCTGACCACGGCCTAAGCCAGTATCACACTCTGTTAACACACTCACTCTTAGATCGACCACAGACCCATGTATACCCAGACACAGACCCCAGATTCATGTATACCCATACCCCAGATTCATGTATACCCATACCCCAGATTCATGTATACCTAGACACAAACCCCAGATACAGGTATACTCAGACACAGACCCCGAACACATGTATACCCAGACAGGCCCCAGATACATGTATACCTATACCCCAGATTCATGTATACACAGACACCAGATACATGTATACCCAGACACAGACTCCAGATACATGTATACCCAGACACAAACCCCAGATACATGTATACCCAGACACAGACCCTGGTCACATATATACCCAGACACAGACCTCGGACACTTGTATACCCAGACAGGCTCCAGATACATGTATACCCATACCCCATATTCATGTATACCCAGACACAGATACCAGATACATGTATGCCCAGACATGTCCCAGATACATGTATACCCAGACACAGACCCCAAATACATGTATACCCAGACACAGACATATGTATGCCCAGACATCATACCACAGACAATACATCTATACCCAGATACAGGTTCACAATTTTTTTTTTAAAAGCCTTTTTTTTAAGAATTCTGTAACGGACCATTTTAATTAATTTTTATAGGACCTTTTGTATTATTTACACACATTTTAATGCATTTTTATTGCTTTAAACACCTTTTAGAAGAATAGCAGAGCTTTTTCTTTTTTCTGCAGTTCGGCGGTCTGTTCGTCGCACTTTGGGGACTCTGCAGTGACTAGTGAATTCACTGCAGGGTCGGCGAAATGGAAATGCCAAGTGCGCCGAACTAGAAAGCTTTCTGAATAACCCCTTCTTTTTCCACTAGGCAGAGAGAGTCCAAAGTGTGAAAGGACAGCGAGGATAAGCCAAATGGGAAGATGGCGTGTGTGGAGCAGTCACACAATGTGGATAGCAGTTCCAGTTACAAGTATTTATAAAGCGCTAACAAGCTCTGTAGCGCAGTATAATGGGTGAGACAGAATAACAAATATACATGCAACTTAAAAACACAGAACAGTAGGAGAGAGGACCCTGCACTGGAGCTTACAATCTAAGAGGAGAGGGGACCCTGCTCCAGAGCTTACAATCTTAGGCGGGGGTCAGACGAGCGTAGTGTTCACGTCCGTGATTGCGCCTAAAAGTACGTCCGTGATAGCATGACAGAAAGCC
The DNA here is from genome assembly GCA_009667805.1 of Leptobrachium leishanense. NCBI lineage: Eukaryota > Metazoa > Chordata > Amphibia > Anura > Megophryidae > Leptobrachium > Leptobrachium leishanense. The sequence goes on from CM019066.1 coordinate 165,918,321, forward strand.
CATCGGAGCCCGACACACGAAGTACGTCCGCACTGAACTGCAGACGCACAACGGCCGCGGCCCACGGACGCAAGGCAGGCAAGAACGTCCAACTCCTAGAACGGCCGCACAAAGTGCGCTGCATCCGCAACGTCCGCATAGCTTTGTGTGTGAGTGATGGAATGTAGCCAGACGGACTGCATTTATACGTCCAGTATATTTCACGGACAAAATGGTTTTGCTTTTTATTTTATTTTCCCTCCTACATCCGTCAAAATATACGTCTGTGAATAAACGGACTGTGTGGCCACTACTGCGTCTTCCGTACTGAGGTACGTCCGTGTGCACGGGCGTACAGTCCGTAGAAATCACGTTCGTCTGACCCTAGCCTTAAAGAGGGGACCCTGCAACAGAGCTTACAATCTAAGAGAAGGGACCCTGCAACAGAGTTTACAATCTGAGTGAGGACCCTGCACTAGAGCTTACACTCTAAGAGAGAGAGGGGGCCCTGCTCCAGATCTTACAATCTAAGAGAGGGGACCCTGCTCCAGATCTTACAATCTAAGAGAGGGGACCCTGCTCCAGATTTTACAATCTAAGAGAGGGGACCCTGCAACAGAGCTTACAATCTAAGATGAGAGAGAACCCTGCACCAGAGCTTACAATCTAAGAGAGAGGGGACTCTCCACCAGAGCTTACAATCTAAGAGGAGAGGGGACCCTGCACTAGAGTTTACAATCTGAGAGGACCCTGCACCAGAGTTTACAATCTAAGAGAGAGGACTCTGCTGGAGTCAGCACTAGGAGCTACATGGAGGCTGCGTCTAAAGCGTATATCATATACTTTGCAGCTGTTATCACTCTCAGGCATCCCTGCATACACAGTTAGTGATAGTAGCTGCAATGTAAGTGATAGAGCACTCCCAGCAGCCTGCAAGCATCTCCTATCACTCACAGGCATCCCTACTTCATATGGAGGGATGCCTGAGAGTGATTGCAGTTGTATGCAGGCTGCTGCAATCACTCATAGGCATATATAACATTATCTAGACTGCAGCAGGACGTTGGCTTGACACAGGGGACACAGTCAAGCTAGGAGGGCAGGACATGAGCAGGACGTGGGAGGTACAATCAGGCATCTTATTCAGCCTGGCAGGCAAGGACGTGGGAGGTCCAATGTGGCAAAGAGTGAACAGGCATGGTCAGGTTATGAAGGGTGGGGCCATGTTGAGAGGGTCAGGGTCACCGTTGCAAACTGTAGAAGTCATGCTGCACAGGATTTGATGACCACGGCAGCAGCGAGGCGAGCTTATGGTTCGCGTGCCAGCACAAGCGTCTGTGGCACGCGTGCCATAGGTTCGCCATTGCTGGTGTAGCGCTCACTCCCGGAGGAGCCGCTGAAATTGAACCTCGGGTCAGCCTCCCCGCACTAGGGAATAAATATACTCCAGCACCGTTGTGGATTTTATAAATTATATAGTTTACTAGAATAAATGGCATATAATGAATAACACGGTGTTCGTAGATATATTTACAGTACTTCGTAATGCGGGAAACGCGCAGCGGAAAACAAATACGATGCTTCGTATTTCGAGGAAACGCGCAGCGGAAAAGAAATAAAAGGTTTCGTAATTCGAGAAACGCGCAGCGGAAAATAAATACGATGTTTCGTAATTCGAGAAACGCGCAGCGGAAAATAAATGGAAAATTATCTTTAACCCCTTTCTTCTTGGGGAGTGAGTCCCGCACAGGTCGTGTCCCAGAATGTAAATGTGTGTGTGTGTTATGGTACCCGGGTACTATTCAACTGGCCAGTGAATTGCTTAAGAGATGTCTTCGACTAGTCAAGTTGGGGCCCTGTGGGTTTTGGAAACAAACAGCAGCGTGCTTTACTTGAGTTTTACAACGGCCTGGGAAGCCTCTCACCCATCCGCCAGATACTTGAGGCTCCGCTGACCCAGGACGTCTCTCCGCTCGATATTGACTGGGGTTACTTGCTTCTGGATCCGCTGTCTGGCTTTCTTCACCGGCCTCGACTTGTCCAGCTTACCGCCTGCTCTCCCGGTCCGATCGATCTGCGGTACTCCTCACTCGGGGTCCTCCGCTTCCTCTCTAGCCGCTTGGGTAATCTGGTGGATCACTGGGTCTTCTTCGGGAATAACTGATAACCCGATCTGTGTCTCTGTTAGGCCGCACTTGCGCTCCGGCCTGGTCACTTTTACTCTCTGCAGCACTGTGTCTTGTCCCCCCCACTCCCTGGCATGCTCTGCCAGCTCTCTCCACGAGGCTCAGGATGTAAGTCTCTCTGTCCCACCCACTTCCTGTGTCCGTTCCCAAAGCATGCCGGGAAATGTAGTCCCAATGTAATATTCAGTGTCTCACATTGCGCTTGTCTCCCTCCGGTGGCCAAAAATAGGTACTGCCACAATAAGGAATTAAACACAGCGCTACACTGGTCTAGATTGTTCTCTTCTCCAGAGTTTCACCTTTAAGGCCAGGGTCAGACAAGCGTTTTTGAGAGCAGAAGGAACATCTGTGCCAGTGGACGTTCCTTCCACTCTGGCACCCGTCTGGCCACCTCGCTGAGTACAGTTAGTGTGCTCAGCGCTGCAAGGCTCGATCCTCCAATGGAGGATCGCGCTTTGCAGCCCCGTTGAAACAAGCATCGTAGCGCTTCGATGAGGAGGCTTTCAGCACGGCCGAAGCACGTCCGCTGTAGAGTGCGCAATTCGTGTGCGCACTTCAGTGTGTGGCCGGCCCTGTTGAAGCGTCATAACTCTGCGGAGGATGCCGGGAGGCACGTAAGTATGGGTGCATATAGTGCGCTCCTCTGACCCTGGCCTTAGGGGTTATTCAGAAAGCACCGAAATGTCACAGACATTTCAGTGCTCTCTCGTTTGGTGCACTTCGGCGAGCTCAATTCGCTGACCCTGCGGCAAATTCAGCATTTACCGCAGGGTTCGCGGAAGTGTGCCGAATCGACTCCCCGAGGGCATCCGATAAACTGCCGAATTGATCGAATAACTGCTGAAAAACCGCTGCATTGAGCAAAAAAAACACCGAACTAATTGTAACACCTGCAAAAAAAATCACCGAACGCATCCAATAAACTGCTGAATCGATCCGATAAACCGCCAAACACCACTGGAAAAGCCGACCAGCTGCCGAACAGGGGTAAAGGAAAAAAACAAAACAACTTTTAAAGGTGGTTTAGAAAAAAATAATGCATGGAACTAATGTATAAGGTCCTATAAAACGGTCTGTTACAGAACGGAAAAAAACACCATTTAAAAAAAAAATTAAACCAAAATATTTTCTGAAAAAATCCTGAAAAATTCCTAAAAAAATCTAAAAACCAAATTAATAAAAGAGACTTTTTGCTGTAAATGAAAAGGATAAACGGTTGAATAAATATAAAGATATTTTTACATTGAAACCTATGGGGTTCGCCTGCTTAAACCTGTTGAATGAAAACACTGAAAATCTGGGCATTTAGATGTTCTCTGATTAGATTAACCATTACTTCTCTATGGGGAATTTCACTGCCGCTGAAGATCACCATATTTCACTGCCCATTTGCTAATATCGTCAGCTTTTTGAATAGCCGAATGCCCACAAAATTGCACAGTACGGAGAAATTCACAGTTCGGTGCAATTCGGTGGCCAATTCGGTGCTCTTTGATTAACCCCTTTAGTTTATAGACCTGTAAATGTGAGGTTAAGTGGCTGGTAGCATCCTACAATAAAGCGGAAAGAAGAAAATGTGCTTGGGTACAGTATCAGAGCAGTCGGATAATCACGTATCTGTTCCAGATATCTATGTGGGAGAAAAAACATAATGTATGGCTCTGTGCTGTGCTGCCCCCTTCCTGCCAATGAAAGGGCATTGCGTTATGCGCCTGGGCTCTATAGTTTATCCAATGTGGCTCCTCAAACCTTATGCTATGACAAAAGATCGGGATAAAAGACAAACCAAAAAAATAATAAACAGCATAGATTATTTGTCATGAGGTGAATTGTAGCAGCATTTCAATAGAATTTTAAGTGTTTGGCCTAAATATTCAAGCTGCAGGTGCACCAGAATTGGAGAGAAAATATTAAATTAAGCTATTTTGGCCAAAATTATGCAAGTCCACTATACAGTAGTTATCTACTAATTTGATGTTTAGAAGGTAACTCTTTGTGTAAAAGGGTGTGCATGCTCAGAGAACTTCTGCTTTTTGACATTTTATAACAGGGGTCAGCAACCTTAGCCCTCCAGATGTTTTGGAACTACATTTCCCTTGAGGCTCAGTCTGGCTAATGAGTAGCTGAGCATCATGGGAGATGTATTTCCAAAACGTCTACATGGCCAAGGTTGTTGAGCCTTGTTTTAGTTCCTTGTCTACACTCTTTGAGGTATTTCTATTTTGTTGCTGATAAAGAATATAAAAAATTAACTGTGATTATTTACAGTTTGTAATTAATAAATATATTGTAAATCTCGGCAAGAGCACCTGTCCAGTAAGTGTCCTTGGACAAGACACCTAACGGTACATACTCGCCACCCAGGTCATACTTGAAAACAAGAGAAATCTCAAAAAAAAAAAAGTGCACCCTAACATATGGGCCAGGGCCGTAGGGAGGGCGAGGCGAGTGAGGGGCTCGCCTCGGGCACAGCTGCAGAGAGAAGAATGGCCGCGCTGACAGAGGTGAGAGCTGGGGGGGAATATATCCATGAGAGCTGGGGGCAATATACACTATATTGACAAAAGTATTCACTCACCCATCCAAATAATCAGAATCAGTTGTTCTAATCACTTCCATGGCCACAGGTATATAAAATCAAGCACCTAGGCATGCAGACTGTTTTTACAAACATTTGTGAAAGAATGGGTCGCTCTCAGGAGCTCAGTGAATTCCAGTGTGGAACTGTGATAGGATGCCACCTGTGCAACAAATCCAGTCGTGAAATTTCCTCGCTCCTAAATATTCCAGAGTCACCTGTCAGCTGTATCATAAGAACGTGGAAGTGTTTGGGAACGACAGCAACTCAGCCACGAAGTGGTAGGCCACGTAAACTGATGGAGCGGGGTCAGCAGATGCTGAGGCGCATAGTGCGAAGAGGTCGCCAACTTTCGCAGAGTCAATCGCTACAGACCTCCAAACTTCATGTGGCCTTCAGATTAGCTCAACAACAGTGCGCAGAGAGCTTCATGGAATGGGTTTCCATGGTCGAGAAGCTGCATCCAAGCCATACATCACCAAGTGCAATGCAAAGCATCGGATGCAGTGGTGTAAAGCACGCCGCCACTGGACTCTAGAGCAGTGGAGACGCATTCTCTGGAGTGACGAATCGCACTTCTCCATCTGGCAATCTGATGGACGAGTCTGGGTTTGGCGGTTGCCAGGAGAACGGTACTTGTCTGACTACATTGTGCCAAGTGTAAAATTTGGTGGAGGGGGTAATATGGTGTGGGGTTGTTTTTCAGGAGCTGGGCTTGGCCCCTTAGTTCCAGTGAAAGGAACTCTGAATGCTTCACATACCAAGACATTTTGGACAATTCCATGCTCCCAACTTTGTGGGAACAGTTTGGAGCTGGCCCCTTCCTCTTCCAACATGACTGTGCACCAGTGCACAAAGCAAGGTCCATAAAGACATGGATGACAGAGTCTGGTGTGGATGAACTTGACTGGCCTGCACAGAGTCCTGACCTCAACCCGATAGAACACCTTTGGGATGAATTAGAGCGGAGACTGAGAGCCAGGCCTTCTCGTCCAACATCAGTGTGTGACCTCACAAATGCGCTTCTGGAAGAATGGTCAAAAATTCCCATAAACACATTCCTAAACCTTGTGGACAGCCTTCCCAGAAGAGTTGAAGCTGTTATAGCTGCAAAGGGTGGACCAACGTCATATTGAACCCTATGGATTAGGAATGGGATGTCACTTAAGTTCATATGCGAGTCAAGGCAGGTGAGCGAATACTTTTAGCAATATAGTGTATATCCATGGGAGCTGGGGGCAATATATATCCATGAGAGCTGGGGGCCAATATATCCATGAGAGCTGGGGGGCAATATATCCATGTGAGCTGGGGGGGCAATATATCCATGTGAGCTGGGGGGAATATATCCATGAGAGCTGGGGGGAAATATATACCCATGTGAGCTGGGGCAATATATCCATGAGAGCTGGGGGGCAATATAACCATGTGAGGTGGGAGCAATATATCCATGAGAGCTGGGGGCAATATATCCATGTGAGCTGGGGGGAAATATATACCCATGTGAGCTGGGGGCAATATATCCATGAGAGCTGGGGGCAATATAACCATGTGAGCTGGGGGCAATATATCCATGAGAGCTGGGGGGCAATATATCCATGTGAGCTGGGGGCAATATATCCATGAGAACTGGGGGCAATATATCCATGTGAGCTGGGGGCAATATATCCATGTGAGCTGGGGGGCAATATATCCATGAGAGCTGGGGGAAATATATCAATTAGAGCTGGGGCAAAATATCCATATCCATGTGAGCTGGGGGGGCAATATATTGTATATAAGCATATCATAGAGCTACACAGCAGTAATGTGTGTGTATGTGTGTACAGTATAAGTGTATCACAGAGCTGCACAGCAGTATACTCGCAGTAATGTGTACAGTATAAGCATATCACAGAGCTGCACAGCAGTAAACTCGCAGTAATGTGCGGTGTGTAAGAGCGTATCAGCTGCACAGCAATAAACTCACAGTAATGTGGGGGCGCACAATTTTCTGTTCTTGCCTCGGGTGCAGAAAGAGCTAGCTACAGCTCTGATATGGGCTGTGCACGCGTTGGAAGGAACCTTATATTTTTTTCTAACATTGTACACAAAGCAAAGCTAACATGGCCCATAGACCTAATAATGATTAAGGAGGGTCCCTAAGATCTCACAATTGTTTAAAGGGTTAATTGTTAAGAACGACTGTTCTTTAGCTGTGTCTCCGATTTCCATTGCAAAATATAAGCGCCTCTTGTTCTTTTATAGCAATGTCTTGTAGGAACAGATGCTCCAGGTTCCTCCCTGTGACACCTGCAAAGTGGAGACCAGCATCAGCACCCGTATCAGCCCATTCACTGCTACCTGATGCTCTCTGCTCAGTGACTGACTTATAGAGGCCTCACACCCATCACCAACAGCCCACGGAATGCTTCTTTTTATTGTGTCACATAATGCCACCGGCTTGGTTCCACCGAAAAAATAAATGGCACAAACAACAATGTAATGAAACTAGCCACTAAACTTACATTAATCATTAAATAAAACCTTTTCATCAAAAGCCAAAGTCATTAAGATTTCCAGCCCCCACACAACTAATGACTATGCATAGACCACAACACCCAGAAATAGAGGTCCATATATAACAAAGAACTGGCACATGTATCTAACAGACTAGTGCACACCTAGATGCTACAGCAAAGAAAAGCATTTACCATTCAGTTTCAGTTTAATTCCAATTAACCCAAGAACGCTGTCTAGCAGGAGCAGATTGACAGCCTTCAGAGTGCAGCAGAGACCTCTTCTGTGAAGGGCTGTCACAGTCCCCAAGCGTAGGTGTGGAGAAGGCAGGGTCATTCAGCACACCATGACTGGCAAATTAAAAGGACACTCAAAACATCCTGACAACTTTATTGATTTAAAGTGGTCAGGGTGAGAGGAGTGCCTATCCCTGCCCCATCTCCCCCGATCTGATCAAATCGTGTGGTGAAGTGAAGCGTTTTCTCCATCCCACCAAGCATCACCAGCAGCCGAGATTTTTGAATTTCCCAGCTGCTGGTCCCCCCATCTCTCCCCCCATCTCCCTGGATCTGGTGAAATCATATGGTGAAGTGATGTGTTTCCTCTATCCCACCAAGCGTCATCAGCAGACGGAATTTTTGAATTTCCCAGCTGTTGGTCACCCTGAGACCAGTCACTCTGCGCAAGCGCACAGCTCCGATCCATCGTTCTCCGCAAACTCTAGAGAATTTGCATGCATAAAGTGTGCAGAAGTCCTTTAGCAAACGTAATTTGCGGGTCCTACTCTACGTAAGTTACGTAAGAGGGCAAATTGCGCAGAAAAGCTTCAGGAACTTCCAGGATTGGGAGTCTCTGAGCCGGAGAGGATGAGCATCATGCGGTGAGAAAAAGTACGTAAAATCGTTGCGAAATAGACAAAACTACAATAATTGGCCAGAAGCTGTACTGTTAATTGTCCTACATGTTCTATGATTCCCCCTGAAGGATCTGTACAGAGCTTCCAGTCTGATAAACATTACATAGCTGACTGAATCTGGCCAGTAATTATCAAGCACAGGTATCATTTCATGACTGAAAAGGAAAACAAACATGTTTGAAACTCATCATCAAATACCATTTTTTTTCCCAGTAACCAAAACTTCACTCCCTAAATTCCACAACGTGTAAGAAAAAAATGTGAATTATAAAAGTAACAAACAACCGAAATGTAATAGTCATCAGTTTATAAAAAAAGCAAGCTGAATCTCAGTCGTCTGGGCTAAATATGTTTTAAAAAATCATTTTAATATTGTTTCTTAACTGTCTCTTCTTTCTTCCCTCAATCTCTTTTTTTGTCGCCATACTTTTTTCTTGCTTTCTCTTTTTGGTTTTTTTCCCTTACTCTTTCTTTATCTGTCTCTTTTTGTTATTTCCCTGTTTCTTTCTCACTCTCATTATCTGTTTTTTTTGTTCTTTCTTTTTCTTCCTCACTCTGTCTCTTTTTGTTCTTTCTGTTTCTTCCTCACTGTGTCTCTTTTTGTTCTTTCTGTTTCTTCCTCACTGTCACGATTAGATAGAGATAGATAGAGATATATATATATCTCTCTATCTATCTATAATCGCCATAAAGGACGGGTAATAGTTTGTGTACTGTATGTAAAGTAAAAATACCCTTTCTGCCCTGTCTCCAGCAAAGTCCTTTGAAGCCATAGAAGGTGTGAATGGATGAAATTGCCCCTTTGTTCTGCTCAGCAGGGGGGGAGGAAGGTGCACTCGCCCATGTCCGCTCATGTCCGGGGAAAGTCAGCCTGTGCGGCACCACTGTGACCAAAAGTGCATTTCAAAGAAGCGGGCATATCCTTTGATCCCTAGAGATGATCTTTGGATAATGGTTATTATATCTGTGAATTAAATTAAATAAGAAGTGAACTGAGCATGCCCAGGAAGTAACAGGATGGGGGATTCTGGGAAATGTAAGGGGCGGGCCGTACCATCTATGGGCTGTACCTGGGAAGGCCTGGGAAAATGTATATATATTCTGAAACACACCATGTGCTTTGGATTTATTCTGTGGGGCCACGCAAGAAGTGGGATTTTGCCGGTTTTTCCAAACTCCAGCCCCAGGGGGTCACAGATGTCCTTCTAGCTTGCTGACGTGTCAGTAAGGGTCTGTGTTTTAATCCTTTTATTTTTCTGCCTGTGTGTGTAAATCAGGGGTCGGCAACCTACGGCCCGCGGGCCATATACGGCCTGCCGCCCCTGTTCTTAAGGCCCACTGGTGTCTGTGATAAAATCATGGACACCCGGCCTGCGATAAAAATCCTACGAGCGGCCGCTGGCACGAAGCACGGCCACTCGCCTAGGATCCAACAGCCAGCTGCGATCTTGCGAGAACTCCGCAATCTCACGAGATCGCAGCGGGCTGGTGTATAGATCCAAGGCGTGCAGCAGACCTTTATGCTGGCGGCCGCTCGTAGGAGGGAATGCATGTGGCCACCGGCAATGACTCTCTCGGAGGGGCCTGGAAGAGCAGACCGGAAAGGTGAGCTGGGGGCACTATATCCATGTGAGTTGGGGCAATATAATATCCATGTGTGAGCTGGGGGCAATATAATATCCATGTGTGAGTTGGGGGCAATATAATATCCATGTGTGATTTGGGGACAATATAATATCCATGTGTGAGTAGGGGGCAATATAATATCCATGTGTGAGTTGGGGGCAATATAATATCCATGTGTGATTTGGGGTCAATATAATATCCATGTGTGAGTTGGGGCAATATAATATCCATGTGTGAGTTGGGGCAATATAATATCCATGTATGAGCTGGGGGCAATATTTCCATGTATGAGCTGGGGGCAATATAATGTCCATGTGTGAGTTGGGGGCAATATAATATCTATGTTTGATCTGGAGGCAATATTTCCATGTATGAGCTGGGGCAATATATCCATGTGAGCTGGGGGCAATATAATATCCATGTGTGAGCTGGGGCAATATAATATCAAATGTGTAAGCTGGGGCAATATTTCCATCTGAGTTGGGGGCAATATGATATCCATGCGTGAGCGATCTCGCGAGAACTCCGCGATCTCACGAGATCGCAGCTGGCTGATGTATAGATCCCAGGCGAGCAGCAGACCTTTATGCTGGCGGCGGCTTGTAGGAGGGAATGCACGCGGCCGCCGGCAATGACTCTCTCGGAGGGGCCTGGCAGAGCAGACCAGGGCAGGGCAGAGCAGGTGAGCTGGGGACACTATATCCATGTGAGCTGGGGGCAATATAATATCCATGTGTGAGTTGGGGGGCAATATAATATCCATGTGTGATTTGGGGTCAATATAATATCCATGTGTGAGTTGGGGGCAATATAATATCCATGTGTGATTTGGGGGCAATATAATATCCATGTGTGATTTGGGGGCAATATAATATTCATGTGTGTGCTGGGGGCAATATAATATCCATGTGTGAGCTGTGAGCTGGGGCAATATAATATCAAATGTGTGAGCTGGGGCAATATTTCCATCTGAGCTGGGGGCAATATAATATCCATGTGTGAGCTGGGGGCAATATATAATATCCATGTGAGCTGGGGCAATATTTCCATGTGAGCTGGGGGCAATATTTCCATGTGAGTTGGGGGCAATATATCCATGTGAGCTGGGGGCAATATATCCATGTGAGCTGGGGGCAATATAATATCCATGTGTGAGTTGGGGGCAATATAATATCCATGTGTGAGCTGGGGCAATATTTCCATGTGAGCTGGGGGCAATATATATCCATGTGTGAGTTGAGGGCAATATAATATCCATGTGTGATTTGGGTGCAATATAATATCCATGTGTGAGTTGAGGGCAATATAATATCCATGTGTGATTTGGGGGCAATATCATATCCATGTGTGAGTTAAGGGCAATATAATATCCATGTGTGATTTGGGGGCAATATAATATCCATGTTTGATCTGGAGGCAATATTTCCATGTATGAGCTGGGGGCAATATAATATCCATGTATGAGCTGGGGGCAATATTTCCATGTATGAGCTGGGGGCAATATAATGTCCATGTGTGAGTTGGGGGCAATATAATATCCATGTGTGAGCTGGGGGCAATATTTCCACGTGAGCTGGGGCAATATAATATCCATCTGTGAGTTGAGGGCAATATAATATCCATGTGTGATTTGGGTGCAATATAATATCCATGTGTGAGCTGAGGGCAATATAATGAGCAATGACTCTCTCGGAGGGGCCTGGAAGAGCAGACCGGAAAGGTGAGCTGGGGGCACTATATCCATGTGAGTTGGGGCAATATAATATCCATGTGTGAGCTGGGGGCAATATAATATCCATGTGTGAGTTGGGGGCAATATAATATCCATGTGTGATTTGGGGACAATATAATATCCATGTGTGAGTAGGGGGCAATATAATATCCATGTGTGAGTTGGGGGCAATATAATATCCATGTGTGATTTGGGGTCAATATAATATCCATGTGTGAGTTGGGGGCAATATAATATCCATGTGTGAGTTGGGGCAATATAATATCCATGTATGAGCTGGGGGCAATATTTCCATGTATGAGCTGGGGGCAATATAATGTCCATGTGTGAGTTGGGGGCAATATAATATCTATGTTTGATCTGGAGGCAATATTTCCATGTATGAGCTGGGGCAATATATCCATGTGAGCTGGGGGCAATATAATATCCATGTGTGAGTTGGGGGCAATATAATATCTATGTGTGAGCTGGGGCAATATAATATCAAATGTGTAAGCTGGGGCAATATTTCCATCTGAGTTGGGGGCAATATGATATCCATGCGTGAGCGATCTCGCGAGAACTCCGCGATCTCACGAGATCGCAGCTGGCTGATGTATAGATCCCAGGCGAGCAGCAGACCTTTATGCTGGCGGCCGCTTGTAGGAGGGAATGCACGCGGCCGCCGGCAATGACTCTCTCGGAGGGGCCTGGCAGAGCAGACCAGGGCAGGGCAGAGCAGGTGAGCTGGGGACACTATATCCATGTGAGCTGGGGGCAATATAATATCCATGTGTGAGTTGGGGGGCAATATAATATCCATGTGTGATTTGGGGTCAATATAATATCCATGTGTGATTTGGGGGCAATATAATATCCATGTGTGATTTGGGGGCAATATAATATTCATGTGTGTGCTGGGGGCAATATAATATCCATGTGTGAGCTGTGAGCTGGGGCAATATAATATCAAATGTGTGAGCTGGGGCAATATTTCCATCTGAGCTGGGGGCAATATAATATCCATGTGTGAGCTGGGGGCAATATATAATATCCATGTGAGCTGGGGCAATATTTCCATGTGAGCTGGGGGCAATATTTCCATGTGAGTTGGGGGCAATATATCCATGTGAGCTGGGGGCAATATATCCATGTGAGCTGGGGGCAATATAATATCCATGTGTGAGTTGGGGGCAATATAATATCCATGTGTGAGCTGGGGCAATATTTCCATGTGAGCTGGGGGCAATATAATATCCATGTGTGAGTTGAGGGCAATATAATATCCATGTGTGATTTGGGTGCAATATAATATCCATGTGTGAGTTGAGGGCAATATAATATCCATGTGTGATTTGGGGGCAATATCATATCCATGTGTGAGTTAAGGGCAATATAATATCCATGTGTGATTTGGGGGCAATATAATATCCATGTTTGATCTGGAGGCAATATTTCCATGTATGAGCTGGGGGCAATATAATATCCATGTATGAGCTGGGGCAATATTTCCATGTATGAGCTGGGGCAATATAATGTCCATGTGTGAGTTGGGGCAATATATATATCCATGTGTGAGCTGGGGGCAATATTTCCACGTGAGCTGGGGCAATATAATATCCATCTGTGAGTTGAGGGCAATATAATATCCATGTGTGATTTGGGTGCAATATAATATCCATGTGTGAGCTGAGGGCAATATAATATCCATGTGTGATTTGGGGGCAATATAATATCCATGTGTGAGTTGAGGACAATATAATATCCATGTGTGATTTGGGGGCAATATAATATCCATGTTTGATCTGGAGGCAATATTTCCATGTATGAGCTGGGGGCAATATAATATCCATGTATGAGCTGGGGCAATATATCCATGTGAGCTGGGGGCAATATAATATCCATGTTTGAGCTGGGGGCAATATATAATATCCATGTGAGCTGGGGCAATATTTCCATGTGAGCTGGGAGCAATATTTCAATGTGAGTTGGGGCAATATATCCATGTGAGCTGGGGGCAATATAATATCCATGTGTGAGTTGGGGTCAATATAATATCCATGTGTGAGCTGCGGGCAATATTTCTATGTGAGCTGGGGGCAATATAATATCCATGTGGGAGTTGGGGAAATATAATATCCATGTGTGATTTGGGGGCAATATAATATCCATGTGTGAGTTGGGGGCAATATAATATCCATGTGTGAGCTGGGGGCAATATTTCTATGTGAGCTGGGGGCAATATAATATCCATGTGGGAGTTGGGGAAATATAATATCCATGTGTGATTTGGGGGCAATATAATATCCATGTGTGAGTTGGGGGCAATATAATATCCATGTGTGAGTTGGGGCAATATAATATCCATGCATGAGCTGGGGGTAATATTTCCATGTATGAGCTGGGGGCAATATATCCATGTGGGCTGGGGGCAATATAATATCCATGTGTGAGCTGGGGGCAATATATAATATCCATGTGAGCTGGGGCAATATTTCCATGTGAGCTGGGAGCAATATTTCAATGTGAGTTGGGGCAATATATCCATGTGAGCTGGGGGCAATATAATATCCATGTGTGAGTTGGGGGCAATATATCCATGTATGAGCTGGGGCAAATATATCCATGTGAGCTGGGGCAATATATCAACTATCTTATTTAAGTTTAAAAAGTAAACGTTATTTAAAATCTACTGTGATTGTTGCGTTATTACAATATTATCATCATTTCTTAGCTTTGTAGGTGAATGCGGCCCTCCATGTATTCACAGTTGTTGCATCCGGCCCTCAGGCAGAGAAAGGTTGCCTACCCCTGGTGTAAGTGTTAATTATCATATCTATTTTTTTCTGTAACCAAATGCACTGTGATATATCATTTTTTTGTTTATCATAATAAATATAAAACTTATTAAGATTTGCTTCAAACCGGCTCTGGTTCAGACAGTAAGCATCTTGGGTAAAAAGTCAGTTTGTGGTGTCAGTGTGACGAACAGTATTATGAAAGTGGGTACAGGGATTGTGGGCAACGTAGTCAGTACTGCAGGTCGAGTGTAGACAGATACTGCGGTGCAATCCTGTGGCCACTTCATCACGTTGCGTGCCCTTCTGGAGTGAAGGCGTTGCCGTGACAGTTAGGCAAGCACGTGTGGGGGATTGTGGGCCACATAGTCATTATTTTAGGTCTAGTGTGGACAGATAGTGATTTGCTTAACACTACGCTTCCTTCGCCGTGGCGCACATTCGTGACACTCACTCTATCTCTTATTGTTATTTCTGTTTCTTTCTCTCATCTGTTTTTTTTGTTCTTTCTGTTTCTTCCTCGCTCTCTTTATCTGTCTCTTTTTATGTTCTTTCTTCTTCACTCTATTGTTTTCCTTTTTTTTCTTTCATTCTTTTTTTCTCTTCTTGCTTTCTTTATTCTTTTTCCCCCCCTCGCTTTTTATATGTTTCTTTTCTTACTCTCTTTCTTTCCTTTTTTGGTATACATGACCTCAGTGACACTGCCAAGCAATGGGATAATTGTCATTCCTTTGACCACGGTCTCTCTTACTTCTCCAAATCATTATATGTCGATACTTATAGTATTTTCACGTTTAAAGATCCCCAGGGTATTTCTCTAGCATGTGTGGATTTATGCAACCTCTGTGCATCCTCTATACATCCATGGGCTAACCTCTTCAGTGCCTGAGTTGTTTAACCCAAGTGCTTGGTTTCACCCTCTCCTGGTATTAGTAGTATTATGATCATCCGATAATTTACACAAAAAAATAAGTATGAAAAACAGGACGGTAATGTAAATTTTTGCCAGATAAGTGCAAACTGGCACAGCAAGTTTCTGGGGAAAGTGCACAGAAAACCCTTAAAAGAAAAATGGTACTTTGACTTTAAGAGCATATGGCATGCAGGAGCTGGAAGCATCAATTAATGCCACCAGGGACCCTACACAAAACCACATAGAACAAAGACATGTGGTCACACCTCTCGGTTTGGATTAGACTGGTCAGTGAAAGGAGGAGAGCAGGAGCAATACAAACCTTTATGCAAATCTATGTAACCTACACTCAGATCACACAGAGCAAGATGCAACAAATAACACATATAAACCCGACAGACAGCACCCATCAACCTCATGGCATATGATTGCACATATTGATAGACATCATACCCAAACATCACCAGTTTACTGCTTCCTCTGCAACAAATTATAGTTATTGATTAGGCAATGACTAATCATTACTGAACCAGGCGTCACACATCAGTAAGTCAGCAAATGGAATTTTATTCTAATAAATAAATTAAAGGGTTAACTGTTGACTCACCATCAGGGTCTGTAAGCTCTCACATACAGCGTGTAGCCAGCAAAATCATGGCACTTACAGTGAGATATCACACAATCAATAACCACATTACTCTGCGGGATTTGCATATAAAACGGTGTCACTTATTAACACTATGTGAAACGGTATAAAATACATAGAGCGACCCATCCTCACGGCGGGACTGGGCATGATAAATATTGTGGAACTGAAGATAATAATCAATAAAACATTGTGATTTCGTGAGCGTTTACTTCTTGGCTCTGTTCTATAATCAGATTCAGATAGGAGGTGTAGTCATCCCATCACTGCCAAGCATTGAAACTAAAGATGGTGTATACCTTTATATCCATTATTATCGAACCCATCCACTATGCACAGAGCAGGCTGACCTTGCAGCGGAAAAATGACTCAGTGCTATACAAATAGCATCCAGACCATTTCACGTGCTTAACCTTTGAAGTGCCAGAAGAAACAGTAAATGCTTCTGCAAAAGCAGGGCGTGGTGTATTGTTTCATAAACCAGGGGTTAATAATTTGACAGGATTTCAAGAAGGAAAAAGTCAGTGAGAAAAACTATTTAATTTATAATACAGTCTATTGTATATGTGTATATATACTGTATATATGTGGTGCATTCATAAAGTATTAGGACCCCATCATTTTTTTCCACATTGTTTATGTTGCAGCCTTATGTTAAAATTGTTTAAATCGTTTTGTTTTACACATCATTCCTCACTCGCTGCCCCGTGATGGCAGAGCAAAAAAAACTAATTGTCGACAATATTGCAAATTTATAAAAAAAGCATATAAAGTCTGAAATATTACATTGAGATAACTATTCAAAGTATTCAGCCCTCTTACTCAGTATGTCAGCCTAGGAGAAGCTAGAGGCTTGATGCCACAACAAACTCATACACATCACATAATTCTACGCAGCGCATTGTGAAGCAGAAAACAATGGAGATTTGAAAGTTTCCATTTACCTAGCCTAGACTGTGCAACACCCTTCCTCCCGACCGAAAAAATATTCCATAAATATTACTAAACCGCCTTTTCCATTTACAATGAAAATATCCAGCGCTGAATTCGTATATAGTTACTGTTATTATGAAAATATCCAGCGCTGAATTCGTATATAGTTACTGTTATTATGAAAATATCCAGCGCTGAATTCGTATATAGTTACTGTTATTATGAAAATATCCAGCGCTGAATTCGTATATAGTTACTGTTATTATGAAAATATCCAGCGCTGAATTCGTATATAGTTACTGTTATTATGAAAATATCCAGCGCTGAATTCGTATATAGTTGCTGTTATTATATAACTGGAGTCTGCTTTATTGGCTGACCGCCTCTTATTGCCCATCTCATAGTCCTTGGCAAGTTTAACCCCTGGGTGCCAGAAGGCTGCGCAATACCATGTATTCTTATGTTACAGGGCCCTTGGTAAGGGGTTTCCTTATGTATCCCTTTTAGGTATACATCAATATGTGACACATTTTAAGGGCTCCTTTGAAGCACCATAATGTCCTGTGTTTCTGTTTGTAGGTGGCAGACATACTAATAAAATCTATAGATGGGACAGACATTACTGGACAGAATTGTCCATGTAAAGTCTAATAACAATGAAATATGGCTATTGCGTTAAAGTCGTGATTTTAATATCCAGAATGCAGACAATTATTAGTCAATAAACATATTGTGAACATTTTTGTATTGATCAGTGAAGACCAGCGGAAGGAATAAATGATGAGTCTTCCAACACAATGTGTTAATAAGAAAGAATAAGGCAGCAAATTATGTTAAATGCTGGCTTACGTGCTGCACTATTCCTAAAATGTATTATTATTATAATATCGTACCATAAGCGTGTTCAGCAGGCGATCTCCTTTGGTTAAGTGCTCCTGATTTTAAAATTTTTGGCCCCATCTATACTTTTTTGTTTTTCTTATTTGAATAATAACAATTTGAATAATGAGAAAGAACATGAAAAGTAATAGTTTGCGTCTCTTTACAATCTGTAAGTAATTAATGTAACATGTGAGCACACCCTAATATAATGGCTGCGTACGCCTATGATTGTTATTATCGCATAATGGAATACAGAGAACGAAACCTGCCCCATAGCTGTCCCCTGGCAGTGTGGACATGGTGTTGTCATGGCCATAGTGTGCTATAATAAACAAGTTTGCACATGTACAGTCAGCACAGTAGACAATCAGGTATTAATTTGTTATTGAATCCTGTCTGTCCTTACACAGAGGGAAGGTACATCAGGGGTCGGCAACTTTGGACCTCCAGATGTTTTGGAACTACACTTCCCAAAAGGCTCAGCCACGCTGATGAGTGGATGACCATCATGTAGTCCTGAAACATCTGGACGGGCAAGATAGCTGACCATTGCTCTACACCAGGGATCTCAAAGTCTGCCCCCCCCCAGATGTTTACTGTATACAAATCACAGGATTCTTTGAATGCAACAAATAGCCAGAGAATCATGGGAGGTGTAGTTCAGAAACATCTGGGGGGGGGGGCAGAGTTTGAGATACATGCTTTACATGCTGTGTGCCCCACTGTGCAGCATCTGGGGACCAGGAAGCTGATGGTGTCTACGGGGTATAAAGCTGTTCTCTGTAATGATGCCCTTGTGAACTCACTGCTCTTAGAAAACTGCAGTCAAAGGGCTTAGTCACAACTGTGCATTGTAAACTACTAGATTAACCCCTCCCTCACCTGGAACCACACAGCACAGTGACAGACAGAACGTTTATGTGTGACCATCTTCCATAAATGATTGCAGTAATATGAGAATGATTGTATTCTAACAAAACGCCCACAGTGATTCATGGTGGAAGATATATATATTTATATATATATATATATTTATATATAGATTAGGTTTATATATATATATACACACATCTATATGTTTAACCCTTCCACTGTTGTGAACAACATAGCATAGCCCTGATGAGATGTTTATTTACATGATGTTGCTCTTATTATATTCATATGTATTGTAACGGCACAGTTGTCAAACATTCTTTCATAAGGGGAGGCTTTGTATGTTTAACCCCTCTGTCAAAACAATAGAATTCTTGTATAATGAAAGCAGATATTTAACCAAGCATTAACCAATACATTTAACATATGTACCATGGGTTCTAAGTGGTCATTATAAATGTTGCTAATTGCTATATAATAACATAAACACATTACATTTGTGGAATTCTACACACACACACATATATATATATATATATATTACCGTCCTGTACATACAGTAATTAACTCCTCTGCTGCCAGAGTCTGCACAGTCCTATGATTGTATTTACCATATGATTGTATATTAATTACGAATCCATAGATAATCCGTGGATACTGGAAACACATTGTTTCATGCAGGATCTAGAAATACGTTTAACTCCTTTATGACCAGTGACAGCACAGGACAAGCTGTGATTTTGTCATTTTGTCACTGGCATTTTGTGCATGAGTGATTATGTGACTATTTCCTGGATACTGGAAACAAGGTGTCAAACATTGCTTCACTGAGGAGAATACACATAGGTTTAACCCTTTACTACCTGTAGCAACAAAGCACAGCCTACCTGATGGTGCATTATGAATGATCTCTGATTGGATTCTGCCAGTATGGCTGACTTAAGGGTAATGTTAGAAGATGGCATAACATGCTTAACAGAGAAAGCAAAATATGTATGTTTATCAATTCTGTTGCCAATGGCAGACGCATTGTGTTGGCAGCAGTGGAGTAAATATGTATAAAGAGTAAATACACAGCAATAAACCAGTCAATGGCAGAAAGTGGCAGGGATGTACAGACAGAAAAGATCTGGATGGACAAATGCCACAATAAATTATGGTTCAGATCTCGAATGAAAGACAATAAGATTATAAAGCAGTACCCCCATATGTCAGTCTATATCCCATAGAGGGTGGTGTTGGTCCTTACCAGCTATCCTGAGCACTGCCCTCTCTGCTGGATCCAGGACAGCTGCCCCTGAGCCTTTCCTCTTACACCTCTCATGTCTTGGTAGGTTCCAGGGTAGGGTATCTCCAGGGGCAGGGGAAGCAGATCCAGACTTCTGACTATAGTCCTCATCATCCGAGAAATCAGCCGAGGAAGACATGGAGCATCTGTAGGAAGCTGTGCCCGAGCTCTGGAGAGAGAGAGATACAATGTATACACAGTGAGTGTGCAATTTACAGCCCACCTGACTGCACAGCCATCAGCACATACAAAACCCAGGCAAATCGGCTCACCATGATCACACATTCAATGGATGAGTGACTGCAGAGAAACCATCAGCATGTTGGAGGAGATGGGCTCCAGGAAATGATCCCAACAGCCTAATGATCCCCTATGACCAGCCCAGCCAGGGAAGCAGCTGCAGCAGCCAAGCCTACAGCATCCACAGCTCAGTGTCTGGCTCCACCTGCTGGCCAATCATGGAACTGCATACCAGTCCCTAATTAATACATCTTCACTAAGTAAGTAGAAAAGGCCACAATGTTGTAGAAGAGAAGGGGGTGGGTGGGGGGCTTCCGTTCTTAATTCTTTTCTCTTGGATTCTAAGCTTTTAGCCCTATACTTACATATTACTCTGAGATGTATTTATATCCTGTCTGCTGGCACAGGCAGGGGAGCAGCACCCAAATGTATGAAAGAGCAGGGACTGACTCACAGCAGCCGAGCAAGGCCTTATATACAGTAGGATCCCATCCAGTAGCTCTGTCAAAGACTGTTTGATTAAACACATGTTTCATCTCACTTTATAACCCCTTGTACTGGCAATGCTGCAGTGCTCATTAAATCATCACATCTGGCTTTGGTCACTTGCATTGGCAGGTCAGGACAGACAGACTTAACATGGTAGGTGATCTAGCAGTGGCTGTCATTCTTTTTATGCCAGCTCTTCCCCCTGGCACCTCTTTAACCCATGCTCTATCCAGATGGATAAAATGAGGTGGAGATTACCAAGGGTTACGTCCTATTAAAAGAAGTGTGGGAACTCACCAAGATTTCTGTCACCCAAATAGCAATTATTATCTTGCACTTAAACAGACATACAAACCTGATATATTTATGTATATATGTGGATTTTAGCTAAAAATATGTCATAAATCCTATATTTATTCTGACTTGATGGGGATATATATGATTGAAAACCTGAATACAAGCTTTATAGTGTGTGGAAACAACAGGAACTCAGTTCCCTCTGCAAAAATAATAGGGGACCTGCGTTCCCACAGGACTTGACCCCCTGGAGATTACTAAAAAGTCAGTTCTTTCAGAGTAGGCAAAGTCAGGCTTTTAAGTGGAGTTGAGCAGATGAGTGCTTCTTTACCATGATGAAAACATCTTATAATGAGTAATAGAACTGATAAATGTATTTATTATGTGCACATTTGGTTATTACTTACTGCATTGCTTATTAGACAGAAAAAAATAAATGCTATCATAAAACCAATTGTATGCTTTTAATGGAATTAAAAAGAAACCCCAGAAATATTACACTGAGAATAACATTTATTGTATGATTAGATGTATTGATGGCCTTGGATGTTTGTCAACTACTTTTCCCATGATGCACTACTTTCCTATCCCTGCATCATGGGAAAAGACTGTCACAAAAATGCCCAGAAGGTACTGAGGGACTAAGTGTGTTTTGCGCTCCAGGGAAGTGATGTAAATGGAGTGGAATGTCTATATGAATTGTGCACTTTTAGAAAACAAGACAATAAAACACATTTAAGATTTCCATTTCATCAAATCCGGGAATTCATATGGTGAATCCTAAATAAAGCTACATAGAGAGCGAGGATTAGGCAAGACTAGATACCAGTTATATAATGTTAGCATTAGAAGCATGCTTTGCGAGATGCGTTTATGTTTTTATAAAGTCAATAACATTTCGCATGAACCAAAATGTTAATTATAACATCTATGTAACTTATTACGGAATTGCAATATGTGCTGCAGCAACTCCTATGTATACCGAGGGTCACCAACCTTGGCCCTCCATACGTTTCTTTACTACTTCTCCCATGATGCTCAGTTACTTGTTGGGTTTGCTGAGCTTCAAGAGAAATGCAGTTCCAAAATAGCTGGAGGGCCAAGGTTGCCGACCCCTGTTGTATACTATCAGGTCTATTCACTTCGGTGAAAATCAGGAGAATTGCAGGAGAAGAGAACAATCTAGACCAAATAGCCAAACCAGTAAAATACTCCCATTTATCTCACTTTCCAAATCGGCTATTTGGTCTAGATTGTTCCCTTCTCCTGCCAGTTCTCCTGAGTTTCACCTTTAGTGAATAGACCAGCATATCGTGCACGTAGTGAGGCAAGGGATCAAGGTCCAGTCATTCCTTGATGCAAACATGAAAACTGCAAAGACACTCACCCCAAAATCCTCATTAGGGAAGACAATGGCTTTGTGGGTCCCAAGTTTATTATCTTTATTTTATTAGCACTGCACACCGTGGTTCGATGGTTTTCATAAGAATGATGACGTGGTTATACCAGATTCTAACATGTACCATCCCTATTGGTCCATCTCTTAGCTCTCTTGTCTCACCGTTCCCTTTGTTCTCGGTCATGTAGATAGATGATATAAATTCCCAGCTTCTCCCCCAATATCCCTATATCTCAGCTGTGTAATTTCCCTTTTATTCACAATATTTATACATCACTTTATTCTATTCTTCAGTTTTCACTTCCTCTCCTTGTGTCTAGGTATTACAATAGCCCAGTGTTTTGGCTATAGTATACCAGTATATAAATTCTATTTATGTACATTTCATGTGATACATTCATTTATAACATTGACAAATTAATATTAAATTACCAATTTTATCAAATTCTTTCCAGTCTTATAACATAAAGAATAATGCATAACTCATTAAAAGAATTAATTCCTATCTTATTTTATAGGAAATTGTATTCATGATTAGAATCCACAGAGCTTTAGGATTACTCTGTTATAAATTAGATATTGTGTGTTGTGTTTTAGCCACGATACTTTATCTTGTTTTGTTTTTGCTGCTTCATAACAACACTAAAGTCACAACACTATCTGCAAAACAATGAGCTATCTAAATATTTGCACGTTAGATTGGATAAACCCGTCAAGTCATCCCTCGTGTGCTTCACATGATGCTGGCAGGTATATATCAATAAATATAAAAAAAACAAGAGTACCGGATTGAAATCATGACAAAATAGCACTAATAATACTATTCACCATTAGGAGGGGTGGGGACAGGTAGGTCTTTGATAATCATAAGGCAGGTGACGCTTCCTAAATGTAGGAGTCATGAAATAATTGGGGATTTGCCATTTCGGCAGCTTTAAAACAACATCCAAGATACAAACTAGAAAAAAAGCACAGAAAAGAAAAAAAATAAAGTAGCATAATACATCCGTAATACACGGGTATTTCATACAAAACGATGGAAACATTTTACTGTTATAAGTATCAAAAATGCTAATTAACAAGGATTTGAGTATGGTGGACGGTGAGCAAAACGGAGACATCTCATGAGAAATTAGGATTTATTCAGTAGTAAGGAGCACATTATGGTCAACACCCAAATACAATTTATAAATATGGGGTCAATATGAAAATATAGCAGAGCTTGGGGGTTTCTGATCTTAAAACTAGCTAGATATGCCTTTTAATTCAACATGTATCTGGTGAACAGACAATGGATGGAGTAGAGGTAACATCAATGCTCTATGACTGGAGACACAGGTTCAAATCCCAGCAAGAGTACCTTTCCAGTAAGTGTCCTTGGGCAAGACGCCTAAAGGTACATACTCGCCACCCAGGACATACTTGAAAACAAGAGAGTAACTCAATGTATTCTTCCTGGTAAAATACTTTCTCAAAAAATATATATATATATGAGCAAAGAAAATTACTGTTGAAAACCAATTATCCATGCTCTTCCGTTGTTTTATGTACATCACTTTACCAATGCATCACATCAATGTATTTAACAATATAATAGTTTAGTAATACATTTATATGGAATAATGAGAATGGAGAATAATAGTATACATGGCATCATATAATCTTGTTATATCACATGTCATATGATACAATATCCATATAATTATCTGATGTCACGCTCCGGCCTCTTCGCCCCTCTGGTGCCAGTTCCCTAGTGTGAGAACGCAGTGTGGAATAGACTTGGCTCTCGGTATCGAGATGCGGCTCTGCTATTTAACATGGTCTGAATATTGAAACAACAAAGGATCAAACGACTTTCAGATGTCAAATCTGATTCCCGTCATTAAATCAATAACTAGAGCCGACATGTGTTAGGAGAGAGAGGGGCTTTTACACATTCTATAAAATACAATCCAAATCATACATTCATCCTCAAGCATGAGCTCCCTGGTAATTGAACTCCATGTGACACAGCTCTGCTGTATATTTATTTCCCATCCTCCCTGTTTCTCACATCTAATGTCATCTTTATAAAGATTCGAGGCCTGTAGAGTTGTCATAGCATCTCAGTGCTGACTCACGGCTTGCCTGCAGTACCAGGCGGCAGCGCAGGTTTCCAAGTACACAGAGATAATGTACGGGAATTTCATGAGCAATTCTGACTTCAGAAATGAAAATTATAGGCAGATCCATATGATTAAAAGAAAATAGAGAGAGAGAGAGATTTTGCACCAGATGCTTTGCCATTGACAGGTCTTTATTGGATTACCATGGCTTCAACGTACAAGCATGAATCATTAAAGGGTTACTCTAGAAATTAAAACAGGAGTGGTGAAGTGGAAAGACTAAACATTAACCCGACCTGATCACCATCTGCAAATCCCATTCCTGTTTTCATTTTTTTTCTTCATTATCCCAGTACCTTGGTCCCTAGGCAATGACCAGAATGTGACATGCTATGCAGCAGTCAAATGACCACGAGGTGGCTGGATTTGCCTCTGAGCGTCTGGCTAACCCAATGGCTCTCAATGCTGGAGAGCATTGAGATCCATTTGGTGGAAGTATGGTCTAGAAATCCAGAAAACTGAGAGCACCACTGAGTCTTTGCACATGGAAAGCTGAATCAGCCCTCCTAGACTCCCTCCCCCTTTCCTGAAGGAGTAGAGGGGTGTAGGCTTTCAGGTGAAAGTACATGAGGGGTCACAGTGCATGAAGTGTCCCTTAAGAAAATTATGTACGGATGATGCGCAGGTGCGCATGTCAATAAATGGTTGGTGGCAACAATAAAGTAAGAGCAGGTTGATGAGCATTCTTGGGTAATGTGTCCCTGCCATTCTGTGTGCCCACTTGTTTGCCAGTTGCCCTGCGGTGTAGTGGACTGGAAATGAGCAGACAGAAAAAAAGATGTCCCCTATATTTATTATTTTGCAATGCTGAAATCAGTAATGGATTTACTGTGAATCAGTTGTGGTCCTTTATGCCTCCTGTACATGGGAGGTTGGTGCTGGGGGTCGGAGGAGCTGGTCTGCTCTGGCCATAGTAAATTAAAAATGGCACTAACAACCTGTTGCACAGTGACTTCAGTTTTACCTGCCCACTTTGGTCTCCCTGTTCTGAGGCGGGTAACACTGGCCTTTGAGCAGACAAAATGTTACCTATTTGCATGGGTCTTGTCCTGAAGGAACGCAAGGGAATGTAGTTCCCTCACTATTTTAGCAGGAGGAACGGAGTTCCCTTTTGATTGATATACTAGGAAGCTGCACTACCTTTCTATATAGACACAATTTTATAGAAATGTCTATATGTAAGGTTTTTTTCTGGACTTATGTACATAGGGAAGGAGTGGAAATGACGATTTCTCAGTGTGTGCCAGAGGAATGGCATTCTTACACATAAAGAAACGCTGCAGCTGCTGCGGCTCCCAGTAATCTTTAAGACTGGAACCAACAGAAATGTTGGTGAGTTACCACACGTATTTCTTTAGGACTTGACCCCTGCCTATTTGTTATAATGACTGTACCCGTCCACTGTTACACTAAACTTCATTCTCTCAACTATAGCCCCAACCCTCAGAAATCAAGAGAGCCCCTTTCCAGAAACTTTAATAAACCATATCAATCATGTAACACCATTTCCTGAACAATTAAAATATACAGCAGAAACTGAGTAGAAAAGATAATTCTGTCCTATTTCTACCAATATTTGCAGAACTTACAGCAAGTCTAATGTAAGCCTGTCTTACCGGCCTGAATTTCTGCCAGATTATACTCAAAAAAAGACAATATAGTGGAAAATAGATGGGAAAGGATTTACCTTTCTGGCTACATACATAAGATAAGCCTATTCTTATTTGATTTATGTGTCACTTAAAGGGATACTCTAGGCAACATGACCACCTAAGCTTTTTTAGGTGGTCATGATGTCCTAAGTATGCCCTTTTCCTCCGCTGCGCCGATCGGCTGAAACAGCTGAGAGATGCGGAGGACTTTACTCCGCCCTCCCAGCTGTCAGTCAGCAGAGCGGGATTCGTATTTCCTGCTTCTGCCGACTATTGACGAGTAGCACGATGACGTCTCCAACTCGCCGCAGTAGCTGGCGGCAGCGGCTGAGATTAGTGTTGCGCGCATCCTCTTGCGCGTAACACTAATCAAAGAAGAAGATGGAGCCAGGAGGAAGCCTGCTGATTGGCTGGTTTACGTGAGAGGCGCGTGTGTGCGCTTCTCACGTAAACCATTAGCCAAGTTGAAGATTTCCCACGACGGGAGCGAAGAGGAGGGAGGTGAGTATAAAAAAAAAAACGCCGTTGGAAACAAGTGGTTTTTAGGGTAAGTATTACATTAAAAAAATAAAATAAAATACTGAATAACTAGGTAGGGCAATAGGTATAATATAATTTAAAAAAGGGGGGGTGATTTTTAGCCTAGAGTGTTCCTTTAAAAACAATAAAATAGTATATTTTAAGGGGCTATGCACCAGTTAGAGGATACATTAAGCACACAAGGAATCCTGAATAACTGGTATTGCAATCACAACTTGGATGATATTTTAACCTATAATTTGCAATTCCTTTGCCACTATCACACAATACACAGTGCTGAATAATACACAATACTGAATAAACCCCAACAGAATTATACCTATCCAGGCTACGGATAGACTATTCCCTTACATGTAATTAGGAGAATCGGAGAAGAAAGCAGCTCCAAGTTGCAGGCCGGCGTTTTAAGAAAAGGCAGGGAATCATGTAACCCAGACTCACAGGACAAAGAGGAAGCATTTCCTGTAAACAGGAACCTCAGCTATGAAAGGCATTCAGATAAAGGAACCATCAATGTATATACAACATAAAATCCAAACATAACAGAGGATGAAGCAATGGACAGTTAAAGAAAGACTGTCAGGGTTATTCAGAGAGCGGTGAAAAGCAGGAGAATGACTGGAGAATGAAAAATTCTAGGTCAAAATAGCCAAACCAGAAAAATTCTCCCTTTCATCTCACTTTCCAAATTGGCTATTTTGACCTAGAATTTTTCATTCTCCAATCATTCTCCAGTCATTCTCCTGCTTTTCACGCTCTCTGAATAACCCTGTGTTGTGTCTTAGATTCTGCATCAACTTAAATTGATACACTGAATAAAGTAAACCTGTCATATCTGTGTAAGGAAAGAATAGTAAAATAGATATTTATTTGTATATTCTTAATTTTAATGAGCCACCGTGGGAAGTTGCATTACATCATAATTCACATTTTAGGGAATGCGCTGGAAGTGTGGTCAGACACTAGGTTACTAACAGATGGTATTGTTTCACAATCCGGTCATTAATATAAATGAGAATGTCAATTAGAACAAAAGCAAAGTCATTTATTACACTAAGCAACGTCTAACATTTTCATTGCTTTCGTTGCTTAGTGTTTTTTTTATTGTTTTGTACCTCTGTTATGAATCCAAACACCCCACATATATGTAGGAGGGTCTAAAAAAGGAAAATTAGGCTAGGAAAGAAAAGGGGTTATTCACTAACTTCCGAATTGGTCGCCGAAATGCACCGAACAGTGAATTTCCCCATTTGGTGCAATTTTGGGCTAATTCATCTATTCACTAAACTATCAATTCACCAAATACTGGCAAATTGATGGCAAAATACAGTGCAGTTTTTACTGCAGTTTGGCGGTCACCGACGGCTGTGACATTGTCCCATAGAGAAGTAATGGTTCGTCTATTCACAGAACGCTGAACTGGATTGAGGTGTCAGAGGAATGCACTGATTTTCGCTATCACAAAAAGTATTTTTATTGTAGCGCTGCTTTAAAGACTGTGTTTTGCTGCATTTAATTATTATGACCACCAGAGGGAGATAGAGACATAATGGACTATGCTGGACAAACACTGAACTACAATTTCCATCATGCTTTGCGTGAGTACAGGAAGCGGGTGGTGTAGGAAGAGGAAAGACATCAGCAGCCTCGTGGAGGGGAGAGGCAGAGTGAGCTGAGCAGTGAAAGGTGGAGGACGCACGTGAAAACTGTCAAGGATCGTGACCAGGCCAGAGTACAGGCGCTGCCTCACTGGTGCTGGAGATCAGGACGGTGACCCTGCTGAGACCTACCTACGCAGCGCTGAGAGGTCTGGATGGAAATCTGGTTCCGGCTGGACCCCGAGTGAGGAGACCGCGCTGATTGATTGGGAGTGCAGGCAGTGGATCGTTGTTCCTGTTGCGGAGATTCGACAAGCAGGGAGCGGATCCAGTGGCACAGAGTCCCAGTGCACGGCAGGAGAAGATCCTCGATCGGGTGCTGGACAGTTTGTCTATCGGATGGGTGAGAGGCCTCCCAGGCCGCAGTTCCAAAAATAAGAAACGCACGCTGCAGTATTGTTTAAATCCACAGGGCCCCAACGTGACTAGTCGAAGATTGTTTGTTTCATTCACTGGCCAGTTGAATACAGTACCCCGGTACCCGAGACAATACACATACACATTTTTGAGTTATTATTCACGGGACTTACACTCCAGAACTGAGGGGGTTAATCTCTTTCTTTTGCCGCCGCGTGTTTTTCCCGCCTTATCCTGTCGTTTAAATACCGTATCTACGTTATATATGCTGCTTTATTGGGATCAGTAAAGAATATAATCTATAAAAATCCACAACAGTGCTGGTGTATAGTTATTCCCAAGTGCGGTGAGACTAACCCGAGGTTTATTCAGCGGCTCCTCCGGGAGTCAGCGCTACATTATTTTTTAGAACACATTTTTGTATTTTTTTAAAAGTACTTATATTATATTATTTACAAATTTTTAAAGCATTTTCATTGGTTTAAACACCTATTAGGAGAATAGGAGACTTCTGTTTTTTGGGTTTTCTTTGCAATTCGGTGAAATTCGCCAAGGCCACTTCGGTGCTCTTCAGCAACATTCTCCAACTTTTTCATGAGGCTTCGGCAACTCCATCTTCGGCGCACTGCGGTGACCATCCGGGGAATAGTGGAATCACCGTACTGCACTGAACTGCGCCGGTGAGAATAGCACCAAAATTTCAATGACATTTCAGTGCTTAGTGAATAGACTCTAAAGACAGATATTTAGGTATATTTTAGATGAAAAGGGGAAAATAAATGCACTAAATGCTATCTGGCCTTTAAGGTTATGACCTTTCTCATAGAACCAGGAATCAAGAAGTTTAACTGATGTCTCAGGAATATAAAGTTATAAGAAAAACGTAAGTCTAAGAACAAGGTTCTTGCAAGAGAAAGGAAGAAAAAACTGACTAATGGGATGGATTGGGTGTAGAGGTTAAAATGGACACTCTGGGCAATGTGACCCCCTCAATGTCACTTGAGTAATTAGAGTGACCTGAGTGTCCACACCCTCCTGCTCCTCATGGGAGTCTCAGAGGGCTTATTCAGCCCTCCTAGTGCAGAGGATGAGGCCTGCCCGGAACCTGAGATCAGCAAGCGTGGATCTCAGGTTCCTGCATTTTGGGACCTTCAGGACTCATCGCCTACCAATGGCTCTCAATACACCCATCATTGAAAGCCATTGGATTTGGTGGAGGCTCACTTGAGTAACCAATCTCTCCAAGGTTATGTGGACAGCTTTGATTTACAGGAAACTGAGACCTCTTGCTTCTCACTGTAATTGTAAAGGGTCATCCAGACGTGGACCCCTTGCTTGATGTGCCTAGAGGGGTGTCAGCTATACCCTCCTGACGAGGTCCAAGAAGGCCGAAACGATCGTCGGGGGTTGCTGCACCTCTCGTGCAGGGATGACGTCCTTGGCAGTCAGCACTGGCCACCCTTTCTGGGTGAGAGCAGGCTGATTTGCATATGGAAAATTCATCCCTGTAATGGCACAAGCAAGCTAAAACCTTGTTTGTGAGACCTGAGCGGGCACCCACCGTAGAGCAGGCCATTGTGCTGTTGCTCGTTCTCAGGACCCTCACAAACACCCCTCTTGCTTTTTACAGGAAACTGGCAAAATGTTACATCCAGATCAATCCCGATGGAGTCCGTTGCTGGATTTAAGCTGTGTTTAAAAAGAAACTAAAAAGTTAAAATGGGAGGGCTGTGTGCAGGAGGAATCAGCAGAGTTTTAACCTCTTGTTCCCCTTTTCTACCATTTTATCCCTTGAGTAACCCTTTAATGCAAGAACCGAGACGCTGTTAGTCATGCTTCACCAGATCAAAATCTGGCAGGCTGGAAAAGCATGGACAAATGAAAGAGGTTGGACTCATTAGAGATGTTCAAACAGGCCCCTGAGACCTTGTTGCAGCATGTTACGACACATAAACACAAGCCATACATCCTGTATCCCCCCCCACACAACCCTTCTGTATAATGCCTCAAATCAAATATTGTCTCAAATGAAAAAAAGATAACCTTACATATTTATAACATATTTGGTACAAGCATTAGATCATCATATTACTCCTTGCACTAAAGGTTAAAATGACAGCCAAGTACAGATATGTATTTTCTGCTTTGCTTCAGTAGCAAAAGAATGCTTTGCATGTCAATAACCAGCTCAATAAACCACTACCTTTCAAAGCATGATATGAATCATTTACTTCCAGCATCTGTGAACTGCATCCTGTGCATGATAAGGAGATAATGTTACATTGATAAGTCTACACACAGTAAACATAAGCACACATAGTATGAATGAATGAAGCTTCTGGGACTCGTTATTATCATCATAATCATCAGTTTTATAGCACGGTTTCTACAGTGTTTTACAATAAGGTAAGGGTAATCAGACTAAATAATGATAAACCCAGGAGCCAGAGACAAGTGGAGTAGAGCAGTGGTCCCCAACCCTGGTCCTCAGGGCCCACTAACAGGCCAGATTTTGTAGATCACCATGGGGAAAAGCAGACTGAATCCTGCAATCACTGAGCAGCAAATCATAACACCTGTGCTGTGCTTCAGATATCTGGCAAACCTGGCCTGTTAGTGGGCCCTGAGGACCAGGGTTGGGGACCACTGGAGTAGAGGACCCTGCTCAAAGGAGCTTACAATAGCTCTCCCAATATCAACCTTTCCAGTTTGGGAAGTGGTAAGGCAGAGGTCAGCAACCTTGGCCCTCCAGATGTGTTGGAACTATATCTCCCATGATACACAGCTTCTCATTAGATTGGTTAAGCCTCAAGTGAGATGTAGTTCTAAAACATGAAGTGCCAAGGTTTATGATCCCTTTTCGGGACTTGTATTAGTAAGTTATATACCAGGAGGTGCTGACTATCTGATACTCGTGATGGTCAAGCTACAATATAGCATACTAATAGGGGTTAATCAATTTCTGAGGATTGACTTCACTATTTTGTGAATAGACAGCTATAGATTGTAAAAGAGGCCATCAATGAGGTGGCTATAGAGTCAGTGATTCCTTGCACAAATGTAAGATATGAGGCCCCCATCTTATTATACAAATAATGCAGAAATTAACCCCAAACATTTCAACAATGAAAGCTCATGCCTTGGAAGGATGAAGTAAATATATGCACAGCTGTCTTTGCATGAAGTATTGATGGGAGTATGTGTGTAGGAATGGGCTACAGCTGTCTTTGTGTGTGTTTTTGTGTATGCTGGAGTATCATTCTGAAATGTTAGTGTGCCACTTATTCCTGGGTGCTTAATGAGTGAATTGATATGTCTGTTTTCGTATCGGTAATATGGCTGTTAAACCCCTTAACGATGTACTAGTAAGCCCCGCCTCCAGGTGCTGCCACCGGCCTCTGATTTGGCCCGTCCCACACAGCTGAAGCGCAATGCGTGTCATTGGTGGCAGGGGGACTCATCTGAGTTCAGGCCGTCTCGCAGCAGCCAATGCACGCTGAGCACTGGCTACTGGGAGGGGCCGAGGCGCACCATAATAATAGCACCATTTACCAATATATTTCCACAGAATTCTTTGGAAAATTCTGTATTCTGTCACCTGTTATGTCTCACATCTAACATGCTTTCTCTCCTTCTGGCAAGGAATTGCAACACTGGTGGATCCAGAGAGGGGGCACAGGGGGCATTTGGCCTCCCTGAGCTGCATTCCCATTGTAGGAGATACAGGGGACCTTTGAACCCCTGCATCTTCTGTTCCATACAGCCGACATGGACATTGGCCTTTCCGGTGATACCAAACATGTCTATCAAAATGTTCAAAGAAATATAATACAAGTGAAAAATATGTTTTTTTTTCCAGTTCTGATTAAAATTGTGTATTTCCTCAGAAGAATGCAGTAACATGTTCTCCATTTCTAATATTTTTAAAGGGTACCATCAAATATATAACCACCAGGGCCGGATTAACATAGGGGCTGATGGAGCAGCAGCTCCAGGCCCATGCCTCAGTATAGGCCCAGAGAAAGGATAACTATGTCTGCATTGTTTGGCATTTGGACCCCGTATCTCCAATGCCATAGCAGCTATATGGTCATGGTAGGTATCACTGGAAAGGCCAAAGAATGGTCTTTCCAATGATATCAAACATGACCAGGTTTTATGTAAAAATAAAATAAAGGAAAAAAAGGAAATATTTTACAGCAATATTTTTCACTTTTCAATTATAAAGTGAACAATGATGCTGCACTAACTCACCATCTAATTTCTCATGTCACCAACAAGTGTGGAGGTGATGGCACAATCCGTTATTACAAATTGTTACATTAAAAACCTAAATGCCGCACTGCAGCAAAGAGCACGGGGGGGACTTTGGAACCCTGTTTCACTAATCTTTACACCTCACAAGGTCAAGTGAGGCGTCATTGGACAGGACAGAGTCTAAACGTGACCATGTAAGATGTAAAAGAAAAGAAAAAAACTTTTATTTATATATTTTTAGTAAGCGATGGCATTGTCCATTTGTCATGTACAGTATAAAATGAGCAATACCACTGCCATTACTCACCTTCTCATTTCCCACGCTGGGAGCAAGTTCAGTATTTTATACATAGTCATATTATTCATAAAACACCATCCTCCAAAACACAAGGGAAATTTTTCATTTTTTTTATATTTTTGGTTAAAATTGTATATTTTGTTTCAGAAAAATTAAGTAACAAGTTCCCATTTCAATTTTTTTAACAAGAATTCCCTATAGAATATGAAAGAATTGATATTCTTACAAATATATAACCACAAAGGTTTTGATGATAAAATTTAGAAAAATAAATTTTACACATTGAAATCTGTATGAAAATTTCCTCACATAGTATCTGCCTGGTTAGATATCCCGTATCTGCACTATTAAATAACCTAAAATATGTTTTCATTTATCTAAATTCCAATAAAAGTCCACCAAAATCTTCAGCTCCAGGCCCATAAAGATCTTAATCTGGCCCTGATAACCACAAAGGTTTGGATGACAACATGTGGGAATTTTTTTTACCATGACATATAGGTAACATGACATGTGCACAGTGGTGTATTTAGGTTTTGCGCTGCCCTAGGCCTGACTAAACTCGTGCACCCCCTAATTTAAATTTGAGGCACCCCTTCCTGTCAAGGGCACACCTCTTCCTGGTTAATCCCCACCCTTCCTCTTTAAACTCCACCTTTTCCTCTTAGAGCTGCTCCTTTTCCTCTCTTTATATTAAAAGTGGATACCAAGTGCCTACTAGTATATTTTGTATACCATTTCAAATGTATCTATTGAGATAAATTTATGAAATGTTTAAATTCAAGCATTTTTACAAAGAACAGCCACGCATGTCAAGTATACTGGATCACAGTCGCTCTAATTGGTTGAACAATAAAATCCACAGAAACGTGCACTGCATATGAGCGTATCACAGAGCTGCACAGCAAAAAAACTCACAGTAATGTGCAGTGTGTATGAGCGTATCCCAGAGCTCCAGGGCAATAAAACTAACAGTAATATGCAGTGTGTATCACAGAATCCACAGCAATAAAACTCCCAGCAATGCAATGTGTGGTGTGTGTCAGCGTATCAGAATCCACAGCAATAAAACTCCCAGCAAACCGAGTGAATATGAGCACACAGCAATTATTTATTCTATATTTACCGGCCTCCGTCTGCGGTAGGGCTGTGTGCAGAGTCAGCAGGGACTGTGTACGGGCTCAGCAGGGGGTCCCTCCAGGCCACGTTAGGATCGCGGCTGTGCCTGTGCGTGGAGCCAGCTTGTCAGCAGTGGGGTGCCACTGCCAGAGGGTGCACCGTGGCTTTGATTCCCTTCCCGGTGGGTGTTCAGTCCAAAATAGAGAGAGAGTCCGTGTTAATGAAAGGGCGGGCAGCTGCATGCATGTCACGTGGTTCAGCCAGTCAGGTGGTACTGGGACTCAGTACCACCTGACTGGCCGGACCACGTGACCTGCACGCACACAGCCCCACCAGGAGCCAGGCAGCTCAATGACAAATTTCTATCACTGCAGTGCTGGTTAAGGAAAGGTCCACTTTAAACAGCAGTAAGCAGACAGGGCTTCATATTCTGCTGATACCCCCCCTTTACCTGCCTTTTACTGTCATCTTCTCTCTCTCTGCACACAAATCACATCCCCCTCCCCTCTCCTAGAGCTGCTGCGGGGCAGCGGAGGAGCTATGGAGGGAGGAGAGGGGGATTTTTATTCTATTCAATTTTATTCCGTATGCAAACGCCCTGCTCCGCTGCTCATTGTTTGAGAACACAGCTCAAAGCTGACACACAGTGACAGTGGCACCTCCTAGTACCCCCTAATGACACCCCAATAATCACTGGTACCTGGGGCGGCCCGCCCCCGCCACTCCCCTAAATACACCACTGCTCTGTGATATGCTCACACACAAGTTTGGCGAACTGCCAGCAAGTACGGTGCTGTTTGAAGGCAGTGCAAATCCCCATAGAGAAGTAATGGTTAATCTATTCAGACCATACCAAACAGCAGAGAAATGTCAGTGAAATGCCCTGATGTTCGGTGGTTTCAATCAGCAGGTTTATTCAGGCGAACCCCATAGGTTTCAATGTTAAAAATATTCCTGTTTTTATGCAATATCTAATAAACCATTTATTATTTTAATCTGCAGTAAAAAGTCTTTGATTTTTTTTTTTTAGTACTTTTTAGTAATTTTTCAGATATTTTTTTGGCAAAATTTCCCCCCCTTTTTTTCTTTTTTCTGTAACAGAACTTTTTATTATCAATCATAGGATCTTATATGTAAATTCCAGACATTTTCGTTCAGTAGTTCTTTTGAAAATAGCAGGCCACGGGTTTGCGGTGGCAGCATTCAGCGGCCGACTCCCTGCACTTTGGGGACCCTGCGGTGAATGGTGAATTCACTGCAGGGTGGGGAAATTTTATTCCCCGAAGTGCAGGGAACTACAGAACACCAAAATGTTGGCGTAATTTCGGTGCTCTGTGAGTAACCCATTTAGTGGTGAGGTTTTTTGCTGCCCCCTGGAAAGTGAAAGCCTAGGCCTTGCCTACCCAGGACATAGTTGAAAATTAGTGAAATCTCAATGTATCCTTCCTGGTAAAATAGTTTGCCAAATTTTTTTTTTCATTTATTTATTTATTTTTGGGGTGGGGCCACCTGGTGCGGGGTGCCGCCCTAGGCCGAGGCCTTGTTGGCCTAGGCCAAAATACACCACTGCATGTGCATAGGAATTATATATTTTGAATCTCCTGAGTCTACTGGAAAAGACATGCAAGATGTTTGGGTCCTGCAATTAAGTATAACTTTATATGTGTTTAATTGTTATGCGTAAAAATGGTCAAAATTAGCTCAGCACTTGAGAAGTGACATGGCTCAGAAGCGATGGGGTTACTTTCTATGTATCTACCCTCTGAAAACGTTTGACAAGGTTATCTCTTGGATACTCCTAAAATCAATACACCTCTATAGTGTGTGTGTACACTATGGGCACTATTACATTCTTTGCGCAAAAACGCTCGTGCAGTGCTATTTTTTTTGCACGCAGCGTTAAACATTAACGCGTGTAAATTAAAGCTGGTATTACAATCCGAGCGCATTTTTTCAACCGTCAAAAAATACCGCGCGTAAAAAAGACACGCAAAAATGCGCACCATTAACGCTGCGCACAGATATCGGTGGGCTGACTGTTTTTTCACGCGATTCAGCCAATCAGAATTAAGAACCACAATTGACTCCCGTTAAGTTTTTGCGCCTGTCAAAATCAATCTGAATATATATGCTACAGCAATAATAAAAACACGCACAACTTATCAATTTTATTGTTTGGGTATGTGTAGAATGTGTATCTATACTGTGCTGTATTATTTTTATTTGGGCTGGTGTATTTAGTTTTGGCCAGGACGTTCAGATTTGCCGTTACCACCAGCTTTTCAAAGACGTTAAAATTATGCGCGCCTAACGTTGTCCGTTAAATTTTGCGCTAAGATTGTAATACCTTGCACGTACCAGCGCACAAACACATTTGTGCTCACAATGTTAAGTATAGGACGCGTAGAGTACATTACGCTCGCAAAGGGTTCGCACAGGTTCACCCGCGTTAAACGTTAACGCACATTTTTTGCGCGGACATTGTAATATGATGTTCTGCGCGAAGGGTTTTGCCCCTCGCATTAATGCGGTTTTGCATACGCATTAACGTTCGCGCGAAGAATGTAATGTAATGATATATAAATATATATATCATTCATGGTAATATGGTCTGTAGCTTCTAGCAATAAAATCTGATGAAATATAGGCCTGGATGGTATGTAGTATGGAGTGAATGCCACTGGGACCTTGAAATAAATGGTAAGAAAAAAAGCCTGTGTCATGGGGATGAGGTAACGTATACTGCTGACAAGAGGCAAACTATAAGGTTAGAATTTCACTGTCTAAACAAAACATACGCTGCCGCTGGCCTGATTCACAGCTTCCATTTTTAGAACTTGTTAAAAAGAGAGACACAGGGTATTCCACTGAGAAGCTGAAATGTAGGAACTAAGGGGTAAAACCGTACGCTTAGGCTTTACATTATTTTAAAATTACAAGATTGAAATGACATTTGATCATAACTGTAAGTATGCAGAAGAAATGCATATTTCATTTTGTTTGGCGCTCACCCTCAAAATCCATAACAAGTCACCAACAGATGATGACAGAATAGGTAGATATGAAAGATAGATAGACACACAGACAGACAGATGATAGGTATATATAAACATAGATATATAATATACTTAGGTGATCGGTACATATACAAAATATACGTACATATACACAGATACATAGATGATACATTGATATTTAGATACATAAAAAGGCTGTTGTGTCACACAGAGACATCATTGCTCATGTGTCCCATGACTAGAGTGATGAATACCATCAGGGTTATTCAGAGAGCGGTGAAAACCAGGAGAATTGCCAGGAGAAGAGAACAATCTAGACCAAATAGCTGATTTGGAAAATGAGATAAATGGGAGAATGTTCTGGTTTGGCTATTTCGACCTAGAATTTTCACTTCTTCAGTCATTCTCCTGGTTTTCACCTCTCTCTGAATAACCCTGTATGTATCTACACATTACGCTATGTGTGGAAGCTAGGCCGGTGGCTTGTGGGTAAGTGAGCTGGTACCATATACTCAAACTGATTTGTTGCTGCAAGTCTATCATTAAATATATTTTTATCGTAGCACAACCATGTAATGAGAGACCTTAGTAGAGAGTAATTGGGTGATATGTATATATAGCCAGCACAGGAAATGGGACGTGATAAAGCTAATGCACAGTGAAAACACACATACAGGGTTATTCAGAGAGATCCGAAAAGTCACCGCACGTTCGGTGACTTTTTGTTCCCCACACTTCGGGGCGATTCCTAGTTCGCCGACCCTGTGGTGTATTCAGCAAGCACCGCAGGGCCCCCATAGTGCAGGGAGAACCCGCCGCAAACCCGCAGAACACTCGCTGAACACTCACCGAATACTCACTGAACACTCACCGAAAAACTGCAGAAACTGCTGCAAAAACCAAGCCGAACACGCCGCAAAAATCCAAGCAGACGCCGATCACAGCGCAGAGCAGCCGCCGGAAAAAGCCAACTAGCAGACGAATGGGGTGAAAAAAAACAAAAAACAGTTCACTTGAAAGTTTGAAATTTGAAACGCTGTTTGCAAAAAAACTACCAAACGAAAATGTCTGGAATTTACATATAAGATCCAATGAATGATAATAAAAAGGTCTGTTACAGAAAAATGAAAAAAACGATTTAAAAGAAAAAACGGAAAAAAACTTTTGACATAAAAAATCCCAAAAGATGCCTAAAAGATCCTAAAAAAAAATATAAAAGTACAGACACTTTTTACAGCAGGATAAAATGATAAACGGTTTATTAGATATTGCATTAAAACGGGAATATTTTTAACATTGAAGCCTATGGGAATCGCCTGAATAAACCTGTTGAATGAAACCGGTAGATCCAGGAAGTTCATTATATAGAACCAATCACAGCTAAAGGGTTAAAAAATATAGCAAACAACTAATTTTATTGAGTGACTGATGTGAAAAAAATAATTTAACAGTTGTGTGTTGTTCATACTTTTATAATAAGCAGGTCATGAAAAGTGCTGCCCAGTGGCAGGATTTAGTTTATGCTGCACCAGGTAAACCACAACACTAACGAATGTAAAATTTAAAAATAAATAGATCTTTTATTCTAGCATCTAAACAAATCTTACTGCATGACAGCAGTTTTCATGTGTTGCTCATCTTTGTGATAAACATAGTAGGTATGCAGGAAAGAGAGTAAAATCTTGACAATTTAATGTCACAAAGCAAGAAAACTATTTGAGAATAACAGAATATTCAAACTACAAAAGAAAGCTTTGTAACGTGGGTAGTGAAGCATATATAATTTGGTTATTTCAGTGTTAGTTTTAGCAGATCACAGTCTTTTCCTGGGGATGGCCGACTCACACACCCCTCTTGTGGCAGGTTCTAAAGCACACAACTGTCAACAGAGTGCAGGAGCCACAAAGCGAATAAACACATAATTACATAGAAACATAGAAAATGTCGGCAGATAAGAACCTTTCGGCCCATCTAGTCTGCCCAATTACATGGATACTTTACCTGGATTTATCTTTTGTTTAGGATAGCCTTATGCCTATCCCATGTCTGCTTAAATTCAATTACTGTTTTGGCCTCTACCACTTCTACTGGAAGACTGTTCCATGTATCCACCACCCGCTCAGTAAAATAATGCTTCCTGTGTTACTTTTAAACCTTTGCCCCTCTAATCTAAGACTATGTCCTCTTGTTTTGCTACTTTGTTTCCTTTTAAATATACTCCCTTCCTCTACCTTGTGGATTCCCTTTACGTATTTAAATGTTTCTATCATATCTCCTCTGTCTCATCTTTTTTCCAAGCTATACATGTTAAGATTATTAAGCCTTTCCTGGTAACTTTTCTCCTTCAAGCCGTACACCATTTTAGTAGTCCTTCTCTGAACTCTCTCTAAGATGTCTATATCCTTCTGGAGATACGGTCTCCAGTACTGCACACAGTACTCCAAGTGAGGTCTCACCAGTGCTCTGTACAGTGGCATGAGCACTTCCCTTTTCCTACTGCTAATACCTCTCCCTACACAACCAAGCATTCTGCTAGCATTTCCTGCTGCTCTATTACATTGACTACTTACCCTTAGATCCTCTGAAATAATAACCCCTAAATCCCTTTCCTCAGATGTTGAGGTTAGGACTGTATCAAATATTCTATATTCAGCCCTTGGGTTTTTACGTCCCAGGTGCATTATCTTGCACTTATCCACATTAAAACTCAATTGCCACAGCTCTGACCATTACAGAACCAATAAGGGATAAATAAAAGTAAAATGCCATTTATAACACAAATGGGCTATTCACTAAATATTCTTCTTTGCCATTGTTGCAAACTTCGTCAATCCAGATAAGGAAACTGAAAGACCAGCACAAGAAATTGCCATCAGTGAAGCTTCCTCTGCCATTCTTTGATACACCCTATTGGGATTCCCAACGTTCGCTTTCTGCAACAAAAACAATTATTGCCGTTGTCTGCAACATCGCTAAACAACAACAATAATTGAATAACCACATAAGCATAATCAATTTATGTTAAGGTCACATGATCTAGGAATACGGTTGCCAGATTAGCCATGTTTTCCTGGACACATATAATTTATTCATGCTGAGGGGCAGTGCATGAAAAATGCAAACCCACAATATGAAGAATTCATATGCTGCTGGTGAGAAATCTAAAAGGAATCCCAGGTGACTTGCCTTGATTTCCTTCCTGCAGTATATGGATTACATTTGTTGCAGAGCAGCACTTTTCCTGTGCTCGTTTCTGCATGAAATTGTAATATGTGAACAGAAAAACATGGTCGATCTGGCAACCCTATCTATGAAGCCCCCGCAGCCCACACTTACAACACTCTGGGCACTTAGTGGAGCTGCTCTAACATTTCCCAAAATTGTGGCTAACCTTGGAACTTGGAACTTTGGAATTTTTTTAGCTCCATTTCCCATAGTGCTCCACCAGCATTAATATTGTGCAGACACTCCATTATATCCATTGCGCCCAACCTGAGGTCAAATACAATCAAGCAATATCCTGCCCTAAAATATTGCAAATTTTACTAGAAAATCTAACCTTTTCGAACTGGAACAAAATGTACTGTATGTTAGCTCAAGCAAGTTCTTACCTACCAAATAAAGTATAGCTTTACGATATAAAGTTGCTGTCAGCCTCACTTATTTTCGCTTTACGTTTTCGACTTTTTCCATCTTCTACTTCCAAGAAGT
Source organism: Leptobrachium leishanense (assembly GCA_009667805.1). Taxonomy (NCBI): domain Eukaryota; kingdom Metazoa; phylum Chordata; class Amphibia; order Anura; family Megophryidae; genus Leptobrachium; species Leptobrachium leishanense. The sequence goes on from CM019066.1 coordinate 165,959,348, forward strand.
TCTTTCATCCCCTGTCCACAGGTCAATGGAGAGAAGCTCATAACAGAGACACTGCTATTTTAAACTCCCTGAAAGCCCTGCCATGTAATCCTCCACCGCTGCTTTCTGAACACATGGGCAAATGAGTATGAATAATGAGAGCAAACTGCTGACTGCACATATCGTGCCGCATTGAGAGGTTTGCCCTCTCTGTCAATGATCATTACTGCACGAATATCTTTGCAAAAAGTAATTAAACACTGTCCAAGGTTGGCGAGTGTCCAATGTTCGCATGGACTGGATCAGGCCTCACATTGTCTCAGAACATGCCCAAGATTCTCACCAGCAGTCAAAAAATCTAGAACTATTTAACATTGTACATAAACACAAAGTAATATTACAGCATTGAAATAATACTAACAATAGTACATTTCAGTAAGTAATAGCCTGACAATATTCTGATGCTACAATAGCTTATTATTACCCATTTGAAGGTTTCCATTAGTAGTACATTGGGAGGGGGTTGAGTAGACTGGACAAAGATGTGAAAAACATTGGTGGGATGGAGCAGTGGAAACGTTTACATCAGGGTTCAGCAACCTTGGCCCACCAGATGTGAAAACCACTAGTGGGCAAGGCTGTGCAAACGGCTGTGGGCCTGGGATGGAAAAACATAAATGGCTGGTGCTTGATAACCATTGGTGGGTGGGATTGGGAAAGCCAAAAATAGACAAGGCTGTGGAAGCCATTGGTGAATGTGGCTAAGAAAGTCATTAGTGGACAGACAAATATGCACACATAACCTGTGTCACGTTCCCACGTTCCAACTCTGTCTCCCTGCCCTCTGTATTCCTTATGTCTGTGTTTCCCTGTGCTGCTTTCCCTGACATGCAGCTCAGGGGTTAAGTTCTTTGCTCGTTGAGCTTCTGCTAGTGATATGGGCTGATTACTCCCCTATTTAAAGCAATGGGCCCATATCACCATGCTCTTGCATCCTGGTTCACTTCAGCTACAGATTTGTTCCTGAGAGCTCCCTGTTACTCTATCCTAGTGCTTTCTCAGTGTTTCCCCCTTGTCTGAGTTCTAGGTTTCTGATTGACTTCCTGGTATTGACCCTCTGGCCTGGCTGACGGATTTTCTCTGGTGCTATATCCCCGCTTTGGCTCAAGGTATACGTTTTGGTTTTGACCCCTGGCTTATTCATTGACCACTCTTCTGGACATCCCTAGCGGTTCTGTGCTTATCGTATTATATGTTGTGTATCCCTGTAGACCACGGCTTTAGTTTATTGAAGTCCTTCCCTGCAAGTTATTGAGTATATCTCCTTTAGGTGTCTGTGTTTTTCCCAGGACTCTGCACGGCTACAAGGTATCCTTTTTCCATTAGTGCAGATTCGGTCACTCTAAGGACCGATCTATCAGTATAGGGCTCCTTCGGTATTAGCCGTGCAGAGGTCCCCAGTGTCTTCTGTGGTTTATTACCTTATCCTGATTGTTGTGTCACGCATCTCTGCGTATAGCGGCTTTTCCTCTTACCTGGGCCCTACTTGGAGCATGCCAGGTACCGCCATTGTGGCTGAACGTGACAACCTGTTTAATGGATCCTCAGCTACAAAGTGACCCTGGAATTTTTTTTGTTTTTTGAAGGTTGGCCTCTATGATAAATAATGGAATGTCCACGATAATTTTTAGGGACGTTTGTTGGGTCCTCTGTATGTGGTATAGACTTCATTTCATACCCACATGTTGTTCAAGTTATGAAGATCCTCATACTTGTATAAGTGCTGTACTGGAGCACATAGTCAAATGAACCCTCACAGTAGGTGTCCTATAAGACTTTCATTAACCTTAGAACCCATTAAGCCTCTCTCTAAGCATCCCTTTTCTTGAGGCACAAACTGAGCCAGCAAACCTCCCCGTAAATGGACCCTGGCACCCTCTTCCCTTTCCCCAATAACACATGCAGAAATATTTTGGACAACGTACATGTTGCGTGTTTGTAATATGTGCAACATGCTTGTGAGGCATGTGCAATGAGTGCATGACATGCAAACCATGTGAAGGTGTGCATAGTGTCTGTAATGTGTGTGTATAACGTGTCGTGGTGTTTTTTTCCTAAATATAAAACATTTTGCTAAATCCCTTGTGGGGGGGGGGAGTTAACGAAATCCCTGGCAGCAGTAATCTCCAACTGCCGCTAGGCTGTCATGAATCCTTCATAGCCCTTCTTTGACTTTGATCCATGTCTCTGTTGTCTGATGCCTTATTCCTTATTCGGTACATTATTTTGGGGCATCCTTTCATTTCGGAGTATCATTAGGTGCATCATTTTGGAGACATTCTTGTTTTATTTTGTGTGTCATTTGGTAGACAATCTTGTGTCACTCTGAATGGCACACATTGACTCTGAACGATGACGTCACTCCTCATCCCTGTTTAAGGCTGCAACGCCAACTTGGTATTGTCACATTGTGTACTTTGCTTAGATTTGCTATATTGCTGTTATTTTTCTCTTGATCTGACTTGTTTTGACTATGCTCATTTCTACTGTCCTAGACCATGGCTCTGTTTATTCGCTTGTCCAATTTTCTGTAATCCTTGACCTTGGCTTGTTTTCTGGCATTGTTAGGTAATAGTTTTACTAGCCATTACAAAGACTGTTGTTGCTAGCTCATTTTCTGGCTTTTCTATCTAGTCCTACTGTACCTTACTTTGATATGAGGGTCCCCAGTGTGTGTCTAAGTGGAGTCTAGTCTAGTCTAGTCTAGTGGAGTCTAGTCTGTGTGGAGCTATTTGACCCATGTAACAACAATGTGCAGAATCCTTGGCCCAGTGGTGAGCAACTGAATAAAATGCTTTCCCCGTTGGTCCAGTGTGGGCGACCTGCATCGGATGCAGACCATCTCACCAGTACCTAATGCTGGTGCTCAGTGATAACGTATCAGCATGACTCACACTGAGGACTAGTAATTAGGGATACACCGAAATTTTGGCCACCGAAAATTATCGGCTGAAAATTATGTTTTCTGTTTCAGCCGAAATGGAAATTTAAGCCGAAAAAAATCGTCCGAAAATTTCCCTTTCAAAATAGGGCCTGGAAGCTTGGAAGACGCCCGAACAGGCTGCTCGGCCGGCCTCCAGGCTCAGGCTAGTCCCCGGTTCAGCCTGGTGGCCCAGCTGAGCAGGGGGCTCGCCTGAGTCTGAAGGCCAGCCGAGCAGGGGGCTCGGGCAGGCCTCCAGGCCCAGGTAATGGATTCTGTTGGGGGGGTGGAGAGCGTTGCACATACTCACCTACATCGGCCTCCACCAGTGGCAGTCCTCCTGCTTCCAGTGTCCTCTCTCCGTTGGTCGCCGGTATGACGTCACGGAAGCCTTTGACCCTGGGTCAAAGGCTTTCGTGACGTCATCCCGGCGTCACAACCGCTCTCCTGCTCACCTTTCACAGCCGTAATGGGGATCCTTTAGGACAGACTTCTTGGTTCTAATAACTCAAATGGTTAGGACCGTTTAACCCTAAAAACTCCCAATCAGGGAGAACTGACAAGACCAACAATATAAAGTACTGCCCAGCACCAAATGATTTAGAGACCAATTGTCTACTGGGCAAAAACTGGTTAACTAATAGAACGTAGGCACATATAGACAATCAAACACACTGACACTGAAAGAAAACAGAAATTTAGATAATACGAAGGAAATTAGATGCAGCTAAACTCTGTGCACAGGTATAAACAGTAACTAAGTACTCTGGGTCAGTGAGACTGTCAAGCCAACTCACGTAAAAGCACAGGGAAAGAACGCGGGGGAGACGCTGACCCCGGAGCCGCGGGGAAGGACGCCGGAGCCACACCAGCCGCCGAGGCATGACAGCACCCCCTCCCCGAGGAACGCCCACCGGGCGGTCAGGAGCCGGTTTATCGGGAAAACGACGATGAAAAGCGGACACTAAACGGGGAGCATGGACGTCACGCGACGAAACCCATGTACGATCCGTGGGACCATAGCCCTTCCAATGAACCAGATACTGCAACCGATTACAAAAACGGCGGGAATCCAGAATGGACTCAACTTCATACTCGGGATTCCCATCTACCACTACAGGAGGAGGAGGAAGAGAGTCAGGACAGGTAAAACGGTTGCACATGAGGGGTTTCAGTAAAGAGACATGAAAGGAGTTAGGGATGCGAAGAGAGGCAGGCAACTGCAGAGCGTACGAGACGGGATTAATGCACCTAAGAATCCTATACGGGCCTATAAACCGAGGTGCGAATTTCATGGAAGGGACTTTCAACCGGATGTGACGTGTGCTGAGCCAAACCCTGTCCCCTACATGATAAACTGGCGGAGGTCTGCACCTGCAGTCTGCCGAACGCTTCTGAGCCAAAGAAGCGGACTCAAGATTCATTTTAGTCTTTTCCCAAATCGCACGTAGATTACATAGGTGTTCCTCCAAGGCAGGAATATCCTGAGGTAGAAATGAGGATTGGAAGACGGTGGGATGCATACCAGTGACTATTTCAAAAGGAGAATACTTGGTCGATTGAGATGTGGCATTGTTATACGCAAACTCCGCCCATGGTAATAGAGTAACCCAATCATCTTGTGCGTCTGAAATAAAACACCTTAAATAAGTCTCGAGGGTTTGATTGGTTCTTTCGGCTAATCCGTTCGTTTGCGGGTGGTACGCGGAGGAAAAGGACAGTTTAACGCCTAACTGGTGACAGAAACCTCTCCAACCTAGAGATAAATTGAGAACCGCGATCCGAGACGAGAACATTCGGAACACCATGAAGTCTAAATATTTCTTTGGTAAAAATCTGTACCAGCTCGCTAGAGGATGGGAGTTTCCTTAATGGAATGAAATGTGCCATTTTGGAGAAGCGATCAACAACGACAAAAATCACTGTATGGCCAAACGAAGGGGTTAATTCCACCAAGAAGTCCATAGCTAAATGAGACCAAGGGCGCTCAGGGACAGGTAGAGGTTGGAGAAGACCAGTAGGGCTAAGAAGGGAGGGTTTAGAATGGGTACAAACAAAACAGGTGGTTACGTATTCTTTCACATCATTGGTAAGTGTAGGCCACCAAAGGTTTCTTTTAATCAAGTTTAGAGTCTTTTTTACCCCAAAATGTCCAGCGAATTTAGACTCGTGAAAGAGTCGTAAGACAGTGTGTACCTCTACAGGAGGAACAAACAGTTTATTAGGTGGCTTAGATGGAGGTGCTAGAGATTGTTTGTTTAGACAGTAAAAGATTCCATAGAGGTGAGTCGACCTGTGTACTCAGAGAGGCTAAGATTTTCCTTTCGGAAACTATGGGGACTGGTACCGATACTTGAGTAGATAGGGGTTCGTGCTGTCTGGAGAGTGCATCAGCCTTAATATTTTTAGACCCGGGTCTGTAAGAAATGATGATTTCAAATCGGGTAAGAAAGAGGGCCCATCGGGCTTGTCTGGGGTTCAACCTTTTAGCCTCAGACAGGTAAATCAGATTCTTATGGTCAGTGATAATGGAGAACGGACAATTAGACCCCTCCAAGAGGTGGCGCCATTCTTTTAAGGTGAATATAATGGCTAACAATTCCCTGTCCCCAATGTCGTAACGGGCCTCGGTAGGTGACAGTTTCCTAGAATAAAAACCAAGGTTGCATAGGTTTGTCGTCGGCCGGACATTGGGATAACACAGCTCCCACCCCGGTCTCTGAGGCGTCCACTTCTAACACGAAGGGTCTAGTAGGATCAGGGTGATGGAGGATGGGAGCAGTGGAAAATGCCGTTTTTAACCTCCCGAAAGCCTCCAAAGCAATGGGGGGGCCAATTCTGAGTATCAATTCCCTTTTTTGTTAATGCTGTAATAGGTGCTATGATGGACGAGGAACCCTTAATAAATCTTCTATAATAGTTAGAGAAGCCTATAAATCTTTGGCCTTGAGACCCTTGGGAAGAGGCCAATGAACGATAGCATCTAGTTTCTTGGGGTCCATCATGAAGCCAGAAGAAGAGATTACATAGCCTAAAAATTGTACCTGTTGGACGTCAAATAAGCATTTCTCGAGTTTACAATAGAGACCATTGGATAACAGTTTAGACAAGACAAGTCGTACATGTTGATGGTGGGTTGTCAAGTCGGGGGAATGTATCAACACATCGTCAAGGTAGACAACGACAAAATAGGGAGTGTATTCCCGTAACACATCATTAATAAACGCCTGAAACACTGCTGGAGCGTTGCATAAACCAAAGGGCATAACTAGGTATTCATAGTGCCCTAATCTAGTATTGAACGCAGTTTTCCACTCATCCCCGTGTTTGATTCGAATCAGGTTGTACGCTCCACTGAGATCCAATTTAGAAAATATTTTAGAATATTTCAAGCGATCAACTCGGATGAGTGGAATGGGGTAGGCATTCTTTACGGTAATTTTATTCAGCCCGCGAACGTCAATGCAGGGTCTGAGGTCTCCCTCTTTTTTCCGAACAAAGAAGAATCCCGCTCCAGCGGGAGAGGAAGAAGGACGAATAAACTTTGTTAAGGGAATCAGTAATATACTCCTCCAATACCTTATTCTCTTTTTCAGATAAAGGATAGACAACCCCTCAAGGAGGAGTGGTACCGGGGAGAAGGTCAATAGTGCAATCGTACGAACGATGTGGGGGTAGTCTATCGGCCTCTTTCTTATCGAATACGGGTGCCAAATCAGAGTATGGAGAAGGTATAGTAGTCGTCAGAGGGGGAGCCGTAGGTAAGTTCAGGATGTTGACGGATAAGGGGATCTCTATACAGGAAGATATGCAATCTTTATCCCACTTCGCGATTTGACGAGCTCGCCAATCTATTACAGGGTTAACCAAGGATACCCCAGGACGATGGGATAGGAGGGTGAAGAAATGACATGAAAGGATTGTGTCATATAGATAAGATGTTCTATCTTAAGAGTAATGTTTGGAGTCTCGAAGAGGACAAAAGGGTTTTCAAGGGGTCTGCCGTCAATGGCCTGTACCAGTAGAGGTGTTTTCTTCTCTATCAAAGGAATAGCATGTTTACGAGCAAAAACAAGATCGATAAAATTATCGGCAGCACCAGAGTCAACAGGGCATAGAGATTCACCGGGTTGAGGGGGCTCTCAAAACAGAGAGTGACCGGAACCCGGAGTCTATTTTTGAGTTTAGGGGACGGGGGAAATGAACCTAAGAGTTGTCCCCTAGAGGCACTTAGGCATGCAAGTTTCCCGCAGGACCCTGAGGGCGTTTGGGACAGCCTTTAAGCAAATGGCCCCCTAAACCACAATATAAGCACAATCCCTCACGTCGACGGCGTTGCTTTTCGGTTTCAGGGAGTTTAGTGCCATCTAGCTGCATGGGCTCGGGAAGAGAAGTAGACTCCGGAGTGTGGGAAAAGGGGGTCGGGAAGGTACTAAGAGGTAGTTTTCTAGCTTTATCCTTAGTGTTCTTACGATGGCGAATACGTTCATCTATGAAGGACAAGTATGTGATCAGATCCTCTAGAGCATCTGGAAGGTCTCAGGCCGCTACTTCGTCCTGGAGCTCATCGTTCAAACCTTATAAGAACACTGCTATCAAAGCCTCATCGTTCCGATTCAATTCAGAAGCTAAGGATCTAAACTCAAGTGCGTAATCACCCAGGGATTTAGCACCTTGGCGCAGGCGTAACAAGGATTTAGCGGCATTGGTTTTAGGACCAGGGGGGTCAAACACTCTGCGGAAAGCAGTCATAAATTCCCGATAGTTATACACAATGGGCTTGTCAGTATCCCAGAGGGGGTTAGCCCAACACAATGCTTTATCAGCCAGATGATTAATAACAAAGGCTACCTTCGCACGATCTGTGGGGTAAGACCAAGGGTTTAGCTCAAAGTGGATAGAGATCTGGTTGATAAATCCTCTACAGGCAATAGGGTCGCCACCATAACGTATCGGTGGAAGTAAATTGGGACACGGGCACAGCGTGGCAAACGGTTCAGAAATAGGCGGTATAATAGGAGGAGGCGCCTCTAACGGTGTAGGGGCAGTACGAGCTAACAACGTTTGGAGGGCTTGGGCGAATTGATCAAGTCGGTGATCCTGATCCTCCAAACGACTCTCTAAACCCGATAATTGTTGGGCAGTCCCTGCTAGGTCCATGGCCCTTTCGTGATGTCAAGCCAACTCACGTAAAATCAAAGGTGTGCTTCAGTAGTGCCAATAAAACAATAGGTAACCCTAAACCTAGATGCGATACCAGTCCTTATGATGGCTGGGTTCCGCAACAACTGGAGGTGAACCTATAAGGCAGGGACACACAAACGAGGAGGACAGGAACCAGTCCTTAGAGTGGCTGGTATAAAGACAGGTAGGTATGGAGTGGTAAAATACGAGTCAAAGTAGGGAATAGGCGAAAAGCAGAGTCGAGTAACAATAGCCGAGTCAAGGGAACAAGAAGTATACAAGTCGAAATGGAAAGCCAGGTCATACACAAAATATCCATCAAAGGTGTAATACACAAGCACTTAAGGGTCAGACTAGCAGAACCACAAAAGGGCATAGAGGAATGGCCAGAGCAAGTTTAAATCCCGCGCCCTGCCTTCCGATTGGCCCAGCGGGTCACATGCTGTGGGGAGACCCAAATGGAGGCGTGATGACGTCGCGCCGCTGGAGGAGCTAAATCCGGAGATGCCGGCGGCACGCATGCATACAGCACAGGGAAATAACGCGGGGGAGACGCTGACCCCAGAGCCGCCGGGAAGGATGCCGGAGCCGCACCAGCCGCCGAGGCATGACCGAGACACAATACAAGTGGTATACCACGGCCACAGCACATACACACACTTGAGGGATTAGGAGAAAGAATCGTCAGGAAGGTAGTCCAGGTCGGCAACTAGCAGGGTTCTCATACAGTCCGGTCAGATAACAAGGAATATCACAAAGATACAGTAATTATGCCAGGTGATGCGGAAAACTAAACTCCCCTCCCTTGGCTGGCCCGCGATGCCACCGGGGATGTGACCGGCACAGAGAGCGGGCACTGGATCCAGGAGGACTGCCACCGGTGGAGGACTCGGGGCCGATGTAGGTGAGTATGTGTAGACAACATATTCACCTACATCCTCCTACTTTGACCCTGAGCTCCAGTGGTGACAGTCCTCTGGCTGTCGCGGGCTGCTCGGCCGGCCACCAGGCTCAGGCGAGCCCCCGGCTTGGCTGAACCTTCAAGGCCCAGCTGAGCCGGGTGCTTGCCTGAGCCTGGAGGACGGCCGAGCAGCCTGCGACAGCTGGAGGACTGTCACCACTGGAGCTCAGGGTTGAAGTAGGAGGATGTAGGTGCAACCAATCAGCCATGCGAACCTGGGCCTGGAGGCCCGGCCGAGCAAGCTGCTCAGCCGGTCTCCAGGCTCAGGCGAGCCCCCGCTCGGCTGGGTCGTGAAGGCCCAGCCGAGCCGGGGGCTCGCCTGAGCCTGGAGGTCAGCTGAGCAGCTTACTTGGCCGGCCTTCGGGATCAGGAGAGTCCCCGGCTTGGCCCGGCCTCTAGGCCCAGGTTCCCATGTCTGATTTTCGATTTCGGTAGCGGTTTTCGGACGAACCGATCCCGAATTTTCGGTATCGACTGGAAATTTCCATTTCAGTGCACCACTACCAGTAATGCAAAAAACGGCCTGGGATTTTGCAGTTGACGCAGGTACAGAGTGCACCACTTTCCCACTGGACCACCTGAGATAGCATTTCTCTCAGTCGCCCAACCACTGGACCACCACGGACTTGGCACAATGTCAGCACACAGGCCCAGAAACATCTGAAGGCATGGTGGCAGTTGTCTAAATACCACCTGGGTTTGGCAGGTGCCTGGGCACTGTTGGATTCGCTGGGTCCCTTACATTTGTACACACTACATCACCTTGACGGTGGCTTTGTAAAGGTAATATAATAGAGCCTATGACATTAAACTGTCCTCCTCTCTCTATCTGTGTTAGTATAGCTTGCTAATTATGCTCTACATAATTAGCAATGCTATACTACCACAATTTTATTGCTATTAGCACAGAAATTATAATATAATTCTTGCCTCTTGCTCCTACAATATGCTATGGAAATCTGTTGTGACATACTACCTTTGGCCACTCAAAAATTAGTAATTGGCTCCTACATTTTCTTAGTGGTTTCTATATTTTATCTATATTTATCAAGCTCTGATTTAGCAGCAGTATATTGTCGTCAATATTTTTAGCCCCTTTTTTTCATATTTCAAAGTAATTATGATATTTCAGCAGTACTGATACCTATTTTATCAAACCATGAATGCTAAACAAAAACAGGCCATTTGTTTACAGAGATTTTTGTTTTGTTTCTTACTAAAATACTAAACATTCTTTCAAAATTCCTGGGTAGAATGTAGAAAAAAAATTCACAAACAAATAATAAAATCCATGGGTAAGGATTTCTTCGGTTTATGAATTGTATGTTTTTAAGACAGGAAAGAAGTCCTTCAACCATATCAACTAATGTCGGACTTCTGAAAGGTAACTGTCTGCTCATTCGCTTATTTATGAGATTCAAAGCAATAGGGTGAATACTTATTCAAATATCTGATATCCTCTTTATTCCAATAACATTTGAGTCCAACTAAAATTATATTTTGCACATTTGTGTTAGTTAAGTTATTGTTTTGTTATTGCTGTTACTTTTTCTTGCAACTGTATAGTATGTGAACCCTTTGGGATTACGTGGAGTTTTGCATGAATTGGTCATAAAATGTGCTCTGATCTTCATCCTTGTCACAACAATTTGAAAAACACAGTCTGCTTAAAATAATACAACACAAACATTATATGTTTTCATGTTTTTATTGAACAGAACATGTAAACATTCACAGTGCAGGGTGGAAAAAGTATGTGAACCTTTGGACTTAATAACTGGTTGACCCTCCTTTGGCAGCAATAACCTCAACCAAACGTTTCCTGTAGTTGCAGATCAGACCTGCACAACGATCTGGAGCAATTTTGGACCACTCCTCTTCACAAAACTGTTTCGGTGTAGCAATATTCTTGGGATGTCTGGTGTGAATCGTTCTCTTAAGGTCATGCCACAGCATTTCAATCGGGTTGAGGTCAGGACTCTGACTGGGCCACTCCAGAAGGCGTATTTTGTTTTGTTGAAGCCATTCTTTTGTTGAATTACTTGTATGCTTTGGGTCATTGTCCTGTTGCATCACCCATCCTCTGCGGAGCTTCAGTTGGTGGACAGATGGTCTTACGTTTTCCTGCAAAATGTCTTGATAAACTCTGGAATTCATTTTTCCATCAATGACAACAATCCGTCCAGGCCCTGAGGCAGCAAAGCAGCCCCAAACCATGATGCTCCCTCCGCCATGTTTTACAGTGGGGATGAGGTTTTGATGTTGGTGTGCTGTGCCTTTTTTTTTCTCCACACATAGTGTTGTGTGTTTTTTCCAAACAACTAAATTTTGGTATCATCTGTCCACAGAATATTTTGCCAGTAGTGCTGTGGAACATCCAGGTGCTCTTTTGCAAACTTCAAACGTGCTGCAATATTCTTTTTGGACAGCAATGGCTTCTGAAAAATTCTACTTTTCATTATAATTACCATAAACCTTTTCCAAGTTTCTTCTTATATATCAAAACCAAAGTAAGAGCTGCGCTACGCCATGGCGGAGACCCCCAAAAAGAATCAATCACAAAACTGTATTGGTCTTTCTCAGAAGTCTAGCTTTCCTCGTTAAGCCAGATCTATTTATTAAAATACACAGAATTTATAGCCAATCAGTGTACAGATACATTACAACATCAAAGTTTAGCCACTCAGTTAACTTACTACCATATATGGTTCACAAGAGACCCTTTTCCCATCTTCCCACTTCTGCGCACATTTTCCTGCACTGAACATAACAGGAAATCGGCCACAGCTCATATCCTATAGAAGGAACAACGGTCTATGCAGTATTGACACTAACAAAAATGGAGGGGGAGAATTTCACAGCCCATTTATAAGAACTGGCTTTTTAAGACTAAATATTTATTATATTTACAGGAAATTAAAATCTAACAGCTTCCTCCGTGGTGTCCTCCCATGTACTCCATTGTTGTTTAATGTTTTCCTTATTGTAGATGTGTCAACAACAATGTTAGCATGTGCCAGAGATTTCTGTAAGTCTTTAGCTGACACTCTAGGATTCTTCTTTACCTCATTAAGCATTCTGCGCTGTGCTCTTGCAGTCATCTTTACAGGACGACCACACCTAGGGAGAGTAGCAACAGTGCTGAACTTTCTCCATTTGTAGACAGTCTGTCTTACCGTGGACACATGAACATCAAGGCTTTTGGAGACACTTTTGTAACCCTTTCCAGCTTCATGCAAGTCAACAATTCTTGATCGTAGGTCTTCTGAGAGCTCTTTTCTGCGAGGCATGGTTCACATCAGGCAGTGCTTCTTGAAACCAGTAAACCCAAAACTGGTGTGTGTTTTTAAAGGGCAGGACAGCTTCCAGCAACACATCCAATAATATCACACTGATTGGACTCAGGGTTGGCTCACTCCTGGCTCCAATTAGCTCTTGGAGAAGTCATTAGGCTAGGGGTTCACATACTTTTTCCACCCTGCACTGTGAATGTTTACATGTTCTTTTCAATAAACACATGAAAACATATGTTTGTGTTGTATTATTTTAAGCAGACTGTGTTTCAAATTGTTGTGACTTAGATGAAGATCAGAGCACATTTTATGACCAATTCATGCAAAACTCCACGTAATCCCAAAGGGTTCACATACTTTTTCTTGCAACTGTAACTTACTTTATAAACAACGCATAATAATAAAGAGTGAGCAGATGCTGCTGTGCTGTACAAAATAAGTAGAAGGGGACAATACAATAGAACATAAAAACATTTTTAGTTTTTTTTGACAATTTTTTATTTTGAAAAAGTCAGCCGTACAACAAATGACAATAGTAAGCAAGGATATCAGAGTAATAAGTGTGAGAGAAAATCAGCAAGACATCAGGCAAATATTTATGCATCATGAATCACAACTTATGCAAACTATAAAATAAGAAAAAATAGCGTCCAGCAAAGTGGTTATCTGGAAACAAAAGAAAACAGGGAAAAAAAAATAAAATGGGGAGGGCAGCATATAGAACAGCAGGTAGCACCCGCAGGAAAAATGGCGGAAAGCACAAGGAGTCTGAGTAGGAGATCCCAGGACAAGAAAAAAAAAAAAAAAAAAAAAAGGAGGGGAGGGGGAGTTGTCCGGGGTTCCAAGAAACTAAATTACAGCCCAATCCTGCGGGGGGAACATAGAGTCTCATGTCACAAATAAAACTCAAACTCATCCCCGAGTGGGGGGGTCTCGGCAAGTAATAGAAACAAAAAGAAAAATAAGCAGAGGGGCATAGTTCAAACAAAAATAAAGGTCAGCCGAAAAGGGTCACTTGGACCAGGGTGGCAAAGTCATCTCAGCCCGTGTCTCGAAACTGGAGGGGTATCCTGGCACCCAGCAGGACGCGAGGGAGGCAGTGTATATCTTCAAAGCATCTGTCTCCGCTTGGTGTACAGAGGGCACTACACAGCCAGTTAGCCACCGCAACTCCCTCAGGGACTCCGCTGGACCAGGGGGAACGTAGCCTCTTACCGGCAGGCAGCACTCTGGACTCAGCCTCCCCCCGGTGGGTCCACCAGGCAGGTATGGTGCAAGGTGATTCAAGAGGAGCCGCAACAGTGTCACAATGTACCCCGGGAACCTCCACTCTCACCGTTGGCGCCCCAGGCGACATCGCTACTTCGTCGTGTGGGCCCAGGTTCTCCTCCGCAAATAGCTCCGCATCCACAGCCTCCGCGCAGCCGCAAGGCAAGGCCTCCTCCAGATCCTGCAGGCTGGGATCCAAGGCTCCTCTACACCCCCGTAGCACTGACATTAGTTGGCGCCAGGTCCCACGCGTGAGCGGGCTCTCGTCGTCAGCCCCCTCCAGCAACGCCAGGCAGGCGTCAAGGCCCGCGATCGCGGCCATTTTCACTTGAGGAGGGGGGGCATTGCTATGCCGGCTCTCACCATCGGCATCTATCATCCCCGTTTCGGTCCCAGCAGAGGCAGGACGACGGGGGTCTTCCGTCCTCACAGTCTCCAGCCTGGTTCCCTCTCGGACAAGACCCTCCACAAGTCACCTCGAGAAGACAGCCAGGGTCGGGTAGAGATCCAAAAAATGGCCGTCAGCAGCCTCGAGGAGGAAGACCAGCAGCAAATACGTGTCTCTGGTCCGGTGTGGGGGAGACTAAACAGGCACCGGACAGCTCTCCCTGATGGCCCACCGCTCAGGGGTGCTTCTGGAGTCAAAACTCAGCGGCAAAAGTCCTCAAAAATACCCCAAATTGGGATAGACAGAGCGGAGCTCTAAAAGACACGTCTTTCCCCCTCTGCAGTCAGCCACGCCCCCATAAAAACATTTGAGCAACACATAACGTTCAAGGATGGAATGGGATTGGAGGAACCTGGTCTCAAGGAAACGTACAAACACCATTGCAATATGTTTATGGGTTAACAACAACCTTACTTCTGATGACCTACTCCTGGCTCACTGATGCTCCTCTCTCTTGGACTGAGTCTAGCATCCTGCAGCTTATTGAGGCAGGGCCTGGTAGAAATACATTCTACAGAACCAATGCGTTTTGTTATAAACTGTTTCCTTTTTATCTATGTGCTTATGCAAAACAGTATAAAACTTAGAAACTGGGAAATCGTGGCAACTGTACGTGATTCCAAGCTCCTGATATTATACGTACAGCTATTACAGGAGTAGCCTAAAAAGAAGGGGGTAACCCTACTTTCTATAGTAGCACATGAGGGAGGTACTTCCAGTATAACACGATTGGATATTTAAAACGTAACTTTGAATGTATTCTCTGAATACACATAAAAAGCCAAAAAATAAATTAAAAACCAAGATAAATAAGTTGCAGAACTACATCATATGGAAGCTGATTATCTAGACTGAGGTGTAAGGGTGAAGACCTGAGGAACAGCACATTCAGGGTTATTCAGTGAAAGGTGAAACTTTGGAGAAGTGAAAATTCTAGGTCAAAATAGCCGATTTGGAAAGTGAGATAAATGGGAGAATTTTTCTGATTTGGCTAATTTGACCTATAATTTTCACTTCTCCTGATTGTTTCTCCCATTGAAAGCTACATTACTAGTGGAAGAATAAACAGTATTGCAGTTTATGGCAGCAATAAAGCAATAGATAATAGATCACAAGAGGTAGTTAACCCTGAATGATAAACTGAAGTACATATACTGTGTATGTTGATATAGGGTTGCCTCACAATCACACATCTCTTCATCCACCCTTTTTGATGTTATGTGGAATGTGAACAGGTTTGTTTGCTCAATAGATTATGTTCATGATGTGGTTTACTGGTAAATCCTATCTAGCTTCCCTCAAATGCTTGCAAACAATATAATAAACCCCATCCAGTGGTTGACATTCCTAAAAATAAACAATCCCAAGACCAGCACTCTCCATTCATTACCAGCAAGGTGTGGTGTGACTTGACAGCTGACTTTTCAAACGAAGTTCTAAATAGAAAATCACATCAAGTATAAAAATCTTCAGAATTGTGCATTTATATCATCTTTACTACAAGCCAGTTCATTGCTGAGCCATTACACCACGTATGCTGAGCTCATTTCCACCGTTTTTTACTCCTTACGTTTAAATGCTAGTTGATGACATGCCTTAGAGCAGAACTTACTGTAGGGGTTATTCACTAACCTCCGAATTGGTCAGGGTTCGGTGCAATTTCAGGCCAATTTGTTTATTCACTAAACTTTCAATTTGCCAAATACAGGCGAATGGATGGCAATATACGGTGCAGTTCGCAGCAATTTGACGATCTTCGGCAGCAGAAAAATTGTCGCACAGAGAACTAATGGTTAATCTATTCACAGAATGACGAACTGCTTTGAAGAGACAGTGAAATGTTCTGATTTGGGAAACAAAATTTTTGTTTCCCAATTATTTTAAAAGGCGTATGTTTTTTATTCTGTAACAGAACTTTTTATTATTATTTAAAGGACCTTTTTATTATAAAGACACATTTTAATGCATTTTTATTGGTTTAAACACCTGTTAGAATAGGAGAGTTTAGTTTAATGGTTTTTATTTGCAGTTCGGTGGACATACTTGAAAACGAGAGAAATCTCAATGTATCCTTCCTGGTAAAATCATTTTAAAATAAATAAATAACTAAAATTTTGCCAAGGCCACTTCGGCGCTCATCGGTGCTTTTGGCGGTCTTCGACGACAGTCTCCAACTTTTTCATGAGGCTTCAGACTCCATCTTCGGTGCACTACGGTGACCCTACAGTGAATAGTGAATTCAACGTAGTTTCAGCGAAATGAAATCACTGAAGTACACCGAAGTGAAAAGCACTAAAATTTTGGTGCTTTGTGAATATGCCTTATATGTACAGTATGTCACAGAAGTGAGTACACCCTCACATTTTTGTAAATATTTTATTATATCTTTTCATGTGACAACACTGAAGAAATGAGACTTTGCTACAATGTAAAGTAGTGAGTGTACAGCTTGTATAACAGTGTAAATCTGCTGTCCCCTCAAAATAACTCAACACACGGCCATTAATGTCTAAACCACTGGCAAATGACCAAATTGGACCCAAAGTGTCAATATTTTGTGTGGCCACCATTATTTTCCAGCACTGCCTTAGGCTGGGGTCAGACGAACGCAGTGTTAACGTCCTTGTTGCCCGCACATAAGTACGTCCGTGATAGCATACAATTGTGTTAAATGGAGCCCCACACACGAAGTACGTGCGCACAGAAGTGCGGGGGCTGACGGACGCTGCAAACGGACGCAGGTTAGGCAAGAACGTAATACTGCTAGAACGGATGTGCGTAGTGCGCCACGTCCACAACGTCCGCATAGCTTTGTGTGTGAGTGATGGAGCGTGGTCAGACGGACTGCATTTATACGTCCACCATTTTTGACGGACAGAATGTTTTATCATTGTAATTTATTTTCCCTGCTACATCAGTCAAAAAATACGTCAGTGAAAAAAACGGACTGTGTGGCCACTACCTTGTCGTCAGTCAGAAAGTTCGTCCGTACTGCACAGACGCACAGTCCGTACAAAATGCGCTCATCTGACCCTAGCCTTAACCCTCATGGGCATGAAGTTCACCAGAGCTTCACAGGTTGCCACTGGAGTCCTCTTCCACTCCTCCATGATGACATCACGGACTTGGTGGATGTTAGAGACCTTGCGTTCCTCTACCTTCCGTTTGATGAGGCCCCACAGATGCTCAATTGGGTTTAGGTCTGGAGACATGCTTGGCCAGTCAAACACCTTTACCAGGGCCAGCCCGACCATGGTGCAGGGAGGAGCAGCCGCGCTAGGTGGCAAATTTGATTTTGGCGGCATATTTTATCCGCCGGTGCCGCTGCAGCACTCTTTTTTTTTTTTCGCGTCGCACAATTTTTTTTTTTTTTATCTGCGGCAGCACTCGCACGCCGGCACCGAGCAGTGACCGCGTGCCGACCCGCCCCACACAAGTGATGCGGCCAGCCGATCGACAAAGAGCGGGATTAAGACGCGGCTGGCACTTCCGGCTTGTGGCCATCTGAACTGGCCGTACTTCACATCGGCTCCGAGTGGGGCTTGAATCGGGCACGTGGGCGGACCTGAAACAACATTCCTGTGGTGACCGTCGGATTCTCCGGATTACCGAGACCACGATGAGCGCAGCAGAGCCTCGGACCACGAAAAACAAGGGGAAAAAAAAACCCTAAACCTAAAGAGTTTTAAGCGTTTTGTTCGGCGGCTCATCGGCTTGCCAGTAACATAGTGCAAGGGGGGTGCGCCCCCCCCAAGCTGAGAGGGGGCTTTGTATGGCGCCTGTCCCAGCACAGATACAAGCAACCAGGCAGCCGCTGAAGCCGCCTGCTTGCACGCGGGCCGGCACGCGACAGGCTGCCTGCAAGACATCCGTTCCAGCTGGGGATGGCCAAGGGTGCCATGTGTGTGTGTGTGCCCGTGTTATGTGTCCCCCCCAGTGTGTGTGCCCGTGTTATGTGTCCCCCCAGTGTGTGTGCCCGAGTTATGCGTCCCTCAGTGTGTGTGTGCCCGTGTTATGCGTCCCTCAGTCCGTGTTATGCGTCCCTCAGTGTGTGTGCCCGTCTTATGCATCCCTCAGTGTGTGTGTCCGTGTTATGCGTCCCTCAGTGTGTGTGTCCGTGTTATGCGTCCCTCAGTGTGTGTGTGTCCGTGTTATGCGTCCCTCAGTGTGTGTGTGTCCGTGTTATGCATCCCTCAGTGTGTACCCCTGATATGTGTGCCCACACCTAGCACAGGCGACATAGCACGGGCACACACACACACTGAGGGACACATAACACGGACACACACGTAATAATTTACAATGCTAAAATACAGTTTTCCCAAATTGAAGTGGACAATGTAGTCCTTCCTCGGATGCCAGTCTCTGTTCTAATTCGGTGGAGAAATCAGATATATGCGCGCATAAAGAAATCACACAGACAAGGAATAAGTCTATGTGGCTTCAAAGCCAATGATTCCTCTGACCTTTATTGACAATTTACAAGGCTTTTATGCTACTTCGCACGTAACGAAAACAGGCTGTTGCCCAACATTCTATTCGTCATTAATATTGTGAAATTACAGACATTTGTTTAATAACAGTTAAGGAAATAAAACATCAGCTTCTCTGGTTGTCCCCTTAGCCATCAAGGACGTTGTTACAGGACATTCCAAGATGTTCCAAAACTTTCTCTTCTTGATACTTGGAAAAAGAAACTACATGTGCGTACAAAAACAATCGGCTAAGATAGCGTGTTAAACAATAATATGCATTTGATTCTTAAATCCTGATTAACCACTTCAACTACGTAAATGAGCATTTTTCTAGGCCTCTTTCTAGGCCTTTGAATATTATAAAAACAAATATATATATTTGTCCACAACAGTCCCCCTAAAAATGCACATTTCCCAAGTGTACCCCTGGAGACGAGCCGTGCCTTTATCCGTGCCCCTAATAGTCTCGCCAGCCATCCCAAATCTTCGCCGGAGGTTGAGACGAGATACTCCTATTGAATAAAACCCCTTTGTATTCCGGGCTTCGGAGCATGGTCGAGACTGGTGGGTCAAGAATCGGGCCTCAACTCGTCTTGCAATGGGTCACTATCCTTGGCTTAAAGCCAAATTCATAGACGGTGTTCTCAAGATAGGGGATGCATGGATTCATAATGCTGTGGTTGACTTGTCACAGGTTGGCCGGTTTTGTCATACATCTCATTCACATGAACCCCTAGAAATTCTAGACTAGCATAGGAAGTTGGGATAGGGAGTGGTAAGCGCCCAGAACAAAGTGATGTGCCCAGTACCCAGCTAGACCAGAAATTAGTGGTTTCCCCCAAACCAAGAACAGATATTAGCAATAGAATACGTATCTGGTCAGCGCGAAATGGAAAAACGCTAGGGATATGTGGGCAATCCTGTGGTTACATCCGTAGAGGTTCAACATATGAGAGAATTGGAGAGAGAAAAAAATATGCCACATTGGTGCAGTATGTTATGTTCAAAGGTGACAAATTATGTATGGAGAGAATTCCACTCACAAATCTAGAGCCCCAACACTGGCTCTGAGTGGGAAGATGCCTCTGGGTTATTTATCTGGAGATGTTCTCAGGAAACCCACTCCTTCCATCTGTTGTTGATCGTCGCTCTCTCGATGGGGCAAATATACAATAAAGACACAAATGGAAAAACCCTGTGTGTATCTGAATGTAAGTATTGGAAAGGAAAACTCCTATTGGAGTGTAAACTCACATTTGATGGAGCTTGTTCAAGCTCAAGATATGCGCCTATGGGTTTTGTGTGGTCAAACCCAAAAAAGACCAGTGGATGCCGGATTACGTTCTCTATGTGAACACTTAACAGGCGAGTGTAGTCGGAAGGCTGGGAGCTTTATTGGCACGATGCTCTACGTCCAATTAACATTTGTGTTTTGGAACTCCAGAGGTATGTCACTTAAGGATAGCGGAATCCATATTTCCAGGAGCCAGACATTACCACTTAAACCTGTCACGTCGGGCTCCGTAGCACAGGGTCCTTGATGCGATGCTCTGCGGCTCCTGGAAATATGGATTCCGCTATTCCTTAAGTGACATACCTCTGGAGTTTCCAAAACACAAATGTTAATTGGACGTAGAGCATCGTGCCAATAAAGCTCCCAGCCTTCCGACTACACTCGCCTGTTAAGTGTTCACATAGAGAACGTAATCCGGCATCCACTGGTCTTTTTTGGGTTTGACCACACAAAACCCATAGGCGCATATCTTGAGCTTGAACAAGCTCCATCAAATGTGAGTTTACACTCCAATAGGAGTTTTCCTTTCCAATACTTACATTCAGATACACACAGGGTTTTTCCATTTGTGTCTTTATTGTATATTTGCCCCATCGAGAGAGCGACGATCAACAACAGATGGAAGGAGTGGGTTTCCTGAGAACATCTCCAGATAAATAACCCAGAGGCATCTTCCCACTCAGAGCCAGTGTTGGGGCTCTAGATTTGTGAGTGGAATTCTCTCCATACATAATTTGTCACCTTTGAACATAACATACTGCACCAATGTGGCATATTTTTTTCTCTCTTCCAATTCTCTCATATGTTGAACCTCTACGGATGTAACCACAGGATTGCCCACATATCCCTAGCGTTTTTCCATTTCGCGCTGACCAGATACGTATTCTATAGCATAGGAAGTGCCAATATTCTCCCCAGTGTCCCCACACACTTGACTAAGCAGAACAGGTGTGGTGGATTCCACAGTTCTTTCGACAACCTTTTTAATGCAGGGTAAAAGACAACATCCAATCACTGTCAACAGAACCATCACTACCAGGATAACTATCCCTATTTGTGTGAGGATCTTCTGCCAGGCACTCATCCAACTAAAATACTGATCCCAGGGATCAGTAATGCCAGAGTATTTCTTCAGACAGGTCTTCCAATTGTTTAATGGCTTTAGTGACCTTACCGGTGGGGCCTGTGTTATCCGGGATAAAGGTGCAACAGGAGTCACCAGTACCTTTCAGCATCTTACAGACCCCACCCCTCTCTGCCAGTAGCATATCAAGGGCCATGCGGTTCTGGAAGGTCATCGCAGAGGTTGGGCCTAGCTGGTCGGCCAAACCCTGGAGGGCATCTCGGGTATAGTTAACAAACCTCTGTTGGTTGTAATAGATGTAGTTAATCCAATCAACATTCTTGTTGATGGTTATCATGGGAATTAAAGATTCAAATCCCGCCTTCACCTGGTCTCTAGCTTTGAACTCATTAGGCACCCCCCTTGGGACTCCTATGACATCAAGGTAGACGTGGGGATCGAAACTGCCAGGTACAGAATTAGCCTCTCTCCTTTGTCTAGTGAGTCCGGGGGTGTGGGCTGTTGGCAGGTCATCATCAAAGGGCAGGATGTGGAGGGGCATGATGGCTTTAGCCAGAGCACACTCCCCATCCCACGCACCTACCAAGCGGGAGCGGACACGCATGTCACCGCAGATCCAATAGACCTCTCCCAGGGAGATCACCTGGTTTTGTACCTTCTCCTTCTCCACAGCGGTGTACTGCGCACAATAACCTTCTGTGAAGTTTCCAACTACCCGGCCACCGGTTCCCCAAGAGGAGTGACAGGTGTAGTTCCCGGGGTAGATGGTGATACTCTCTGAGAGTCTGGGGTTTCGTTTCTGGAGAGGGTATTTGGATTTTCATGCTCTGCAAGCATCGTGACTCAGAGTGGTGTTGGTAAACAGACTGAGAAAGCATTCCTCGACATCCTCGGGGATATTGAGGGGTACCGTACCTAGATGAGGCCTAGCAGTACCACACACATAGCAATTGGTTCTGTTGTGGGACTGAGCGGTATATTTCATCCATTCCAACCAAACATTCATATCTGAGTATCCTGTTTCAATGGCCATAGTATCCTCGAACGTGGGATCAGCGATGGCCACTATACCATTGGGAGAGATCATCATGTGGTGATTAAGGGGTTTGGACTGTTGGTGTGGAGGGACCCAGTCAGGGGCAAGGTACATATCTCGCAGGCGGAATTTTCCCAGGCTCCAGGGATTCTCTGACCCCCCTTTTCCCCATATTCCCAGAATATAGGTACCGGCATCCCCGGGTCCAGGATATTCTGGGGATTACGATTAGTTTCTGTGCCGTCGCCCCTGTTCTAGATTTAAATACTGTGTCATCATCTGATTCCTGCAATTCCTGGGTGGGGCTGTCACGGTTCCCAGATCCCACCACGCAGTACTTAACACCCCACACTCCACAGAGCCCAGAAGCTACCAACAGAGTAGCCGTGAAAAGATCTCTAACTGTCTGGTCCTTAGAATTGGCCAGGTAAACTAGCTAGACAGAAAGGGTTAACAACACAGGGAGTAGTCAGCCGAGCCAGAATCAGGAATACAGAGTTCAGAATGGTCAAATGGAATAGCCGGGTCGATATCAGAGCAGTGACGTAGTACAAGAAAATGGTCTAGGGCAACAGAAGGCAGAATAGTCAGAAACAGGCAGAGGTCAATAACGGGTTAATTCAATATAGCAGTCAGGTACAAGGAGCTCAGGTATGGATAACCACGATCTGGCAACTGCTGAGAATACACTGAGGGTTTTTAAAGACCTTCACCAGGCCACGCCCCCCACTCAAGCCACGCCTCATGCAACCACCTCCCTGCCTGTCTCCATTTAAACCGGGCATTGGTCAGCAAGCAGCATCAGACATGCTGCCCTCAAGCACACAGGTAGGGCTGGAAGCTCCCAACGTTACAGGGGCATGTGTTTGGGGCCATTTTCAGTGTCATGCAGGCAAGAAGTGATTTACCATCGTTATCTTTCTCGTCTAGGGCGCTTTGTGGTTTGTGTCCCCAGGGAACCCCAGTATTCCATCCCACTGATCCCCTTGTTGCTGTGGCCTCTGTGATACTCTCATACACACCGACACTGCATTTTTTTGGGGGGGGCAGCAATTCATCCTTTGCACCAGGCAGCACAATGGCTTGGGCCGGCCCTGACCTTTACCCTCAGCTTCTTTAGCAAGACAGTGGTCGTCATGGAGGTGTGTTTGGGGGTCATTATCATGTTGGAATACTGCCCTACGGTCCAGTCTCTGAAGGAAGGGGATCATTCTCTGCTTCAGCATGTCACAGTACATGTTGGCATTCATGGTTCCCTCAATGAACTGTAGCTCCCCAGTGCCGGCAGCCTCAGACCATGACACTCCCACCACCATGCTTGACTGTAGGCAAGACACACTTGTCTTTGTACTCCTCACCTGGTTGCCTCCACACACGCTTGACACCATCTGAACCAAATAAGTTAACTTGGTCTCATCAGACCACAGAACATGGTTCCAATAATCCATGTCCTTAGTCTGCTTGTCTTCAGCAACCAGTTTGCGGGCTTTCTTGTGCATCATCTTTACAAGAGGCTTCCTTCTGGGACGATAGCCATGCAAACCAATTTGATGCAGTGTGCACCATATAGTCTGAGCACTGACAGGCTGACCCCCCCCCCCCACCCCTTCAACCTCTGCAGCAATGCTGGCAGCACTCATATGTCTATTTCCCAAAGATAACCTCTGGACATGACGCTAAGCATGTGCACTCAACTTCTTTGGTCGACCATGGAGAGGCCTTTTCTGAGTGGAACCTGTCCTGTTAAACCGCTCTATGGGCTTGGCCACCGTGCTGCAGCTCACTTTCCGGGTCTTGGCAATCTTCTTATAGCCTAGGCCATCTTTATGTAGAGCAACAATTTTTTCCAGATCCTCAGAGAGGTCTTTGCCGTGAGGTGCCATGTTGAACTTCCAGTGAGCAGTATGAGAGAGTGAGAACGATAACACCAAATTTAACACACCTGCTCCCCATTGACATCTGAGACCTTGTAACACTAAAGAGTCACATGACACCAGGGAGGAAAAATGGCTAATGTGACATTTTCACATAGAGGTGTACTCACTTTTGTTGCCAGCGGTTTAGACATTAATGGCTGTGTATGGGAAAAATGGTGGGTTGCCCTTAAACGGCGCCTGTTCCGTGGTGTGTGTTGACGATTAATGGCTGTGTGTTGAGTTATTTTTAGGGGACATCAAATTTACACTGTTATACAAGCTGTACACTCACTACTTTACATTGTAGCAAAGTGTCAGTTCTTCAGTGTTGTTACATGAAAAGATATAATAAAATATTTACAAAAATATGAGGGGTGTACTCACTTCTGTGACATACTGTATATGTCATGTCATGTCATAAAGATACACAAAAAATGTACAAACAGTGAATATTTCCATTCAGATTTCATTCATTAGCATGATATATAATCATTTTTCCTCATGTTATTATCCAAACATTTGTAGTTATATATTTCACGTGGTATTATTTTTTAACATAATCAGAAATGGGGAACCTGTTACTTAATTTTTCTAAGGAAATATTTTTTTTTACCAAAACCAAATAGATGTTAATAATTATAGTCCATTTTATTTTTTACTGTTTATTTCTAGTAAATAAAAGTAATTTTATAAGGTTTGGGAAATTTTTTATATTAAAATGTATTTACTTATCAGTATATCTTTTGGAGTTTTACACTCAATGAAAGAGAAAATGTTAACATATTACATAGGTCTAGGTATCTTGGGAAAGTAATATTCCATGTGATTGCACTGGGTTTCCCTCAATAGATTTATGAGCCTTCATGTGAATCTTAAATAGGGATGAGCCAAACACTCCCCGAGTTCGGTTCGAGCCCGAACCCGAACTTCCCATTTGTTCGGGACCGAACCCGAACCCCCATGCAAGTCAAAGGGGCTGAAAATTCGGTTTTTTAGAGTGCCCTCCGAGAGGGCATATATGCTACATATTTGCCATAAAAGGTGTATGGGGGTCCGGGTAGTTCCCTGGGGGACAGGAAACAAGGACAAAAAGTTTTAAAAAAAACGTTTTTAAAGGGACAGTTTTCCATGAAATAAGGGTTAAAAATTAAAAACGAAAAATTCCTTCAAATATCGTGCCTAGGAGGTCCCCATAACCTGCCCGTGAAGTGGCGGATTTCTAGGATGTATAGAAACACTTAAAAACAAATAAATGACGCTTCATATGACGGTAAATGCTTTTCCTTTAATCTATCCATAAACAACTGCTTGGGGCGGCAGCCTGTATGAAAAGACATTTTAGGACGTGCAGAAAAAGTTTAGTGTTTTTTTGGGCTAAATTATTGTGAAACTTATGCAGGCTTTGGATGAAAGTAACAATAGGTGCTTTAAAATTGGGCTTTTAGCGTCGGCAACAGTGACGTCACACCGTAACCCCTCTGAGGATATGACTCTGATACAGGCGTCAATGGCAGTGCACCCAGATATTGTGCCTTTAGTGCCAGGCATGCAAGTACTATCATACAGTAACCCCTCTGTGGTATTGTGGAAGAGTGCAGGGGTGGACCATGCGGTCCTATATTGAAAAGTGTTTTTTTTTATCTGTTAATGGGCGTCAGTGCACCCAGATATAGTGCCTTTAATGCCAGGCCATCAAGTATCATCATAAAGTAACCCCTCTGTGGTATTGTGGAAGAGTGCAGGGGTGGACCATGTGGTCCTATATTGAAAAGATATGCATCTGGTTAAGGTGTCAGTGCACCCAGATATTGTGCCTTTAATGCCAGGCCATCAAGTATCATCATACAGTAACCCCTCTGTAGTATTGTGGAAGAGTGCAGGGGTGGACCATGTGGTCCTATATTGAAAAGATATGCATCTGGTTAAGGTGTCAGTGCACCCAGATATTGTGCCTTTAATGCCAGGCCATCAAGTATCATCATACAGTAACCCCTCTGTAGTATTGTGGAAGAGTGCAGGGGTGGACCATGTGGTCCTATATTGAAAAGTGTTTTTTTTTATCTGTTAATGGGCGTCAGTGCACCCAGATATTGTGCCTTTGGTGCCAGGCCAGCAAGTATCATCATACAGTAACCCCTCTGTGGTATTGTGGAAGAGTGCAGGGGTGGACCATGTGGTCCTATATTGAAAAGTTTTTTTTTTAATGGACGTCAGTGCAGCCAGATATTGTGCCTTTCATGGCGGCAAGTGCCTTCACAGCGTAACCCTTTTGTGGTATTGTGGAAGAGTTCAGTGCTGGAGGTTTTGTGAATGCAGAAGAGGACATCCCCTATCTATTCCATTACTTCAGCATCAGGGGATTGATAGCTGCTGATCCAGGACTGATTCATTTTTATAAATGTCAGCCGGTCTACAGAGTCGGTGGACAGACGCACTCTTTTGTCTGTGACAAAACCTCCAGCGGCACTGAACGTCCTTTCGGAAAGCACGCTAGATGAAGGGCAACCTAGTAGCTGCATAGCATATTGGCAAAGTTCTGGCCAGTGATCCAATCTCCACACCCAGTAAGCCAGTGGATCATCTGCTGGAAAGGTATCCAGGTCTGCCCTTGCCCCTAGGTAGTCCTGCACCATATGGTGAAGACGCTGGCAATGGGTGCCTACATTTGACGTCCCTGGGTGTCGAGGACTAAAAAAATTTAAAAATGCATCAGTCAAGCGGCCCTGGCCTTCACCGCTATTCCTCTGATCACCTGCAGCCTCAGAAGCACGTGTGTCAGCACTTGGTAATCTAACAGTGCCTGGAAAGGTGTTACACAAGTTTTGCTTTAGAGCGTCCTCAAGTTTTGTCATCCTGTGCTCCCTCTGTGCCGGCAGGATGAGCTCTGCAACTTTCCCCTTGTATCGTGGATCAAGAAGGGTTGCCAACCAGTAATGATCCCTCTCCTTGATAGCACGAATCCTGGGGTCCTTTAGCAGGCTTTGCATCATTAGGGAGCCCATGCAGCGTAGGTTGGAGGTGGCATTAGCTGCCGAGTCTTCCTGGTCAATGAGGATGACCGTATCGTGCACTTCCTCCTCCCAGCCACGCACAAGCCCTTCTGTTTCTGGGCACACAAAACCCTGCCTTGAGGAATCCCCACCTTCAATGCTACCACTACTTAAATAGTCCTCCTCCTCCTCATCCTCCTCCTGTCTGATCTGAGTAGGACCCGCTGGAATGCTGTCTGCGGAAAGACTGGGGCCTTGGAGCTAGGGAAGGCCTCCTCTTCCTCCCGCTGCTCTGCCTCTAGAGCCACATCTATAATTCCCCGCAGACTGTGCTCCAGCAGGAACACTAAAGGAATTGTGTCACTGATGCATGCACTGTCCCTGCTCACCATCCTCGTTGCCTCCTCAAATGGTGACAGTACAGTGCATTCATCCTTGATCATCAGCCACTGCGGGGGGGGAAAAAAACCAAGTTGACCTGAACCTGTCCTTGTGCCAAACTCACACAGGTACTCGTTGATGGCCCTCTGCTGCTTGTGCAGACGCTGCAGCATTGCTAATGTCGAATTCCACCTGGTGGGCATGTCACAGATCAGACGGTTTGTGGGAAGGTGGAATTCTCTTTGAATTTCTGCCAGGCGAACGCTTGCTGGGAATGACCGTCTGAAGTGGCTGCAGACTTTTCTGGCCTGGATGAGAAGCTCTGGCAGCCCTGGGTACTTGGTTAGGAAACGCTGTACCACCAGATTTAGGACGTGTGCTAGGCATGGTACATGCGTCAATTTACCCTTGAATAGGGCGGAGAGAAGGTTGCTGCCATTATCGCAGACGATCATTCCCAGCTCAAGCTGGCATG
This sequence comes from Leptobrachium leishanense, assembly GCA_009667805.1. Lineage (NCBI taxonomy): Eukaryota > Metazoa > Chordata > Amphibia > Anura > Megophryidae > Leptobrachium > Leptobrachium leishanense. The sequence goes on from CM019066.1 coordinate 165,987,113, forward strand.
GTGTTAACCATCTCTGCACCTGCCGCTGCAGACCTGACAAAATTTCTGACCCGGTGTGGCTCCTGTCCCCTAAACAAACCAGCTCAAGCAGAGTATGGCATCTTTTTGCTTGAGCCATTGTGTACACCCTGTCAGGCGTCGGTTTAACTGCCACTTCGCCAGAGACAGAGAAGGAGGAGGAGGAGGAGGAGGAGGAAGAGGTGGTGGTGGTGGAGCAGACAGACCTCAGACAAGCAGCTTTCTGGAGGCGTGGTGGATGAACAAGCTGCAGCACAGAGCCCTGTCTTGGATCCCTCCCAGCTGCAATCAGAGTTACCCAGTGTGCCGTGAAGGAAATGTAACGACCCTGTCCATGCTTGCTGGACCACGTGTCTAAAGTGACATGCACCTTGCTGCTGACTGCCTTTCTTGGTATCTAGAGTGTTTTAAATGCAGATATGCCATCTTGTAAAAAATGCAGATATATGCTTTTTATTGAACTTGTTTAAGATTAGGGATGAGCTGTTCGGGTTCGGACAGTTCGGGGTTCGACCCGAACTTAGCCTGTTCGAGCAGATCGCGAACCCCGAGCATTTCCGGGTGTTCGCCGCATGTTCGACCACATTGGACCATAATGTATTTTCCCACTGCCTGAAGCTCGTAATTGGCTACAGCCTTGCACCTGACCACAGGTCTGGTGCAAGACTGATTGAACACTATGCCAATCACCGCTCAGAGTCCTGATTGGGCAAATTTTGCCCAATCATGGGCTCACAGAGCTAAGTCCTGCAGCACACTATATAAGGTTTCAACGCAACGCTTTCTGCACACATTTCAGAGGAGATTTCAAAGAAGATAGTTGTGTGTGTTGTTACTGCCGGTCTGCCACGCTACTGGGGGGGGGTCTAGTGGGGTCTCATTTCGACCAAATATCAGGGAATTTAGGTGATGTGTGTCTTGTCACTGTGCCAGCAAGTTTTTTTGGGGTTTACAACTTTATTTAAAACATTTGTGTATTGAGGTGATTTTCTGGGTCTTGTCACACTGTGCCAGCAAGTCTTTTTGGGTCTCATTTATACCAAATATCAGGGAATTTAGGTGATGTGTGTCTTGTCACTGTGCCAGCAAGTTTTTTTGGGGTTTACAACTTTATTTAAAACATTTGTGAATTGAGGTGATCTTCTGGGTCTCGTCACACAGCCAGCAATTATTTTTGGGGCTCACTAATTTCTTTAAAACACTTGTGAATTAAGGTGATCTGTGTCTCGTCATACAAACAGTACCACGCTGTATTTTGGAGCTCACTAATTTCTTTAAAACACTTGGGAATTAAGGTGATCTGTGTCTCGTCATACAAAAAGTACCATGCTGTATTTTGGGGCTCACTAATTTCTTTAAAACACTTGTGAATTAAGGTGATCTGTGTCTCGTCATACAAAAAGTACCACGCTGTATTTTGGGGCTCACTAATTTCTTTAAAACACTTGGGAATTAAGGTGATCTTCTGTGTCTCGTCACACAGCCAGCAATTTTTTTTGGGCCTCACTAATTTCTTTAAAACACTTTGGAATTAAGGTGATCTGTGTCTCGTCATACAAATATTTATTGATGATGTGACTGCTGACAAAAGCAGCAGGATGAATTCTGAAGTGTTTTGGGCAATATTATCTGCTCACATTCAGCCAAATGCTGCAGAACTCATTGGACGGCACTTCACAGTGCAGTTGGACAATGACCCAAAGCATACTGCAAAAGCAACCAAAGAGTTTTTGAAGGGACAGAAGTGGAATGTTATGCAATGGCCAAGTCAATCATCTGACCTGAATCCCATTGAGCATGCATTTCACTTGCTGAAGAGAAAACTGAAGGTAAAATGCCCCAAGAACAAGCAGGAACTGAAGACAGTTGCAGTAGAAGCCTGGCAGAGCATCACCAGGGATGAAAACCAGTGTCTGGTGATGTCTATGCGTTCCAGACTTCAGGCTGTTATTGACTGCAAAGGATTTGAAACCACGTATTAAGAAGGGAAAGTTTGATTTATGACTATTATTGTGTCCCATTACCTTTGGTCCCTTAACAAGTGGGAGGCACATCTGCAAACTGCTGTAAGTCCTACACCGTTCACCTGAGTTGGATGTACATACCCTCAAATTAAAGCTGACAGTCTGCAGTTAAAGCACATTGTGTTTGTTTCATTCCAACTCCATTGTGGTGGTGTATAGAGCCAAAGAGGTTAGAATTGTGTCAATGTCCCAATATTTCTGGACCTGACCCTGCATGGGTAAGTGGGGGTGTGGGGTTGTTGTGAAAGTGCAGTGTGAGAGTGTTTTGTGTGAGTGTGTGCTGTGTCAGGGGATGATACACATGTAGGTGCAGTGTGAGGGTGTTTTGTGTGCAATGTCAGTGTGTGCAGTGTCAGGGGTTGTGATACACTTGTAGGTGCAGTGTGAGAGTGTTATGTGTGCTGTGAGTGTGTGCAGTGTCAATGTGTGCAGTGTGAATATTTGTGTGTGCTGTGTAAAAGAGACTGCTGTATGATGAATAAAAATGCATCCTGTATGAAAATGTTTCATTGCTGTGGAGCTCTGTGATACACTCTATACACTGCACATTACTGTGAGTTGTATTGCTGTGGAGCTCTGTGATACACTCATACAGTTCACACATTACTGTGAGCATTATTGCTGTGGAGCTCTCTGATACTCATACATAATGTACGGTGTGTGAGTTTTATAGCTCTGGAGCTCTGTGAAATTCATGGGTGTGATTTTTTTTTTTGGGGGGGGGGCAACATTTCGTTCTTGGACCCAGGCAGCACAATTTCTTGGGCCGGACCCATTTGTGTTTTGCATAAAATTTTAATTCTTTCACCTTGTTGAGGTGGATCACTGAACAGCATTTTTGCTTTTTTTGCTCTGGAAGCAAAAGGGAACATCTGCCCTGGGTGCCAAATACCTTAAGTGCACTTCTGATTCCGGGGAAGGTGCTAGCTCACAACTCGCCCTGGAACTAACCTTCTTTGATACCTGCTGTGACAGATCTCCGTACCCCAACCGGGTCACATCTGTTAATGCTGCTTCCTTGCAGGACCCCCCGTGTTCTCCCAAGGCAGACTCTCGTGCCTTTCTCCAGTCCTCAGACAAAGCTTAAGGACCTAGGACACGTAGAGAGCCTTCTAGCATCCTCCTGAAATAAGACGAGGCTGTATTTCTGGAGGTTTTCAGGGTTAGAATGGAACTCCTTTAATTGGGGACAGGCACACATATTTATATGGTCAAACATGGGTCATTTACATATACAAAAGCTGACCCTAGAATGAAATAAACATTTGTGCATCATTCCTAGACAGACAGGACAATGGCAATTGTAATGCTAAACAAGGTTAGAGTCTAAGGACAGCAGATAATGGGGCAGTGTTTGCCTGACAAAGGAGATTTACCAACTACTCAAATATAAACAGATATTAACACATTCCTGATACAGGATATGCTGGAAGGCTAATAATATCAGAAAGATAACAAGATACACATGGACCATAAAATAGACAGACAGATCACATAACACTCTGCACACAAGTGCCCCTATTACACACTTCGCGCAAATGCACTCGCGCGCGCAAATTAACGCGGTAGTACGCCCCGAGCGCAATTTTTCAGCCTTCAACTTTTTACGTGCGCAAATCCGACGCGCAAAGCCAGGCGCAAATGACCGTTGCATGCAGGAATCGGTGGGCAGACTGTTTTTTCACGGGATTCAGCCAATCAGAATTAAGAACCACCATTTTCTAAAGTTAGGTTGTTGCGCCTGTCAAAGTCAATCTGCGTATATGTGTTGCAGCAAAAAAAATTTGACAAATTATTAATTTTTTATGTCTGGGTATGTGTAGAATGTGTAACTGTACTGTGCTGTTTTTTTTTTATTGCTGAGTTATTTCGTTTCGGCCACAACTATCATATTTGCAGTTGACACCAAGTTTTCAAAGCCTTTACGAAAATTCGTACGACTTTGCGCGAAGATTGTAATACCATCCGCACTAACGCATTTGCGCTCACAATGTTAAGTATAGGATGCGCGCACGAACTTGCGCTCGCGCTGGGTTCGTGCAGGGTCAATCGCGGTAGACGATAACGCGCATCGTTTGCGCGAACGTCGTACTACGATGTTCCGCCCAAATGGTTTTGTCCTCGCGCAAACACGCATTTGCGCGCACGCAAATGCGCTACGCGAAGCGTGTTATAGGGGCCCAGGGAGGCCAAGGAAATAATATAGAACATCAGGCTTGCACCCTACAAATATACCTCCAGGTCCATGCACCCCAAGTCCAAAGTGACTTACGTTACACCCACAGTAGCGGTTCCGCGAGTATCAGCTCCTGGAGTCCATAGGACTCCATGGTGGAATGCGCTTCCGGGCCATGAGTTCGTTCTAATGAGAGTGCAGCGCCGCGGAATTGAGCCTATGAACTATTTGTTCCCAGTCTCACTCTGCTCCCAGTGAGAAGAAGCGTCGGATTGGGCCACTTTTTTCGCTGCGGGATGAGAGGTGAGTATGGGATTTAATAAGGGGGTTTAGAGCTCTATGGAATACCTCGCTTGTCAAGACACTAAAAATGATTGAGCTCACCATGTTAGGTATAGGAGACACACAGTACAGTAAGCTTGCGCAAGATGTGAGGCACAAAACTTCACCCCAGTTTAGCGCCAAGATCGGAATATTGATGCTAGACGTTAAGCTTACTAATGCTATCAATAATGATTACATATTGAGATGGTACATTAACACCAATTATAGAATCTAGCCAGGGGTCAAGTCCTGGGAAAAAAGTGAAGGAACTCACCCATGAGTTCCACAACCCCTATTACCTGAAGAAAATATATATATATATCACGAGTATAGCAGTGGGTGGTGATACCATTTTTATTGGGTTAACATTACATTTAATTGACAAGCTTTCAAGAGTGTAACACTCTTCTTCAGGTAACTATACTGATCAGTGAAAGGTATCACTACGTATAGTTATACTCATGATTTTGCCAACTGGTCGAACACGTTGGATATATATATATATATATATATATTGATGCTGTTGGCAGGCTTAAGCAATTCACAGCCGTTCATTGTGAACCAAATTTCCACCATTTTATTCAACAAAGCTTAGATTTAAGAATTTTTCAACATGTGGTAAAAGCTGGTATTATGCACCTGTAATGCCCCGAGACGCCAGCGCCGTAAAAAGCCTAAATCTAGCGCCGCCTTGTAGTACTAAGACTCTCAGCCTTCTCAGGACTCTCCTCTGCAACACTCAGGTGTTGCCTAACTCATCTGATGCTCCCTGCATAAAGCCAAACCGCACCCAAGTAACTTCGCTTCTGCATTGCCTTGGTGAATACCAAGCTGGCAGGGAACTACCTCCTGTTCCTGCCTAGAACCTTAATCTGTTTTGTCTCCTCCAGTATTTTCTTGCCCTCTGTACCTGCATTCCACAGAATCCTTGGAGCCTGCTGCCCTGCATCTCGCAGAATCTTCAGCCCGCTGCCGAATCTTCAACCTGCTGCCCTGCACCTCGCAGAATCCTCAGCCCGTTGCCCTCTGTACCTGCATTCCACAGAATCCTCGGAGCTTGCTGTCCTGCATCTCGCAGAATCTTCAGCCCGCTGCCGAATCCTCAACCTGCTGCCCTGCACCTCGCAGAATCCTCAGCCCGTTGCCCTCTGTACCTGCATTCCACAGAATCCTCGGAGCTTGCTGTCCTGCATCTCGCAGAATCTTCAGCCCGCTGCCGAATCCTCAACCTGCTGCCCTGCACCTCGCAGAATCCTCAGCCCGTTGCCCTCTGTACCTGCATTCCACAGAATCCTCGGAGCTTGCTGTCCTGCATCTCGCAGAATCTTCAGTCCGCTGCCGAATCCTCAACCTGCTGCCCTGCACCTCGCAGAATCCTCAGCCCGTTGCCCTCTGTACCTGCATTCCACAGAATCCTCGGAGCTTGCTGCCCTGCAACTCGCAGAATCTTCAGCCCGCTGCCGAATCCTCAGCCTGCTGCCCTGCACCTCGCAGAATCCTCAGCCCGTTGCCCTCTGTACCTGCATTCCACAGAATCCTCGGAGCTTGCTGCCCTGCATCTCGCAGAATCTTCAGCCCGCTGCCGAATCCTTAACCTGCTGCCCTGCACCTTGCAGAATCCTCAGCCCGTTGCCCTCTGTACCTGCATTCCACAGAATCCTCGGAGCTTGCTGCCCTGCATCTCGCAGAATCTTCAGCCCGCTGCCGAATCCTCAACCTGCATCTCACAGAATCCTCAGCCCGCTGCCGAATCCTCGAAACCCGCTGCCCTGCATCTCGTAGAATCCTCAGTCTGCTGCCCTCTGTACCTGCATCCCACAGAATCCTCGGAACCGCTGCCTTGCATCTCGCGGAATCCTCAGCCCGTTGCCTTGCATTCCCAGGAACCCCTACAGGCCCAAGACCCTCTGCCTGCCAAGACTCTTCTGCTTTTGTTTTTTCTATTTTTTTACTAACGATCTCCTTCGCCTTCATTCTCATATTGTCTCCTTTTATAATTTAGAGTAGCTTAGTACTATCCTTCTGTTTACTCTTTTCTCATCTTGCTTTCAGTTAATCTGTTACTGTTATATATATATATATATATATATGTCAAGTCCTGGGAAAAAAAGTGAGGGAACTCACCCACGAATTCCACAACCCCCATTACCTGAAGAAAATTATATATATATATATATATAATATATATATATATATATTATATATTTCACGAGTATAGCAGCGCGTGCCGGTGATACCATTTTTATTGGGTTAACTTTACATTTAAAAGACAAGCTTTCAAGAGTGTAAACTGGAAACTATACTGATCAGTGAAAGGTATCACTACGTACAGGTATACTCGTGATTGTGGCAACTGGACTAACGCATTATATATATATATATATATATAATCTATCTATCTCCAGGCACAGACCCCCAGAATAATATACACAGTGCTGAACCCCCAGAATAATATACACAGCGCTGAGCCCCCAGAATAATATACACAGCACTGAGCCCCCAGAATAATATACACAGCACTGAGCCCCCAGAATAATATACACAGCACTGAGCCCCCAGGATAATATACACAACACGGAGCCCCCAGAATAACATACACAGCACTGAACCCCAAGAATAATATACACAGCACTGAGCCCCCAGAATAATATACACAACATTGTGCCCCAGAATAACATACACAACACTGAACCCCCAGAATAACATACACAGCACTGAGCCCCCAGAATAATATACACAGCACTGAGCCTCCAGGATAATATACACAGCACTGAGCCCCCAGAATAATATACACAGCACTGAGCCTCCAGGATAATATACACAGCACTGAACCCCAAGAATAATATACACAGCACTGAGCCCCCAGAATAACATACACAGCACTGAACCCCAAGAATAATATACACAGCACTGGTTATATGGATATATTTTCCCCAGTTCACATGGATATAATTGCCCCAGCTCATATGGATAATGCCCCCCCCAGCTCTCATGGATAATGCCAGCCGCTCTCATGGATAATGCCCCAGGTCTCATGGATAATGCCCCAGCTCTCATGGATAATGCCCCAGGTCTCATGGATATTGCCCCCTGGTCTCATGGATATGCCCCAGCTCTCATGGATATTGCCCCCTGGTCTCATGGATATTGCCCCAGGTCTCATGGATATTGCCCCAGCTCTCATGGATATTGCCCCCTGGTCTCATGGATATGCCCCAGGTCTCATGGATATTGCCCCCTGGTCTCATGGATATGCCCCAGCTCTCATGGATATTGCCCCCTGGTCTCATGGATAATGCCCCAGGTCTCATGGATATTGCCCCCCTGGTCTCATGGATATTGCCCCCCTGGTCTCATGGATAATGCCCCAGCTCTCATGGATAATGCCCCAGGTCTCATGGATACTGCCCCCCTGGTCTCATGGATACTGCCCCCCTGGTCTCATGGATACTGCCCCCCTGGTCTCATGGATATTGCCCCCCTGGTCTCATGGATATTGCCCCCTGGTCTCATGGATAGTGCCCCCCTGGTCTCATGGATAGTGCCCCCCTGGTCTCATGGATAGTGCCCCCTGGTCTCATGGATATGCCCCTGGTCTCATGGATATTGCCCCCTGGTCTCATGGATAATGCCCCAGCTCTCATGGATATTGCCCCCTGGTCTCATGGATATTGCCCCAGGTCTCATGGATAATGCCCCAGGTCTCATGGATATTGCCCCCCTGGTCTCATGGATATTGCCCCCCTGGTCTCATGGATACTGCCCCCCTGGTCTCATGGATATTGCCCCCCTGGTCTCATGGATATTGCCCCCTGGTCTCATGGATAGTGCCCCCCTTGTCTCATGGATAGTGCCCCCCTGGTCTCATGGATATTGCCCCCTGGTCTCATGGATATTGCCCCCTGGTCTCATGGATAGTGCCCCCCTGGTCTCATGGATACTGCCCCCCTTGTCTCATGGATACTGCCCCCTTGTCTCATGGATAGTGCCCCCCTGGTCTCATGGATACTGCCCCCTTGTCTCATGGATAGTGCCCCCCTTGTCTCATGGATAGTGCCCCCCTTGTCTCATGGATACTGCCCCCCTTGTCTCATGGATACTGCCCCCCTTGTCTCATGGATAGTGCCCCCCTTGTCTCATGGATACTGCCCCCCTTGTCTCATGGATACTGCCCCCCCCGCTCCCCGCTCACCTTTGCTGCTGCTCCACATTGCCAGCGGCCGCGTGCTTCCTGCTTCAGCGGCCGCTGACAGGAAGTGCAGCCGCTCGCCTGGGAACTATGAAACAGCCAGGCGAGCGGCTCCACCTCCTGTCAGCTGGCCGTTGTAACAGGAAGCACGCCGGCCGCCGGCAATGTGCGGCGGCAGCGTTCGGGCTCGGGCCACAGCGGGAACGCTGCGTTCCCGCAGCGTTCCCGCTGTGGGAAAAGTGCGGGAACGCCGTTCCTGCGCGTTCCCGCTCGACTCGAGCCCTGAATCTAGCCCAATGTGTCATATGGTTATGTGGGCCATGTAGCAACAGAGGTATGGGGATCTAAAAGAATGTTGTTTTAGGCAGATCGTGGAATATTGAAATCAGATTACAGAGTGAAGAGACTGAGGACTTAACGATCAACCATGGAACAGAAAAGATCCATCCTTTGTTCTATATTTTAGTTAAGAAGGTAAACAGTTGCACTTATTGGAAAGCTTTTTCAAACATTAATGGAGAATTGTGATACATCTGGTAATACAGTAAATAAATAATTGGACACTACTCGAATATCCCATTAAAAAAACAAATCTATGTGAAACATTTAGTTTATGCTACTTTCTCGTATACATTTTAATTTTTTATACATTGTAGAAATCGATACATTGTAATTAATACATTTTATATAGGACAACAATATATATACGCTTTATTATCTTTCCTTTCTGTTTTTGTATTAGTCTGTCCCAGAGGCGTAACTAGAAACCTCAACATATCTCCCCCCCCCCTCCACCATCCCCATGCACTGGACCCCTCCAGGTCCACAATGTTGACTCCAGGCAATCAGCGTCCCATTTTTTTCCAGGTCCACTATGACCACTTCAGTTAATCCCATTTTTATTGTAATGAGCTCAATGTATAGCTCACAGAGCTCCACAGCAATAAAACTCACAGTAATGTGCAGTGTGTATGAGCATATCACAGAGCTCAAAAGCAATAAAACTCACAGTAACATGCAGTGTGTATGAGAGTATCACAGAGCTCCAGAGCAATAAAACCTGCAGTAACGTGCGGTGTATGAGCATATCACAGAGCTCCACAACAATAAAACTCACAGTAACATGTGTTGTGTATGAACGTATCACAGAGCACCAAAGTAAAACTCACAAATAAGTAAAAAATAAAATATTCTTAAAATAAATCTTAAAATAATAATATTTAATTCAATACAATTAATTAATTAATTAATTCAATACATATTAACATAATTTATATTAAAAAACATATACAGTACTTACCTTTCCTAACTTGTTTTGCAGGGATGGGGCTGAATTCCTTTTTTTTTAGTTACCTGCTTCATTTTTTTGTTTGTCGAGCTTAACAAACAATTGGAAAGTGGGCATTTCTTGGAATACAGCAATATATAATGAATGGATGTATGTATTATGGTTCAGTAAGTATCGAAGCATTTTATTATCTAATTAATTTGCTATAAGCATCCTATAATTTATTGTAATTTTTTTTCTGCTTCATTCTCACATTTTGTATTATAAATTGCTGTGAAAACTGTTGGCCCTGTGCACATGATAATAAGGCTAACAATAACTTCCTAACATCTCCAATGTGTTCCACAACCGGATCTCAAATGTTTGTAATTTGCTCTTCTGTTTCATTTCTCACAGTGCGCGCTCCCAGGAGTATTTTCACCATACCAGTGCCTCTCACATCTTCATATCATCTCTCATATTTGTGTTAATATCCCCTATTTACTTTAAACCTGTTTGCACTTTTATCAATTCATTCAATTTGCTTCGTATATTCATTCTACAGACCTGCAGATTCACTTTAACAAATGAATACGTTCATGACAACACTGTAACTGCTGTGCTGACCCCATGTCCATCATTTTAATGGATGCCTAAAATGTGGCTATAGGATACATACCGGCTTTCGTGTTGGTGTGACTTGGACACTCTGATAAAACTCTGGCTGCACCCGGCTACTTTTCTTAATTTTTCTTCTCCTTAATGGAGATGGAGTTTCTTGGTCACTCTGCTTTATATCAGGCAGAGGCTTGACTTCTTCGACCCGGGCACGAGCGTACCTCCTGAGGTGCCGGGGACTTGGCCTAAATCCCTGCAAGAAGTAGGAACAGCACACATTAAATGCAAAGTGAAAGACAATAAAAGCTCTGAAGCTAGTAAACTGAGATATTTCATAAAGTCAAAGTGCACACTTTACAGGTATGTAAGTACATTAAACACGTACTGCAATGGACAGGTTTACTGCTGATGCTTCCACAGTACATTGGAATGCTGTATAGATTAGCCGATGATATCCTGTCACTTATCAGTACACAACCTTTAGACAGAAAACAAAACATAATCCATACTTCTGCAGGATTTCTGTACATATTAGTGTAGAAATGTGTACATCATCCTTCTATAATTCTGCAGTTGAAATCCTGGAATGTTAAAGAGATGCTATAGGCACGTTGGCAATTCTATATAAGTGGTCACAGCTATCTGAATGACCTCACCTTTCTCCTCCAATTGGAGGGGTCTCAGAGGGCTGTTGCAGCCCTCTAAGTATGAGGAATTAGTCCTGCTCAGAAGCTTAGATCAGCGATCAGCTGATAAAAGATTCCTGAAGGTTCAAACACTTTGGACTCTCACTCTTTTTGAGCCAATGGCTCCCAATGCACTTGACATTAAGAGTCATTGGATTGACTTGATGCTTGTATGAGTGTCCTGTCTCCTCGCTTTCACGAAACTGCTGCCACATACAGGGCTGGATTTATAAATAGGCAGAGTAGGCATGTGCCTACAGACACCTGCCACAAGGGAGCGCCTTGCTCTGTAAAAAAAGAAAAGAGTGGTTTGTTTTTTTTACAATATACAATCATTTAGACTGTATCTCTGAAGCTCTATGGGCTAGAGAGACATATAAGGTATCATTGGAAAGGCCAAATATGGCCTTTCCAATGATACCAAATAATACCAGGTTAGGTTTATGTAAAAATAAAATAATAATAAAATTATTATTTTTCTCTTTTTTCTTCTAACGCAACACTATTGTTCACTTTACAATTATAAAGTGAACAGTGATGCTGAACTAATTCACCTTCTCATTTCCCACACTGTCAGCAAGTGTAGAGGTGAGGCACAATGCATTGTTTCATCGGCAACCTAGACAGTGGCACTGCAGTGAGAAGAGACAGAGGTGTCATTGGAAAGGTCAGAGTCTGGCCCTTCCAACGATACCAAATATGACCATGTAATATTTCTAAATAAAAAACTAAAAAAGATTAAATGCAAAATTTATTTTTTTCTCTGTTCTAAGGCAAATATATGCTTTTACTTATGAAGCAATCAAGGCCACTGCGCTAACTCAACTAAGGCAACAGATTCTGCCCTTTCTTTAATTTGAGTGCAGAGAGAAACTGTTTTTCAGTTTTTTTAAATTATGTTTATTTGTTTTTTTTTAGTTTGCTCCAAATCAAAAATGTTAAAATCCTTTGGGGGGGGGTAGGGGTGCTCCAGATATCTGTGACTACGGGCTCCTGAGATGTAAATCTGGCCCTGGCCACATACAGGAAGACGGAGGCATGCCACATTTGGCCATCACTGTATTCCGCCCAATTATTTATTTTTCAATTTTTTTCAATTTTATTTTACTCCCCTCTCCATCTGCGCACTTTGTTCCTCTCCTTCAGCTCAGGGTTTCCAAAAATATAGAAGTTTTTGCAGCTTTTTCATACAATTTGTATATCTACACAACTTGAGTTGTGTACGATGTGCAAATTGCGAGTCATTTGGAACTTTTGTACTTTTGTATGCAAGTTCTGTATAGCCTGTGCAGAACGATTGATTGGAACACATCTCTCTGCTGCCATCATCCCCATTTGATGACCAGCAGCTGGGAAATTCCAGATCCCAGCTGCATGTAAGTGGAGGAAATTCCTCCACTTCAGAAAGCGACTTCTGCCAAACGACATCAGAGGGACATAGAGTGGGTGGAGATGGCATTGGGCACTACACACAGTCTGACCACTTTAAAAAGCCAAAGTGATCAGGGTGTGTAGAATGTCCTTTTAACTATTGTCAATAAAGTCTTGAGTAAGTTTACACCTGACTCCTTATCCCTGGATATAATTCTGGTTTAATATGTATTTTACTAATTAAAAGTATTTACTTATTTTCTATCTACAAAGAGTTAAACCTATTTTATGGGAGAACCACCCCCCCCCCTTACGACTCATTGCATCATATCTCCCTTTATCAATGTTTATGAAGAATGCTGAAAAATAAATAAAAATGCAATATGGTTGAACTTTGTCCTGTTTGCAGCTATTCCCTTTTAGGATTTATTATATTTATAGGAAATATACCAGAGCCCAGTTTTTAGAAAATTAATGGTTCACAGGATGCAAGCTCACATAAAGTAAACGCCACAAAAGCAATGAACGTGCACTGTTAATATTGATTTCTACTACAGTTTCTGCAGTTATTAAAAATGTGCTGAGTCTAATTAAGCAGAAGATGTTGCAAAATCAAACAGTTTGTTTTTTCCCCCGAATTGGGATACTGTAGTTATGGATACGATACATCCATTGCAACAGTTGTGACTGCACATTCGGGTCTGACAATTCCTAAAATAGTAGGAAACATCTATTTAGAATACAGTTTATCCAATAATTTATACAAGTGATTCTTTGGCAGCAGTCATAATTATCATAGGCAAGCGTATTCCATATTTTATGGTGTGCAGCTCATCTGTTACATTTATTACTTACTTTAAATAATCACAATCTTTTAGTTTTAATATTCTTTATAATTAACGAGTGTATAATAGAAATAAGTGAGTGTGCAAATACAGCAAAATAACAGGGTTATTCAAGAGAATCGAAAAGTCACCACACATTCGGTGACTTTTCGCTCTCTTCAATTCGGTGTGATTTGGCGATCCCATTTCGGTGACCCTGCGGTGTATTCAGCAAGCACCACAGGGCCGCCGTAGTGCAGGGAAAAGCAGCCACAAACCCGACGAACACTCACGGCAAAACCAGGCGAATGCGCACCGAAACCCGCAAAAACATCTGGATTAACCACGCCGGAAAAACCAGAGCAAGAGCCGATGACAGCGCAGAACAGCCGCCATAAAAACCCGACACTGCAGACGAATGGAGTGGAAAAAAAAACAGTACGCTTGAATGTTTGAAAAGTGAAACGCTGTTTGCAAAGACACTACAGAACGAAAATGTCTGAAATTTACATATAAGATCCAATGAATGATAATAAAAAGGGCTGTTACAGGAAAAAGAAAAACATTTAAAAAAAAATCGGGAAAGTTTGCAAAAAAATCCCGATAAATGCCTAAAAGATCCTTAAAAATATATTAATAAAGAGACTTTTTACTGCAGAATATTATAATGAACGGTTTATTAGATATTGAATTAAAAAACGGGAATATTTTTAACATTGAATCCTATGGGATTCGCCTGAATAAACCTGACGAATTAAACCACCGAACAGCAGGGCAATTCGGGAACTTTTCACTGCTGGTTTTTGTTCTCTGAATAGACAAAACATTGCTTCTCGATGGGGGTTTCACTGCCCTCGAACAGGCAACGAACAGGCACCATATGTGCAGGCAATTTGCCAACATTTGGCAAACTGCCTGATCTCCGGATACCCAAATGGCCAGGAAAGGTAACCGAATGCTGAATTTCAGCATTAGGTTACCTTTCGCCAGCAATTCGGAGCTCTTTGAATAACCCTGTCAGGGTTATCCAAAGAGATTCGAAAAGTCACCGCACGTTCGGTGACTTTTCGTTCTCTTCAATTCGGTTCCTTTTGCCGATTGCATTTCGGTGACCCTGCGGTGTATTCAGCAAACACCACAGGGCCCCCGAATTGCAGGGAAAAGCTGCCGAATACCTGACGAAAACTAACCGAATGCACGCTGAAAACAAGCAAAAACATCTGGATTAACCTTCGAAGAGGAGCCGAACAGGAGCCGAAAAGGAGCCGAATCACACAGAGCCGAAGCAGCTGTGACGTAGAGGAGGCAGTGAATAAATTAGAAAAACCATTTGTATGAATCTGGGAAAATGAAACGCTGTTTGCAAAGAAACTACTGAGCGAAAATGTCTGAAATTTTCACAGGAGGTCCAGGGAATGATAATAAAGAGGGCTGTTACAAAAAAAATAAGTAAACTGAAAAAAAAAAAAAAAAAAATCGGACTTTTAATTTTTTTTTAAAAAATTCAGAAAAATGCTTAAAGTATCCTAAAAAATCTATAAATAAAGAGACTTTTTGCTGCAGAATTTTATAATGAACGGTTTATTAGATATTGAATTAAAACGGGAATATTTTTAACATTGAAGCCTATGGGATTCTCCTGAATAAATTTGCCGAATTAAACCACGGAATGGCAGGGCATTTCGGGAACCTTTCACTGCTGGTTTGTGTTCTCTGAATACCCGAAGCATTGCTTTTTCATGGGGATTTCACTGCCCTGGAACAGGGACCGAACAGGCACCGTATGTTCAGGCAATTCGCCAGGATTTGGCGAATTGCCTGCTCTCTGGATAGCCGAATGGCCAGGAAAGGTAACCGAAGGCTGATTTTCAGCGTTCGGTTACCTTTCTCAAGCAATTCGGATCTCTTTGGATAACCCTGTGTATGTGTGATACAATTAGTGATACTTATCACAAAGTAGATCCTGAAGCTTAAGTATCACGATATCTAAAAACAGATATAAACATATACAGGGTTATTCAAAGAGAGGTGAAAAGCAGGAGAATGGCTGGAGAATAGAAAATTCTAGGTCAAAATAGCCGATTTGAAAAGTGAAATAAATGGGAGAATTTTTCTGGTTTGTCTATTTTGAACTATAATTTTCCATTCTCCAGCCATTCTCCTGCTTTTCACCTCTCTCTGAATAACCCAGATATAGTGTAAACGGTATAAATTACATGTAGCAGATTGTAACATCAACAATTGCATACTCACAAAGTTGAAGTAGCCACCATGCTATTCTTACGAATAGAATATAAGAGGCACTCAAAAGAGTAGTGTAGTGCAGCTAATTGTATCATGCATAATTTGATGTATTGCGCGCACTCTAATGGGAGACTGGCGTAGTTGCTGCTTATATTCTTTACCAGTGCCTGGGATCATCAACACTTTTCCTTCGTAATCTTTATCAACAACCAAAGCAGAAAACCCCAAACCATGTAGGGTACTGTTACACAGTGCCCTCTAAAACGGGGATGCTCAGTTGAAAAACCTGCACCTGCAGGTTTCTCCTTAGCATTCCTGTTTTAGCGCCATATTACCGGGCAGGTGCTGATTCAGCAGCCTGCCCCATAATGCAGCGCTAAGCCAATGGATACTTGCGGCAACGCTAACGGGTGGCTGTCACCTCTCACCCACTGACGTATATGCAATGACATCAGTGGGCCAGTTAACCTCCTAGTTGCCAAGTGGAGATAGGGGGATCATGTCACTATCGCCCAATCTGTGGCAGCTAGAGGGTCATGTCTGATATCATTAGAAAAGGCTGATCATGGCCTTTCCAAGGATACCAAACATGACTAGGTTTGGTTTAAAGAAAAATAAATAAAATAATTAAAAAATATATATTTTTTTAAAAATTGTCTGGGGGTTTAATAAAATAGGACTTCAATTGGCATTTAAACATGATGAGCATAAAATGGTCAAAATTAGCTCAGTGCACAGAGGTGAAATGGCTCAGCAGTGAAGGGGTTAAAAAGCAAAAACATGTAAAAAATGGTATTTCTAATCTCAGGACAAAATTTCAAAACTATTTAGCCGGCGTCTTTTTGGCGGTTGTAGATTTTGGGGATTGAATTTCAGAAAAGTATGTTTTTTCCATTTTTTCATCATATTTCAGATTTTTTTTATAGTAAATTATACGATATGATGGAAATAATGGTATCATTTAATGGTGAGAAAAATGGTATATAATATGCGTGGGTTGCCTAAATGAGTAAGAGGAAAATTAGACCTAAACACAATTAGACACAAACAGCGCAGAGACGTAAAAACAGCAGCGGGCACTTTCAGACTGACAATCGTAAAACCGCCTGGTCATTATATATCATTTTTATTTCTGTTTCCATTTTGTTCTCTATTTCTACCTTTCTTATGCAAGTAATTTGTTTTGAGAAATAAGCAACACAACTCAATGTTTTTCTTTCCTATGTTTATTATTATTAATCATTTTGTTAGGAATGTAACCTGTGATTATGTAGCTTGCCAAAATTCTTATATTTCCTTTCAAAGCTATGATGCATTGTTTGCGCTATAAGTAGCAGACTTACAGGTCAGCTCACAGTGGCAGTTGTGATCAATTGGTAAAGGAGCTGCAAAAGGTCAATTTATCTGATTTGGAAACTAGACTTTTGCAAGTCCCTCGCTAATTCACCAAGACTTATTTATTGGTGGAAAAAAAAATTGTTTTCCTTTGTGTTGATGATCGAGTTTTTCAATAAAAAGAAATCTAGGTATCATTGAAAACATTTTTAATGTGGTTTTCTTTTATGAAAACAACTGGTTAATTAGAAAAGATGTGCGATTCATTTTGTTCTGAATCAAAATTCAGAAGAAACTTACCAATTTGTATATCGGAAGCACGTCCGAAATAACGAATCGGATCCATCCGATACGGAACAAAAACAAAACGGAACGAAATGGAATGAAACGAAACACAATGAATTGATTCCGTTTTTACAAATCGATTTGTTGTACCATTTCACTTAGATTCAGCACTCTGTCCCTGTCCATTGGCTGTGGTGCTGTTCGGTGCAGTTCAGCGGCAGTGAAATTTCCCATAAACAAGTAATGGTTAATCTATTCAGAGAATGTCAACCAGCCCTGAAATGTCAGTGAAATGCCCTGATTTTAGGTGATTTGTTTGACAGGTTTAAACAGGCGAATCCCATAGGTTTCAATGTAAAAAATATTCCCTGTTTCAGGTTTCAGCACCAGACTGAAGGAAAGAAAAAACAACTCTGCGTTCGGCAAAGAAAAAAGCCTCGTTGTTTTAAAATAAATTAGGAATCAAACATTTCTCCAAAAAAATCCTGAGAAATGCCTAAAAAATCCTAAAACATAACTAACTAAAAGACTTTTTACTGCAAGTGAAAAGAATAAACGGTTGAATAAATATTTAATAAAAACGGGGAATATTTTTTACATTGAAACCTATGGGATTCGCCTGTTTAAACCTGTCAAACACACGTGTCTTTTACACGTGTCTATTAATTAACTCAGGCAGATTGTGTGTAGTTTCTTTTTTAAATGAAAAAAAACCCTCAGTTTTTTGTATTTAGTTGCAGTGTTGGCAGTTTGAGATAAATAAGTTGTTTTCTCATTCCAATTTGGGCACTCAGGCTTAAAGAAATTTGTCATCACACTCACATTTGGCGAAATTTAAAGCTTGGTGTAAACTTTACCAGAGCTATTAAAGTCTATGGAGTTGCTAAGGATACCTGGTTAAAGATAAACCAACCTTGGAATCTAGCCCTTGGCGATGGCAACAGGTACATGTGACGGAACCCCGATTATCCCATCTGAATATCTCCACAACACAGTGCTTCCCTCACTGCAGGACCACAGAAGAGGATGGCGATTTACAACAAAATACCCCAAACATGAGACAGGACTCAGATTGAAGTAAACCAAGGAACAACTGTGTATTTCAAACAGGCATGAACAATTATACATCTTACAGGGACAATCCCTCTTCATGGCAAAAAACAGATAAAAACAACAAATAAACCTGAAGAAGAGGCAGGGAAATACAAACTGGGAGATTCCCAAAACTGACTCATTCAGGCACATGGACACTCTTTTATCAGGAATCTGTAGTTAGCTGGGGGATGGGCAAACGGTGAACAGATGTACAGTGGAAAACCAAATATATTTATAAGATCCACCAGCTCCAGATTCCCTAATAGTTTCGCTTTAATATAAAAACGTCAGTTTCCACTTAGCTGAGCAAGAGTGCAAATGTATCTGAAAATGGCTCCACAGACTCGGCTACAAAAGGTGCATTAGGTAGCAACCACCTGACCCAGAGGTGCCATGACGTGGCAGGGGAGCTTACACTTTAATAACCATTCAAGTAAACCAAAACCTCTGATTGTGTTTTGTTCCACATGGAGCTACAGTGGTGAGCGCAAATGACAACCTTTTTTCTTGTTATGTTTAATACAAAGGTGTGTCTGCCTGGCACTCATGTCCCCGGCTCTCGTCAGAGCCCTTAAATATTTGCAAATAGGGCAAATCCCAATGTCTCTTCCACGGGCCATTGACGCTGGGCAGGAGGCTAGCCCACAGCCCCTTCCAGATGCACAGTGCCAGTCAGTTCCTTCACAGTACAGATTATTAAGGTCCATACTTTTATTAAGGTCCATACTTTGGTTGTAAACATTTAACCGCTAGCTCATCTCTCTGGAGGCCTTACAGCTGATTCTGCTATAGTGATATAGTTATTTAAATTAGACATAGATTATTACCCCCAAAAGAACACATACAAAGTTCCCTCACTGGCAAATCCCCTCCTAGCCTTGCCCACCCCCATCCAGATTGCATACTTCTCAATGTTGGGAGGTATGATTTAGAGCAGGTGCCTGACCAGGGCAGGCACAACCACTAAACTAACTATACGGTCGCTTATTACACCAGCCTAACAAACACCACGCAGTGAGCTCTTAATCAAATTGCCATTGTCACTGGGACCCTAATATAAATTCAGCACAAGAGTGACAGGTTAGGAGAAAGTGTCGTCAATGTGTGTGTGTGTGGGGGGGGGGGTTCAGGTACTGTGTGTGTTGTGGAAGGATGATCAGGGTCTGTGTGGGGTCATCAAGATGTGTGTGCATGTGTGAGGTAATATCAGGGCCTGTGTGTATGGAGCGGTTGTTTCAGGGTCTGTGTGTGTCAGGATCCTATTGTGTTACTTTGTCGGTGTCTGACTGTACCATTATCTCTATATTCGTTTGTTAGTGTATTTGTGTAATGTCATTGTTAGTATCCTTGCTAGTATATTTGTGTGTGCTTTAAGTGTTTGTGTATTTCTTTCATAATCTGTGTTTCTTTCGTTGTCTTTGTTAGTGTTCCAAAAATAACAACAATAACAACGCACTCAAATGCCACCAGCAATCAAAATAATTTTCCTACTGCAGTTGAGAGTGCCCAGGTTTCCTGGATGGCCAGATCAAGCATAAAGATGAAAGAAAAAAATAAAGGGGAAACTCCATAGCAGTGGATAATGTGACAAATATTTATTGGCTGAAACAAAGTAATGTTTTGGCTAACAAAGTAGCCTTGATCAAGCTTGATAAAAGCTAGTGAGTCAGCTGAAATGTTGCTTCATTTCATCTGTCTGTTGATGCATGTGTCAATCAGTACTGTATTTCTCTGCATATCTGTCATTGTGTGTGTGTGTGTGTCTGTCAGTATTTATGCTTTTGTCACAGCCAGTGGCTGTGTATATATGTTTTTTAATGTACAGTATGTGTACTGTTTATTGTTAGCGTCTTTGCATGTGTAATTAGTCTCTGTATGTCTCTGTCATTGTCTGTTGTCAGTTAGGGTTTTTGCTAATGTCTCTGTATTTCAGTGTCTGTCTCTGTCAGTGTCTTTTCTGTTTGCCTTTGCCAGTGTATGTGTACAGTATCAGGTCTATTCAGTAGAGGTGAATTGGCTGGAGAAGTGGAAATTCTAGGTCAAAATAGCCAAACCAGAAAAATTCTCTGATTTATCTCACTTTCCAAATCGGCGATTTGGTCTGGATTGTTCACTTTCCTGCCAATTCTCCTGAGTTTCACCTTTTAGTGAATAGACCTGTATGTCTTTTGGTGTCTGTGTCTCTGTGTATGTCTGTGTCATTCTCTGTGTGTCTCTATCAGTGTGTTAGTGTTTGTCAGTGTCAATCAGTGTCTTTGCCAATGTGAATGTGTGACTGTCAGTATATGTGCCTCTGTCAGTGTGTCCTTGTGTGTCTTTGTGTTTCTGTGTGTCTTTGTCATTCTCTGTGTCAGTGTTTCTGTGTGTCTATGTCAATGTCTCTGCAAGTGTCTTTGTTTATCTTTTACTATGTATGTGTGCCTCTGTCAGAGTGTTTGTCAATATCTGTTTCCACTTTTAATCATAGAATATATTTTTTAGACATAGTTTTAATCTTAAAGACAAGGGGCCCAGGAAATGCCATACAAAGTGGCTCTATTCCATTATGTAAGCCACTATACATTCATTGTGAATATACTGCTATCAGTAACCACTAATTCTATCCTTACCCCTAAAATACCCAACATTGCACTTTAGTGGCGCTCTAAAAAAAAAATGCCATTCTGTACAGTTATGTAATGATGTCAGGATCATTGTCACTTTTGACATCATGTTGAATATTTCACTAAATTAACATTTAAAACCAAATACTTATGTTTACTCAATTCCTACTTATGTCATTGAGCCTCTAAGTTTTGTTACTTTTTAGGCTAGGGTCAGACGAACGCACTTTTCGCGTTGTCCGTGAAAAAGTGCGTTCGAACGAATGGACGTTTTTTTTCACGGAATACGCGATAGCGGTCATACGATGCGCATTTTCGTCCGTGATTTTGTACGGATCATCAATAAAACCCTTTTTGCGTCTGGACGTTATGTTGGCCGGACATTAGCAGCGTCTGACGTCTCCCAATCACGCAAACACGCCGCTATGCGGCCGCAGCGCACTCTGTACGTCAGTAGTAGCGGTTTGACGTTCTCGAAAAAATGCGTTCGTTTGCCACTTGCGTTGCACGGACGACCTTTCGTGCGGCCGTTCGTCGTATGTTCCCCGGCATTGGACGTCATTTGCTGCTAGCACGGCCGTGATTTCGTGCGGCTAAACGCACGTTAAAACTGCGTTCGTCTGACCCTAGCCTTAACCAACACATTTGTTTCAAGTACTTGAAGAGAGAAACTATCAGGGTTATTCTGAGAGCGGTGAAAATCAGGAGAATGACTGGAGAATGGAAAATTCGAGGTCAAAATACCCAAACCAGAAAAATTCTTCCATTCATCTCACTTTCCAAATCGACTATTTTGACCTATAATTTTCCATTCTCCAGTCATTCTCCTGCTTTTCACCGCTCTCTGAATAACCCTGTAACATTAAAAGAGTATTTGTCTAAATTTCGTCCATAACATCTGTTAAGCAATATAGGTCTAAAACCTAGCAATCCAGCAACTTATCCTATTCTTCAATATATCCTTATCCCCAAATCTCATCGCCCAATACCTGTACTGTATATAATTAAATCATGTGTGACCACTTTGTCTACATCTAAAGTAAATTCCATCAAAATTTTTAATCCAACAGTACAGAGTCACAAGAACAGTTTACTGTATAGACAGGCAAGACAGCAGATTCAGTATTTAATCCGCACATCTAAATTTGTATATTTCCTTATTGTAGATGGATGCTGCAGTCTGCAGTACCGCATTGTGCAGGCCCATAAAGCATCAGCCAGGGATGCTCGTTTCTGTGCTGTATGGGTGTTTCTGAAGCTCTGCACAGAATACAAAACAGATCTGTTTTGAGCCCTGGAACCCATAGACTTATTGAACTATGTCTCCAGCCACAGGCTCTATCACACACGCACAGTGTGATTCATTAAGGAGAACCCGCAGGGATTTATTTTTAAGAATATGCAAACATTTAGTCACTGAGTCATACAATAACATTAAATAAACTAAAGCTTAAACAAACTAAAATAAAGTTTACAGCGTCAAAGTGCTTTGCAAAAATATCTCCTTGGTGTCCGGTTTGTAAGTAAGCCAGGAATATCTACCCCAAAAATGAAACATGAGTGTATCACTGAAAATGGCACAATGCCAATTCAATCTATTTCTGTGCATGATTCGCCTATGGAGACGCCATTGTCTTTCTTAGGGTGTCACCAGTCTGCGTTTTGCATCTAACCAATCCTCTTTTGGGCTATTACATGTCACCACTTTCACTTGTCCGCTTTCATAACCTGGTTCCCCACAGTCACACAGAACATACCACTTGTGCACAGATTGCCACTGAAGGTACAAAGAATCTCCATTGAATGGCATGAACCCAGCTTCAATTCTGCCATGTAACATGAGAGGGGGGCGGGGGGGTGCCCATGTTATTGTCAGATCCAAATATTTAACTACTAAGGCCAGGGTCAGACTAACGCAGTATTAACGTGCGTTTAGCAGCACTAAATCACGGTCGTGCTAGCAGCAAATGACGTCCAATGCCAGGCAGCATACGAAGAACGGCCACACAAAAGTGCGGCTGCGCAACGCAAGTGGCAAACGAACGC
Organism: Leptobrachium leishanense; assembly: GCA_009667805.1. Lineage (NCBI taxonomy): Eukaryota > Metazoa > Chordata > Amphibia > Anura > Megophryidae > Leptobrachium > Leptobrachium leishanense. Next base: position 166,010,218 of record CM019066.1, read on the forward strand.
ATTTTTGCAAGAACGTGATACCGCTAGAACGGACGTACAGAGTGCGCTGCATCCGCTAGCGGCGTGTGTGTGTGATTAGGAGACGTCAGACGCTGCTAATGTCCGGCCAACATAACGGCCAGACGCAAAAAGTGTTTTATTGATGATCCGTACAAAATCACGGACAAGAATGCGCATCGTATGACCGCTATCGCGTACTCCGTGAAAAAATACGTCCATTCATTCGAACGCACTTTTTCACGGACAACGCGAAAAATGCGTTAGTCTGACCCTAGCCTTAAAGATCAGTCGAAAAATAGCATTTTCCCAATTTTAGGGGTTTTAGATCCAATTTCACAGACATACAAGATACACCAAATGATCATAAAACACCAAGTGAAGATCGAGTCTGGATTCTCATAGAGGATATTGGAGCCAATGCTCAATTCACACAAAGTTTGTAAAGCAGGAGACTATTGCATTTCTATATAGTATACAGAGTCTACCTATGCTCGGCCCACTTTATAAAGTATAAGAAGGTACCGTTACTATTGTTAGCAACTATATTTAATGTATCACCAGTGTTGCATTAGATATTCTACATTAACAGGGAAAGGTGAAACTCAGGAGAATTGGCAGGGGAAGAGAACAATCTAGACCAAATAGCCGATTTGGAAAGTGAGATAAATAGGAGAATTTTTCTGGTATGGCTATTTTGACCTAGAATTTGAACATCTCCAGTCATTCTCCTGAGTTTCACCTTTCTCTGAATAACCCTGTTAGTTATTGGAAAAATAATAATTTCCGTTTTATGTTATGGTACAATAAATGGGTATTTGAGCACCCCAGACACCAGACTCCTTTCACTCGGTGAATTTTAAATGGACACTCTACTCAACCTGACTTCTTTATCTTTTTAAAGTGGTCAGGACGTGAGGAGTGCTCCCCCCCCCCACCTGGTGAAATCATGGGGTGAAGTAGAGGGGTTTCCTCCACCCACCCAGCGTCAAAAACATCCAGGATTTTTAAATTTCCTGGCTGCCAGTCACCAGCGACATAAGCGCGCAGAGGGTATCGACGTCACTCTTACCATCTCCATTTTGTCAACAACAATGGAGCAGGGACCCAGGAGTCCTACGTAACAGGTGCCACTAAAAATGGAGATGGTGTGTAAGAAAATGCAGATATTCCTTACCCTCTCCAATTTAGCGCAGCTATTTTGAGGTAGGTGAATTGTTAGCACAAAATACACAAATGAGTGCAGAGGGAGCGCTTAAGGTCTTCGACAGATGCTAAATTAGAATCAAATGCACTTAACTTATATGTCCAAACTGTCGAACGAAATTCTTCCAGTGATACAAATATACCCTAGAACAATAAATGCGAGAAAAAAGGAGAATTGCGCAGTACCAAATTTCAAGCAAAATACTCTATATCTATGAGATCAATTACACTCACAAAGGTGGAGCCTCAAATGGCTCCTGGTATACGTATTCAGGCCTCTAAGGGGGCCCCGCCCACCTTTCCTCGGTTAAACAAGTAATGACATGTCACTCGAAACACATAGTTTATCTAATTAAGTGTCCATGTAACAAAATTTATATAGGCCAGACATCCCGTTCATTGTATATTAGAATTAATGAACATTTATGCCTCATCAATGAAGGGTATGACAAACATAGTGTTCCGCTACACTATAGAGAAGTACACAATTGTAACCCTATGGGATCACAGTTTTTTGCGTTTGAAAAGGTAAATTGAATTTGGAGAGGGGAGGATTTGCATAAAAACTGATTAAAACTGAAATGAGGTGGATATACAATTTGGACACTTAATCCCCGTAGGCCTTAATACAGATTTCGAGATCTGCCATTTTCTCTAATATTTTATTCTTTACAAGGTGGAAAGCCTGCACAGAGGGCAGTCTATTGTGGATATACTGCCCCAGCTCATGGATATACTGCCCCAGCTCGTGGATATATGCCCCAGCTCGTGGATATATGCCCCAGCTCGTGGATATACTGCCCCAGCACGTGGATATACTGCCCCAGCACGTGGATATATGCCCCAGCACGTGGATATACTGCCCCAGCACATAGATATATGCCCCAGCACGTGGATATACTGCCCCAGCTCGTGGATATACTGCCCCAGCTCGTGGATACTGCCCCAGGATGTGGATATACTGCCCCAGCTCGTGGATATTGCCCCAGCACGTGGATACTGCCCCAGCTCGTGGATATTGCCCCAGCACGTGGATACTGCCCCAGCTCGTGGATACTGCCCCAGCACGTGGATACTGCCCCAGCTCGTGGATACTGCCCCAGCACGTGGATACTGCCCCAGCTCGTGGATACTGCCCCAGCACATGGATACTGCCCCAGCTCATGGATATTTGGCCCCCACCTCTCATGGATATATGCCCCAGCTCATGGATATTTGCTCCCCACCTCTCATGGCTATATGCCCCCCAGCTCAGACCCCAGACCAGACATGGGGCGGCTGTTCGAATGCTCTATCGGCATTCGGACAGCCGCCCCATGAGCTCCTCATACTTACCTTCCCGAGCGGCGAAGTGAAAGTTTCCCCGCTTCCGGTCGTTGAAGGACCCAAGCCGCGTTCACGTGACCGCGGCTTGGGTCCTTCAAAGAGCAGAAGCGAGGGAACTTTCCCTTCGCCGCTCGGGGATGGATGCGCGCGGCAGCCGGGTAGAGGCTGCGAGCGCAGCCTCTACCCGGCTGCCGCGCGCATCCAACCCCCGAGCGGTGGAGGGAACTTTCCCTTCGCCGCTCGGGGGTTGGATGCGCGCGGCAGCCGGGTAGAGGCTGCGAGCGCAGCCTCTACCCGGCTGCTGTGTGCATCTTGTAACCGCCGCGGCGAGCGCACAGCCGGCTCGTGCCGCGGCGGTTGCATGCGCGCGCAACCAACCGCCGCTGGTTGCGCGCGCATGCGCAGAGTAAGGCTTGGCGACGGACACGCCAAGCCTTACTCAATTATATTATAGATTAGGGAAGATTCTATGGTTTCTATGTTCTTATATTTTAAATCTATGATTATTGATTGGTAAGAGTGTTTATAATGTGATCTAGATAACCCGTTGATAGAAGAAAACAAACAGTCGTACCCATCTTCGACTCTTAATGAACTGAAACCGAAACTGTACAATCGCGCATGCGCATTCACGTGAGGAAAGCGAAAGTATCGTGGATGAAGACGGATATACGTCATTCCGCAACATCCGGAAAGGACACAGGATTGCTGACCGCTAGTGAATGTGAACGCGGTTCAAGAAAGGTGCTGTTAATCAACGTAATTATCGGGCTATATAACAGGACATTGAACAACTTTGTGCCATTCATTTCCTGACTGATGCTGAGGCTTGCAGTACGCAAGTGAAACGCGTCTTAGGAACTTTAACTTGTTTTATATTTGTTTTATAATAGTGCAATAAATTCTTAATATATCTTACCTACCGGCATCTTCTTTGATTCGGAATATCCCCTGATCCAGTGGCTGGTGACCATTTGACTCGTACCACATTGAGTGAGGAGGAACCCCTTCTGAATGGAATAAGCAGTCCGCAGGCATACCTACAGAGCCGGAACAGGCTAATATTGTGCAAAGTGCAAACAATTGTGCATATATTGCAGTAACTGAGTAGGCTGGTGTTACCAAAAACACAGAAAAAAAGTGCAACAGTGTCTATATAATATTAAAAGTTGCACTTTTTTTCTGTCTTATTGGTAACACCAGCCTACTCAGTTACTGCAATATATGCACAATTGTTTGCACTTTGCACAATATTAGCCTGTTCCGGTACACGGTAGCACTTTATCACCGGTCATTCCGACTGTGCACATATCCCTTGTTGAATATAGGGATTTACCGTTTATTTAGGACCTATCCTTTTGTACCAGCTCCTATATTGCACTAAGTCACTTTAACTTGTTCGCCACAATATTGTTATATATCTCTGCGAATTCGTATTTAAACGTATATTCAGACCCTTTTTGCGCCACTAGAGTACCCTCTGTCTTTCTACCTCTTTTCAAACACATTTCTGTCGAGGTTTTGTGTCTTTCTCCTAGTAGGCTGCATCTATAAAACTAATCTCTGCTTTACTTGAACCTAGCGCCTCCACTGTACCACCCCAGTTTATACCTACAGAGCCACCTAGCTAGGAGGCTCTGAAACACGTGAGTTGATACCTACCTATATACATTCTGGATATATTCATGATAATACACTATTTTTATTACCACTTCTTTCGAGGCATTACCTTCTGGCGGACACCATTTACTCACCGAGGAAAGGTGGGCGGGGTCCCCCTTAGAGGCCTGAATACGTATACCACGAGCCATTTGAGGCTCCACCTTTGTGAGTGTAATAGATCTCTGTGACGTTCTGGGCCCCTGGCGCCCCCTCTGATATATGTGAACATTGCTATTTAAGTTCTGGACTTTCATTTTCATTTTTGGATTTCTCGCCTTGGAGCCTCACCTGAACTCACTTGTTCTAATTGACCGGTGTTTAAAAGGAGGCATCACCCTAGGAAGGGGGCTGCCTCATTCTGATCTGATCTGATCTCACATTTCACTCATTCATTTCATTGCAGTCCTGGTTGTTGTGTGCAACTCTGTTTTCAGGATCTCCTGTCTGCATTCATGATACTCTCTAGAACTTTATGTTTTCAGGTTTATTCATAATAGACTCCCTGCTTAGCTTTATTTATTTCTCTGCCTGTTCATAGTTATTTTGTTTCCTAAATTTATGTATTTTTTGTGTTCTTCTGGTCTAGTTTATTATATTGTACTTTAGTTCAGGTCTGTCTGTCACCTTGCTTTTAGTATGTGCCCTACTTGTAGCCCTGTATCCTGCATTGCTTTTGTATCTCTGTATTTTGGTTCATTCTTTTGTGTTTTTTGCTTAGAGTTCTTAGGTTCTGATCCTTGTGTCTGTTTTGCTTTTGTTCTGGATCCCTGCTGTTTATTTAGTCTGGCTAAAATAAATATCTTGGGCCATATTACTTAGTTGGTGCTAATTTAACCAGAGCTGTTGTAAAGTTACCAGAGCCATTATAGCCTATGGAGGTTTTAAGTTAACAACAGCTCTGGTTAAGTTAGCACCAACTTTGTAATATGCCCCTTGTTTGCTGTTTCTAAGTGGTATCACTGCACATTAGGCTCACACCCTTTCTGCATCCAGCCAGGCCTGGGCCCAACGTAACAATCTCATAGATATAGAGTATTTTGCTTGAAATTTGGTACTGCGCAATTCTCCTTTTTTTCTCGCATTAATTGTTCTAGGGTATATTTGTATCACTGGAAGAATTTCGTTCGACAGTTTGGACATATAGGTTAAGTGCGTTTGATTCTAATTTAGCATCTGTCGAAGACCTTAAGCGCTCCCTCTGCACTCATTAGTGTATTTTGTTCTATACTGTTAAAAGGCTGAAGGATACACCCATATAGGTGAGCTGCAAAAGATATTACTATACACACATAATTTAGCGCCGTTTCAATGTGAACCAAATAGGTTCATTCCGTAGGCCCCCGGCACACGAGCGTTAACAGAGAGAGGAAGGAACGTCCGTGAAAGTGGGTGTTCCTTCCACTCTCTGCGCTCAGCGTACAAAGCGCGATCCTCCTATGGAGAATCGCGCTTTGTATCCTTTCAGCGTCCGTTTAGCTTTTTGACGGGGAGGGCTTTTTCACGTCCGGTGGAGGGCTTTCCCCGTCAAAAACCCACGGACGCAGGGAAGTGCGGGCACACATGAGCCAAAAATACGCTCGTGTGCCGGGGGCCTTAGGCTGGGTTCAGACGAGCGCAGTGTTAACGTCCGTGTTGCTGCACATAAGTACGTCCGTGATAGCATACAATTGTGTTAAATGGAGCCCCACACACAAAGTACGTCCGCACAGAAGTGCGGGGGTTGACGAACGCTGCAAATGGACGCAGGTTAGGCAAGAACGTAATACTGCTAGAACGGACGTGTGGAGTGCGCCACGTCCACAACGTCCGCATAGCTTTGTGTGTGAGTGATGGAGCGTGGTCAGATGGACTGCATTTATACGTCCAGCATTTTTGACGGACAGAATGTTTTTTCATTGTAATTTATTTTCCCTGCTACATCAGTCAAAAAATACGTCAGTGAAAAAAAACGGACTGTGTGGCCACTACCTTGTCCTCAGTCAGAAAGTACGTCTACTGCACGGACGCACAGTCCGTACAAAATGGGCTCGTCTGACCCTAGCCTTAGGTGAATTGTTAGCGCCTGGCCCTGGAATGAAGAACAGGGTAGCATGATACCTGTGGCAGTGCCGTCGCAAGTATTGACTCCTGCAGTAGATAGGACGCCACGGACATAGGCGACTCTACAGGGGGGAAAGGGGGGGCAATTGCCCCCCCTAGGTTATTCCTTGCCCCCCCATGTGCCCCCCCCCCATAAATCAGCATCCAGCTTCCCACACTTCTTCGGACCAATGTATCTCTGTCCCTGTGCATCGTAGATTTAGTGTGAAGTAAAAGTCATAAAACCTTAAATAAAAACGTGCACTTAAGCGTAAACATTTTCACAGGGTTGAAATGGCTCAGTAGTGAAATGGTTAATGTTCAGACTATACATTACATTGTGTATTACATTAGTTTTTGCCTTGGTTTAGTTGTATATTAAGGGTTAATGGGTAGGCTTCATCCCTTACAGTATGTATTTGTTTTTCCTTGATTAATGGCATTTTAGGGGTTAATGAGTAGGCTAAATGCAACATTGTTTATTATTTTTATTGTATTTCCCTGGGTTTATGGCATTTCAGGTGTTATTATGGAAGTTAGAATCTAAAGGGTCTAATCATCTTTAGATCCTCTGCTTTTCGTCACATTTCGGGGAATTTATTTTGCCAAAAATATGGTGAATTCCCTATTAGTGAATGGTCACCGTAATTTGCTACAATTGGAGTCGCTGAAGCAGCTAAAGGACATTCAGCGAAAACTGCCGAATTGCAGCAAATAAAATTTAGAATTTAAGTATCAGGTTAGTACAACAAAAAGGCATCATTGCATCACATTACGCATTGCATCACATTACTCTGGGGGTTTGGAATCTTATTTATATGTACTCGTGATTTATATATACTTATTTAGGGCACTATTACCTGGTGTGAGCTAACCCTGGCATCAGCATGTTTTTGCGTTAGTGCCAGGTTAATTGAGTCTAGCGCCGGACCAAAAGATTGTTTGCCTCCCGCTTCAAATGGGAAAAATCACTTAGCGCGTTGCTATTAGCGATTTTTACCGCAAGCTTATTGTACTTTCCGCGTCCTTTACTTAACATGGGGAGCGCTAGTGATCTCTAGTGCTTTTGCAGCTAAGGCTAGGGTCAGACTAACGCATTTTTCACGTTGTCCGTGAAAAAGTGCGTTCGAACGAATGGACGTATTTTTTCACGGAATACGCAATAGCGGTCATACGATGCGCAGTTTCATCCGTGATTTTGTACGGATCATCAATAAAACACTTTTTGGGTCTGGACGTTAAGTAGGCCAGACATTAGCAGCGTCTGACGTCTCCTAATCACACACACATGCCTCTAGCGGACGCAGCGCACTCTGTACGTCAGTACTAGTGGTTTCACGTTCTCGAAAAAATGCGTTTGTTTGCCGCTTGCGTTGCGCGGCCGCACTTTTGTGCGACCGTACTTCGTATATTGGCCGTCATTGCCCGGCATCTGCTGCTAGCATGGCCGTGATTAAGTGCGGCTGCACGCGCGTTCGCACTGCTTTCAGTCTGACCCTAGCCATACAGATCACTTGCTGCCAGCGCTACTTTTTTGAGGGGTGCTAATTGCAACATTTTACCTACTGCTCAACCCTGGTGCTAACTCCAAAAAGACAGAAAAAACATATCCTCGCCCAAAATTAATAGGGAATTGAAAGGAATGCAGCACAGGTGTTCTCTTGGCCCCATACACCATAGCAATGGATCTGGTCCGCATTGTCGTTGCTGTTGCAGTAGGCTCTATTATAAATGTATCCTTTATTCACATATATCCTAATTCTAATATATTGCCTAATTATAAACATTTTATGCTGGGGGCTATTCATAGTATGGAAGTGGTTGATTATTAGGGTGACCGTGTGGACCATGTTTAAAGGGACACGTGAATAAGTCTTGCCCTGAAACATGTATTATTTATATGCTGCAGCAGGAAAGTTATTGTGGCTCACCTGGCCTTCCTTTTGGATCTATTAAATGCAGTGTAAGGATTCTACATGCTCTTGGGTGGCATTTATCATGCAATGCCCATCAGCCTTAATATAGGTGTGCATCAAAATATGGATGATACGACCACCTTGGAGGAATTTAATAATTCAGGGGTGTGAGGTTATTCACTGGATGTGTTCATATTCAAGCTTGTGAGGGTGGGGAATAGGTATGGCCTGGCACAACCGCATTAGTGCTGGATCTCAGCCCGGATCTTAGAGTTTCCCTAGCGTGCGTCAAATGACCTTGTTCATGGACTACCGCGGACAAGGTGATCTGTTATTCAGAAAGCAGTGAAAAGCAGGAGAATGACTGGAGAATGGAAAATTCTAGGTCAAAATAGCCGATTTGGAAAGTGAGATGAATGGGATAATTTTTCTGGTTTGGCTATTTTGACCAAGAATTTTCCATTCTCCAGTCATTCTCCTGCTTTTCACCTCTCTGTGAATAACCCTGTAAGTTTTAGCGACTTGTGCTAAATTTTTCCTTTAGTGATGGTGTTTTAGCTCACACCAGGTGATAGGGCCCTTAGTTTTATTGAGTGGTTTGATTTAGTGGTGAAAATTATTAGTGCCCCCCCTCCCCAGTTTTGGCTGCTGTATCTTATTTGCCCCCCCTAAATATTGTTCCTACAGTCGCCACTGGCCACGGAGCCCTGTGCATTCCAATAATGAGCTCTGTGTGAGCCTGTACTTGTGATATCACGCAGCACCGCAGAGGAATTGCGGAGGGAGACTAGGAACTATTTGCTCCTGGTCTCACTTTGCTCTCGGCGAAAAGAAGCATCAAATTGCGCAACGCTCTCTAACGTGGGATGATAGGTAAGTAGTGGATTTTTAAGGTGGGGATTGCATCGCGTATTAAGTGATTCTACAAAGGAAAATTCACTTAATTCCAGCTTTGAGGCTAGGGTCAGACGAAAGCAGTTTTAACGTGCGTTTAGACGCACGAAATCACGGCCATGCTAGCAGCAAATGACGTCCAATGCCGGGGAACATACGACGAACGGCCGCACGAAAGTTCGTCCGCGCAACGCAAGTGGCAAACGAACGCATTTTTTCTAGAACGTCAAACCTCTAGTACGGACGTACAGAGTGCGCTGCGTCCGCTAGAGGCGTGTGTGCGTGATTGGGAGACGTCAGACGCTGCTAATGTCCGGCCAACATAACGTCCAGACGCAAAAAGGGTTTTATTGATGATCCGTACAAAATCACGGACGAAAAGGCGCATCGTATGACCGCTATCGCGTATTCCGTGAAAAAATGCGTCCATTCGTTCGAACGCACTTTTTCACAGACAACGCGAAAATGCGTTCGTCTGACCCTAGCCTTAGGGGTCGGTATTTCTTAGTGAACTACCTTCTCCCAGATGGAAGCGCGAGCTACCTTGGAATAGACTGAGCTTCCATTCATTGGTGCAAATTAACGTCTTCTATGCAAAGTAAAGAAAAATTGTAAACCTTGCGCAAGGAATTGCAACACTCGAGCAGTAAGCACAGTTATGCGTAACATGTCCTGTAATTAAAAACAACTGTGGAATAAAGCCTTTGGAATCTAACCCCTTTTTCCCTGTTCCAAAGTCATCAGAAAGAATGAGCTGCTAGAGGTAAATATCAACGCATGTCAATAAACGGGCATCTTGCACCCCCAGATGTTGATTTCCTTCAATTCCCAGAAGTCTTTGAATGCAATAGATGGTTCGGAAATCATTGTTTATTTTAAAGTGTTAATTGATTTTGCACAAGACGTTGCTACATTGGACGCACCTTAGCCAAACATTTTGGCCAATTACCATTATCGGATATGTCTATTAATATTTATTTATAAAGCACCATCAGATTCTGCTGCGCTGTACAAGATGAGTAGCCTAGGAGATAATAAACAGAACAAAAATAAATCCGAACAACACATAATTGGGCAAATAGCAAAGAGCATGATTGGTGGACCTTGTTGCCAAGGGAATTTACACTCTATATTGGGACTGGGAACATGGCGACGAGGAAGGCGCAGGCGCTACTGAACTTGTGATGAGCAAATTGCGCATCCTACATTAAGCAATTTGCATAGGGACGCAAATTGTATAGAACAGCTTCAAAGCCTTCTGGATTTGGAAGCCCCTAGCAGGAAGGTGAGGAACATCACGCACAAAGGAGAAATGGGAAGTAGTATCTCCTAAAATAAAAAAATCTAAAAGAAATAATTGGCCAGAGCTGTCAGCAGCATCTGTCCAATCAGTTAAGGGCAAAAAGAGGGAGTAGTTTTAATTATTCTTTTACCGCTATCTAAATAAATTCAGTCTGTTAAACCAAGCAGTTTCCTGATTTTCTCCCAACATTTATTTCCTACCTTTAGTAAAGTATTTGTATTTAAAAGGTATTCTGCAGACTTCCCCCTCTCGACCTAAGTGCATGTGCTATACTTAGGCTGGTGTCACACAAATGCACTATGCGCGCCTGTACTGACATCCCTCCTGGCGTCCGTCGCAGTGTGGTGACGCTGCGATGGGGCCGGCCACACGCTGTTGTGCACGCACGAAATGCGCACGCGTCAGCGGCCGTGCTGCAAGCCTTCCTGTCGAAGCACTACAACGCGCATTCGACGGAGCTGCAAAAGTGGCCAGACGGGTGTCAGACGGGCGTCAGAGTGGACTCTCACAGACGTTCCTCACGCTCTTAAAAACGCTCATCTGACCCCAGCTTTACTGTCTATGCTCCAGTGCTGATTCCTGCTTCTGCTGTGCACCGCTATGTCATGCACATTATTTATGAAGAGTTTATTTTGCCATCTGAGGCACAAGGGCTCAGCTAATAATTAAGGAAAATATGTTAAGGTTGAAGTGGAAATAGGCTGGAAGATGGCCGCCATTGTACACAGGCGGCCATCTTGTTCAGAATATTGGTTCCCTTGTATATAACTAGGCAGGTTTGTAGCTGAAACTAGAATGAGGTATACGTAGAAATTTAGGAATGCGTTTAGATTAGCAGAAAAGCAATTAAAGCCTTATGAAAGATCTTGTCACGTGTAGATCAGGATTTGGAACCCAGGATGCAGTACCTTCTCTTCCAATACTCGGGCAGCGTGGATTGGAGATAAGTCGTTGAGTAATGCAGAGTACGTGGATAATAGAAAATAGGCAGGTCGAGGTACACGGTCCAATATCAGGGGCAGGTAGAGTTCGTTCGAAGTAGAGGGGGTCAGCCGAGGTCAAATACCGGGAAATCCAAATAGAGGGTAAAGGAGATAGGTTTGGTGGTAGTAAGAGGTATCAGTGACCAGCGATTAAGCATGGGGGGCACAGAACGTCTGAACATCAATCCATGGGAGTGAGGGGTTTAAATAGGGCGCCCAGGACAGCCCTTCCCTCCACAGCTGCCAAGTCCCTCCTTCCCCTTAATTCCACCAATGGTGGAGAATGGAGGCCCCAGCGTCATCTCCCAAGGACGCGAGTGCCGACGCCCCGCCCCTTCTGCGTGACGCGCGGCCGCCGCCCACGCCACGCCGGAGCTGGATGGGGTATCCCCGGCCAATATGGCGGGAGATCCCGCTCGCGACGGACGTGGGGAGCCGCCGCGGAACGCCGCCCGCCGAGTGGGCGATGGAGCCCGGCACCCTCTGAGCTGGGGGTACCGCTTCCGGAGGCACTCCGGGGAAGGTGAGCCCGGCGTGCGGGACGAGGGGGGCCAGACCCTGACAGATCTCTGCTGTTCCTGGCACGGAGGAGAAAAGCGACTCAAGGTCGTTGGGGCCCGCAGAAAGACAAAGGAGTATAGAGATTAGGCCAGGTGCCATCTGTAACAAGTGATTGTAGGCGCAAGGGAGAAGGGCGCAGCCCGGAACAGTAAGAGCAATTAATTATGATTTACTGAAACTAACACAAAGTTTGCCAATTTACGGCCAATTAATGGAATGTCTTTGTATTAGCCAAAGGGAGGTATTAACCCACGTGGGGTGGAATAAAGTGTCATTGGGAGGTGGGCTAACTGGGATGTACCTAATTACGTATTTTTTGGTATAAGATCCCTTGCACGGGTGAAAAGGGGGGCTCACTCTTTGCGATTCAATCCTGTGTGGGCACTTGTGTGACGACACAATAAAGTTTGCCTTTCCTGAAGAGACTCGTGTTCTGACAATCCTTACTTGTGCCCGGTCCGGCGCCGTCTTGAAAGTGAATCTGTTTTTGTCCGCCTACATTTTTGGGGGCATCGTGAGCCAGGATACGGGCCCTTTCCGGGCACACAGTAACGGGCTGCTGTGAACACAGTGCAGTGCTTGACTGCAGCGGGTGCGAGAATCCCGATGGTTGGGCGTCCGTTGAAGGTGAGCTGACATTTGCAGGCGCCAAGCAGGATTTCCTGTTCAGTGGACCTCGTCTCGTCCCAAACGGACCCCTGACCCGGGAACTCTGGGACACCACTGAGTCTGAGGAAACAGCAAGCAGCGCCGGCGATAGGTAACGTGTCTTCTATGTTTTGTATGTCTAAAGGAGATACCGGTATCTAAGGGAAACGTCCGACTGAGATAGACGGATAAGAGGATGCGATGGCCACCATCCTATTGGCGTATCTAGCCCGCCGCTGATAGCACTGACATTGCTAAGGAGCCAGAGTGGCTAGCGGGTGTCTGGATTCGGGGGAATTGAATGCCAATCAAAGTGTAGTTCTGTAAGAGAGGGAGAAGGTAGCCACGTGGAGTTGCATAAGTCATTTAGTCAGTGTTTGTAAATAGAGCTTCACCACGTGGGTAAAAGGGAAAGGAGGAGGGATTTTCTGTGACTGGGCTGAGAGCCTGAGTCAGTGCCTAGTGTGTACGCCGTGTAGTGAGAAGGGCTCATAGTGGAGCCAGCGGTAGCTGCAGAGATAGTGGTGCTGAGTGGGTAGATTATCCATAAAGCAGATTGGAATTGCAGACGGAAGTGTAGATAAGGAACAGGGTGCACATAGTCACAAGCAGTCAAGAGTTAGAGTTCAAATTACGGGGTATAAGGAGCCACAGAGGAGGGAATGAGCCCTCGGCTAGTAGAAAGAGTTAAAGTGCCTATGTTCTATTGTTCTGTTATGTGATGAAAGCATCTGATACGGTATGTGTTGTGAATGAATTGACTCGAGTGCTGTGAGTGAACGTGCGCCTACTCGCTCCGCGAGGAAGCAAATACGAGTTTTGACCCCGAACGTACGTTTCCGGCTCAGGCGACTGCAGACGGCTACTGAAGGGGGAAGCGCCTGCAGACACGGATGAATTGTTGACTGAAGTATCAGACTGTAGATTTTAACTGTTGTTGAAATAATATATCTGTATTGCAAAGAGTACTGTTTTCAAGAGTAATAATGGGTAACGGGTCATCTAAGCCCAAGAAGGTGAAGGAGGGTGAGACGCCCCTAGAATATATGGTGCGAAATTTCGAAGCATTATATAAAACTTATGACTATGGTTTAGAATTGACAAAAGAGAAATTAAAAGTAATGTGTACAGTTGTGTGGCCGTTAGTAGTTCCAGAATGGCCAGAGCAGGGGTCAATGGACCCGGAGTTGGTACAGAAGGTACATTCCCAAGTCACAGAGCAGTACGGACATCCTGAACAGTACCCGTATATAGATATATGGAGATATTGTATTAAAAACAAGAGTTATTTTATAATGATAGCGGGGAGAAATAAGAAGCAGGACCCCCAAAATAATGGAGAGAGAGAGGTGTTAGTAGAACAACCGGAAGAGAGTGATGTTTTACCCCCGTCCTATCTATTATGTTATAGGGCAGCTAGGAAAGTTTTGAGTGCCGCGGTTGCGCGGGCGGAGAGGGGGGAGCGGGCAGCTGCTGTGTCTCGGTCAGCTCCCTCTGCTCCGTCCTGTGTGACTGAGGAAGAAGAGCAGGGCGCAGCGAATGGAGGAGATAGAGAGGCTCCACCAGAAAAGATTGAGATGCCCGATGGGAGCATATATAAATTAATTAATATTTTACGGAGTGAGATGATTGCGGTGCTGTATGGCTTGTGTGTGTGATTCGGACTGATTTTGTCCGATTGTGTTTATAATTGATCTATTAAACTGTTCAATTAAAAGTAGGAATGACTGAGAGGTTGTGAGATTGGGCTTCGTACTTGTTTTTTTTTTTGTTTTTTTCTCCTCTCTTCCCTGGTGTATAGGCCCCCTCCTTTCTGACAGACTGTTTGAAAGGGGGAGGGGGAGGGAGTCAGTTTGTTTTTTTTTGCTCTCTGATAGCTGGAAAGAATAACCCTTTGTGTATCTGTGCAGCGAATTTAAAGTAAAGAGAAATAGAGATACTATGCTTGGCTAATTTTAATGTGTGTTACAATAGAATATTTGTCTGAAGTCTGTTGAGTGCAAGATATATGTTTATATTTTGTGTTGATATTATTCCGAAAGTTTTAGTTTTGTTCAGAGCTAGAATTAAATAAAAAAAGGGGAGTCCTGGTTTTTATATTGTTACGCACAAACAATAATAAGTACGTAATAATATACAATATTGTCTACCAAAATATAAAATTTATTAACAAATTAAATTGAAATATATGAAACGGTTAGAAAATTAATATTAAAAGGAAAAAAATTCAAGAAATAATTAAAGTAGTTTTTCTTTACTGTTTTTAAAAGGTATGTTTTTGTTTGATTTTTGATGGAATGGTTATTTTATTATTATGAGATGTTTGGAGTGGTCTTATGACAATGGAATGATTTATTTATTTTTTTTTTATTTTTTTTCGGATGTGGTATTAAGAGTCTGTTTTGGGCTACGGGAAAAGATCTCTGAAAATATTGTTTATACAATGTGTATATGTATATGCCCGAATGTCCCATCCAGCTCCTGGGGCGGGATATCCTTTGCAAATTGCAAGCCCAAATTACGTTCCTTTCCGGGGGTCACGCTCAATTAGACCTGCCGGAGGGTGGCAGCTTTGCTCGGCAGCTTTGCTCGGCAGCATAACCCAGCCAGCCCGCACAACCCCCAATCTGTGAAAATCGCAGTAGTTATGCAAAGGGAGGAAGAATGGTGCACGGCACCTACTCTGTCTGCCACGCCGGATCCACACGCACTACTCCTTGGAATTCCTGAGGTGGGGGCGGAGGAAAACCCGCCCAGATTAGTTGAATTAAAGCCCGGCGCAACACCTGTGGCCCTAAAACAATATTATATCCCACAGAAAGCCAAGCAGAATATACAGATATATTTACAGAGATTTAAAAATCACGGCATATTAAAATTCTGCGTGTCACCATGGAACACACCCCTATTGCCAGTCTTGAAAGAGGGGACACAAGAGTATCGCCCTGTCCAAGATTTACGAGCTGTCAAAGAGGCCACAGTAACACTACACCCTGTGGTTCCTAATCCATACAATTTGCTGGCATTAATTCCCGGAGATACAAAATATTACACAGTGTTTGATTTAAAAGACGCTTTCTTTTGCATCCGTCTGGCTCCAGCAAGCCAGCCCCTTTTTGCATTTCAGTGGGAAGAGTCTACCACGGGGGCGCGCCATCAAATGACGTGGACGCGCCTCCCTCAAGGTTTCAAAAAAATTCGCCCACGATTTTAGAGTGCGCGCTTAGCCAAGATCTCCTCGCCTTCAACGCTCAGCCAGACAAAGTAGTGTTACTCCAATATGTTGATGATTTATTACTGGCTTCCCCCACAGAAAAAGACTGTTTATCCGCTACAAAAGCCCTGCTATATCTGCTAAGCCAAGCAGGTTACAGAGTTTCTAAAAAGAAAGCACAAATATGCAAACACAGTGTAAAATACCTGGGACTTCCAGTTAACAGGTACCAAACGTGCACTGAGGGCAGAAAGAAAAGAAGCAGTGTGCCGCATACCCCAACCAAAGACCAGGAGACAAGTCCGTGAGTTCTTGGGAGCTGCAGGCTTCTGCCGCCTGTGGATCCCCAACTTCGCAGATATTGTCAAGCCGCCTCATCAGGCCACGAAGGGGGGGGAACAAGATCCCTTTCATTGGAAAGAAGAGCAAACAGCAGCGTTCCAGAAATTAAAGACTCTGCTGATGGAAGCTCCTGCACTGGGCCTGCCAGATCATAGCAAGCCCTTCCAGCTGTCCGTACATGAACATAATCAAACAGCAACAGGAGTATTGGTCCAGACTTTTGGCTCATGGCTGAGGCCTGTGGCCTACCTCTCCAAGCAACTCGACCCTGTGGCCTGCGGCCTACCCCCATGCCTGAAAGCAGTGGCTGCCACCGCAATGCTGATAGCAGAAGAAGACAAGCTGACCCTTGGACAAGTTCTTTATGTCAAGGTGCCCCACGCTGTCAAGGCTCTGCTGGATGTGAAAGGAGGTTACTGGTTCAGTAGCAGGCCAGATTTGAAAGACGTACCCCTAGACAAATACGATCTACAGCTATTTCACTGATGGAAGCAGCTACATGGATGATGGGAAGAAAGTCTCCGGCTATGCAGTGGTCTCAACAGAAGAAGTCATCGAAGCAAAGCCACTGCCAGGCCATACATCTGCACAATTGGCCGAAATAACAGCTTTAACCAGAGCCCTTGAAATCTCTGAAGGCAAAAGGGTAAATATCTACACAGATTCCAAGTACGCTTTTATGACAGTCCATGCACATGGTGCACTCTACAAAGAGAGAGGCCTACTTACGTCTTCAGGACAACAAATCAAATATGCAGCTGAAATCGCGGCCCTCCTGGAAGCAGTATGGAAACCAAGTGCTGTCAGCATCATGCACTGTCGTGGCCACCAAAAAGGCCGTGATGAAATTCCAAAAGGTAACAGACGCGCAGACCAGGCCGCAAAAGCAGCTGCAAAACCGCCACCGCCAACAGAAGATCAAGCTAAAGTACTGATCTGCAAGCAAGAACCTCAACCTTCCATGCCAAATTACGAGTTCTATATGAATTTGAAAAAGTTTGAACCCCACGGCGAGTTCATTGAAATAATATTGCACAAATGGCAAGATGATTATGAACTATTAGAACTCAATTATGATTATATCCAATGGCTTTTCCCAACTCGGACACAAGGCCGAAATTTCTACTCTACTCCCCTAAAGTCCGCAAGAGACACGCCTAATGGTTAACACCTCAGAAGTTCAGCAAAGACTGCGCAGGGCCTACAAGATGATGCTGAAATTCTTCGGCGTAAAAATAGTGGGGGAGGAGGAAGACAAAGAAATAACTGAAGTTGAACGAGCAGAAAATTTCGCGTCACGTTTTGAAAATTTGACAATCAATCCTCACAATAATCTACGAATCACACGAATACTGCACAGTCTGGGAGAATTGGGAGCAGAAGAATATCAAGTCCCACTGGTGAGGTTCTTCCTCAAGGAGATCCTTATCAAGAACAGACTGCCAAGAATGAAGAAAAGTGCAATGAACTTTTTTTTTATACCAGCAGTAAGAGATTCACAAGATAGACAAGATTTGTTATTTTGAGAACAGGCCCATCGGGCTATCCCCAATGGCATCATTACAAATAGACTTTACAGTGCTGCCACCCTGCAGAGGATACAAATATTTACTAGTGATGGTGTGCACTTTGACAGGATGGGTAGAAGCCTTCCCAACGAGAACTGAAAAGACTACAGAAGTGGTAAAGAGCCTGATGAAAGAAATAATACCACGTTACGGACTTCCACTCGAGATAGGGTCGGACAATGGCCCTGCATTTATCCAGAACTGTTTGCAACAACTTGCCCGGCTACTGGGCATCACCTGGAAGCTATATACCGCCTACAGGCCCCAAAGTTCGGGAAAAGTTGAAAGAATGAACCGTACTCTAAAGACTTTTATGTCCAAACTGTGCCAAGAGACGTCATTGAGCTGGTTGGACTTGCTGCCGATAGTCCTTTTGCACATTAGGTGCAGACCAACCCCCCAATTGAAGCTAAGTCCGTACGAACTTATGTTTGGACGGCCAACCCCTCTAATTAATGGACTAAGGGGGGACCTTCGGGCATTGGGAGAAACTAAACTAAATGATCAGGTAGTGTAGCCAGAGTCAGACAGGTTCACTTCATTAACGGCGCCGGACCAGACACAAGCAAGGATTGTCCAAACACGAGTCTCTTCAGGAAAGGCAAGAGTTTATTGTGTCGTCACACAAGTGCTCACACAGGATTGAATCGCTTAGAGTGAGCCCCGATTACACAGAAACATGAGGTTTTATGCCCCAAATACATAATTAGGTACATCCCCATTAGCCCACCTCCCTATGACACTCTATTCCACCCCACGTGGGTTAATACCTCCCATCATTAATTCGAACACAAAGAACATTCCACATATAACTATAAATTGATACACTTCTCGTTAGTTTGACAGTCTGTGATTTGTTTGTGCTGTCTTTCTCCGGGGAGTGCCTCCCTCCCTATCGGCTATATTTATTCAGATGGCCTGGGGCCCGGTCTTCTATACTCCTTCGTCTTTCCACAGGCCCAACGACCTTGGAATATCTACTTCTCCATGCCAGAAACAGCAAAGATCTTTCATAAAGCTTTAATTGCTTTTCTGCTAATCTAAACGCATTCCTAAATTTCTACGTATACCTCATTCTAGTCTCAGCTACAAACCTGTCTAGTTATATACAAGTGAACCAATATTCTGAACAAGATGGCCGCCTGTGTACAATGGCGGCCGTCTTCCAGCCTATTTCCACTTCAGTAGTAATGCTGGGTAAATCAATGCAGAAATTAAATATTTGGGTGGGGGATAATATACCGCATTTTCTGTATCCTTCACTGCATAAGTATTGTCCGGGTGACTCAGTATGGTAAAAGAGTGGAAAAATGATCCACTAGGCCCAAAATGGAGAGGTCCTTATCTTGTCCTGTTATCAACCCCCACAGCAGTAAAGGTTGCCGAGGTGGTCCCGTGGATACATCACTCCAGAGTGAAAGCAGCTGCAGCCAGTCCTGAACCAGCATGGAAGGTCGTTACCAACGAGACCAACCCGCTGAGGCTGAAGCTGACAAAGACCACAGCCATGAGCACCTAAATGATCCTAACCCAGATAATACAGAGGATCAACAAGTGGGTGTTTTGATGGGCACAGGTCCTGACCACCCGCCAACGGGGGATACCCACAGGGTGCTTTTTAGGGGCCCGGCCCCCACCCTTGATTATCCAGAAATGTTTTTTTACTTTTGAAATTCCGGTGGGGAGGGATTGGGTTTATGTGACTGTGAAAAGAATTGCCCAAGGAATTCTGACATTCGGGGCATTTGTGGTGCTGATTTTATATCTTGCTAATTTGATTTATGGACTCTCGCGTGGAGCAGGCCCTAATTGTACGGGCAATGTGGGGAAAGTGAATATTTCCCATATCTGGAATGGTACGCACCCGGTGATGGAGAACCGTACCATGTGGAGACAAAAACGAGAGGCGCTATCTGGAACCAACCCAAGAGGACATTTACTTGTGCAATTCAAATATGACTATGCTAAAAAGTCTGGGCAAACCGCATGCTGGGTGTGTAGTAGACTGCACCCAGAGACAATTCATATACCATTTGCCTCTGTTCCAATGAATTTGAGTATGTTTGTATCAGGGAATGTCACAATACATGCTGTCGATGCACCAAGGGAAAAGACAGAATCATTCAGTCCCGGGTACCCCATAATAGGACCAGTGTATCCACCAGAATGGTGTTTTCAACTAGGACCAGATAAAGAAACAAATAACGAGGGTGGGTTATGTAACTCAAGTCAGTTCAACTGGACATCATACATTTACATATTCAAAACAGGACAAAAGGTGAATTATTTATATATACGATGCAGGCAACTCACTAGAGACCAAGAGGCGGTGATTAGGAATGTGACCAATGGGAGGCAGGGTGCAGTGGATATGATGAGACGGCTGAGACAACTTGCGATAGAGATATCAAAGGGAACACTACATTCATCACCATTTATAGTGAAAGGAGGGTACCAGGTGTGCTGTGAAAGGGGTGTTACACATGGGTACCACCAACAATAACGGGAATGTGTTATTTGGCTAAGCTGGTCCCAATCCAGAGACTAAGGGGAGAAGACACAAACACAGACACAGAACTACACCCTAGGTACCCACTGGTGTTTGAGAGACCAAAGAGAGAATTGTTCGCGAAGATGGATCGAATATGGACATGGTTGCCAGCATGGACTGGATGGGGAGGAGAGATGATGAGGAGATTGAATAGCTATGTCAATCTGATGGATGAGATTCTGAATAGAACCAGTATGGATATCCAGCTGCTGAATCTGTAAATGCGTGAGTTACGAAAGGTGCAGATGATACATGATATGGCGCTTGAGCAGATCAGTGCGGCCTTGAATGGATTGTGTGAAATGACAATGCACTATGAATGTTGCAGCTTCATCAGAAACACTACACATGAAGTCCCAGATTATTACCAGGTAATTCAAGATCACCAAGAGAAGGTAGCACAGTTGCAGGGTATAGCCAGGAGGATTGCTGCCGAAGGCTGGAATCCGCTCCGTGGGTTTGGAGCAATGGGAGAATGGTTTGGTTCCATCTTGAGATTTATCTCATGGATTGGATCCATGATACTCATGATAGTGGTGATCTTGATCATAGGGATACTGATATACCGCATAGGGCTATGTTTTATGGCCACTGTGCAAAACAGCACTGACACCTACACAAACACAGAAGATACCACTGATAATCCCACAGGGTATGTTCCCAGTGAAAGAACCCCCCCCCCCTTTTTCAAGGAGTTTCAGAATAGTGGAGTGTAATGGCTACAAGTGCCAGGAAAAGATCCTGACACTTGAGCCAAGGGGGGAATGAAGTGGAAATAGGCTGGAAGATGGCCGCCATTGTACACAGGCGGCCATCTTGTTCAGAATATTGGTTCACTTGTATATAACTAGGCAGGTTTGTAGCTGAAACTAGAATGAGGTATACGTAGAAATTTAGGAATGCGTTTAGATTAGCAGAAAAGCAATTAAAGCCTTATGAAAGATCTCTGCTGTTCCTGGCACGGAGGAGAAAAGCGACTCAAGGTCGTTGGGCCCGCAGAAAGACAAAGGAGTATAGAGATTAGGCCAGGTGCCATCTGTAACAAGTGATTGTAGGCGCAAGGGAGGAGGGCGCAGCCCGGAACAGTAAGAGCAATTAATTATGATTTACTGAAACTAACACAAAGTTTGCCAATTTACGGCCAATTAATGGAATGTCTTTGTATTAGCCAAAGGGAGGTATTAACCCATGTGGGGTGGAATAAAGTGTCATTGGGAGGTGGGCTAACTGGGATGTACCTAATTACGTATTTTTTGGTATAAGATCCCTTGCACGGGTGAAAAGGGGGGCTCACTCTTTGCGATTCAATCCTGTGTGGGCACTTGTGTGACGACACAATAAAGTTTGCCTTTCCTGAAGAGACTCGTGTTCTGACAATCCTTACTTGTGCCCGGTCCGGCGCCGTCTTGAAAGTGAATCTGTTTTTGTCCGCCTACAAGGTCAGGTGGGAGAAGTCTAGGGACTCCCTGCGAGCCTGAGACGTGTACGGTTAATAAATATTATGATTGGCTCGGTGTAAACTGGCTTCAGTATTTAATCGTCCTTGTAGTCATATATGAAACATTTTGCTGATGTATGACGCAGTATAACCAATGCCCGCAACACACTAGAAGAGAAATTAACCCTCCCCAAGTCATATCTCTCTGTAAGCATCAAAATCAGAATAAATCATTCTAGAAATCAACATTTGGCTTGAAAGCAACACCCTGAATGTGCCAGAACCTTAGCACTGGATGATAGGATGCCAACACAAACATATCTGCACTTGGGCTTATGATTAATTACCTCTGAGCGAAAGTGATGAGACCTCAGGAATGCATCTGAAATGAGAAAGAAAAACCAATCAGCTTCAGTCCTTTCACTTTTGAGTTGGATTAAAATGAAATCCTCTTTAGAAAGGATCAGACACATCTGCTATTTCAAGGACAGCACTGGGCATGTGCCAGTTCATTAAGGAATCATGGAAATATAGGGCGGTGAGATGCTGCCAGCTGGTCAAGTTGAGCTGTCATCTCCTGACTGTCCCAACATCTTACTCAGTGAACTTGCTCCAGTTTCCATGAGGGTGGGTGGAGACTAGTCTGCCGCAGTCCTGCTGGAAATGTCCTAAAAATGTGTTTTAAATGAATCAGGTCCTGGGAGAGAGCTGCTGCCACATCATGCCACCCTCCTCCACAGCACTCAGCTGGGAAACCAGGTCAAGACAGTCCCCAAGGAACCAAACTAGTGACAGTATCTCCAGAAGGGAAGGGCATGGGGCAACATTATGCATGCCAGGGGCCAGGGTATGGGTTGGCATTAGGGAATTGGCATTTGACACAGCATGCCAATGCAGAAGGGAAAACACACACAAACACCGAAACCACGACATTAAGTAGTGTGTTAAAGGATTTCCTTACATGTCCTACCTCTGCTCCTGGCACGGCCACCAAACACTGTCTTGATGGGGTGATTCCCCTTCTGGAGCTTGCGGTGCCAGCAGACCAGGAAGGAGATGGTGGCCACGGTCCCCAACATCAGGAGCAGCAGGAGGAGGGCACATTGGATGCTGTAGGGTCTGAGCAAGATCAGGAAGGCAGCAGCTATCATAGTGACAGGCAGTAGGTTGGAGGAGGGGGAGTGAGCAGCACATAGACCCCCAGCACTGAGGCTCCTAGATCACACGATGATGCCCATCCGTGAGTCAGCAGCGCAGCAGCATCCTGATCACAGTGACTGGCAGAGGAAGGGGCTCAGTTGGTGCAGGGGCTCCCTCTCCTCCCAGATGAAGAGCAGCCGACTGATCACGGTCGGGCTTTTGCTGATGACAGCAGTAATCCTCCTATATGCTGGCTGTGGGGGTTGTGGTACATGAGCTGCCTGTCATCCACTGGGCTTGTCCGAATATAAAAGTTTCTCTTCCTCGATCCCTTTGCCCAACTAGCAGCCTCAGCACCAGCAGCCCCCTGACAGGAGAGGAGGGAGATGGGATGCTGGCTCCTCCTTGGACTTACACTGCGTGACGTCACGGCCTCCCCGGTGCTGATGCGGCGGAGACAGGAATGACCACACTGCACCAGCGACATGCCCCATCCAGGGGTGAGGGGCTCCTACCAGAGCACCAGACACCATCAGCCATGGAACATCTCTAGATCAGACATGGAACGTGACCACATCAGATATGCAACAGGAGGACTACAGCAGACATGGAACATCTCTACGTCATTCGTGGACCATTACCACATCAAGCAAGAATAAGTAATACCGCACTAAAGGCAAACCACCACATAAAGCTATCAGTGTATGTTTGCACTGCACCAAGGGGGTTACTCAGTTTAAATAAAACAAAACTCAAGAGTTTTTTCCCTGACTTATCCTATCCATTCCCTAAGGCCAATGTCAGACGAACGCAGTGATCACGTCAGTGTCGCCGCACAGTTTAACGTCCGTCGTAGCATAGAATCATGATCAATAGAGACCCACACATGACGTATGTGTGCACCGAACTGCGCACGCACAACGCACGTGGCACCAGACGCAAGTTAGGCAAGAACGTAAAACCGCTAACACGGACGCGCAGAGTGCGCCACGTCCGCATAGCGTTCTGTGTGAGTGAGATGTCAGACGCAGCGCATTTGCGACGTCCAGCACCTTGACGCACAAAATGGCTTTTCATATACTTTTCAATTTATTAGCATTTTTCATATTAATTTTATTTCCCTTTTTTTTCTACGTCCGTCAAAAAAAACGGATCGTGTGGTGTCTATAGTATCTTCCGTCAGTCCATTATGCACGCACACACGCAGAGTGCGCTCAGACTGCATTCATCTGACATTAGCCTAGATGTAAAGAGTGGGATTATTTGGTAATGACCATGATGCATCTCCTTTGTGGATTATTTATGTCTGCATTCTAGTGTTTCAGCCATTGTTGGTTCTGGCATCATCACATTGGAGGTATTTTTGCAGCAACATAAAGTTACAATGTGCGCCAAATCTTGGAGTAGTTTTTTCTTGTACACAAATACAGGATCCATTATGATGTGTCAAAGCAATCCTATAGGATAATAAATGAACTCTCACTCTGATATCACTCCAGCTGCAATATAATACAATAAACAGATTTAAGTATTTATTAAGAGAGTATTTGCCCCAGTTGCTAATACAGGCAAAAATCATGGCAACAGCGTCATACATCAATGTATCACAAATTGGAAATCCAAATAGTGGCAGGAGATGATTTGAGAATATATGCAATTTTGATGCTTTGTGTTATGCCGCATTTCGCCGTAGTTTGGCGATTCTATTCCACCGAAAATACGTTGATTTCACTATTCAGTGAACTTCACTGTATTTTTCCAAAATCGGAGTCGTCGAAGCAATTGTCAGACGTCTGTGAAAAGTACCGAATTGTACCACCAAATAACCACCAAATTGGCACTGGTGAATTCCACGAATTTTAAAAAAAGAAAAAGGGAGTCTCCTCCTGAGATTGAATCAACAAAAATGTCTAAATAATGAAAAAGTTGTGCCCAGCGGTTGTGCCCAGGGTGTTAACGCGTGCAAGTATGCCCCACTTGCCAGCTACTGCGGCGGGCCCCTCTTCCGGCCCCCCTACACAGCTGACGCGTGATGTGAATCATTGACTTCAAGGGACAGCCTGAATGAATGCCAACTGGTGGGCGGTACTGCATAGGCCCATAGACGCTAGTAGGGTGTGCTATGCTGCCCCGAAGCATTAAGGGCCACCTGTCACTTGGACAGCATAGTTAAAAATAGGGATGCACCAATTACCATTTTTTAAGACCGGGTACAAGTACCGATACTTTTTAAAAGTACTCACCGATACCGAGTACCGATACTTTTATCTAAAGTCATGTGACCGCTTTTCAATAGGAACAGACCTCATATATATATTGCCCCACCTCACACATATTGCCCCCCAGCTCATGCATATTGCCCCCAGCTCACACATATTGCCCCCAGCTCAAACCCTGCCCCAGTTCTTATTGCCCCATCTCTGATATTGCCCCAGCTCACATATTGTCCCCAGCTCACATATTGTCCACAGCTCTCACATTGCCCCCAGCTCACATTGCCCCAGCTCACATTGTCCCCAGCTCACATTGCCCCAGCTCACATTGTCCCAGCTCACATTGCCCCAGCTCACATTGCTCCTAGCTCACAGTGTCCCCAGCTCACATTGCCCCAACTCACATTGCCCCAGCTCACATTGCCCCAGTTCACAGTGTCCCCAGCTCACATTGTCCCAGCTCACATTGTCCCAGCTCACATTGTCCCCAGCTCACATTGTCCCCCAGCTCACATTGCCCCAGCTCACATTGCCACCCAGCTCACATTGTCCCCAGCTCACATTGCCCCCCCAGCTTACATTGCCCCAGCTCACATTGCCCCCAGCTCATATTGCCCCAGCACACATTGTACCCCAGGTCACATTGCCCCCCAGCTCACATTGTCCCCAGCTCACATTGCCCCAGCTCACATTGCCCCCAGCTCACATTGCCGCCCAGCTCACATGGTCCCCAGCTCACATTGCCCCCCAGCTCACATTGCCCCCAGCTCACATTGTCCCCAGCTCACATTGCCCCCAGCTCATATTGCCCCAGCTCACATTGTACCCCAGGTCACATTGCCCCCAGCTCACATTGTCCCCAGCTCACATTGCCCCAGCTCACATTGCCCCCAGCTCACATTGCCGCCCAGCTCACATGGTCCCCAGCTCACATTGCCCTCAGCTCACATTGCCCCCAGCTCACATTGCCCCCAGCTCACATTGTCCCCAGCTCACATTGCCCCAGCTCACATTGCCCCAGCTCACATTGCCCCCAGCTCACATTGTCCCCAGCTCACATTGTCCCCTAGCTCACATTGTCCCCAGCTCACATTGCACCCCAGCTCACATTGCCGCCCAGCTCACATCGTCCCCAGCTCACATTGTCCCCAGCTCACATTGTCCCCCAGCTCACATTGCCCCCCAGCTCACATTGCCCCCAGCTATCATATTGCCCCCGCTCACCCTCCCACGCTGCCTGGCTCCTCCAGCGTCTTCTTTCTTCGAGCAGCCACCGGCAGAGGTTGCAGCCCGGCCGCTCATTGGGAACCACGCACAGCCGCGGACTCACGAGATCCCGGAGTTCACGAGATCTCGTGAACTCTGCAATCTCACGAGATCGCGGCTGGTGGATACCAACGAGCGGCCGGGCTAAAACTCCTTGCCAGCGGCCGCTTGAAGGAAGAAGACGCCGGAGGAGCCTTGCAGCGCGCCAAACAGCTCACATTGCCCCCCCAGCTTACATTTCCCCAGCTCACATTGCCCCCAGCTCATATTGCCCCAGCTCACATTGTACCCCAGGTCACCGCGCCCCCAGCTCACATTGTCCCCAGCTCACATTGCGCCCAGCTCACATTGCCCCCAGCTCACATTGCCGCCCAGCTCACATGGTCCCCAGCTCACATTGCCCCCCAGCTCACATTGCCCCAGCTCACATTGTCCCCAGCTCACATTGCCCCAGCTCACATTGTACCCCAGGTCACATTGTCCCCAGCTCACATTGCCCCCAGCTCATATTGCCCCAGCTCACATTGTACCCCAGGTCACATTGCCCCAGCTCACATTGTCCCCAGCTCACATTGCCCCAGCTCACATTGCCCCCAGCTCACATTGCCGCCCAGCTCACATGGTCCCCAGCTCACATTGCCCCCACATTGCCGCCCAGCTCACATTGTCCCCAACTCACATTGTCCCCAGCTCACATTGTCCCCCAGCTCACATTGCCCCCAGCTCACATTGCCCCCAGCTATCATATTGCCCCCGCTCACCCTCCCACGCTGCCTGGCTCCTCCGGCGTCTTCTTCCTTCGAGCAGCCACCGGCAGAGGTTACAGCCCGGCCGCTCATTGGGAACCACGCACAGCCGCGGACTCACGAGATCCCGGAGTTCACGAGATCTCGTGAACTCTGCAATCTCACGAGATCGCGGCTGGTGGATACCAACGAGCGGCCGGGCTAAAACTCCTTGCCAGCGGCCGCTCGAAGGAAGAAGACGCCGGAGGAGCCTTGCAGTGCGCCAAACAGCTCACATTGCCCCCCCAGCTTACATTGCCCCAGCTCACATTGCCCCCAGCTCATATTGCCCCAGCTCACATTGTACCCCAGGTCACATTGCCCGCCAGCTCACATTGTCCCCAGCTCACATTGCCCCAGCTCACATTGCCCCCAGCTCACATTGCCGCCCAGCTCACATGGTCCCCAGCTCACATTGCCCCCCAGCTCACATTGCCCCCAGCTCACATTGTCCCCAGCTCACATTGCCCCCAGCTCATATTGCCCCAGCTCACATTGTACCCCAGGTCACATTGCCCCCAGCTCACATTGCCCCCAGCTCACATTGTCCCCAGCTCACATTGCCCCAGCTCACATTGCCCCCAGCTCACATTGCCGCCCAGCTCACATGGTCCCCAGCTCACATTGCCCCCAGCTCACATTGCCCCAGCTCACATTGTCCCCAGCTCACATTGCCCCAGCTCACATTGCCCCAGCTCACATTGCCCCAGCTCACATTGTCCCCAGCTCACATTGTCCCCTAGCTCACATTGTCCCCAGCTCACATTGCACCCCAGCTCACATTGCCGCCCAGCTCACATTGTCCCCAGCTCACATTGTCCCCAGCTCACATTGTCCCCAGCTCACATTGTCCCCCAGCTCACATTGCCCCCCAGCTCACATTGCCCCAGCTATCATATTGCCCCCGCTCACCCTCCCACGCTGCCTGGCTCCTCCGGCGTCTTCTTCCTTCGAGCAGCCACCGGCAGAGGTTGCAGCCCGGCCGCTCATTTGGAACCACGCACAGCCGCGGACTCACGAGATCCCGGAGTTCACGAGATCTCGTGAACTCTGCAATCTCACGAGATCGCGGCTGGTGAATACCAACGAGCGGCCGGGCTAAAACTCCTTGCCACCGGCCGCTCGAAGGAAGAAGACGCCGGAGGAGCCTTGCAGCGCGCCAAACACTCCCCAAAGAAACCGGTCAGCAATCCAGTCCAGCGCTGGCTTCCGGTATCGGTTTAGGTATTGGGGGCCTCTGCACGAGTACCAAGTACTCATGCAGGTCCCGGTATCGGCACCGATACCGATACTAGTATTGGTATCGGTGCATCCCTAGTTAAAAAACGTAAAAAAACAAAAATGTTTAAAAAATACAAAAAGGTCTTTTAATCCCTAGCTGCGGATGATTTGCGGGGAACGTCATGAGGCATCCCTGATATATGCTGAGGACGTTCTCCACACGTCTTGCGGTACTGCAGTCAAGGGGGTGAGATACTTACACTGGCGTCACAGGGGGGCAGGGGGGGTAGCCCACACCTGGGTGACACCCAGTGTTAAAACAAAATAATTATTTTCAATGTATTTTACCAGGAAGGATACATTGAGATTTCTCTCGTTTTGAAGTATGTCCTGCAGTGCTGAGTAGGCAAGGCCTAGGACGGCACTTTCCAGGGGGTGGCAAAAAAATCTGCCACTATGTGTCCGGCGCCCGCAGTTCTCCTCGTCTGGCAGGGACGAGTTGACTGGTGGAGGCTGGAGCTGATCGAAACATCTAGCGCAATAAAATAAAAACAAAGTAGCTTGGATGGCAGCACAAATGTCGCTCACATATACCATCCAGTGGTCGGCGTACTTTATTCTCTGAAATAAAATAAACAGGGAGAGACCATAGCATAAAACCACAACATTTAATATGGTGTAAAAAAGTGAATGATTCCACTCACAAAACAAGTGTCAGACTGCCAAACATCTTGCGCAGCCTGCTGTGTGTGTACAAGCACTCAAGGAGGCTGCATGAGCGGCAGCCGCTTGTGCAGCCTGCTCGAGTGCTTGTAAATACACAGCAGGCAAGGCGTGCGCGAGATGTTCCTATCAGCTCCGCCAAGCAGTAGTGGTCCCAGCTCCCGCTAAGCTCCTCTTTTCACGCTGACGCCACGCTTTGCGTGGTTGGCGTCAACGTCAGTTGGTCACGTGGGAATCAGGAAGGAGCAGAATGAGTCAAGCCGAGCCGCTGTTCGGGACGCCCGCACCTCACCCAGCCTGGACAGTCTCTGAGCGAGACGACCAGACAGCCAGGTATGTGTGTTTGTGTGTAGACTACACTACCCAGTCACTCTCTTTACTACGCCACATATATAATGTCTCTTCTACACGACTACTACTGCACCACCCAGTCACAGTGTCACTACTAGGCACAGTCACCCGCCTACACCTCAACCACTGCGTGAGTGGCCAGACATTCTGAGGCAGACTGTACATGCTGAGAGCTCACTGATTTCAGCATATAAAGGCTGTCTGAGAGTGATAGGACTCCTATCACTCTGAGGCAGCCGCTGCTTGCCAGGAATGCTCATACACAGCGCACATTACTGGGAGGTTTATTGTTGTGGAGCGCTGTGATATGCTCATACATACATTTTTGAATTTTATTGCTGTGGATTCTGTGATATGGTCATACAAACCGCACATTACTGTGAGGTTTATTGATGTGGAGCTCTGTGAGACAGTAATGTGCCGTGTGTATGAGTGTATCAGAGCTGCACAGCAACAAAACTCAGTAATGTGTCCTGTGAGTGAGCATGTCACAGAGCTCCACATCAATAAACCTCACAGTAATGTGCGGTTTGTATGATCATATCAAAGAATCCACAGCAACAAAACTCAGTAATGTGTGTATGAGCATATCACAGAGCTCCACAACAATAAACCTCCCAGTAATGTGCGCTGTGTATGAGCATTCAGTGTTATATGGGAGTTCTGATTTGAGTAAGAGTAGTTAAAAAAAAAAGTACTCGGGGGGGGGTGTGACACCATGAGTTACCGCACCCGGTGACAGCAACCCTAGTGATGCCACTGGATACTCACCTCTCTAGTCGGATCCCATGGTGGTCTGGCTTGCGGGAGAGTGACTGAAGGGGAAGGCGGCTCCTTTGGACCTCTCTATCTCCCCATTGGTAAGGTTTAGGAAAATAATGGAGACGTCGCTGGAAAGGTCACAGCCTAACCATTCCAGTGATGCCCCTCTTAACCTCTTGCCTCGATACAGCGCCATTCGGTCGCAGACATCTTGGATGTCAGCCCCACCTCTGGGGCCTCCCTTCATCCACTGACGTCATCGCACTTTGAATGCGATGATGTTAGAAAAGGAATCCCTCCCCTAGCCGCGGAGAGAATTCCCTATGGTAGAGACCCCTTATCCCCCAATCAATAAAGGCTAGAGGGTCATGTTTGGTATGTTCGGAAAGGCCAGAGCATGGTCTTTCCAATGATACCAAATATGACCAAGTTATCCGTAAAAATAAATAAAATGTATTTTTTTCCTTAATAATGCAACACTATTGTTCGCTTTTCAAATATAAAGTGAACAAAGATGCTGCACTAACTCACCTCATTTCTCATGATGAAAAATTTTGTCTTTTCAGACTTAGCTAAGATTGCATATTTTTTCAGAACAATACAGGAACGGGTTCCCTTTCTATTTTTTTTTTTTACCAAGAGTACCCTATAGAATATATAACCACACAGGTTTGGATGTGAATACTGTAAATATTTTACACGCTGTAAATGATTGAAATCTGAATGGAAATTCACATTATTTTTAATTGTTTTTTTATAGCATTCTGGCAATACATCACATATACATATAATAATGCAGGGCTCAAAATTTCAAGTCTCAAGCTACTAACCAGGCCGTAAGAGGTACTCGCCACCAGTTGCTCCACCTAACCCCTACCCAGCCCTTAACTCTGCCCCTAAACACACCCCCTTTAAATTATCTTTTGAAATTACACTGTTAACGGTTTTATTTAGAATAAAGTTACAAAAATAACATTAATACCCAGACATCATACCCCAGATATATGTATACCCAGACATCATACACCAGATACATGTATAAATAAAATCGTGCAATCAAGCTTGGGTTAAAAGAATTGCAAGAATATTATGTGTAATTACCCAAAAGACAATTCTTCCCATTAATGTCTAAACATAGCAATTGAAAAACTAAAATCATGGGTATTACACTTTAAAGCAATTGGCAACTAGATAGTAAACCAATGTAATAAAACCACATAAAGTGATTAGTATATTTATAGCATTTGGCATTAAACTCGTACCAATGCACTCACACAGCGTGATTGGTGATAAGCTTGTATTGGTATCTTTGCAGTATTTGGCAAAAAATTCGTACCAATGCACTCACACAGCATGAATAGTTGAAAACTTATAAATGGTATCTTTGCTGGTTTGTTACCCCTCCGCTCGTAAAAGGTTGCACTCCCGGTACACCTGCCGCCACAAGACCACCAGAAGAAATCGAATCCAGTATTTATTCGTAACACAGCATCAATTCCAACGCGTTTCGTCCATAAATGAAAAGGACTTCATCAGGGAAACAATATTACATGTAGTACATTCCTCTCCCAACCCTTAAATACAAGTAGTTTTCCAAAGAATCTCCGAGGGACACAAGGCAATCAAACAAATGATCGGCAGCTTGAGTCCGTCGTAACTTCATTTCCGTGCATTTCAGCTACCGAGCATGCCCGGAAGTTCTTCTTAAACGGAAGTGACGTATCGGACTTTCTTGGTAATTCGTGTCTCTCAGAATGAAGGTGCGAATCAGAGACCTCTCTTCTCCGATCAGCGGCGCAAATTTATAAACAGCAGGGTTTGTCAGAGGAATCAGTCCACATGTATTTCTTAACCCTTCCTTGCCTGGAGAAAAGGTTCACCCAAAAAATACTCTCCCGACAGCGGGAAAAGCAGTAAAAATAAAAATAAATGTAGTAAAAATAAAGATAAAAAACTCAATTTTATATCATAAAAAACAATTTTAATTTTAAAACTCAATTTTAAAACTCAATTTTAAAAAACATACCAATCATATACAATTTTTTATATCCAAATCCACATTAAGGCCACCAGATTTCCATGTGCCCATTTTATGTATCCATTCAGTTTCTTTTCTTGCCAAAGTTCTAACATAATCACCCCCTCTCCAATCTTTTTTGACAAGTTCAATACCTATCCATTTAAAGCCTTTCACTGTGAAGGCTGAACAGTTATTACAATGTACTGGGACACTATGATCCAATTTCCCCTCTTCTTATATTCCCTAGGTGTTCTACTACACGTACTTTAAGCATCCTAGTAGTTCGCCCTACATATTGTACCCCACAGGGGCATTCTAGCAAATAGATAACTCCACTACTATTGCAATTAATAAATTGCTTAACACTGTACTCCTTATTAGTAACATTACTCCTAAAATTAATGTTTTTTCTATCTTGATCTACACACGCTCTACATTTCCCACATTTCAAGAAACCTTTTAGTCCATCGGCATTAAAATTCTTTAATTTAATCGGCATCTTATTTTTTATTATTTGATTACTGCTGAATAGATCCTTCCTATTTTTACATCTTATCATTTCCAGGTCTCTCCTAAGTTTATCTTCTTTATAGCCCTTCTGTCGATATCTATTATAGATTAAATTTGTCTGACAATCAAATTCAATATCTTCTGAACAATTTCTCTTTACCCTTATGATTTGGCTTTTAGGAACATTATCGAGCCATTGGGCTGCATAAGAACTCCTCCTATCTATTGCAGTATTAACACTAGTTTCTTTAAAAAATGTCCTAGTCTCAAGTTTCCCATTTTTTATATATATAGTAAGATCTAAGAAATCAATGCTAACCTTTTCAATCCTTGATGTAAATGATAAATTAAAATCATTGACATTCAAAGAACGAATAAATATCTTCAGTGATTCAAGATCTCCCTGCCAAATAAGGATGACATCATCAATAAATCTCTGCCAGAGGACGAGATCGCCCCCGGCCATGCCAGACCACACGTGTTGATGTTCCCATCTATCCATGTAGAGGTTGGCGTAACCAGGGGCGAACCTCGTCCCCATGGCGTTACCACAAGACTGTAAATAGAATGTATTCTCAAAACAAAAATAGTTGTGTGTCAACACAAACAGCATAGCATCGGACAAAAAGGTGACTTGATTGTCCGGTAGTTTACTTTTCTCTCTTAAACTAGAAGAAACCTCTTGAACTCCTTTCAGATGAGGAATAGATGTATATAACGAGACCACATCAATAGTAGCCATCACAAAATTATCTTTCCATTCAATTTTTTGCAATTCCTCTAAGATGTGACTGGTATCTCTAATATAAGATTGGGTGATTTGCACTAAGGGCTGTAGATACTTATATATATATTCAGATAAATTACAGGTGAGGGAATTTATCCCACTTATTATAGGTCTCCCGGGGGGGTTGAATATTTCCTAGACATTATTACTGCCCCCCCTTATCAGCTTGTTTTATAACTAATTGATGGTTTTCTTTCAAGCCTTTAACTGCTTAACTGCCTTTAACTGCCGATCATTTGTTTGATTGCCTTAATTGTGTCCCTCAGAGATTCTTTGGAAAACTACTTGTATTTAAGGGTTGGGAGAGGAATGTACTCCATGTAATATTGTTTCCCTGATGAAGTCCTTTTCATTTATGGACGAAACGCGTTGGAATTGATGCTGTGTTACGAATAAATACTGGATTCGATTTCTTCTGGTGGTCTTGTGGCGGCAGGTGTACCGGGAGTGCAACCTTTTACGAGCGGAGGGGTAACAAACCAGCAAAGATACCATTTATAAGTTTTCAACTATTCATGCTGTGTGAGTGCATTGGTACGAATTTTTTGCCAAATACTGCAAAAGATACCATTACAAGCTTATCACCAATCACGCTGTGTGAGTGCATTGGTACGATTTTAATGCCAAATGCTATAAATATACTAATCACTTTATGTGGTTTTATTACATTGGTTTACTATCTAGTTGTCAATTGCTTCAAAGTGCAATACCCATGATTTTAGTTCTCCAGATACATGTATACCCAGTCATCATACCCCAGATAAATGTATACCCAGTCATCAGACCCCAGTGTGAGCAGAGTGAGGAGGCAGGGAAGCTACTCTCTAACCCCCTGCCAGTGACAGAGGTGAGCTTGGGCAGGTTAGGCAGCTGATCCCTGCCATCGTGCAGCCTAGGGAAGGGGGGGGGCTGCACGGTGGCACCGCCAGAATATACAGCATGAAATAATTTATTGTGCTGCCTGCGTATGCATTTCCACTCGCCCTCACTTGATTTCCACTCGCCAAATGCGAGTAGGTGAGTGGAAATTTTGAGCCCTGTAATAATGATATATTTTGAATCTGCAGAGTCTGCTGAAAATATAATTTGTCTGAGTCCTACAATAAAACATGACTTCAAATCACATTTAACCATAAGTAAAAACAGCAGGGGCAGATCCAGGGGGGGCAATGGGGCAATTGCCCCCCCCTTGAGAAAATCGTCGCAGCCGGCTGCTTTTCTCCATACGAGCGGCCGCCGGCATGCAGCTCGGCCGCTCGCCTGGGATGGGAACCACCTGACCAGTGCACGAGATCGCGGAGTTCACGTGAACTCCGCAATCTCGCGAGAACGCAGCTGCGCTGGTCAGGTGGTTCCCGGCGATCGGCCAAGCTGCATGCCAGCGGCTGCTCGTAGAGAGAAGAATGGCCGGCGGGTACTCGGAGCGGCTGCAGAGAGGCCTGGCAGCAGAGGAGGTGACAGCTGGGGGCAAATATATCCAATTGAGCTGGGGGAAAATATACCCATGTGAGCGGGGGGCAAATATAGCCATGTGTGAGCTGGGGCAAATATACCCATGTGAGCTGGGGGCAAACATATCCATGTGAGCTGGAGGCAATATATATATCCATGTGAGCTAGGCCAAATATAGCCATCTGAGCAGGGGCAATATATATATATATATCCATGTGAACTGGAGGCAATATATATATCCATGTGAGCTGGGGCAAATATATCCATGTGAGCTGGGGCAAATATATCCATGTGAGCTGGGGGGCAATATATCCATGTGAGCTGGGGGCAATATAACATGTGAGCTGGGGGCAATATATCCATGTGAGCTGGGGGCAATATATATATATCTCCATGTGAGCTGGGGCAAATATGTCCATGTGAGCTGGGGGCAAATAAATCCATGTGAGCTGGGGCAAATATAGCCATGTAGGCTGGGGGCAAATATATACATGTGAGCTGGGGGCAAATATATCCGCCTGTCACTGCGAACTCTTGGCCAAAACTGGTAGAATGCCCTCACCCCGAAACCTTTGTCTGGATTCGCCCCTAAAAAACAGTCAAAATGAGCTCAGCTCACAGGGTTGAAATGGATCAGCAGTGAAGGGGTTAAAAGATGAAAAACGTTTTGCAAAAAATAATGACCGGTCTTTAATAAAAAATATTTAACTGTTTTACATTGAAGCCTATATGATTCTCCTGTTTAAACCTGTTGAACTGAAACACCAAAAATCAGAACATTTCACCAGAATTTTGACGTTCTGTGAATAGAAGACTCTATAGGCATTTTTGGTGCCTCCAAATTGTATTGTATTTCACTGTCAAATCACCTGTATTTGGCAAATTGACAGTTTAGTGAACAGACAAATTGCCCCGAACAGTAAATTCACAGATCTGTGCAAAATTGTGGTCTACTCGGAGGTTAGTGAATAACCCGTCCCGTCCCTTATAATGTATATTACAATGAAAATTAATCATTTGCCCAATATCAATATGGTCGCCACTGCCCTCAGCCCTGCAATAATCTGGCCTGTCACTCCCTCCCTTCGACGCATGCGCTCTATACCGCTGTAGTTCCTCCAAAACCTCAATACTACGGCTGAGATGGGAAAGAACCCGGATTACAACTCAATTTCCCGTCAAGCACAGGGGCCACACTCTGTGTTGGGTTTTTAACGTCATCACTGTGCGCAGGTTGTGCTTCGGGCGCGGGAATGTAGATCTTGTTGTCAATACTCGGTGTGCAGAGGTGTGCCCTGAAGGCGTCTGTGAGTACGTTATCCAGCGTGTTAGCAATCCTGAGTTATGAACTGCGAAATTGAGGCATAGCTTTGGAGGGGGAGACCCTGCCCTGCAAAGGGCTTTCCACTAACCAGGGGGATCATATCATAAAGCAGCTTTCAGCTCAACAAGCTGAGCTGGACATCTAGTGGATTTGGAGTGTTTCCGGTTTGACTGTCGTGGCTTGTGCATGCTAATGACCTTTTTCTGCAATCCCTGTGCATTGAATTACTCTGATTTATTCCTGCTGGTTCACCGTATGAATCCGTCATGGCTGGGGCAGCTCCATAGCACAGGATCCTGGGTTATGTATGGTTTATGGCAGGTCCTTGGCTACTGCCCCTGATTAGAAAGAGGGCCTTTAAAGCAAATCAAAGCTAATCCCAGGTTGAACTGCCTTGATTAGGTAACTGACAACTCTCCTGCTGCATATGAAATCTACATGCTGCAAGGTAGTACCCTCTGCATGAAATAGTAACATCTGCCCAGGAACATGTCACTGATCTGGCAACCCAATTTAGGGAAATGTGTCAAATCCCAGCCTTTCCTTCTAATTTCTAGAGGATGCTCCCTCATTCTCTTTTTTGACAGATCTGTGTTCAGCATGGCTTGTCTGCCCAGAAAGCAGGAGCCGGTTAGCTCCCATCCTGCTAAAGGGTTGCGAGATGTTAATAATACATATATTAAACCCTAAGCAAAATATTGTAGTTTATCCCAAGCATCCAGAAATGATGCTAGTTGATGCCATGCTGTGTCCTAAAGCAGCCATGATATGGAAATAACCTGTATTCGTGTCTTCTGTTTCTATAGAAAGGCAAGTGAGCATTTGATGCAATAACATATAAAGGCTTCTCTTATAGGGACACACTTGCCTCTCTGACCATGTTAACTCCCTGCACATGACACTTGGATGCTGAGGCGCTCAGTGCGACGTCACTTTCCCCTAGCTCAGGGGTCAGCAAACTTGGCTCCCGGAGGTTTAGGGAACTACATTTCCCACGTGACTCAGCATCAAAGGGGAGATGTAGTTCCCAAAACATCAGGGAGCCAAGTTTGCTGACCCCTGCCCTAGCTCATTGATGATCAGCGACCTCAACCACAGCGAATTACATCTTTATCAGCTCTTGATGTGTGAACCCCCCCCCCAACATCTTGTAAGCACTCATGCAATGACTAATAACATAAGGCCCCTGTATCTCCATTATCGTACATAGCTCACTTGATCATAGGTGTCATTGGAAATGCCAGGTCTTTCCAATGATGCAAAGCATTACCGTGTAGTTTGAAAAATATAAAATTAAATGCATGGTTTTTTTTGTTGAAGCAGTAGCGTTGTCTGTTTTTCAGTTATTGCAGCAGCATTGTCCACTTTATAACTAATTTCCCATACCTGGAGGTGAAGACATTATCTATTGATCATCAATAACGTAAACTGCTGCACTATTGTAAGCAGAGGTGGGGGGGGGGTCCTCCATGCAATACACTCCTTTTTACTATTTGAACAGAAATGCTGCATCACTCCAATACAGCAGCTCTGCTTATATCTTAAAGGTGTGGCTGACTTTATTTCATTCTGCATGTATATTAACACACAACTGCTTCCTGTATGTGGCAGCAAAATTTCCCGTTCTTCTTAAATATTTCTTAAACTGTTTATTCTTTTCATTTCCTGCAAAAAAATTTTTTTTTTTTTTTTTTTTTTGGGGCAGGTTTTAGGCATTTTTCAGGATTTTCAGCGTCGTGTGTGTGTGTGTGTGTATATATATATAATTTTTTTAAATATTCTGTAATAGACCTTTTTTATTGTTATTCATAGGACCTCATATTTTTCAGGCATTTTCACGCACTAGTTATTTTTCAAAGTTGCGCTCTCTCTCCTGGTTCTCTTCCTATCGCTCTTTGCTACTTCAATGCCTACTTCGCTGGTGCCTCTTCACCCTCGTTCCTCTCTCAGTTGGGGTACCTCAAGACTCTGTTCCCCTACTCTTCTCAATGTATACCGCCTCTCTGTGTAACCTCATCTCTTCCATTGGACTCCAACATCATCTCTATGCTGACGACACCCAAATCTACCTTTCCTCTCCCAATCTCTCTCCTCCTTTGCTTGACCTTGTTACAGCCTGCCTGTTGGCTGTTTCTGATTGGATGACTTCTCATTTCTTAATCCCATAAGGACCCCTGACATACATAGTACGTCCTGGGGAATATTTCCCATTAGGCTAGGGTCAGATGAGCGCATTTTGTACGGACTGTGTGTCCGTGCAGTACGGACGCACGTTCTGACGGAAAACGTGTAGTGGCCACACGGTCCGTTTTTGTGACTGACGTTATTATTGACGGATGTAGATGGGAAATGATAAACCATTTTGTCCGTCAAAAATGCTGGATGCATAAATGCAGTCCGTCTGACTACGTTCCATCACTCACACACAAAGCTATGCGGACGTTGCGCACTTCGCACGTCCGTTCTAGCGGTTTTACATTCTTGCCTAACCTGCGTCCATTTACTGTGTCCGTCATGTGTCTGCACTTCCGTGCGGTTGTACTTCGTGTGTGGGGGCTCCATTGGTCAGAATGCTATGCTGCCACGGACGTACGAATGTGCAACAAGACGGACGTGATAACTTAGCTCGTCTGACCCCAGCCTTAATGACCAAGGACGTACGATGTTTGTCAACGGTCCTTTGCCCCCTCTCTCTCCCCCCTATACTCACCGCTCTGGCTAGGGTACCACGTCAGTCTGGTTTCCTTGAAGGCCGCCCTACGGTTTTACGGGCCCCAGGCATGATGACATCAGTTTCAGGTGCCCCCTCCCCCGGCACTACTGGGAGGGGTCATTTGGGCACAGTCTGCCCTTTCCAGTGGTGCTTGTGAACGCTGAGATGCCAGATCACGGTCTGCTCCCAGAGGTGGCTGACATCTACCCACTGATGGCGTCACCATATGCGCGATGACATCAGTTGACCAGTTAAACCCCTAGCTGCCAAATGGAGTTGGGGGGGTACGTTTGAACCCCCTTATCTCCAACTCAGTGGCAGCTAGCGCATCATCTTTTGGTATAACTGAAAAGGCAGAGCATGGCCTTTTCAATGATGCCAAACATCACCATCTTTGGTGTAAAAATAAAATTCTCGGGGGGGGGGGTCCATAAAATAGAACTTCAAATCAAATGAGCACTAAATGGTCAAAATGAGCTCAGCCCAAAGAGGTGAAATGGCTCAGCAGAGAAGGGGTTAAAACGCAAAACCATGTAAAAAGGGGGGGTATTTCTAATTTCAGGACAAATTTCAATACTATTTAGCCGGAGTCTTTTTTTGGTGGTTGTAGATATTGGGGGTCAAATTTAGAGAAAAAAAAATAGTTTTTCCATCGTAAATTATACAATGTGATGAAAATAATGGTATCTTTCAGGAAGTCCATTTAATGGTGAGGAAAAACGGTATGTAATTTGTGTGGGTACCATAAACGAGTAAGAGGAGAATTAGACCTAAGCACAGAAACTTAAAAATGACAGTGGGTACTTTCGGACAGACAGTGGAAAAACTGCCGGGTCCCTAAGGGGTTAAAGCTCAACCTTTCTAAAACTGAACTTCTAATCTTCCCTCCCTTCAAAGCCAATATTGCTGCACCCATTTCCCTTAGGCTGGTGGCACAGGAACGGTAACAGAGAGAGAATGGAACGTCCGTGAGAGTGGGCGATCCTTCCACTCTGTACGCTCAGCGT
This sequence comes from Leptobrachium leishanense, assembly GCA_009667805.1. Classification (NCBI taxonomy): domain Eukaryota; kingdom Metazoa; phylum Chordata; class Amphibia; order Anura; family Megophryidae; genus Leptobrachium; species Leptobrachium leishanense. Next base: position 166,050,180 of record CM019066.1, read on the forward strand.
ACAAAGCGCGATCCTCCTATGTATATCTGTCAGCGTCTGTTTAGCTTTGTGACGGGGAGGGCTTTTTCAGGTCCGGTGATTGTCCCTCTCTGTCAAAACTGCACAGATGCAGGTGAGTGCGGTGCATGCAAGCACAAAATGCGCTCGTGTGCCGCCAGCCTAAAAGTGAATGGTGCTGCTATTACTGTACTTCTACCTCTCCTGCTCGGTGTTCTCCTTTTGACGCAATAAAAATTGCACATATCTGCCCCTTTTTTTTTTATCAGGACTCTGCTAAAATGCTCATCCAATTTCTTATCTCCCTCTTTGATTACTGTAACCGCCTTCTCTCTGGCTTTGAAAAATCCCAGATTCTCCTTCTGCAGTTTGTAATGAATGCCTGTGCCCGACTCATGCACCTCTCACACCTCACCCCCTCTGTCAATCTCTACACTGGCTCCTGGTCTCCTATAGAATCCACTTCAAAATGTTAGTGCTCCCTTTCAAAGCTCTCCATAACCGCGTCCCTGCCTACATCTCCTCCCTTATTAACAGGTACATCCCGTTCACTTCGCTCTGCCAATGATCTGATGCTATCAGTTCCTCGTACCTGCAGTCCTGCACCCCCAACTCTCGTCTTCAAGACTTCCACCGAACTGTCCCCTTCTTGTGGAACTCCCACCCCTGCAACATCAGACTCTCCCTTTCTCTCAAGTCATTCAAGAAGTCTCTGAAAACACTGTTTTTAACTTGTTTGTATATTTGTTATTCTGTATCTCCCATTGTACAGCGCTATGGAACTTGTTAGCGCTTTATAAATACCTGTAACTGACTGCTGAATTCACCACAGGGTCGGTGAATCAAACTTACTGAAGTGTGGCAAACGAGAGCACTGACATGTCGGTTACATTTGGTGCTCTCTGAATAACCCCTCAAGACTGAAGGGATTATTCCACTAACCTCTGAAGTTCACTGAACGGTGAATTCAATACGCCAAATACAGGTGAATTGCCAGCGCAATCCAATCTAATTTGGCAATTGACTATCGTGCCTACTATACAGAGTGCTGAATTGCACCGAACTTGCTGTGAAATGACCGGTGTTTCAATTCAACAGGTTTAAATGTAAAAATATTTTTTTACTTTTCTCTAAGATCATTTATTGCAAAAACCCTTTTATTAATCTAAAATGTGTGGTTTTTTTTTAACATTTTTGTGGGTTCTAAATTATTTTTTTTAAATTAGTTTAAAATTCTATTGGTAGAATAGGAGACCTTCTCTTACTACTTCTCTCGTACTTTGAATAGACCCTTGAGTCCTTATTGGAGGCAGTGATTAAATGTACCTTCTTGATTTCTGTTTAATTTCTCATTTGCAGATAATTCTCCTTCCGAGTGATACAAAAAGTCATAAAGGAGTTAAGTTAAGTTGTATAAAATCCAATGCCATTTTATTTATTTTTTTGCCTGTGTCGGCACTGATCTCCATGTTAAATGTCTAACATTCCTTGCTACCCCACAGATAATGGAATCTGACGGCTCTGGGGAAGATGAGAAGGTCCTGACTCCTGACCGGTCTTGCAATGAAGATGAGGTGGAGTTTGTTGGTGTAAGATGATTTATTGACTTTTTTATTTTATTTTTTAAATAAATTAAAGGTTCACCCAAGGAACAAATGTAGGTTGGGGAAGAAAACAGGAGGACAGGTTATTGTCTAACTCCTTTTTTAGGGCTGAAATTAACGATTGTGAAAACAATCGGTTAGTTGGGGTGTGGTATGTATGTATCAGAAATATTGGGACATCGACTAGGGCTGAAACAACAATTAATCGTCCTGTGTACAGCACACACTGTTTAGAGTCAGACCGAGTTAAACGTAAATCACCTCAGCTTCGGAGCTGATTGGAGAAGACTGCTTTACTAGGTATGATTTAGTTCTAAGGTTATGTCAGGCACAACCAGTTTGGTTTTATTCCATTTACAACAGTAGCAGAACTATAACACAAACAATAGGATACTGCCACTGGGTGAAGGAGCCATGTGCCACCACCCCACCCTCCCTGCCACACCCTCTTTGGTTGGGATCTGCCATTCCCTCCCTTTGGTCTGGTCCTTTCCCCAAACTCTTTACCACACTCAGATCCGGTATTTTGTCCATACCCACTCCCTCTTACACTCAGGTTGTCACTTGAGCAAAGTCACTCCCTTCCACCTCCAGTCCCTCCTCCCACTCAGTTTGTTCACGAAATTAATTAAAAGGACACTCTAAGCACCCTACCAGCTTTAGTTTATTAACCCCAATTTCATGCTGACATCATCATCCATGACCAAGTGCTTGTAGCCACGTTCATTTGAGAAAGCAAACATGGGCTTAAGCTGCGCATGCAGCATCAACCCATCCCTCTGACCAAGCACTCGCATACCCTGTGTGAAAAGTACACAAAATACGCAATTTGCATATACACGTACGAAAGTTACGTACACTACGCAAATTGCTTATTTTTTTTCATAAAATTCCTTTTAAGTAAACACATTTTTTTTTATCCGATTAATCGGCCAGCTAATTGATTATGAGAATAATCGTTAGTTGCAGCCTTAATATCGACAGTTGCAGTAGAGGCCTGGCAGAGCATCAGCAGGGATGAAACCCAGCGTCTGGTGATGTCTATGCGCTCTAGACTTCAGGCTGTGATTGACTGCAAAGGATTTGCAACCGAGTATTAAGAAGAGAAAGTTTGATTTATGATTATTATTCTGTCCCATTACCTTTGGTCCCTTAACAAGTGGGAGGCACATCTGCAAACTGCTGTAAGTCCTACACCGTTCACCTGAGTTGGATGTACATACCCTCAAATTAAAGCTGACAGTCTGCAGTTAAAGCACATTGTGTTTGTTTCATTCCAACTCCATTGTGGTGGTGTATAGAGCCAAAGATGTTAGAATTGTGTCGATGTCCCAATATTTCTGGACCTGACTAATACGTGTGTGTGTGTTACGGGTAAAGCCCGAAGTGCGGTCAATCCTAGGATTACCCGGTCAATCCTGACATTACCCAAAACCGCTGGGTAAAGCTGCAAAAAATGAAAATTCCGGACTTTACCCAGGTGATCTTGGGACTAACCAACTGCCCTTGGGTAACTGTCTGGAAGAGCTGAAAAATCCACACTTTACCCAGATAATGTGCAAGTCTGAAGCTTCACCCGGGTAATCTGCAGAGCATCCAACCCCGCTTGGGTAACAGTCAATTTTTTTGCTGTTATCTATGGATATTATCAACGAAAATGGCAAAAGACAAACCTTAAAACCGTATTGAGGATAGAACAAATATACAGAGCGACAGGATGTGTTTCTTACAAGAAAGTGAAAACGGTTACGTGATCTTTATTACGGATCATGTGTGCTAATATATCGTTTGTAAAACATAACAACCGTCAGGTTACTCCTTTTTATATTCCATTAAATTGAGTTATCCTCGGAATTCAGTCACCTGTAACCTGCTGAAAACCCGAGAAAAGCGGAGTACCCAGAGGTGTTTGCATACTTTGCAGATTACCCGGATGAAGTGCGGATGTTTCGTTGCACATCACACTTTATCCAGCAGCACTAGGGTAATGTGCGAATTACCCGGTTAAAACAGTGCAGAAAACCGGGGTACCCAGAGGCCTCTGGATACTTTGCAGATTACCCGGGTAAAGTCCAAAATTTCATTTCACTTCGGATTTTTGCTAATGACGCCTGGGTAATGCTAGTATTAACTGGGTAATCCTAGGATTAACCGCACTTTGGGCTTACTGGACTGGACTGGAATTGCAAACATAAAAATTGACAGACAATTGCAGTGGGGGGGGGGGTGTAGGTGCTCGTACAGGTGTATAATGGGGGGTGTAGGCGCACGTACAGGTGTATAATGGGGGGTGTAGGCGCACGTACAGGTGTATAATGGGGGGTGTAGGCGCACGTACAGGTGTATAATGGGGGGTGTAGGCGCACGTACAGGTGTATAATGGGTGTAGGCGCACGTACAGGTGTATAATGGGGGTGTAGGCGCACGTACAGGTGTGTAATGGGGGGGTGTAGGCGCACGTACAGGTGTATAATGGGTGTAGGCGCACGTACAGGTGTATAATGGGGGGTGTAGGCGCACGTACAGGTGTATAATGGGGTGTGTAGGCGCACGTACAGGTGTATAATGGGGGGTGTAGGCGCACGTACAGGTGTATAATGGGGGGTGTAGGCGCACGTACAGGTGTATAATGGGGGGTGTAGGCGCACGTACAGGTGTATAATGGGGGTGTAGGCGCACGTACAGGTGTATAATGGGGGGTGTAGGCGCACGTACAGGTGTATAATGGGGGGTGTAGGCGCACGTACAGGTGTATAATGGGGGTGTAGGCGCACGTACAGGTGTAATGGGGGGTGTAGGCGCACGTACAGGTGTATAATGGGGGTGTAGGCGCACGTACAGGTGTATAATGGGGGGTGTAGGCGCACGTACAGGTGTATAATGGGGGGTGTAGGCGCACGTACAGGTGTATAATGGGGGGTGTAGGCGCACGTACAGGTGTATAATGGGGGTGTAGGCGCACGTACAGGTGTATAATGGGGGGTGTAGGCGCACGTACAGGTGTATAATGGGGGGTGTAGGCGCACGTACAGGTGCATAATGGGGGTGTAGGCGCTCGTACGGGTGTATAATGGGGGTGTAGGCATTCGCACGGGTTTGTAATGGGTGGGGTGTAGGCGCTCGTACGGGTGTGTAATGGGGGTGTAGGCGCCCGTACGGGTGCGTAATGGGTGGGGTGTAGGCGCCCGTACGGGTGCGTAATGGGTGGGGTGTAGGCGCCCGTACGGGTGCGTAATGGGTGGGGGTGTAAACCAACAATCACAAACGACCGAGAATAACTGGCGTATCACAATTAACAGATCTACTAAATCTTGCAAAGCTTGTGTCATGCTGACTATATCAACAAGGAAAAGGCTGTTCTAGATTTTCTTTATTTCCTAGGAGGCTTCTCTGAGACCTATTCTGGAATGCATTGATGTTAGCAGTGATGAGTCTCAGGGATCACCTCCAGCTGTGAGTATACACTTTTCTAATAATGAGCCTCCTGAAGTAACTCCAGTGCCCATGTTCCCCTTCAACTATTGTATAAATTATCACTTTCACTGCTGATCCATTTTACCCCTGTGTGCTGAGCTCATTTTGACCGTTTAGTGCTCATCATGTTTAAACTAGGGCTGGTACTGATTAAAATTTGTGTTCGATTAATCAATCTTTTTATTTTTTTTTTATTTTATTTTTTTATTATTATAATTTTTTTTTAATTATAACGCACATACAGATCCAACTACTTTTAGCTGATCTGCTTTCATTGCAACTCTGTATTACTCGGGGTCTGGGCCCTGGATCTTGTCTGGGCCCTGATGGGGTTTGGCTGTGTCCAAGGCTGGACTGAGACAGGCAGCACCATACTCACCGCTCCTCTGCTGCCTTCTCGTCTGCCGTCTTCTTCCTGCGCCAGTCGCTGTGTGTGACGCGTGCGTTACACACCTCGCACACGTGGCTGGAGGGCGGCGCCGAAGCAGCTTCCTTCGCACACTGCTGTAGGGCCGCCCAGGAAGCCAGTAGAGCTCTGGATGCGGACTCCTAGAGTCCGATACCAGAGCTGATAGACAGTAAGGGTGCCCCACGATCAAAAGAATTTTAATCGCTCAAAAATTTGAACAATTAATCGTTAATTTCCCCAGCCCTAGTTTTAAACGAGATTTTTGAAGTCTTGTTTCGTACGAGCCACACATTATATATCCTTTTTTACAGCAGATTCATAATATATCGTTGTTATATGTATATGCCACATAGCTATAACAAAATTTTTTAAATAAATGTGAATTTCCATTTTAAGATTTCACTCCTGCAGCGTGCAATTTTTTTCGCATTTTATAATCTGAGCCTTTAGTTATATATTCTATGGGTACACATGTTTAAAAAAAAAATAGAAATGGGAACTCGTCACTGTATTTCTGAGAAAATAGGTGATTTTAGCTAAAAAAAAAAAATCGTGCAGCGCTATCGTTCACATTATAATTGAAAATTGAACAATCGTGCTGAATTAAGAAAAAAAATGCATTTTTTTTAAAAAAAAAATAATATTTTTGCTCAAACATAACCTGGTCATGTTTGGTATCAATGGAAAGGCTATGTTGTGAACGACGTCCGTTGACACGGGGAGATCCGGAGGCAGGGCTGACAGATTGTGGCCTGCCATCTTATCGCCGATTTGGTGCCAGATCGCGGCCTGGCACCCAATTGGTTAAAGAGTGGCATCGTTGGAAAGGTCAGACTTTGCCCTTTCCAGTGATGCCTCTCTTGACTTTGTAGCCTTCAGCGATGGGGATATAGAGGGGTCAAAAGGACCCCCTCCCCTTCATGCAATCCGGGGGAGAGGGGCACCTGAAACTGACATTATCGTGCCTGACGCGATGATGTTAGTTCCCCCGAGAGGGGTATAAATCCGAATGCCTGACTTCAAGGAAGTCAGACCTGCGTGGGACCCCGGACGAAGAGGTGAGTATCGTCGGGTAAGAAGAGTGTTCAAAGCGATGACTTGTGGGGGACGTCCTCCGCATACAGTGGGGACCTATGACGCAGGGGTTAATATTTTTCATCGTCACTGATTTTATCTTGTGTCCCTTTTTTTTAGTAGTTTAGGAATACATTTAATAGGTGCACAGTAAGGGCAGGTACAAAGGATGCAGAATGTTTCTGTGATGCAGACCCTAGTAGCATATGTTTGATACAATTGAACTACAAAAGAATGTCTTAAAATCCACATGGGTGCCCAAAAGATTGAATGCAGTAACCAGTCTGTCTGGGGACAATTGGGTAGCTTGCAATGAATGTTCCTTGGTGGTGTCTCGCAAATACAGCTTTAGAGACAAGAAAAAGGTGGATAATTGAGATACCAGTGGACAGCCAGGCATTGATCAGAGGGGGAGTGCATAGGACCATGTTCCCATAGCCACAGGGGAGAGCGAGCAGGGCTGCCAGACCTCACTCAGCCACACTGCAAAGGAGACCAGGGAGAGCGAGCAGGGCTGCCAGACCTCACTCAGCCACACTGCAAAGGAGACCAGGCCGCGCATGGAGGCTGCAAGTGTAGACTACAATTTCCACCCCCCTTAGAGGGCCAGCTGTGCAGACCCTCTGCCTTTTGATACCCCCCCCCCCCCCGGTGAGCATATGGCAATGCTGGAGGAGCATTTGTAATTTGTTGGGAGCAAGGTGGCAAAAGCCATGGGGAGGGTGAGTGTGTATGCATGTTTGATTTGTCACGGAGTGGTTAATGCAGTGTTTGGCGTGTTGTATGTACTTCCAGCCACACCATTTATTCTGAACTTTATATCCTTTAATTAAAATCGTGTTTGCACATGACTTTACAGAACTCATTATTTTAAATTACACAAGTTGGAAACGCCGAGGAAAATTACAAAAAAAATCGGTCAAGAGTAGGGCTGCAACTAATGATTATTTTCATAATCTATTAGTTGGCCTATTTATTTTTTTCGATTTTAATCGAGTCATCTAGGGATGCACCGATACCACTTTTTTAAGACCGAGTACCGATACCGAGTACCGATACTTTTCTTTAATGTCATGTGACGCTTTCCAATAAGAATAGACCATATAAAAATGCCCCCAGCTCACATGTATATATCCCCCAGCTCACACATGGATTTGCCCCAGCTCACACATGGATTTGCCCCAGCTCACACATGGATTTGCCCCAGCTCACACATGGATTTGCCCCAGCTCACACATGGATTTTGCCCCAGCTCACACATGGATTTGCCCCAGCTCACACATGGATTTGCCCCAGCTCACACATGGATTTGCCCCAGCTCACACATGGATTTGCCCCAGCTCACACATGGATTTGCCCCAGCTCACACATGGATTTGCCCCCCCAGCTCACACATGGGTATTGCCCCCCCAGGTCACACATGGGTATTGCCCCCCCAGGTCACACATGGGTATTGCCCCCCCAGGTCACACATGGGTATTGCCCCCCCAGGTCACACATGGGTATTGCCCCCCCAGGTCACACATGGGTATTGCCCCCCAGGTCACACATGGGTATTGCCCCCCAGGTCACACATGGGTATTGCCCCCCCAGGTCACACATGGGTATTGCCCCCCCAGGTCACACATGGGTATTGCCCCCCAGGTCACACATGGGTATTGCCCCCCAGGTCACACATGGGTATTGCCCCCCAGGTCACACATGGGTATTGCCCCCCCAGGTCACACATGGGTATTGCCCCCCCAGGTCACACATGGGTATTGCCCCCCCAGGTCACACATGGGTATTGCCCCCCAGGTCACACATGGGTATTGCCCCCCAGGTCACACATGGGTATTGCCCCCCAGGTCACACATGGGTATTGCCCCCAGGTCACACATGGTATTGCCCCCCCAGGTCACACATGGGTATTGCCCCCCAGGTCACACATGGGTATTGCCCCCCAGGTCACACATGGGTATTGCCCCCCAGGTCACACATGGGTATTGCCCCCCAGGTCACACATGGGTATTGCCCCGCCCCCCAGGTCACACATGGGTATTGCCCCGCCCCCCAGGTCACACATGGGTATTGCCCCCCCCCCCCAGGTCACACATGGGTATTGCCCCCCCCCCCAGGTCACACATGGGTATTGCCCCCCCCCCCAGGTCACACATGGGTATTGCCCCCCCCCCCAGGTCACACATGGGTATTGCCCCCCCCCCCAGGTCACACATGGGTATTGCCCCCCCCCCCAGGTCACACATGGGTATTGCCCCCCCAGGTCACACATGGGTATTGCCCCCCCCAGGTCACACATGGGTATTGCCGCCCCCAGCTCACACATGGGTATTGCCGCCCCCAGCTCACACATGGGTATTGCCGCCCCCAGCTCACACATGGGTATTGCCGCCCCCAGCTCACATGGGTATTGCCGCCCCCAGCTCACACATGGGTATTGCCGCCCCCAGCTCACACATGGGTATTGCCGCCCCCAGCTCACACATGGGTATTGCCGCCCCCAGCTCACACATGGGTATTGCCGCCCCCAGCTCACACATGGGTATTGCCGCCCCCAGCTCACGGATCCCCCCCGCGACAATACTTACCTTCCTGAGCGACGCCGGGAATGTCTCCGCGCGTGCGCTCGTTGGTAGGACCCCAGCCGCGACCACGTGGGACCATGTGATCACGGCTGGGGTCCTTCCAATGAGCGCGCCCGGGGAAACTTTCCCAGCGTCGCCCAGGAAGGTAAGTATCGTCGCGGAGAGCAGCTGCAGGGCCTGTCCGAATGCTCTATCTGCATTTGGACAGGCCCTGCAGCTGCTCACTGTGTTCATACTTACCTTCCTGGGCGCCGCCGGGAAAGTTTCCGCGCGCGCGCTCGTTGGAGGACCCCAGCCGTGATCACATGGTCCCACGTGGTCGCGGCTGGGGTCCTTCCAACGAGCGCACGCGCGGAGACATTCCCGGCGGCGCCCAGGAAGGTAAGTATTGCGGTGAGCAGCTCCAGGGGCGGCTGTCCGAATGCCGATAGAGCATTCGGACAGCCGCCGCAGCCCCTTGGATGCCGGCTCAATGCCGGCTTCCGGTATCGGGAAAAATATCGGGGGGTACTGCACGAGTACCAAGTACTCCTGCAGTACCCAGTATCGGCCCCGATACCGATACTGGTATCGGTGCAACCCTAGAGTCATCGGATAAAACACATACAATTGTTTAGTTAAAGGAACAGTTTGTAAAAATCAATCCCTCTTACTTTCCCCCCCATTTTTTTTATCGCAATTTGCACAGTGTAAATGACTTTCGTCTGTACATTACACAAATTGTGTATCTCGTGTAACTTGCTTACTTTTTGCACATAAGGTGCACAAGTGATGTATCGATGGGCGTGTTAAGCCTGTGTCTGTTTTCTCCTCGGATGAATGCTGCTATGAGCGCTCAGACAGGATGTCAGCATGTGAAGCAGAGCGAGGTACTCCACACAGCCTTACCACTTTAATGCACAAGCATGGCAAGGGTGCCTAGAGTGCCTCTTTAAAATAAATTCATGAACAAACTGAGTGGGGGAGGGACTGGAGTTGGGAAAGGAGGATGTTTAGGCAGGGGACCAAATCAGACTGTGAGGAGTTTGGGGAAATGGACAAGACCGGAGAAAGGCGCAGCGAGTGTGGGATGGTGGCACAGGACTCCAGCTCCAAGTAAGGACAAAAAGACGGTGGTACAGCTCCTCCACCCAAACTGGGTTATGTTAGTCCTAACCCTAGAACTAAATCATTCAGACTAATACAGCGGCATGTCTTCTTCATTGAACTCCAATATAGAACCTGAGGTTATTAACGTTTAACTCCATCTGATTATAAACCGTTTGTGCTGTTCACAGACTGATTAATTGATTTATGAAAATGGTTGACAACTATTTTCATAATTACTGATTAGTTGTTTCAGCCCTATTCAAGAGTTACTAAAGTCTGAACACCTCTGTCCTGGAATATAACATTCCCAATGTATTCAAAAATCTATTGCCGCTCTATATTGTTCCAGGCAAGAGTGAAGGACCATATCGACTATCAGAAAGCACACGTGCAGTCCACACTTGACCGTCTTGCACGTCATGTAGAAATTGAAAAGCAACAAAGAGAGGAGAAAAATAAAGCCTTTCAGGTGAGTCTCCTTTCAGTTAAATGTCTTTAATTTGTACTAAAGTCAACTTCTATATGAAATAAAAGCTATTTACACATGATAAATATCTTGCTCTAAATTTTAATGTTTTCAGTAGTATACACTGCCATATTTACAAATATAGGGGGTTAATCAGAGCTATCACTGAAATTTAGGTGCTCTTTCCGTCAGCGACCTTAATTCGCAGACTCTGCAGTGAATTCAGCATTTACCACGGGGTCCCTGAAGGGATCCGCCGAAGACCTGCTGAAAAAAGCAGATCAGCAGTCAAACAGGCGTAATAAAAAAGTAAATTCTTAGAGTTTTAAACAAAAATAATGCATGGTAATAATATATAAGGTCTTATGAAAAACAATAAAAAGGTTCGTTATGGATTAAAAAAAACCACCATTTTAAAACAAGATCGGAATCAAAAATTTTGCCGGGGGGGGGGGTTGGTGAGATCCAGAGAAATGCCGAAAAACAAACCCCCTCTACTATTAAATAAATTCATAAAGACTTTTTGCTGCAAACGGAGAAAATAAACATTTGAATAAAAAAAAATTGAACTTTTTTTTTTTTTTTCATTGAAACCTATGGTATATGCCTGTTTAAACCTGTCGAATGAAAGCACCAAAAATCTGGGCATTTCGCTAACTTTTCAGGGCTGTCCGGTGTCCCCTGTCTAGATTAACCATTAATTCTCTATGGGGAATTTCACTGTCGCCAACAGTCGCCGAAGATCACTCTATTTTGGTGGCAATTTGCGAATATTTGGCGAACTGTCAGCTTTTTTGAAATTGCATCGTACAGTGAAACTCACCATTAGGTGGCAAATTTGGCTCTTTGAATAACCCCTATAGTGTTAATTTCAAGGTGTGAGATGGTGAACTGGTGCATCACTTTTCGTGTAGTCATTGCCTCTGAGTGCTGAAGGGATCTCCTTGTTGTAAAGTCTCTGAACTATTCTCTTTCTACACCTACTGAAGTTGACTGGCCCTCTTTGCAGCGTAATCCGTTCAGATGAGCTGTATTGTGTTATGCAGTTTTTCACCGTAACTTAGGCTGTCAGGCGAATGCAGTCCGAGCGCACTGTGCGTGCGTGCATAACGGACGGACGGACGTACTGACGGAAGATACTGTAGACACCACACAGTCTGTTTTTGTTGATGAACGTAGAAAAAAAAGGGATTTATGGGAAACAAAATTAATATGAAAAATGATAATGATTTGAAAAGGATATGAAAAGCCATTTTGTGCGTCAAGGTGCTGGACGTCGCTAATGCTCTGCGTCTGACATCTCATCACTCACACAGAACGCAACGCGGACTTGGCGCACTCCGCGTTCGTCTAGCGATTTTACGTTCTTGCCTAACTTGCGTCCGTTTGCCACGTGCGTTGTGCGTGCGCAGTTCGGTGCGGACGTACTTCGTGTGTGGGTCTCTATTGATCATGATTCTATACTACGACGGATGTTAAACTGTGCGGCAACACGGACGTGATCACTGCGTTCGTCTGACGCTGGCTTTAGTCATGTTCTATTTTAATCAAGGAATGTTTGCTCACATCTTTAGGAAACAGTCTACTTCCAACATGCTCATGGCTTGCAAGAGTTGGAGTTTATTAAGGATAGTCCAGACACAAATGCTGCAAGGTATTGTGTGAACCAGTGGCTCAAAGCACCAGGTAAGTGCAGATGGTAAAGTGGTTTACATGATTTATATAGTTTTAAATGACCAATGTTTCCTTTTGTATTTGAACTATTATTTTGTGAATGTCTTTAGTTTTACACAGTCAGCAATGTGCTCCATCTATTTTTATAATGGTAACTAGGTGTTAAGTCTGCCTGGAGGGCAGTCTATTGTTGTGGAGGATGTGGCTGCTCGGTGCTCCCAATGACGTGGGCGCTCCCCCGGGGACGTGGCTGCTCGGTCTATACTCGTGTGTGTGTGTGTGTGTGTGTGTGTGTGTGTGTCCTGTCCAGTCACATGTAGGTGTGAGCAGTCTCATGGAGCCTGTAGTAAGGGGCCAGGGCTGGACATTCCCTGCACATCCTTCGCTTCTCCCATTCGCCATCCCCATACATGGGGTTACAGGGTGTATTTATATATATTTACAGGGTGTGTGTACATACATACAGTACATATGCTATATTCTCTCTGTATTTGTTCAGTAAGCTGAGGTCCCTTACACCAGGGGTCAGCAACCTTGGATCTCTGTTTTGGGAACTACAACTCTCATGATGCTCAGTCACCCATTAGGCTGACTGAGCCACATGGAAATGTTGTAATTTAACGAAAATAATCTGTCCAAATAAAATGTGGCGGGCCTGCTGTTGTTGCACTGAATCAACAATATAGAGCCACATTTGGGTTTGTGCATGATGTGATAAATGTGTGTTGTCGTGAGAATTTGTGTAAATGTCGTTAGTATTTCACTGTGAGCAATGCTTTTCTTGTAACTATATTGATACTTTATAAACTGATACTGCCATGGAAAAACATACCATCTTTATACAGAGGATTCTTTGAATATTAATGTGTCGTTTTGTGTCTTCACATCTAAATTGTGCAGATTCTGTCATCTTTTCATTTTACATTCTAATGTATGCCGGAGAGTTTCTGACTTTTTTCTTTTTAAATGCAAAATAAAGCATGCTGTGTAAAACGAGATTAAATGATTTTAGCCCGCGTGACTTTGGCTTGATGTCATTGACCTTCCGTTATAGCATCCTCCTAGCCTTTTTCATGAATAATTTAGGCTGGCTCAGTTAGTGGAATATTACATGGCTTCCCTAGAGGATAGCGTCTCTAATCCCTACCTGTTTCTAAAAGTCTTATGGGCCAGATTTATTATAATTTCACTGTTATCTTGAGACTGAAGATCATCCAATGATGTTTTATAAAACTTCCCTTTAGTCTATTGTTCATGTGCTGGAGGGTAAATATATTGGACAAGTGATGCTTGCACATTTCAGCAAGAAACTTTTTTTTTTTTCCCCCTTAATACTTAGTGGCACCATTACTTTGATGCTCACAAATCTGGATTAAATAAGTGTATTTGCAATGTGGTTAAATGCAATGACTGTTTTAATCTTTGTCGCTCAATGCAGGTCCCAGACCAGGTGTCATACGCTCAAACCGCAGACCTATAAATGCATGTAATGAGCAAGTGGCCAGGAATACTCAGCCAATCACTTGCCCAATAATGCATTGCAATAGGGTATTTGATAATGGACAGCTGCTGATGGGTCACCTGAAAAGGTGAGTTTATATGCCTAACCTTTCTTTCATTTCCACTTCATTCTGCTTTAAAAACTAAACTTCCTAGGTTCTTGGCCTTTTGAGATTTTGCTGTTGATCAGTCGCTGCGTAATGCTTTGAGAACAGACCTTAATATTTAAATGCCGGAGGAGTGGGACACATGAACTGGTTAGTATGGGGTTATCCGATCCTTCACTATAATACAGAGGGTAGAATCTACATGTTTGTGCAATAGAACTCTTGCTTAGAACAAAATAGGGCTGAAACAGCTAGGGATGCACCAATGCCATTTTTTTTTTTTTTTTTTTTTTTTTTTTTTTTTTTTTTAAAGAGTACGAGTTCCAATACTTTTTTCTCAGGTACTCACCAATACTGAGTACCGATACTTTTATCTAAACAGTTGGACGCAAAGGATGTTCAGAAAGCGTCCTCTCATTTCATTCCCCTGGACGGAGGACACTCCCTGCATGTCTTCTCGTTGCTCCAGTTCAGCGTCAGACTGGCTCTTCAACCACAGCAGGCAGGGACCAGCCACCATCGTGCGTGCGTGCACAATGTTGTTTTGAGGTGCCCCCCGGCATGCCAGAGGGGTTCTTTGGAGTCCTTTGCATTCTGCTTGCAGCCCCAGCTCCACAGATACTGGCACGCCAGCCCAGCCCTGCCTTCCAGGTATCTATCGGGGCATTTGCACCGGTACAAATGCCAGTATCGGTATCGATAATGTTTTAGTATCTTTTTTTTTTTCTTTCTTTTTTTTTTATCTGTGTACAGCACACACTAGAGTCAGACTGCATTAAACGTTAATAACGGCAGATGCTACATGGGTCATTTTTAGAAGATGGTGTGTAGAACAGACCACATGCTAGTGAATTGGTCCAAATATTTATGGTCACAAGAATATGCAAATAGTACATATTGAGATCTCGGAACACTGATTTAAACATGACATTCATTCCTGCCATATACAGTCAGGTCCAGAAATATTGGGACATCGACTCAATTCTAACATCTTTGGCTCTATACACCACCACAATGGAGTTAGAATGAAACAAATGTTGTGGGTGTGGCCAAAACAACTGTTTGGAACATTCTCAAAAGGAAGGAACGCACCGGTGAGCTCAGCAACACCAAAAGACCCAGGAGACTGCGGAAAACAACTGTGGTGGATGACCGAAGAATTCTTTCCCTGGTGAAGAAAACACCCTTCACAACAGTTGGCCAGATCAAGAACACTCTCCAGGAGGTAAGTGTATGTGTGTCAAAGTCAACAATCAAGAGAAGACTTCACCAGAGTAAATACAGAGGGTTCACCACAAAATGTAAACCATTGGTGAGCCTCAAAAACAGGAAGGCCAGATTAGAGTTTGCCAAACAACACCTAACAAAGCCTTCACAGTTCTGGAACAAGATCCTATGGACAGATGAGACCAAGATCAACTTGTACCAGAGTGATGGGAAGAGAAGAGTATGGAGAAGGAAAGGAACTGCTCATGATCCTAAGCATACCACCTCATCAGTGAAGCATGGTGGTGGTAGTGTCATGGCGTGGGCATGTATGGCTGCCAATGGAACTGGTTCTCTTGTATTTATTGTTGATGTGACTGCTGACAAAAGCAGCAGGATTAATTCTGAAGTGTTTCGGGCAATATTATTTGCTCACATTCAGCCAAATGCTGCAGAACTCATTGGACGGCGCTTCACAGTGCAGATGGACAATGACCCAAAGCATACTGCAAAAGCAACCAAAGAGTTTTTGAAGGGACAGAAGTGGAATGTTATGCAATGGCCAAGTCAATCACCTGACCTGAATCCCATTGAGCTTGCATTTCACTTCCTGAAGACAAAACTGTAGGGAAAATGCCCCAAGAAGAAGCAGGAACTGAAGACAGTTGCAGTAGAGGCCTGGCAGTGCATCACCAGGGATGAAACCCAGCGTCTGATGTCTATGCGTTCCAGACTTCAGGCTGTGATTGACTGCAAAGGATTTGCAACCAAGTATTAAGAAGGGAAAGTTTGATTTATGATTATTATTCTGTCCCATTACTTTTGGTCCCTTAACAAGTGGGAGGCACATCTGCAAACTGTTGTAAGTCCTACACCGTTCACCTGAGTTGGATGTACATACCCTCAAATTAAAGCTGACAGTCTGCAGTTAAAGCACATTGTGTTTGTTTCATTCCAAAGATGTTGGCATTGTGTTGATGTCCCAATATTTCTGGACCTGACTGTACATCTAGCATGAAGGTAATGTTATACAATAAATATTTTTGTCCCTGTTCACATGCGGTCAGGAGTTGAGATTTTCTACATTTGACATCTTATTTATGCTCGGAAAAAAAACTTTTGTATTTCAGACTTTCGGATTAGGAAACCTCAACGTGTGTGTGTGTGTGTGTGTGTGTGTGTGATGTTTGTACGTTTTCTTTTGGGCTACATCTGTGTACGGCGAGGAATGTAGTGACAGGTTTATTAAATAATGCTTGATTTGTTCTTTCCTTTAAGGTTTGATCATTCTCCATGCGATCCAGCCATTACTTTACACGGAGCTCCAGTTAATTTGTATGCCTGTGTTTTGTGCTCGGAGTTCTTTAAAACGAAGAAGGAATACATAGACCATCTCACTGAAAAGGTGTGCAAAGTGATCTGTATAGCACTTGTACACACTGGACAGCCAAGCAGCACTTCATGTTTAATGTCTTTTTTTTTTCTTTCTGTCTCTCTCTAGGCAAAATCTAATGATGGCCATGAAATCAGTGTTTCAGCCCAAGTCATTCAGTGCTTTGCTTGTCCCAAATGTTTTCTGCTGTTTAATATTAGAGATGAATGCCTGAAGCACATGTCGGCAAAGAATCACTGCACGCAGGCTTTCAAACTACAAGGTATGTTAGCAGCCAAATGTCTCCCGATGTCCCAATTGCTGCTTTATGTGCCCCCAATTTGATCAGTGTCCTTTAATATTGGATATCTGCTCCTACCAAGACTTGATCCCATTTGCGTCCAGGGAAGAGAGCAGGTTCAAGTAGGATGGCATTCAATGAATCCCACCCATCAGGCCTCATTCACTATAGTTTGCCTCCATTTTATTTTGTGCACATGACACACACACTCCACTCCACCGGACCTTTTGATACAGTCTGTTACTGTTGAGCTCTTCGTGTCCGCCTATCATATAGATGTGCTGTAGGAGTGGGAACAGGAGGCATTTCCTATAGCATGTTGCAGGAAACTGTCAGCATGCCTGGTGAACGATCAGTACACTATCTGGGACCTGACCGTGACATTTATTTGTGCTCCGATGCAGAAGGAACCGTTCTGTGGACCCTGGTCTCCTCATCCCCTACATGGTGCCTGGGCAGCCCAACAGGGTCGGACTTGTGTTGAATCACCGTTTATAAAGTTAATACCAATCAGTGAAAAATACCTTGATCAGCTCGGAATATCCTTTCGTATCCACACACATTGGCTTACATAATGCCACATGAGTACTGCTATGTTTTGCAGACGCCAGAGCTGAGATGCTAGGTAACTTAAAGGGACATGCATGCTTTGCTAGTGTGCTTTTTAAAAACATGCTAGGTCTTTTGGATGAGTCAGTAGTGTCATTAAGCAGGTCTAAAAAGCAAGCAAATATGATTTTTTTTCATATGGATCTGCTTTTCTTTCTTGCCGTTTTCCACACCCACTGCAGGAGGCACCTTGAGCTAACCAATTTGTGTGCCTTCCTAGGAATAGATTAAAAAAATGCACTGAGCATGTGCAACTGAGTTGCTCCTCCTTCCTCCCTGCACTGTGAGCTGAGGGGCGGTTCTCAGTGCCATTCCAGAGACCGAAGGAAAGAAATCAATGCACACAGAGAGAAAAGGAGCAAGAAAATGTAAAGGGGAAGGACAGTAAAATAATGCAGAGTGCAAGAAAAGGTGCAGGGAGAGAAAGCTCACAACAGTGAGTGCGTGACTGTATGAGTGAGACGGTGAGTAGGTTAACCATGTAAGTTAGTGTTAGTGCAAGTGAGTGTGAATGTGTCTGCGTGAGCTAGTTCATGGGAAGCTTTGATGGGTGGAGTAGTGGGCGGGGAATATTCAGGTAGTGTGAGCTGAAGAAACACCCCTAGCTGTGGGACGTCGCTGGTGAAGATGAAATGACAGCATTTAAAGCAAGAAAATATTTTTTACATATTCTTAAAACTTTTGATTTTTATTATCTGTCAATTTACAAGACAATTCTAGACATGCATATCCCTTTAACCCCTTAGGGGCCGCTGATGTACTATGTACGTCCTGCCCACGGGTCTCCCTTAGACCCGCGGGGTACATAGTACGTCAGCGGCGCCTAACCTCCCTCCCTCGCAGATCTGGCAGGGAGGAAGCCTGCCCCCCGTGATTTACATGGGCCGGCGAGCTCGACGTCCCCACGCTGCGTGGTGACCTCATCAGCAAGCGCCCCCATTGAAATCAATGGAGGGGAGGGGGGGCTCCTTCAGAGCCCTCTATCTCCCCAACCATTGAAGATAGTGAGATGCAAGTTGCACCGCTGGAGAGGGGAGAGTCTCCCCTTTTCAGCGGTGTACTGCATTAACAGTTTCGCTGCCGAAATTGGCGCCGAATCGCGATTCAAACCTGGAGGGGGCTAACCTCTTGGATGTCAGCCAAGCCTCCCGGTCACCCCCCACCCACTGACATCCTCACCATATGTGCGAGTAGGTCAGTGGGCCAGTTAACCCCCTAGCTGCCAAGTGGAGATAGGGGATCGTTTGGATCCCTTTTTATCTCCCGATCCGTGGCAGTGAAAGGGTCATATTTGATATCATTTGAAAGGCCTGATCATGGCCTTTCCAATGATATCAAACATGACCAGGTTTGGTTTAAAAAAAAAAAAAAAAAAATTTGTCTGAGGGGGTTTAGTAAATTAGTACCTAGGCTGTTATCTAAAAATAGCATAAAACAGTCAGAATGAGCTCTGCGCACATAGGTGAACTGGCTCAGCAGTGAAGGGGTTAAAAAGCAAAAACATGTAAAAATTGGGTATTTCTATTCTCGGGACAATATTTTGAAACTATCTAGCTGGGGTCTTTTTTTGATGGTTGTAGATTTTGGGGATTAAATTACGAAAAAGTGTTTTTACTAGGGATGCACCGATACCACTTTTTTAAGACCGAGTACGAGTACCGATACTTTTATTTAATGTCATGTGACGCTTTCCAATAGGAACAGACCTCATAAAAATTTATATGAGATTGACCGCAGCTCACATGGATTTGCCCCCAGGTCTCATGGATTTGCCCCCAGGTCTCATGGATTTGCCCCAGCTCACATGGATTTGCCCCAGCTCTGATGGATATGTCCCCCAGGTCTCATGGATTGGCCCCCAGGTCTCATGGATTGGCCCCCAGGTCTCATGGATTGGCCCCCAGGTCTCATGGATTGGCCCCCAGGTCTCATGGATTGGCCCCCAGGTCTCATGGATTGGCCCCCAGGTCTCATGGATTTGCCCCCAGGTCTCATGGATTTGCCCCCAGGTCTCATGGATTTGCCCCCAGGTCTCATGGATTTGCCCCCAGGTCTCATGGATTTGCCCCCAGGTCTCATGGATTTGCCCCCAGGTCTCATGGATTGGCCCCCAGGTCTCATGGATTTGCCCCCAGCTCGAACGCTGGCCGTGTGCATGTAAAGCACGCGGCCAGCGTTCCCCTCCGGCGCGCCAAATACTCACCCTTCCTGAAGTTCCGGTCGCTGGGCAGTGATGCGGTCACGTGGCCGCCGGGCGCATCTGTGACGCTGCCTCCAGCCGAGAGGCAGCGTCACAGGAGCGCCCAGTGGCCGCAGGAACGCATCACTGCCCAGCGACCGGAACTTCAGGAAGGGTGAGTATTTGGCGCGCCGGAGGGGAACGCTGGCCGCGTGCTTTACATGCACGCGGCCAGCTTCCCCTGCCCCGCGGATACCGGCAAGCCGGCCCAGCGCCGGCTTCCGGTATCGGCGGGATGTATCGGGCCGTTTGCACGAGTAACAAGTACTCGTGCAAACGGCAATATCGGCCCCGATACCGATACTAGTATCGGTATCGGTGCATCCCTAGTTTTTACCCTTTTTTTTTCCATATTTTTTTTTATACTAAATTATTCGATATAATGGAAATAATGGTATTTTTAGAAAGGCCATTTAATGGCGGGAAAAACGGTGTATAATATGTGTGGGTTGAATAAACGAGTAAGAGGAAAACTTGACCTAAACACGAACAGCGCAGAAACGTAAAAACAGCAGCGGTCACTAAAGGACGGATTTGTGTAAAACCGCCCTCTCACTAAGGGGTTAAAGTTCAGATGATTCTGCTGACTAATTTAAATGTACTTATCTTTACTAGATCGGAATGTTGCTTTTTTGTTTTTGACCACAAACACTAATGTATGTGGTTTTATCACAACAAAGACCATTGTTTTTCTTTTTACAGATATAAAGTGTGTGGCGTGTCCTATTCCTATGCCATCTTACGCAAAGAAAGTTTTGATTGCTCTGTGCAAAGATGTTGCTTTCCGGGTTTTCTGCACTTCTTGTCAAGCTAGTCTTCGCTCTCATATGGATCTAACTGCACATTTCAGGTAGGTGTTCTTTCAAACATGAGCACTCTGCGTTTTTGTTAGAGGATATCAAATGTGATCTGATCCCGACCTGAATAATGTCCACTAAAACGTTTGTTTTTGTGATGTAATAAAAACATGACTGTTACATTATTTATGAAAGCCATACACCTAATACAATGTTAATTTCCTGTGGCTCTTCTTTTGGTCAAACAGAACACGATGTCGTAATGCTGGTCCCACTTCTCGATCAGAAATGACTATAGCCGAAGTCTCTGCCACATTTCTAGTGAAGGCCTTCTGCCCTCACTGTAGACAGGCTTTACAAAGCGAAAATCATATTGCAAGACACACCGAGAAAACCAAGCATAAAGTAAAGATCATCAAAAACATGGCAGAATCAATTCTGGCATTCTGCGTTATCAACGAAGGACAGAAAACCCCGTCGGACTTCTGCTCATCAGATTTAAATGCTAGCTTAAAACGTGTCTTAAAAAGACCTCACGATGGCTCAGACTTGCCATCACCAAAGATCACAGGCGGATCTCAAAACAGACGTTTTAGCAACAGCATCCATGGTAAAAGTGACTCTTCAGAGCGTGTGGAAGTGACTATGACAGTCTGGTTCTGTGAATGCTCAAGGAGATTTTCATCCGAGCAGGATGCGGGAAAGCACATCCTGATAGCAAACCAGATTTGTCATAAATGTGCGGTGTGCAGGAAGACGTCTGATGAATTATCCATCATTCAACTGCACATGAGTCGATTCCATGGCGGGGCTCACCTGAATAATTTTCACCAGTGGTGCAAGAAATGTCTCGTTCAGCTGCACGGCCTCAGGGAAATGATGAATCACATAAAATGCCTTCATGGCGGGCACTCATTTTACAGTGAGCAAGTAGTTGGCGTGGATGAGCCAACTGCTTCTACCTCCAAAGTGGGGCATAGTCTAAGCATTTTGCCAAGTGAACCATCTTCCTCCACGACCGTTGCTGGTGCTAGAGGCAAGTGGCAGTGTCATGTTTGTGAAGAAATGTTTGACTCTGAAGAGACTGTAATAGAACATTCTAAGTGCCTGGACAAGCATCAGTTTCACAAATTCTCCTGTGTTTTATGCAACAAGCACTTTCACAAACTCGAGACCCTCTACAGGCACGGCCAGCAGCAACATGGAGGAGAGATAAAGATGAAGTACTTCTGTGGACTATGTGAGGATGTCTATTTTGAAGAAGAACTTGATTTTCACAACCACTACGAGTGTTTTCACAGCACAGATTACGCATTTGTCCCAGACGAGCAGCAGTCACTCGATAAAGTTGAAGAACTGGTAACGCCAAGTGTCGGCCATGTAGACTATATGACATGTGGCTGTCAACAGTCCTACACATGTGAAACTGACAGGATACAAGAGACTGCTCAGTGCTTGGCCAGGCTTTTGAGGGAAGGCAGGTTATGGTACTCCTGCCCTTATTGTCCAGCCACAGCCAAATCTATTAAAAATATTAGAATGCATCTTTGCAAAGTGGACAAGGCCCAAATTGAAAAAGAATTTGTTGTCCGGTGCATTTTATGTGCTCAATCCTTCTCTGAAGTTGTCACAGCCCATCAGCACTATCACAAAGAGCACTGCACTCTTAATACAAATGTTAATCTAGGTCCTGGTACCTTGGACATGTTTACAGTCAAAGAAGAATGCATAAACGAGAACACCATGAAGATGCGCCATCTCTTAAGATCAAGTCCTCCAACTAAGATGAAAAGTGAGAAAGTGGAGACTGCAATGTTAAATTTGGCTGATAAAGAAAGTTCACGAGATACTGTACATGATAATCATTCAGGTATTGTACTCCTGGTCCCATTTGGGGGGCTTTTTGTTGTTTTGTTGCCCTCTCCTCTGTTGCCTATGGTTATTTATTTGTTAGTAACACACAAGAAAACGTCACCATAGAACAAAAGTGTAGAAGGGAGCCGTTCTGATACTCATTTTAAAATCGCAGGTAAAAGAGGTGTATAAAAATGAACGTCTGTTCATGCAGAAGATGTATCCTAATACAAGATGGCAGAATAAAGGTAAATCAGAAAATGACTGACCAAGAATAAAAATGACAAAATAAAGTTTTTAAAAATGTAAAAAAAAAAATGAACAGAAAAAATGCAAGGGTGTGGAAGACCTTACACGCTGTTAACTTCAAAGTTGGTATGAAGACCACCTCCTATATATAAATGCATCTGGAACGTGTCTGCCGGCTGCGCGTGCACCATCACAGCTGCTCACTGCAGCCCCTCTCCTGCTGGATACTCGCCACTCTCTCCAGGGCCGGTCCCATGGTGATCTGAGTAGCAGACCTCAGTTTTTATACCCCAGTGGGCGCAATGACGTCATCGTGACGGATGTGATGTCATTTACAAGGCGCCCCTCAGCAGTACCAGAAAGGGTGGGCCCTTTGGACCTCCTGATCGGGAGATCTTAGTAACAAAAGAGAGGCACCATTGGAAAGGTCAGTGTCTGACACTTACAGTGGTGCCTCTCTTTAACCCCTTAGGTTCCGGTCTGAAATTTGGTGCTAGATCAGACACCACCCGGAGGTGGCTGACATCTAGGATGTCAGCCAATTCTTCGGGGCCTCCCCCTGCCCACTGATGTGGCGATTTACATACCAGTGCTCATTTACTAACAGATACCAATGAAAGACAAAATGTCTTTTATTCCTTGAATAGACTTGGCCCAAGTAATACAGAACTTCCTTTTTATATTACGTAGGCGACCATTTCCTGTGACATTGGCATTCGCTATGACTTAGGCTAGGGTCAAACGAAAGCATTTTTCCCCGCGAACGTCAAAAAGTGCGTCCGAACGCATTGACGTATTTTTTCACGGAATGCGCAAAAATGGTCAGACGACACGCATTTTCGTGCGTGATTTATTATGGATCGTCAGTAAAAAACTTTTTTGCGTCTGGACGTTATGTAGGCTGGACATTAGCAGAGTCTGACATTTCCTAATCACGCACACACGCTGCTATGCCGCCGCAGCGCACTCTGTACGTCAGTACTAGCGGTTCTGCGTTCTCAAGAAAATGCGTTCAAATTCCACTTGCGTTGCGTGGCCGGACTTCGTATATTGGCTGTCATTCCTCTTCATTTGCTGCTACTGCGGCCGTAATTAAGTGCGCCAGAACGCACGTTAAAAGTGCGCTGGTCTGACCCCCAGCCTTAACAAATCACAAGGACAAACTTTTGATAGAGTTGGCATCTATTTGCCTGAACCAGTCTTCAGCCATGGTCAGTTATATGTAGCGTTCTCTCGCATGAAAAGCTCTGCTGATGTTAAAGTCATAGACGAAAACAAGGCTGCTTATTACCAGAAAGTCATGCATGCTTTACAAAAAAATATGATGTTAAAAGACATCTATTCAAAGTAGGCTGAAAAAGAAGTCCTTGATAAAGAAAAAAACATGGGACAGAACGCACAAGGGGGTCAACATTGCCTGCCCTGGGTGGATTTTTATTTTCTGCAAACCACACTCTACAATAGACTGCCCTCCGGTCAGGCTTAATTGTACAGGATATAAAACACAATTTCAAACAAAAGATTTTTATTTATTTTAAAAAAAATTTAAAGGAGATTTATTTGGAATCCTGCTTGATAGATGCACAGGTGTTGAGCCAAACCACAACATTTACGTTTAATCGGCTCTAAAAAAAAATTATTTTCTGGAGTGACCAGCTTCTGAACACTTCAGAGTGTACAAAGGTGTGTGGGCTGGATATTCAGGAGCCCTGTGTTCGCCATTCAGTCTTTATTTATTGTGTGCGTCTTCCTCTATTAAAAGTCAGTATGTGGGACTTTGACATATGTGTGTGACAGGGAGTTTGTGGCGGTGCATGTTACTCTAGGACTGTATGTGTGAGTGATGGAGGCGACCTGATGTGTTCCGTGGTGTTTTGAAAAAAGATGCTATTAAGGGGGTTCTTCACAAAACATTGTAGTTTACCGTTGTGAACAATGATCAATGTTAGAATTTGTCTCATGGGATTGCTAAGGCTAGGGTCAGACGAGCGTGATTTCTACGGACTGTACGTCCGTGCAGTACGGACATCGTCAGTACGGATGACGCAGTAGTGGTCACACAGTCCGTTTTTTCACTGAAGTTATTTTATGACTGATGTAGGAGGGAAAAAATTACAATGAAAAAACATTCTGTCCGTCAAAAATGCTGGACGTATAAATGCAGTCCATCTGACCATGCTCCATCACTCACACACAAAGCTATGCGGACGTTGTGGACGTGGCGCACTCCGCACGTCCGTTCTAGCAGTATTACGTTCTTGCCTAACCTGCGTCCGTTTGCAGCGTCCGTCATGCGTCCGCAGTTCAGTGCGGACGTACTTCGTGTGTCAGGCTCCAATGGACTTTCTTTCATGCTATCACGGACGTACTTTTAGGCGCAATCACGGACGTGAACACTACGCTCGTCTGACAGCAGCCTTACAGTGGCTGGAGAAGCTTAGTTGATGGGTGACAAACATATACGTATCTTGATCAGCGCAATAAAAATTGCTATCAGGATCTTGGTGTCTCTCATAGATCAGCAGACCATATTTTGGTACATAAAACAAAATATAAAAATACACAAATGGTGAAGTATATCAGATATATATACTATAAATAAAATGCAATGAATGATGTTTCACTCACAATCATAGAGCCTAGCACTGGCTCTAAGTGGAACTGCACGTTTTGGGTTTTTTCTTCTATATTGTTCACAGGTGACCTACACCTTAAACGGCTGTTTCCCTTCACATATCAAGGAACCATATAAGACAAGAAAAGACAGCGCAACTCCCTTTGTGCAGAATGAAAATTTAAGTGTATATATGCTTTTCAGACAATTTTTCACTTACACTTGTTGGAGCTTCAATAGCTCTAAGGTTTGCGCATATGGATTTTTTCAGGCTCGGGCAAATCCACCAAAAAGACACAGGCTGGATCTTGTTTTCGAAAGAAAATTTAATAAAATAAAAACATGTAAAACAAATTTTATTATATTATTTATATCCATTTGTTTTACATGTTTTTATTTTATTAAATTTTTTTTTTCGAAAACAAGATCCAGCCTGTGTCTTTTTGGTGGATTTGCCCGAGCCTGAAAAAATCCATATGCGCAAACCTTAGAGCTATTGAAGCTCCAACAAGTGTAAGTGAAAAATTGTCTGAAAAGCATATATACACTTAAATTTTCTTTCTGCACAAAGAGAGTTGCGCTGTCTTTTCTTGTCTTATATGGTTCCTTGATATGTGAAGGGAAACAGCCGTGTAAGGTGTAGGTCACCTGTGAACAATATAGAAGAAAAAACAACCCAAAACGTGCAGTTCCACTTAG
Source organism: Leptobrachium leishanense (assembly GCA_009667805.1). Taxonomy (NCBI): domain Eukaryota; kingdom Metazoa; phylum Chordata; class Amphibia; order Anura; family Megophryidae; genus Leptobrachium; species Leptobrachium leishanense. The sequence continues at coordinate 166,076,099 of CM019066.1, forward strand.
AGCCAGTGCTAGGCTCTATGTTTGTGAGTGAAACATCATTCATTGCATTTTATTTATAGTATATATTCGATATACTTCACCATTTGTGTATTTTTATATTTTGTTTTATGTACCAAAATATGGTCTGCTGATCTATGAGCGACACCAAGATCCTGATGGCAATTTTTATTGCGCTGATCAAGATACGTATGTTTTTTTCCTTTCACCTGGTATAGGGAAGACCACTGTGTTTGATCAAGCTTTTGGGAGATTGGTGGTGGACGTGATTTGTGGCGCTGACCTGCTTGTTTTATATTATTTGATGGGTGCACTTTTACATATTGTGACTAACCTTTTAGATTTTACATCAGAAAAATAATGCACTAAAAATATCACACTGTCAAACTGCAGTGTAGAACGTGATCAGCCACCCCCTCCCTCTAGATTGAAGGACAGAATAAATATGGCCTGTCGCTAATGGCAGCCAGGACAACTTACAGGTCTATTTAAAGAAAGGTGAAACTTGGGAGAACTTTTGGAGAAGTGAAAACTCTAGGCGCTTCTGTGACGCTGCCTCTCGGCTGGAGGCAGCGTCACAAATGCGCCCGGCAGCCACGCGATCGCATCACTGCCAAGCGACCGGACCTTCAGGATGGGTGAGTATGCGGCGCGCCGGAGGGGAACGCTGCCGCGTGCTTTTCATGCACGCGGCCAGCTTCCCCAGCGTTCGAGCTGGGGGCAATATCCATGTGAGCTGGGGGCAATATCCATGTGAGCTGGGGGCAAGCTATATGTGAGCTGGGGGTATTCTGTTATATATTCATTCTCTCGGGGATATATACATGTGAGCTGGGGGCATTTTTATGAGGTCTGTTCTTATTGGAAAGTGTCAGATGACATTAAATAAAAGTATCGTACTCGGTATCGGTGAGTACTTTTAAAAAGTATCGTTACTCGTACTCAGTCTTAAAAAAGTGGTATCGGTGCATCCCTAGTCTAGATTGTTCTCTTCTGGTTATCACCTTTCTCCGAATAACCCTGCTAATGTCTCTGTGTCGTCGTCCCCCCCCCTACTTTGTGGCTCACTGTTACCAGCTAGAGCAGTGGTCCCCAACCCTGGTCCTCAGGGCCCACTAACAGGCCAGATTTTGCAGATCACCATGGGGAAAAGCAGACTGAATCCTGCAATCACTGAGCAGCAAATCATAACACCTGTGCTTTGCTTCAGATATCTGGCAAACCTGGCCTGTTAGTGGGCCCTGAGGACCAGGGTTGGGGACCACTGAGCTAGAGGACATACAGCCTGTGATGTTGCCAATTAACTAGGGTCTGTAAATGAAAATCCAATAGCCAAATTGTGAGGCCACTGCACTTGTTCTTACATGTATGTTAACAATATTCTATCCTTTCTTGCTCTCCAATTTGCCAACTTTATTCTAATCCAGAAATATGAGTGAGCCCTTGAGCTTTCACTGTTTTGTGTGTATCAGGCAGTCATACCATTGTGCAGCCCCCATTAGGTACACAGGCATAGTCAATGACTGACAGGTCCTATCCCGAAGAGCAAACCAGAAAATGAAAAGAAATTACATAAACTTGAGAAAATTCAATTTCTTTTTAAGAGGTCATTGTGATATCAATCCTGTGTGACGTTGTCTTTACTGTTGCTTATCTACCTTTTTAACTAGGAGAAAATGAAATCGATTTGCCAGATTTGGACTACCTGCAAACTATGACACACATGGTCTTTGTTGACCTGGATAACTGGGCAAATTTCTTCACTCTTCTGCCAGGATACCTGAACCAAGGGACATTTGTTTGGGGATTCCAAGGTAGTATGTCACAAGTGTTGTGTCCAAGGGGTTTTATTCTTCCTTACTGCTGAAAGACCTAGAATAACGATTCTGCAAGCCCCATGTAGTATCAAGTGTTTGTGAGGTATTTCATGTTCAGAATAATTTTAAGGTGGGGAAATATAAATTTTATATTTACTTGTTCAAGACTTGACATTCCACAACATTAACACAATTACAACATGAATATTTGTCCCTGTACGACCTAGTGTAGATACTCCAAGGATGTCATTGTCTCCCTTCTCCTGTGACCCCACTAGAAGGGGCTCATGGTTTCCATTGTTGCGAATGCATCCAGCACCTATGCGCCACTAGATTTCAGAGAACGGACTAATACCCAACAACGATGGGAAAACCCATAGGCTCTAGGTGCTGCGTAACAGCTTCTTACATTTTCCAGCTTGAATCCCTGCGAAAGGAAATGCATGGTTTGTAAGGAGTTTTCACACAGATTTTCCTTCAAATTAGATTTATTACCTACAACTGGGTAACAAAACCAAAGCTTCCATAATTTTTTTTATTTTTTTTACTTTTACAAACGTGTGGATAGACTCTAAAACAGTGTTTCCCAAACCTGTCTTCAGGACCCGCTGACACGCCAGGTTTGCAGGATATATGAAGCACAGCACAGGTGATATGATTTGCTGCTCAGTGATTGCACAATTCAGTCTGCATTTCCCCAAGGTGATTTGCAAAATCTGGCCTGTTAGGGGCACTTGAAGAACAAGGTTAGGAACCACTGATCTAGACCATTCTCCATGAAAATAATTTGCTGGCCAAGGTGGCTCTGGCTGTCAGAATAATCGCTGAACTTTGGAGGCTGAGACCCTTCATCCATGCCTATGGTCCTTTGTAATATTAGGGATACCCAGATCATGGATGATATTAAAGCGGTGGTGAAACACCAATTGACTATGTATCAAAGTATGGGGTTCTGGATTTCCTTTTTTGTAAGGGTGGTTAATATCTCTAAATGATCATATAATGCAGTGTTTTCCAAACCTGTCCTCAGGACACGCTAGGTTTGACAGATATCTGAAGCCCAGCACAGGTGATATACCGTTTTTTTCGCTCCATAAGACGCACCTGACCATAAGACTCACCTAGTTTTTAGAGGAGGAAAACAGGAAAATAAATATTCTGAAATCAAATAGTGTAATAATGGATATACTGCCCCAGCTCATGGATACTGTCCCCCCAGCTCATGGATACTGTCCCCCCAGCTCATGGATACTGTCCCCCCAGCTCATGGATACTGTCCCCCCAGCTCATGGATACTGTCCCCCCAGCTCATGGATATTGCCCCAGCTCGCTCATGGATAGTGCCCCAGCTCGCTCATGCCCCAGCAGCTCATGGATATGCCTCAGCTCACCTGTCGCCGCCGCGTTAGGCTCCCTCTGAGCGTGCGTCCGGCGGCAGGAAGCTTGGGCACTCGCCTGGGGGAGCCACGTGACCGCGAGATCGCGGTCACGTGGCTCCCCCAGGCGAGTGCCCAAGCTTCCTGCCACCGGACTCATGCTCAGAGGGAGCCTAACGCGGCGGCGACAGGTGAGCTGAGACATATCATGGGGCATTCGCTCCATAAGACGCACCCACTTTTCCCCCCACTTTTTGGGGGGGGAGAAAAGTGCGGCTTATGGAGCGAAAAATACGGTAATTTACTGCTCATTGATTACAGGATTCAGTCTGCATTTCCCCAAGGTAATCTTCAAAATCTGGCTTGTTTAGGGGGTCCCGAGAACAGGTTTGGGAGACACTGTTCTAAAACATACAGTGGTTGCATGGGTTATGTAAATGGCTTTATGGTCAAACCCTCCTATACAATAAGCTGTGCTTGAATATTGTGTATACTTGTTAGTGTAAATTACTGCCGTTATTGTTATTGACAGTTCGGTTGTCGGAGACCATGGGAATTACCTGTAGGTTATTTTGAGGTAATGATGGACAAGTGTGAGAGTTTGTGTTTTGGGGCTTTATAGAAACCACACTCCTGGTAAATATTGAAAGAATGTTACATTTGAGAAGAAATCACTATAAAAAAGGGTTAATGTATAAATAATTTAACTAATTTTTTGTCCTTGTCAAGACAGAAATTCTTTTTAGAATTTTATCTTCTACATCCCTCATGATGATCTTTTTAAAATATTTTGGTTTTCTAGGTGGGCAAACAAACTGGAAGCCCCCAGTCAACTGCAAAGTCTTTAAAAACCTTTCCAACACCGGCTCGTTCTTCCTTCATCCTCATTCCAGTCACAGTAAAGATGCCGCAAACGCTGCAATTTGCGTACAAGTAGGTTCATGAGAGAAGTCATTACTACAGGTTTTGTTTTCTTGGGCATATCAAATCACATGCTGATACTGCAGCCAAGTAACACAATTTTGTGTTTTTGGGTAAAGTAAAATGAAAGTAGACTTTATTTACAAAGTATTGATATTCCTTTTGCAGGTGACTATGTCTGATGATTAACCAGGTAGACATCTTCCAGATTCCTAAAAACACTTATACTGTACATATATAAAAACTTCAAACTATTAAAATGTTGGTTGGGGTCACCAGGGCCAGGATAAAAAGAAATAAATCCATGTTAAAGGATATGCTAGTTGCTTCTGAACTTTATCTAAATCGATTTCAGCGTGTTAAAACAATTATTATTTTTTCCCTTACAGCCAATATTGCGCTCGCCCTCAACACTTTCTTACCATTCAAGTGGTGGTGCCCACTTCTGCTTCTGCCGTGCATTTGTGATCCATGTAGCAGCATAAGAAGTCAGAAGAGAAGCTAAAACTTGTCCATAAATTGTGTCCGTCCCTTAAACTAGAATAGCTTGCTAAGGCTGGTGTCAGACGAGCGTACTAGGTGCACCCGTACTGACGTGCCTTTCGGCGTCCGTTGCAGCATTGTGACGCTGCGACGGGGCTGGCCACACGCTGTTGCATGTGCAATAGTGGCCGTGCTGGTTCCCTGCGGCAGTCTCCGGCAAAGCGCTAGGACGCGCGTTGACGGGGCTGCAAAGCGTTCTCCTCATAGTGCACTCAGCACTGCAAGGCTCGATTCTCCTAACTGCGCTCAGCGAGGCGGCCAGACGGGCTTCGAATGGAAGGAACGTCCACTCTTACGGACATTCCTTCTTGCTACCGCTTGTCTGACCCTGGCTCCTGCTCTTTAGCTCAGGGACTCCTGAACCTGGAGGTCCCTGAGGGGTTTTTGTGCAATTTGCACTACTTGCTTAGTGAAGGAAATGCCAATTGTGCACTGCAACAGGTATTCCGAAATTTATGTACCAAGTTCTGTAGCGGCTACACAGAACGATGCTACGCAGCTCCGATCCACCTTGTTCTGTCGGAGACAGGTCTCAAAGATAGTGATGTTGGCAAGATCTGCGTGTGTTAACAGTCAGCTGGGAAACTCAAATTTCCTGGCTGCTGGTGACTCTGGGTGAAGTGGAGCAAACTCCCCCACTTAATGCTGGATGATCTACCAGTTTGGCTGGGAGGGGAGAAGGGATGCGCTCCCTCACATCTTGACCACTTCAAAAATATAATCTAAAAAGATTTCCTTTTTAGTCTTCCAAGTGATTGTGTATGCGTGTGCAAGTGTAAATGTCATGATCTGTTTTTTTTTTTCTTTTTCTTTATAGGCAAGTTGTATGGATGAACAGCTACCAAAGCAAATCCCCTTCATTATCCTATCGGGAGATGAAGGCTACCTGGCGCTAGATAGTCAGTTTAAGAACACTCAGAGGCCTATGCACATCCTGAACTCGCACCACATCGACGGGGAACACATGGCCGCGCTGTTAAACAGCATATCGGAGACTTTCCCAGGTAGATGGCAAAAATGAGCAGAGTGTCTCAGATCGATGACCAACACATATGAATTAAATCCGTCTTCCATTTTTTCTGCTTATGTAGTGTGTGTTGTACTTGTATGCAGTCAATTCATCAGTGGTTCCAGCCACTATAATATGTTTTAATGGTCGAGTCTCTTGTTGGCTCAGCACATGTTCTTCCATAAATCCAGAGGGAAAGTTGCTGTGTGGTAATTGCGTTATATTCGCTATAGGGTGTAATATAGAAAGCATTCATGGTTCAAATGTTCTGTGGTAAACGGATCATGGTCAAGCCTTGACAAACTAGAGTTGCAAGCAGATGCACAGAGAGGATTATGACTGGTGTGGAGTATAGAGACCAGGGAGCAGTATGAATTAAACAGGACTATACATATCCAGCTGGCTTTAAAAATTGTGCGTATTTCTAAAGATACATTTTACAGAAAACTTCAAAAGAATATCTGTTGGGCCCCTCCTTATATTGTCCAAAAAAAATCCTTTCGTCCTTGATGCACATGAAAACCATGATCTCCAGCATCCCAACACTTTACAGAACATGTCCACTTTGCTGCAGTCTGCTTGGCAATGGATCCTACATGAGCATTGTTGGATCCAGCTGCCCCTGGTTTGGTTCATTTTTAAAACTCAGTACAACAGTACGTGTTCTCTTTTATTAGAAGTCAATTTGTCTTCTGTTTCAGATTCAGATGATGGCTCCACAGAAGACCATAAAGTGCCACAGGACGAAGGTGAGACCATTTTGTATTGCATACATACTTTCTAGATGCCTTTTTATACATAAATCCATACTGTTCTTGTTGACCGTATAATAGAGCTCGGAACTGGGGTCTGAGTATCTTCCTTATTTAGCTTCCCTCATAGCTCTTAGAAGCTCCCCACCAAAAAGTATACCTTTTCCAAGAAGCAGGCATGACTCGGAAGTTGTGCTAAAGCAGGAATGAATGATCTTCATTGGTGTACACACATTATAGTGGACAGATTTTCAAATGCTGTCTGCACCCTTGACCTGGAACTGCCGCTGGGGAGGGATGCTGGCTGCACCCTCTACCTGGAACTGCTGCTGGGAACAGATGCTGCATGCACCCTCTACCTGGATCTCCCACTGGGGAGGCATGCTGGCTACACCCCTACCTGGAACTGCCGCTGGGAACAGATGCTGCATGCACCCTCTGCCTGGATCTCCCGCTGGGGAGGGATGCTGGCTGCACCCTCTACCTGGAACTGCCGCTGGGAACAGATGCTGCATGCACCCTCTGCCTGGATCTCCCGCTGGGGAGGGATGCTGGCTGCACCCTCTACCTGGAACTCTTTGCACCCAATCTTCAGCCTTCACCTCTCTCAGCCACGAGTTCCATCATATCACACAAGACACAACGCACGTGGCAAACAGACGCAAGTTAGGCAAGAACGTAAAACCGCTAGACTGACGCGCAGAGTGCACCACGTCCGCGTAGTGTTCTGAGTGAGGAGATGTCGGGCGCATCGCATTTGCGATGTCCAGCACCTTGACGCACAAAATGGCTTTTCATATCCTTTTCAAATTTTTAGCATTTTTCATATTTCCCATAGTTACTTTTTTTTTCTCTTCTCTACGTCCGTCAAGAAAAACGGACTGTGTGGTGTTCTACAGTATCTTCCGTCAGTACGTCTGTCCGTTATGCAGGCACACAGAGAGCGCTCAGACTGCGTTTGTCTGACAGCCTTAATAATCATCATTTTGATTTCCAAAGTTCTACCCTGTTGCATGGCACCACAAGGGCCGAGGGCAAAAGTACAAAAAGCCTTGGTTTCGGAAGTACAAAATGCAATTAAAGATGCAGCAATGCAGTCTATGATCAGGACGACTTTACTACACACTCAGGCTGGTGTCACAGCTGAAACTCCTTCTAAATGTGGAGTAAAGTGGTCTTCATCAGATTGGATTGCCGTATCCTTCATTGCATTTTGGCCAAACGTGGGATTGAGCTTCCCCTTGGCCCCCTGAGTCTTTTCTCTGGACCTGAGCAAGTATTGTTCATTAGTGCGCGCAATCTTGCTTTCATGATATTGTATTAGGAAGTAGACCTTAGGTTTTACCAGGAATATGTAATGCGCTTGGTACTGTAAAGCTCCATAACGCTCCTCCAGAAATATTGTATCCAAGCACTCCATATCTCGCTGGGTAGGATGTAGGGACTCCATAGCTCTCTCCTGGCTATGCCTTTTGTAGGTAAGGCACTAATCCCCTTCCCCCTGTTATCTTTGCCAGTACTGGGGAAGAGAATCCTGGTGGCTTGAGCAAGAAAGCATTGCTGCCAGCCAAATGTAATAGAGCTCGGTGCTGGGATCTGAGGAGCTGTCACTTAGCTTCTATAATAGCTCTTAGAAATAATACTTTATTTTTTGGTTTTAAATGTAATTTGAACCCATGGTATAAATGAGAAAGCGTATCTCTGGCCATATTTACAATCTTCTGTGGAATGCTGTAATACCTCATGATTTTTTTCACTTCTATACTCCATGTATCACACGGGCAGTATTACGGTTTTAACATTTTAAATCTGTCACTTTATCCAAAACTAACCTCTACAACACCACTATATCATTTAGGTGGCGCTTTTATCAAAATACTTTTTCCAGCACTTGGAGCTCAGAGTTCACTTTCCACGACTCTTTGTATCCAGTGAGGATACAGAGTCAGAGATGAGATGGAAAATAAAGGTTTTGTCATTTTATTTGGCATCCTGCCATGCAATTGCTATGAGATGTTGCTACGGCGATTTGAGAATTGGAAGTCAGACTTTCTGCAGCTCAGAACAGCGATTGAAACGCATGACAGTCGTTGCTGGTCCCCGTTATTATCGCATGGACCTGCGTGCAGGCAATGACAGTCACAGTCCTTAGAATTTTGGCCCAACAGAGACTTAACCTCGCTTTATTTCGCTCCCTAGCATTACTTTTTTCTACTGCAGTATACTTAAATTCAAAAAATCTATATTCCCTAATGACTCCCCAATTACAATATTGGTACGTAGTGAAAGTTTACACTTTATCATGTTTTTTTCCCCTTCAGATGCTGATATTCAAGAAGCCATAAGGAGAAGTCTTACAGAAGTGTAAACCAAAATAGTCTTTTGTTTTCTAAAAATACAGATCTGCTGCTACATTGTCCCTCTTCATCTTTAGATGTTTTTTCCAGATATCGAATATCCAGTTAATACAATATAATGCTCCCAAGTGATTAGCAATTATATGGCTGACAATGTTGCTTTAATCCATAACAGACTTTCTTCTTTTGCATACGTAACCACTTCGATACAGTTCGTTTGAGAAAACCACATGCACTTTTTCAAAGCATGTGTTTATGAATGTACAGTGCCTTTTCCTGAATTGCCCTTTGACATGTTTGACTAGTTTCCCTACATTGGGAATTTTCTTGCCAAAACATACAAACTATATTCTTTTTTTGTGTCTGTTTAGGATCACCTGTCGGCATGTCTAGAATTCGACAAATTGCTCCTTTTTGTTTCGTTATTGAAAGAAAATAAATGTATTAAAATTTTGATGTTTACTTGTTAAACAGTGAATGCTCAATGTTTTTGCCTGGCTTATAGGATTACACAGGGGTCAAAAATAGCACTTGCACGCTTGCCATTGTACAGTGCGATTTGGACAAGCAACGCCTGCTGAGTGAGAGAACAGGATTCTCCCCCTGTCATCAAACCGTAGGAAGACCTGTGAGCACTGCAGCCTAATGGTGTACACGTAACGTTTTGTGCGGAAAAATATAGTATGGATTGTAGGAAAAGGGTTAATAAGTGCTGTCAATGAATTAAATGCAAGCAATAAGTGACTAAAGGAGTTGGACTGAAAGGCATGAAGGGATTTTAAAGCTGAGCAGGACAGATGTCAACAAGGCTTTTAATGTCGATCAGGAGAGAAGAGGTTAATGATTTTTAATGCTGAGCAGGACAAATGAAATAATGGATAAGGGGTTATGTAAATATTCTGATTGGAAGAGATTAAGTTGGAAATGCTGCTAGCGAGTGTTAATAAAGCAGTATTATCTCCATTCACATAGATCTGCCAGTTGGGCCATGTTTTCCAGGAGAGAGATGATTTCTACATGTTAATGGGTGGTGGAGGGTTTACATAAAAATACTCCCCTGCACTGTGTAGAATTCATATTCCGCAAGTAGGAAATTAATTCCCAAGGGGATGTATTCACAATGCACCGAAATTGGACACAATGTCCGTGCTTTGCATTTCAGCTTGTTTCGGCCTTTTTTTTTTTTTTTCCCCCTTCCCATTTTGCTAAAAACTTGAATTTACTATTTACTGAATAGTCAGTGTATTTTACTTAAATTGGAGTTGAAGCAGTTATCAAACATCGGTGAAAACCGCCGGATTGGCATCAGCGCGTTCCACAGTGCTAAAAGAAAAAAGTCTGCTGTTCTAACCTTTTCAGTGCTGTATTTCACTGTCAATTTGCCTGTGTTTGGCAAATTGACAGCTTTGGGAATAGTAGGTGATGTGCTTCCATTTCTGGATCGACATTTGTGAAAGCCCTTTTTGTTGTGTATGCGTACCACTTCTGTGACAGTCATAATTAATCCCGGCAGGTGGAGCCTGTTGGGAGAGTCTGAACTCCGGTGGGGTGTCATAGTACAGCTCTCCGGCCCTCCTCCTCAGCCAATGTGCCACGCTCTGTGGCAGCGATGTTAGATACAAAGTAATGCCAAACCGCTGTGGTTTTAGTGCAATTGGTAGAGCTCGTAGATTCCCATCTTACTAGAAATATACCAATATTGTGGTCAAAAAATTATGTTGGTAACTCTGGTCGTAGGAAACAGCTTAGAAGCACGATGTCATGGTCCACGCCGGCAGTGGCAGCGCAAAGGCAAATCTGGTGCTGCAATGCCCTGAGATGCCATGCCTGGGCAGTGCCTGTTTAGTGCTGCCATTCTGTGAGTTTCCTGCTGCACCTGATCACATGACCCCTTGCTCCCTCTTTTATCTGGTCACACCCATTCCCTAATGCTTATGCATTATCCCTGAAGTTCTCTGTGCCCTTCTGACTGTGTACCTCTACCTCCTGAAGCTCCTCCTCTCTCCTTATCTTCTGCTGCTGAATACCCCTGGACGCAACCTCTGCTTTGGACTCTGCCCACGCTGTTGCCTACTGTCCACCTCTACCATTTGGCTTTGACACTTGACTACGCTTTTGCCTACTGCCCACCTCGACCTCTGCATGGACTATAACTTCGCTACCTGGATTACCCCTTGGCTACCTTGCTGGATTCCCCTCATATTACCTGGACTGTAGCCATCATATTTCCTGATCCTAAGCCTCCTCCAAGTGTCATTTTGTTTCCCTCTGTAGTTGCTTGGTGTGTTTTGTTTAGTCAGCTCTCTTCATGACCTGCCCCTCTGTTGCCAGTTAAAGCATACAGCTTATTTCCTTTCAATTCCTGTTCTGTCCACCTGGTGTTATCTAGTGTCCTCCATCTGTTATACCTTATCCAGTGTCCCCCCTTTTGGGTTATTCCTACTGCTGTGATTCCCTTGTGTTTCCTTATAATAAACCTGATCTGTTTACCCCACATTGCTGCCTCCGCTCCACTCTGTCACCGCATCCCGGGCTCGGCCCTGCCACCCCGTGACACACGATATGGTGGTTATAATTAAAATGTAACTCTTTAATAAATTGCCGTAAAAATTCCTGACACAGTAGGAAGGTTCACATTCGTACGGTGTCATGAATTTTTACGCTGGTTTCAGAATCTGATTATTCAATAATACTTTGTGTTTGTCATCTGCCCTCTGTCTGTCAGTTTGTGTCTGCCAGAGATAAGGGAGCAGGTTCTCTTGGTGGCAATTTATTAAAAGTTACTGTAACAACAATGTTAACAAAAAGCATAAATGCCCCGCAATGTATAAACAAAGGTCAGTAACACGGAGCCAGGTTATCAGACAAGCCAGTGACCAGGAATGTGGAAATCAGAGCAAGTCAACATGCAAGGCCAGTAGTTCATTCCCAAAATATCTTATTGACTGATCCCTACTGGCTGGGAAACAAGAGGGGCAGCCTAGGAACACATTAGCCAGGAAATGAGAAGGGTGGACGCTCTACCTGAACAGATGCAAAACAGGAGGTGACCTGTCAAGGTGCAGAGAACTCTCTGAACCACCAGGGCATTGCAAAGTGTGGGTGTATATACATAGGTCTATAGCATGAGACAGTGCATTTCTGTGTTTTTCTGTCTGTTTGCATCTTTCAGCGTCTCGGTAGGTGTCTGTGTTTGTTAGTGTATGTGCTTGCCTGCATGTGTGCGGAGGTACAGCAAAATATGTACTGCAGAGTGCTTTGCACAGCCTTTGGTGGATTCAGACCTGCTGGGTACACAGGCTCCACAAACAGAGCGGTTGGATATGAGGATGTGTTCCCTAAATCCCCTGATTGACAGACCAAGTGCCTACTTAAGCATCTCTGGGAAGCTGCTGTGCTGCTCTACAAGAGCTGACAGGGAATGTCGAGACAGCTGGCTGTCATGTGGCGCTTGGCTTCCTTGCTCTCTGCTTAGTTGCGACAGCGCACTCAGGCCGCCACCTGTTGACCATTCAGCAGCCCAGGAGGTCAAAGGTGGGGTGCAATAAACAGTCCCTATGGTGTGACACCCCCCCCCCCCCCACTGGGGATTATATATATATATATATATATACCGTTTGTGTAAGCATCAAAGTACCAGTAATCATTTATTCATATACTGTTGTGTTCAAAATTATTCAACTCCCACTGAAATTGAGTGTTTTGGCCAGTTTGACATTGATTTTGATCATTCAGTCATCTTGCTTACAATTAAATCAAAGAGGCACGTGTAGGTCAGACAAATATAACATAACATTTATAATGAAATAACCATAAATGTCTTTTCTGTGCTCACATCATTATCAGTTTTATTCAACCCCCAAGTGACATTCAATCTTAGTACTTAGTACAACATCCTTTTACAGTTATAACAGCTTTTAAATGTGAAGCATAGCTTGACACAAGTGTCTTGCAGCGATCTACGGGTATCTTCGCCCATTCATCATGGGCAAAAGCCTCCAGGTCAGTCACATTCTTAGGCTTGCGCATTGCAACTGCTTTAAGTCAGGTGACTGCGATGGCCACTCCAAAATGTTCCAGCCTTTAATCTGCAACCATGCTCTAGTGGACTTGGAGGTATGCTTGGGATCATTGTCCTGTTGAAAGGTCCAACGTCTCCCAAGCCTCAGGTTTGTGACGGACTGCATCACATTGTCATCCAATATCTCCTGGTACTGAAGAGAATTCATGGTACCTTGCACACGCTGAAGCTTCCCTGTACCTGCAGAAGCAAAACAGCCCCAAAGCATGGTTGACCCCCCCCCCCCGCCATGCTTCACAGTAGGCAAGGTGTTCTTTTCTTCATAGGCCTTGTTCTTCCTCCTCCAAACATAGCGTTGATCCATGGGCTCAAACAGTTCTAATTTTGTTTCATCAGTCCACAGAACACTATCCCAAAACTTCTGTGGTTTGTCCACATGACGTTTGGCATACTGCAGTCGACTCTTCTTATTCTTTGGAGACAGCAAGGGGGTGCGCCTGGGAGTTCTGGCATGGAGGCCTTCATTACGCAGTGTGCGCCGTATTGTCTGAGCTGAAACTTCAGTACCCACATCTGACAAATCTTTTCTCAGTTCCTCAGCAGTCACACGGGGACTTTTCTCCACTCTACGCTTCAGGTAGCGCACAGCAGTCGAAGTCAGCATCTTCTTTCTGCCCACGACCAGGTAGCGTTTCAACAGTGCCCTTTGCCTTGAATTTGCGAATGATGCTTCCTATGGTCTCTCTTGGTATGTTTAACATCTTTGCAATCTTCTTATAGCCATTGCCCTTCCTGTGAAGAGTAATCACCTCTTCTCTGGTCTTCCTGGACCATTCTCTTGACTTCACCATGTTTGTAACCACACCAGTAAATGTCTAGAAGGAGCTGAGTATCAGTCATTTTAAAGCTGCCTAATTGGTGCTTATTATGCTTTATTGCTGCTCCGTGACATCCACAGGTGTTTTCAATACCTGATTGAAAACACTTGAATGAACCTCTGTTCTTCAGAGTGGTAGTCTTTAAGGGGTTGAATAATTGTGTCAATGAAGAATTCACAAAAGAAACATTTACTACTGTATTACAAAACCAATTGATGTCATTTTAGTTGCATATGGTTCTTTAAAAAGTCCTTGTAGGATTTCATTCTGAATACAATTACAAATGTACACTAAATTCCCTAAAACCCTTTACAGCATTGGGGGTTGAATAATTTTAAACACAACTGTACAAGGAAGTGTTACTCAAGTGCATGTGTGGGAATTATTGGTGCGTTCCTAAACATCTTTTATTATGACTTGACCCCTGGAACACAGAGTCCTCTATTCCAAATACTGGTGCTAACTTAACCAGAGCTGTTGTAAATTTGGTAACGCCATAGACTATACTGGATCTGTTTGGCCTCTATTCCCACCTTAGTGCAAATCTAGAGTGTTTCATTTTAGGAGTTAGAATATTAATCTGATTGCTTCTTGTTAAAGGGTCACTACCACCATAAAAAAAGTCCTTATTGTGTTTATTTTGTCTTGCTGATATCTTACATGGGCTTTGTTTTTCTCTTGTATATTTAGTTAATAAAATATTTTACTCTGAGAAAAGTGAAACTCTGGAGAATGACTGGTGAAGTGAGAATTCTAGGTCAAAATGGCCAAACCAGAAAAATTCTCCCCTATCTGGTCTAGATTGTTCATTCTCCTGGTTTTCACCTTTCTTTGAAAATAAACCGACTTGTGTCACTGTGTGCATCCATTGTGTGATCTTTTGTGTTGTAAACTGCTGCCCCCCCCCCCATATCTTTACATCACTTGCTCCTCACTATGTAGCAATGGTCATATGGCTAGGGTCAGACGAATGCACTTTTCACGTCGTCCGTGAAAAAGTGCGTTCGAACGAATGGATGTATTTTTTTCACGGAATACGCAATAGCGGTCATACGATGCGCATTGTTGTGCGTGATTTTGTACGGATCATCAATAAAACACTTTTTGCGTCTGGACGTTATGTTGGCCGGACAATAGCAGCGTCTGACGTCTCCTAATGACGCACACACGCCGCTAGCGGACGCAGCGCACTCTGTATATCAGTACTAGCGGTATCACGTTCTCGAAAAAATGCATTTGTTTGCCGCTTGCGTTGCACGGCCGCACTTTTGTGCAGCCGTACTTCGTATATTGCCGTCATTTGCTGCTACTACGGCCATGATAAAGTGCGGTTGCACGTGCGTTCGTCTGACCCCAGCCTATAATGGAGTGAATGGGTCTGTAGTCATGGAAACCACTTCACATCTTTGTATTGTGTGAGATGTATTCAAAGGATATCACCGGGGTAGATTAGACATCTTTTAGGCTAGGGTCAGACGAACGCAGTGCGAACGCGCAAGCAGCCGCACTTTATCATGGCAGTAGTAGAAGCAAATGACGGGCAATATACGAAGTACGGCCGCGCAACGCAAGCGGCAAACAAATGCATTTTTTTGAGAACGTGATACCGCTAGTACTGGCGTACAGAGTGCGCTGCGTCCGCTAGCGGCATGTGTGTGTGATTAGGAGACGTCGGATGCTGCTAATGTCCGGCCAATATAACGTCCAGACGCAAAAAGTGTTTTTTTTATTGATGATCCGTACAAAATCACGGATGACAATGCGCATCGTCTGACCGCTATCGCGTATTCTTGAAAAAAAAATACGTCCATTCGTTCGAACGCACTTTTTCACGGAAAAATGCGTTCGTCTGACCCTAGTCTAAATCTCCGTCATATTTCATTCAGCTGCCATCTCTTATCTCTGCATACATCACAAAGTAGCCCCTTGCAGCCCTATCTATACGTTCACTCCACCCGTTAAAAGTGCTAACAAGTTCCGTAGCGATGTACAATGGGTGAGACAGAATAGCAAGTAATACATGCAAGATGAACAGACACACATAACAGTAGGAGAGCGGACCATGCTCGAGCGTACAATCTAACCCATTCCACTCACTGTTAAATACTGTAGAAGCTAAACCACAGGTGTAAAATGTAAATACGCCATAAGATTTTGGTAAATATTGCACTATGGGAAAAATCCACTAAGGCTAGGGTCAGACTAATGCATTTTTCACGTCTACCGTCAAAAAGTGCGTTGATGCGTCTGAACGCATTTTTTCACGGAAGACGCGATAGCGGTCATACGATGCGCAATGTCGGCTGTATTTTTTGACAGAGCTATAAAAAACAAATGGACGTGATGTTGGCCAGACATGTGCAGCGTCTGACATCTAATCACGCACACATGCCGCTATGCAGACGCAGCGCACTCTGGGCGTCAGTACTAGCGGTTCCACGTTCTTGAAAAAATGCATTCGTTTGCCACTTGGGTCGCGCGGCCAAACTTCGTATATTGGCCGTCATTTGCTGCTACTACGGCCGTAATAAAGTGCGGCTCAACGCACGTTCGCACTGTGTTCGTCTGACCCCAGCCTAAATGGAAACGGTTAACTTAACTTTGAAGTAATTGCATGTAAAAAGGAAAAATAAAGAAAAAAAAAAACAGCAGAATGTGTTTTATGTGGTTTTATTTGTAATTCACGAGTAATGTACAGTAAGTGGTAGTGTCCCTTTAACAGACTGGACCACTTGGGGTTTTTATCCCTTGCCTTTCATCACTGATAAAGCTATATAATGTGTTGATGACTATGTTGTCTTTGACCACTTTTTTTTTTTTTACTTCTTGCTGTCGGGTGTACGCATCGTTTATATCAGTTTTACATCTACTGAGGTATATACAGATTAGGCTAGGGTCAGACGAGCGCAGTGCGAACGCGCGTGCAGGCGCACTTAATCACGGCCGTAGTAGCAGCAAATGCCAGGCAATGACGGCCAATATACGAAGTACGGTCGCACAAAAGTCCGGCTGCGCAACGCAAGTGGAAAACGAACGAATTTTGTCGAACGTAAAACCTCTAGTACGGTTGTACAGAGTGCGCTGCGTCCGCTAGCGGCGTGTGTGCGTGAATTGGAGATGTCAGACACTGCTAATGTCCGGCCAACATAACGTCCAGATGCACAAAGTGTTTTATTGATGATCCGTACAAAATCACGGATGCAAATGCGCATCGTATGACCGCTATCGCGTATTCCGTGAAAAAATGCGTCCATTCGTTCGAACGCACTTTTTCACAGACAACGCGAAAATGCGTTCGTCTGACCCTAGCCTTAGATGTGATTTGCAGGGAAAATTTAGGAGAACTGGAGAGGTAGATATTGATGTTCTCATACACATAGGGCACACCAGGCCCACTTATTGCACATACTGCGTGCCATGCTTGGGATTTTCACCAGTTAATATCTCCATATATTGGATTCCATGTATCTTTATTAATGGATAATTCCTGTAGTATATACAAAGATACAGCCTATTCTCATGCTGATTGCAACAACACTAACCGAAGGCAAACTGTGGCAAAAATTGCCATTTGTGACAAGGGTCCTGCCAGCCAGCCATTGTTTTTTTTTTTTTTCCTATCTGGGACACTGAAGTTGACTGGTTGTAACAATGAGATTTGTAACATTGCCATACAATGACAATTCGTGTTTAGAACTCCTTTTGTGTTGTATTTATTTGTAATAAAATGATCAATGGGTGCAGATGCCAGATCACCATTTTAGGCTAGGGTCAGACTGAGGCAGTGCGAACGCGCGTGCAGCCGCACATAATCACGGCCGTGCTAGCAGCAGATGCCGGGCAATGACGGCCAATATACGAAGTACGGTCGCACAAAAGTGCGGCCGCGCAACGCAGGCGGCAAACAAACGCATTTTTTCGAGAACGTGAAACCACTAGTACTGACGTACAGAGTGCGCTGCGTCCGCTAGCGGCGTGTGTGCGTGATTAGGAGACGTCAGACGCTGCTAATGTCCGGCCAACATAACGTCCAGACCCAAAAAGTGTTTTATTGATGATCCGTACAAAATCACGGATGAAACTGCGCATCGTATGACCGCTATTGCGTATTCCGTGAAAAAATAAGTCCATTCGTTCGAACGCACTTTTTCACGGACAACGTGAAAAATGCGTTAGTCTGACCCTAGCCTTATTTTGGATTTATTCATAGAAACGTATAGTATGCATGCAGAAATGCTGGCTGATACGCACGATGTGCAGTCAAGTCTAAACATTGTTGCATAATTTTGTATTAAGAGGCTTTAGGGAGAGGTTTCAGTTCAATCATGCACCGGCTTTCCAGGCAAAGCGATTAATGGGGTTTCACGAAAGGATATCATTAGACTAAAGCTTGACGTGGAGCCATTAAAGCTACTGTGCAAATGAATATTTAAAAAAACATCCTCTGCCATGAATCACATAGCGATTGCATTGCAGATAATACTTTTTAACGTGGTATGCACAGAGGCAGGAGAATTCCATGCAGGAGGACAATGCTGCTGCAGGTGCTAGTTCGGCAGACATAAAATAAAAAGACTCGGGTAAAGGTGAAGTAATAGGTATTCTGTCTCCTTCCCATTATGTCCCATACCAATGATGGTGAACCTTGGCACCCCAGCTGTTTTGGAACTACATGTGCCTTTGCTTCTTAATCACGCATGTGGCTGGTAGAGCATCATGGAACGTGCAGTTTGGAACCATCTGGGGTGTCAAGGTTCGCCATCACGTTAGTTAAAAGTATTTATAAAGCACTAACAAGTTCTGTAGCGCTGTACAATGGGAGAGACCGAAAAAACAAATATACATACAAGTGAAACACGCAGAACAGTAGGAGAGTTACAGTTACAAGCATTTATAACGCGCCAACAAGTTCCATAGCGCTGTACAATGGGAGACAGAATAACAAATATACATACATTACAAACAGAGGATCCTGCTCGAGAGCTTACAATCTAAGAGGAGAGGGGTGACACACTAGGTGAGGGGGACTAGAGAGCATGAAGTATTGGGGTGTGTGTGGGAAGATGGAGCAAGAAATGTACGATGGGGCATTATGGAGTGAGCCAATAGGCTTCTCTAAAGTAATGTGTTTTCAGAGACTTTTTGAAGGACTGGAGAGATGAGAGTCTGATGTGACGGAGGAGGGAGTTCCATAG
Source organism: Leptobrachium leishanense (assembly GCA_009667805.1). Taxonomy (NCBI): domain Eukaryota; kingdom Metazoa; phylum Chordata; class Amphibia; order Anura; family Megophryidae; genus Leptobrachium; species Leptobrachium leishanense. The sequence continues at coordinate 166,094,965 of CM019066.1, forward strand.
AAAGGTGGCAGCTCAGGAGAGGACCCTGCTTGAGAGCCTATCACAGTCCTGTACTGTTGAGGATGATACTGCACTTTAGTACATGTACAATATCACTATAATAACACATGCAAAACAGATACTTTGGTTTTAACTGTATTAAATTGTAATAAGCGGTTTTATATTTTCCTTACAGGTCAGGCAAATGATTCGCCTTTAAGGACATAATATATTTAACATCGTATAAAATCCTTGCGCACGCGGTGAAGTTTGGATAGGTAACAGGTATCGCACAAGACATTGTGTCGGAACATGAAAGTTGTGCTCCAGTTTTTCTTTTATACACTGAGAGGATAAGCTGGAAGGGGAGCTGAGCAGGGGGCAGGGATGTGACATTGCAGGAAAGAGATCCTCCCAGTCAGCCCATGTTAGGAAATGTTTCATTTAGTCTGAACACTCAGGAGGAGGATTGTGTCTAGAAAGATCTGAGGAGAGCGTGTTTCTATCTGGTCAGTGATTTAGTCACTTCGCCCTGGAAACAGTAACTGGACCGTGGGAAGCTTCAATTCAGCACTGAGCTATGGCCCAAGCCAAGATCCAAGCCAGAGCCTCGGAGGGCCAGAATGGGGGCAAATTCTGCCGGTCTATGTCTATGGCAGCTCGTTCCAGTCACCTGCTGGAGACTTTAGATGAGTTGGAAACCAGGTGAGAGCGTGCAAACGTATGTAAAGTTATTCGCTAACCTGGGGAATTGTTGGGAAATCAAATTTTAAGTCCCATAGAAATTGCTCACTTTTACTGACCGAGGAACTCCCAGGATTGCTACAATTTAAAGCGGGGATCGGCAACCTCAGCCCTTTTGGAACTATGCTTCCCTTGAGGCTCAGCAAACCTAATGAGTGGCCCAGCATCATGGGAGCTGTAGTTCAAAAGCCTCTAGAGGGCCACTGTTGCTGATCTTACAGGTTACTGTTTGTTGGCGGAGTTCAGGCTTTAATGCTAAAGTTTTGCCATCAGCCCTGGCCGCCTGAGCATCATGGGACATGTAGCTTTGAAACATTGTGAATGGGCAGCCTGCAATTTGCTTGACCTAAAGAAGCCGGACACATGGTTTCATGGTGGCTGACATGGCTAATGGATTACCTTTGTAAGTGGAACAAGAAGGAAACCGAGACGTGATCCAGCATTTTGAAAATGAGAAACACTGCTTCTGGAGAAATTCTTCTACGTTTATGTGAAAAGGGTCAGGCAAAAGCTGTGTGACGATGGCATCCCATGTTTTTAAAATGTGAATAAAAATGGATTTAATTTGTGCTGCAAAAACTAACCTTTTGTGCCTCTTTGTTTTTAGCGATAACGCAAATTCTATTTTCTGCAATCTCCCCTCACTTTGCACCCCACCTTTAAATTCTAAAATCCAATATGCCTTTTGTATGCGCTGATTTGTGCGGCTTCTGTTTTATTGTGCTTTTTTTAGACACCCTGCCCACTTGTTTTTAAAAACCTAAAAATATGCCAGTCGTTTGTGTGTGCTGCTAAAATGACCATTTAGCTTGACCGAATGACACAATGGTTTTGTGGTGTCTGTCAGTGGAACAAGGAGACCGAAAGCATGATGTAGCGTTTTGAAAATGGGTAATGCCACGGTTTCTGATATTATTCTTTATTGATATCAAAAGGTCACGCAAATGGTGAATGACCTATAAGTGCTGTTTATTTGTTTTTGTGCCTATTCATTTAAATTTTCAACACAAGGCTGACTGAAAACCATAGGAAATGTAATCATTGGCCATACTAATTTAAAATATTTTAAAATCCGTGATGTTATATATCGCTACACCAGGAGGGCAGCACTCAATCTTTACTAAGCATAAGGGCGGGTGCTTCTCAGGACAAAAAAAGATTTCAACAAAACCAGGAGGAGCGCACACCAACTCATACATTCAACAACGCTGGCAGTAGCTCACACATTTAACCCTTTCGCTGCTGAGCCGTTTCACCCCTGTGTGCTGAGCTCATGTTTACCGTTTTTTGCTCGTCATGTTTAAACGCGATTTGAAGTCCTGTTTTATTATACAACCCAGACAAATTCTATATCCCTTTCCCCCCCCGTAGATTTATAATATATCATTATTTGTATAACATAAACTTTGAATTTCCATTCAGATTTCAATCATTTACAGCATGTAAAATGATTTTATTTTTATCATCCGAGGTTTTATGGTTATATATTTTATGGGGCACTCTTGTTTAAAATTAAAAATCAGAAAAGGGAACCCGTTACTATATTTTTCAGAGGAAAATGTGCAATTTAAACTAAAACCTGAAAAAAAATTTCATTGTGGTAAATGAGAAGGTGAGGTCGTGCAGCATCATTGTTCACATCATAATTGAAAAGTGAACAATAGTGCTGCATTATACATATAGAAAAAGTGTTACGATTTTATTTTTACATATAAAAGTGCTCTGGCCTTTCCAGTGATACTAAACATGACCTTTACCTTTTACCAATTTAGAGATAAGAGATATGGAGGTCCCCCCCCCACCTAACAGTGAATTCCTTGCCCAGGTAGGGGGGATTCCTCTTTTGACGTCATTGTGCCCATGCGCAACAACCTCAGTGGATAAGGGGATGCCAAGATGTCAGCCCCCTCTGGCACGTAGGGTTTGCCGTTGATACCTCTTACCGATTGGGGGATAGAGGTTGCCCCCCTCCCCTTCAGGCACTCTCCTGGCTTTACTGGGGGGGGGCACCAGAAACTGCCGTCATCATGCCCGGCGCGATGATAATAGCACGCCAACTGGGGTATAAACGCCAGGGTTTGACTTCAAGGAAGTCAGACCACCACAGGACCCCAGCCAGAAAGGTAAGTATGCGCCCCTTTCCCTGTGGAGTCCTCCACACACAACAGTGACACCAGGACGTCCGCAGCAAAAAGGTTTAAAAATTAAATAGATTTAAAGACTCCACGTGATAAAAATTGGTCCTGGCATTGATGGGATACATTGGCATCGTGACAAGCTTAAGCAATTTATGGTCATATTTTGTGAACTAAATTTCCATCATTTTTAAACCGAGCTTAGGGTTACGCATTTGTGAAAATTATTTAATGGGTTAAAACTTGTGAAAAATCTTGAGAGGGTTAAGAGTTGTTGGAGTCTTTGAAATCTATTTAATTTTTAAATGTATGAGCTACTGTCAATGTTGTTGAATGTATGAGTTGGTGTGCTCTCCTCCTGGTTTGTTGAGCATTAGCTGTTCTTTGTGTACCACATCAGCAGGACTGATTTTAGCCCTAAGAAATTTTGTTCATGAGCAGGTGGTAACCTTGGCACTTTGTCAGCAGATTCCTTCTCCTAAAAGTTAGCATGGCTCAAGTTGTAATATTCACATGACACACCTGCCGGGACAGTATAAAGAAGATGATTATAATGAAACTCAATTCCCAAATCAAAACATGTAATTCTGTTTGAATTTATAAATCCATTACCTCAAAGACACAGAGCAGTGCATGTAATAACACAGCCTTTTAACCCTTTGACGTGGGGTGGGTTGTGCCCGGCAGCAGGGTTTTGAAGCGCTTGCCGGCTGCTGCAGCAGCAAGCTCCTCCTCTGGCTCGCCTATGTAGCTGACGGCTTGAGTTCAGGCTGTTCCGACCAGTGGTTGGGGCGAAGGAGGCCCATTGAAGCTAGCAGGACATACTATGCCGCCCCACGTTTTCAAGGCCCACCTGCCGCGTGGACAGCATAGAACACCCCGCAGCAGGAAAGGGTTAAACAATACATTAAGAAAATAATAGTTATTTGCAATCCGAATCGATTTAGTTGGCCGATTTTATGTCTTCACACATAAAGGTATGTAAGCGTCTGTTTAGAATGACTGCTGTGTGTGTGCAGTATAAGCTCATGTCTGTTTTTTCCCCAGAATGAACCCTACGACGAGCACTCTGATAGTCAAGATATCAGAACACAAAGCAGGGGGTGGGACATTCTACGTAGCCTGACCACTATAATAAGTTAAAGTGGTCAGGGTGCATAGTGTCTCTCTTTAATAAATTTCATGAACAAACTGAGTGGGGGAGGGACTGGAGATGGGATCAAGAGACCAGACCTGAGTGTGGGAGAAAGTTTGGGAGAAGGGATGGCAGCTCTGGAATGCAGGGAGGAAGGGTGGGGTGGTGGCACAGGACTCCAGCTCCAAAGAAGGATAAGTCACTGGTGGTACAGCTCCTCCATCCTAGGGCAGTACCCATGGTCTATGCTCTAGTCTTGCTACTGTTGTAAACAAATTAACCCCTTCACTGTGGAGGATGTGTGGGGAACATCCTAATTGACTCCCGCTATATGCGGAGGACGTTCCCCACACGTCCTCCACTTGTGGGAGCCTCCACAGAGATACTCGCCTCTCTGTCCGGGGTCCCGCGGCGTTCTGACCAGCGAAGTCAGATGCTGAAGTTGAACCCACCGATGACGATCTAGCGCTGGTGGGGGCTGCCATCTTGAATGGCGGCTCCACCTCCGGGTTCCCCCCTCGCCTCCTGACGTGTCGCGCATAGCGCGATGATGTCAGATCGCCGGGGAACCCCTAGCTGGAGATAGGGGGTTCCTTTGAACACTGATATCTCCAGAACCGTGGCAGCTAGGGGGTCATGGAGGGTGTCAATCGAAAGGTCTGAGCATGGCCTTTCGAATGATACCAAACAGAACCATGTTCAAATTAAAAATAATAAATTTAAAAAAAACATGGTTTTGATTTTTATGTGTTGTTTTTATTAATGTAGCAATATTGTTCACATTTCAATAATAATGTGAACAATGATGCTGCACTAATGATTTTTTCTATGGGCGTATTTGCTAAAAATCACGTAATTCCCCCTCCCAAAAATGTAACGAGTCCATATTTCAAATTTTTGTACAAGCTCACCCCATAGAAAATACAACCGCAAACGCTCATGTGATAAAATGTGAAAAAAAAACTTTACACGCTTCAGACTAACGCAGTGCGAATGCGCGTGCAGCCGCACTTTATCACAGCCGTAGTAGCAGCAAATGACGGCCAATGACGGGCAATATACGAACGCAAGCGGCAAACAAATGCATTTTTTTGAGAACAGATACCGCTAGTACTGACGTACAGAGTGCGCTGCGTCCGCTAGCGCGTGTGTGCGTGATTCGGAGACGTCAGACGCTGCTGATGTCCGGCCAACATAACGTTAAGACGCAAAAAGTGTTTTATTGATGATCCGTACAAAATCACGGACGCAAATGCGCATCGTATGACCGCTATCGCGTAGTCCGCGAAAAAATACGTCCATTAGTTCGAACGCACTTTTTCACGGACGACGTGAAAAATATACGTTAGTCTGACCCTAGCCGTAGATAATTGAAAATTCTAATTTTATTGCATTTTTTGTTATAATATTCAGGCAGGCCATGATGTATACATATGAAAATTATATATTATGAATCTGCTGTGTCTGCCGAAATTTTTTTTAATAATATTTCTGGGTCATATAATAAAACGTGGCTTCTAAACGCGTTTAAACATGATGAGCAAAAGCAGTAAAAATTAGCTCAGCACTTAGGCTGGGGTCAGACCAGCGCACTTTTAACGTGCGTTCTGGCGCACATAATTACGGCCGCACTAGCAGCAGATGACGGGCAATGACGGCCAATATACGAAGTACGGTCGCACGAAAGTCCGGCCGCGCAACGCAAGTGGAAAACGAACGCATTTTTTTCGAGAACGCGAACCGCTAGTACGGACGTACAGAGTGCGCAGCTGCGGCATAGCGGCATGTGTGCGTGATTAGGAGACGTCAGACACTGCTAATGTCCAGCCTACATAACGTCCAGACGCAAAAAGAGTTTTATTGACGATCTGAAAAAATCACGCACGAAAAATGCGCATCGTATGACCGTTTTCGCGCACTCTGTGAAAAAATACGTCAATTCGTTCCGACGCACTTTTTTACGTTCGCGTGTAAAAATGCTTTCGTTTGACCCTAGCCTAAGCGGTGAAATGCCTCAGCAGTGAAGGGGTTAAAAACTGGTTATATCGGACATAATACTAGAATGAAATCATAGCAAGTAAAGTAGCGGCACTTCTTCTCTAATCCCCTCCAAAGTAGCGTCTGAGGTTATTAACATTTAACTCCGTCTCACTCTAAACAATTTGTATTTTACGTACATATTCTGAAATGTTTAATCTCCCTGAGTTGTGTTCCCAGGGAAGGACTGGCAACAGGGGTATTGCCCAGTGGATTCCTATTATACAGGGGTCGTAGGCTGCAACCTCCGAGTACCATTGTTCTGTTTAAATACAGTGAGGTGTACTGGGAAGTTTAACCCAATGAAGGTCTAAATGTTGCTTCATATATATTTTGAGTAGTTAATTTATGTAAAAATATAAAGGGTTTATGAGGTTTAATGGATTGTATAAGTCTCTAAAGGGCAGCTGGGTTCAACTGGCTCTGAGGCAAAAGCTTGCCAGCTTGTGACTCAATCAGGTCTATTCAATAAAGGTGAAACACAGGAGAAGTGAAAATTCTAGATCAAAATAGCCAAACCAGAAAAATACTCCCATTTGGTATAGATTGTTCTCTTCGCCTGCCAGTTCTCCTGAGGTACGTTCAGTTCCTCAGCCGCTACAAGTGCTAAGTTAGGAACTTAGCAGTAAACGCTGTGCTCAGTTTAGCGCTCAGCACTGCTAACGTAGCCCTTGCAGCCAAGTAGAGAGGTGCTGCAGAGTAGCTGAGTGTGACGTGGGAAAGATGGCCGCCTCCACGGAGCAAAGAATGTAATAAGGAAATGTTCAGTTTGAGGTTTTGGTGGACCAAAACACCAAATATTTATTGGAACATGGTAAACATTAACACTAAAGTGGTAATAAAATGGACAACGGTGGATATTGCAGAAACAGCACCTTTCATTAAGCAATCCTCTGCCCTTTTGCTTCAAAACTCAGACAAAACTTTCAGTGAGACTCATGCAGCAAACTGAACTGCTGCAATGTAGCAATTCAGCAGCTGCTGAGCAACTGAACGCGCCTCTGGTTTTCACCTTTCTCATAATAATTTCCGATTGTCAAAATAGCCGCTTGGGAAAGTGAGATAAATGGGAGAAATTTTCTGGTTTGAGTATTGTTCTCTTCTCCTGCCAATTCTCCTGAGTTTCACCTTTAGTGAATAGACCTGTATGTATTATATTGAACTCCTAGCCATTCTGTTCTTTTGCTATCTGTACATTCCTTCCACAGACAGCAGGTCCATTTACAGAACCTTCTACCACACCTCTGATTCATAACGTGGTCCCTTCCTGGGCAATGCAATGGCTTTCTAAAGTCCCAATGATTAACCCACACCTCAGAAATGGGTTACTTTGCTCTACCTCAGCAGTGCTGAGGGTGTGGCCCTTCATTCAAGAGAGTGCTACAATAAAAGACATGACACTCAGAAAAGGAGAGACTGTTGCACATATGCTGAAAGTATGGTCACTAATTCCAATGTGTGAAGGGAGCGGTCTTTTGACATACCTTTATAAGAGCATGTGGATCACATTGTGGTTGTGTATTAAGGTGTAAGGCAGAAGTGAAGAACAAGGGGGAAAAAAAACAATAACCATAGCTCCTATCTCCATTCCTTGCTGGTCATTACACTTTTCCACCTCAGTGTATGGGTGTGTGTGTGTAGATTTATAAAAAAAACCAACATCTTTACAGACACCGAAGGGTCTATTCACTAAAAAGTGAAATTCTGGAGAACTTTTGGAGAAGAGAAAATTCTAGGTCAAAAGTAGCCAAACCAGAAAATTTCTCCCATTTATCTCACTTTCCCAAGCGACAATCGGAATTATTATGAGAAAGGTGAAAAGCAGAGGCGCGTTCAGTTGCTCAGCAGCTGCTGAATTGCTACATTGCAGCAGTTCAGTTTGCTGCATGAGTCTCACTGACAGCTTTGTCTGTGAGTTTTGAAGCAAAAGGGCAGAGGATTGCTTAATGAAAGGTGCTGTTTCTGCAATATCTACCGTTGTCCATTTTATTACCACTTTAGTGTTAATGTTTACCATGTTCCAATAAATATTTGGTGTTTTGGTCCACCAAAGCGTCAAACTGAACATTTCCTTATTGGATTATTTGCTCCGTGGAGGCGGCCATCTTTCCCACGTCACACTCAGCTACTCTGCATCATCTCTCTACTTAGGCTCGGGTCAGACGAGCGTAGTGTTCATGTCCGTGATTGCACCTAAAAGTACGTCCGTGATAGCATGAAAGAAAGTCCATTGGAGCCTGTTACACAAAGTACGTCCGCACTGAACTGCGGACGCACCACGGCCGCGGCAAACGGACGCAAGGCAGGCAAGAACGTACAACCACTAGAACGGCCGCACAAAGTGCGCTGCGTCCGCAACGTCCGCATAGCTTTGTGTGTGAGTGATGGAACGTGGTCAGACGGACTGCATTTATACGTCCAGCATTTTTCACGGACAAAATGGTTTTGCTTTTTAATTTATTTTCCCTCCTACATCCGTCAAAATATACATCAGTGAATAAACGGACTGTGTGGCCACTACTGTGTCTTCCGTACTGACGTACGTCCGTGTGCACGGACGTACAGTCCGTAGAAATCACGCTCGTCTGACCCTAGCCTTAGGCTAGGGACAGATGAGCGCATTTTCTGCGGCCACCGTCAAAATGTACGTCGATGCGTGCGCACGCATTTTTTCACGGAATACGCTTAAGTGGTCAGACGATGCGCAATTCTGGACGTATTTCATGAATGGGGTGAAAAGAAGTCTAGGGAAATCCGGCTGTTTGAACGTTATGTTGCCGCACACTAGCAGCGTCTGACATCTCCTAATCACGCACACACGCTGCTATGCGGCCGCAGCGCACTCTGTACGTCAGTACCAGCGGTTTAACGTTCTCGGAAAAAATGCGTTCATTTTCACTTGGCGTGCGCGGCCGGACTTTTGTGCGACCGTACTTCGTATATTGGCTGTCATTGCCTGTCATCTGCTGCTAGTGCGGCCGTGATTATGTGCGCAGAACGCGCGTTCGCACTGCCTCAGTCTGACCCTAGCCTTAGCTGCAAGTGCTACGTTAGCAGTGCTGAGCGCTAAACTGAGCACAGCGTTCACTGCTAAGTTCCTAACTTGGCACTTGTAGCGGCTGAGGAACTGAACGCACCTCAGGAGAACTGGCAGGCAAAGAGAACAATCGAGACCAAATAGCCAATTTGGAAAGTGAGATAATTGGGAGAATTTTTCTGGTTTGGCTATTTTGACCTAGAATTTTCAACTCTCCAGTCATTCTCCTGAGTTTTACCTTTCTTTTGAATAGACCTACTAGAATTTTCACTTCTACAAAACGTCTCCAGAGTTTCACCTTTTAGTGAATAGACCTGCAAGTTATCATCTAACATTGTACTGCTTTATTAGTTTAGAGGTGTGCTCATTATACAATAAAATCTCTATTAAATCCTTAGGCGTTCTATCATTATTGATGGTGCTCGGCGTTATTAGTAACGTGTTCTTGTAGCTCCTGCTGTAATGAATGTAGTTACAGGACTTCACCTTGTTATTGGAATAGGATATTGGGGACTCAAAGATTATAGGCCTTCCAAGGGTTGGCATTTAAAATTAAAAATAAATTAATGCAGGATCCCCTCTATATCGCAAATTAGCCCTAACAGCACCCTGTAGCCCAGGGATCTTCAACCTTGGCACCCCAGATGTTTCAGAAGTACAAATCCCAATGATGCTCTGCCAGCCTTTTTTTTTGTGAAAGGATTTTACCAGGAAGGATACATTGAGATTTCTCTCGTTTTCAAGTATGTCCTGGGTGGCGAGTATGTACCGTTGGGTGTCTTGCCAAGGACACTTACTGGAGAGGTTGCTCGCTGGGATCGAACCCATGACTCCACAGGATCTCTCCATGCAGAGCGGTGACATTACCTCTACTCCACCCAGCCGGTACTATGGCTAAGCATCATGGGACATGGAGTTCCAAGCTTCACCATCACTACCTACACTAACCAAATCTACCTTTTTAAATAGACCACAAACTCTCCTGTTCCACCAGTGATAATTTCAACACACATGGATTCAAGGAGGTGGATGAATGGCCATGGAAAGGATTGATTGAAATGCACAGCTGTCAGGGGATGTCCTGCACTCATTGATTTGTAAAATAAGACACGTGTGCTGTGTACTCGCAGCTTGTTGTTATGAGCTGTGGTATGGCAGGCATTAATAATTACTGGGGAGCATTGCACTATTTTTAATGTGACTGAGCTGTCGTGCTTGATGAGTAGAATAGCACATTTTGTTACTGAAAATCACATGACACTTTGCTTTTGATACAATCATGGAGGTAAATAGCACAAATATAAGTCATGGATATTTGTCTCCATTTCACATTAATGTTTAGATTTCATATTGCGGAGAGGAGACAAATCAACGTCTATATTTGCCATTTACAGAGATGACGGGAACAGATGATTTAATTCAGTTAAGTCTGACTCTCCATTCCTGGCCTTGACGATGATGTACGTGCTGCTGACATCACATTTGCCATGATGTGTGATCAAGTCCGCCAGTGATTGCAGATGACTACATGGCAGAAAATTCAAGATAATCTAACAGCTTCACATGGAGTAACAAGCAATCCAATGCTTAATAGCGCAGGGACTTCAATATTTGCACCACCCAGCTGTTTCTGAACTACAACTCTCATGATTCTCTGGCCACCTTTGGCACAAAGATTTCTGGGAATTTGTAGACAATCTTCTGGAGGCCTGGAGATTGAGATCCCTGGCATAGAGACAGTATGGTTAATCCTCATGTTCCCTTACTAGTTAGAAGGAAATCAAAACCTAATTATATACAAATCTATTTGTAAGAAATACAAATTATATGATTTATAACAGGAGTTAATTACAATCTAGCAAGCCCTTTCATACTATGAAACATGTTTAATATTGAGTGACCCAGTTTAAAGATTGTTTGGATTAGGTTATTTTGGATGTCCTCTTCCTTGAGGCTAAAGAAAAAATTCCCTGTTTGAGATAATTCCATGTAGAGTGAAACAATGGAAGGGATGAGTAACTATAGAGAGGGGGCCGAGCAACTCTGAACCTTATGATTTATGAACTGGAGTCAGCTTTTTCCTGGATCTCAGATTGGCTGGTTTGGCTTTTGATGTGTTTTCCAGAAGGGAAAATGTGTGTAGATGCCTTGGCCCTTCGAGCTGTATTCTAATGACAGAACCTTAATTATCCATATGGTATGCAAGGAGTTATATTACTTAGCTTCCCGTAGGCAGAAATCAGGATAATCCTATAAATACACTCAAGAAAGACATGCAGATAAATTGACGCTTTTGAAGCATTAGCTTCTTAATAAAATAACCTGGGAGAGACTGTGAATCATATTAAATCCCTATGATATGTGTACTGCAACCAATACATTAAAATAAAGGGATGGGAGGTAAGCATGGAAAATAACCGACCAGACAATGACATCATCTACTTTAATGGTTGAAGGAAAGGCTTCGTATTACAGAGCACGTCTGGCATAGAACTACTTGAAGAAAAAGTCATCTGTGGTTTTAATCCCATATATCCTCGCTAAACTAACCAGAGTGTTTTTTTACTTTTCAGTTAAATATCCATTAAAGGTTTAAACCAAAGTCAATATTTTAAGGCGTGTGCTACCTAAAGCCAACGCACTGCCTCCTGCCTTGTATCATCTACGAGACCGAGTGACGCATTATTTTATACTCTCCACCATACAAGTTTCCATCCGGTCAAAAATAAAACATGATTGGAACAGCAGCAAATATAACCTTGCTGCACAATTCAGGAAATAGTTTAAAAAAACGCATAGGATTAATTTTAAATAACTACTTATTAAATAATTGAAAACGAGAATAAAATACAAATGGTAAGCAGGAAAGGCCAAGCCTTAAAGAAATCAAATTCAAACCAGGGATCAATTCTCACTTGCCCCAGACGAACGGACCAGCGAATGTGTGAGTTCTGTATGCGAGTCTCATTATATATCTATATAGGTGTGTGTAGGGGGTGTGCCTGGTCGTAACTGATGTCATTGCGCTGATGAACAATGACATCAGTGGGCGTGGGGAGGCCCTGAGGCTTTGCTGGCATCCAAGATGTCAGCCACCTCCGGGTGCAGTATGTGATCTGGCGCCCCGGGGGGGAGGCGCCTGAAACTGACATCATCATGATGATGTCAGTGTGCCGGGAGGGGTTTAAAGCCGGAGGTCTTCTCTGTAAATAACCCATGTGTGACCATATAAATATGTGTGCCTGTCCCCAATTAATGGGAGTTCCATTCTGACCCTACATGTAGTCACGACTCATGCAGGGTTATTCAGAGAGAGGTGAAAAGCAGGAGAATGATTGGAGAATGGAAAATTCTAGGTCAAAATAGCCGGCTGGGTGGAGTAGAGGTAACATCACTGCTCTGCATGGAGAGAGCCTGTGGAGTCATGGGTTCGATCCCAGCAAGCAACCTCTCCAGTAAGTGTCCTTGGCAAGACACCCAACGGTACACACTCGCCACCCAGGACATACTTGAAAACGAGAGAAATCTCAATGTATCCTTCCTGGTAAAATACTTTCTAAAAAACAGAAAAATTCCTCCCATTCATCTCACTTTCCAAATTGGCTATTTGGACCCAGAATTTTCCATTCTCCAGTCATTCTTCTTCTTTTCACCGCTCTCTGAATAACCCTGATGGTGTGAGTAGCATCTATACACAGTGGTAGCTTGTCATGGAACAGACCTAGCGCCCCCTGCTCATTTTTGCAGATTTGTATCCACATGGTGAAAACCCCAAAGAAATCAGACAATTACCTTGGGAAAGACTTTATTTTCATTTATTGTGTGTGGGTGACTTTAAATGTGGTTTTCATTACTGTGTGCTGTTGGGACTCATTCTTAGTGATTGCCCAGCTTTCCTGTCACAATTCGGGCCTAGCATGTATGCAGGAGGGTTGGGTGAGAGCCTACTGTGCAGTGATGCAAGATCAGACAGAGTTAAAAGGCAACAACCAGGTTTACCGTAGATACTCGAGTATAGCGCGACCCGAATATAATGCGATGGATAGAGAATGAGATTTATTATGGAAATGAGAGAATACTCAAGACTCAAATATAACACGAGGAGCAAACTTGGTTACTGTACCGGTAAACAATTAAAATCCTTCCATGTTCTCTTAACACAGTCAGGCTCCCCCTCAGGCCAGGGTGCTCTGCTCTAGAATGATTGCAGTTGTTACTAAGTATGAAGCCGCCTGCCAGCCATCTTCTTTACTAGCGATTAGATGGCCGGCGTAGGCGAGTGAGGTGAATGATTGGCTTAAACCGAGCAGGCCCTCTGGCCATGATGGATCCCACCTCTCCCGAATCCGGGTGTTCCTGAAGTGTTTGCAAGCATCCGGGAGTCCGCATTCACTTCAGCGAGACTACCGGAACTTCCGGGAGACTTGGGATCCAGAGCAAGGCAAGTTTTTTGTTTTTTTTGTTACACGCGAAGCAGATGCCTTGAATATAACGCGACCCCTCCAATTTTAAGGTACTTTTTTTGGTCACCAAGATCTAGCGGTATACTCGAGAATCTACAGTATTTGTAACAAAGATACAAACAAAACAGGAACAATAAGCACTATACCAAAATATAACCAGATCAGAATGAAACACAATAGAAACCACAGATGACTGAACTAAACAACAACAGGAGGGGACTAGATAATAGAGGAAATTAACGTAGAAGAGCTACAGAAAAGGATTAGAAACATAGATGGGAACAGGCTGAAGCAGGAGATCCAAAAAGGGGCGATGGAGGAACGGACTAGAAATGAAAGGTGATGCAAGAATGGGCTGAGGGGCGCTTGCAGAGTGCCCTCTTTGGGCGTTACCGTGGCTCCTCCAGCGACATGTACCCTTGTCTTCCAGACGGGCCCCTGCAGTGGGATGTACACTCCGCTATTGGCTTCGGACCCGCCCCCTTTTTGCACTTTCACCTTCGCCTCTTCTTCCCTTGTTACACAATCCAGCGCTCCCGAGTGGGGTTTGTGCCTCAGTTCGTCTTCGCTTCACTACCTCTTCGTGTCTCAGGGTGCATCATCTATTCGCAGATGGGCAGTGGATCCCGCTGGCAAGAGGAAAGGAGACACCAGTGCCTACGTTTGCAGAGTCTTTCAATTACGCACAATTGCGCTCTTTTTTATGTTCTCTACCTGATAAATCAGGTCTTTTGAGACGGCTCACTCAGTTTGAAAAATAGTGTGTTGGGGATCACTCTGACATGCAGCCTCTCCACCTTATACTCCATGCTGCAAACTTTTTCAGCCCTCATTTGTGGGACGGTGGGATGACATGTTAGGGGACAATTTACCCGAGAGACACTGGGCAAAGACGTTCTATTTTGTTGCGTCGGGCTCCCCGGTTTCCAGATTTCAAGAGTCCTCTTATAAATTGATTTTCACTGTGGTATACTTCCCCAGTGCAGACTGCCCGTTTCTGTATCTCTGCCACTGATATCTGTTGGAGGTGTAACTTGGTTAGAGGCACATACCTCCATATGTGGTGGTCTTGCTCGCGCATTCGTCCTTTTTGGGAGGCTATACGGAAGCTGGCGTGTCAATTGACGGGCTTGGATTTAGCCTTGGACCCTAGGTTGTTTTTGCTTGGCCAGATAGATCTGCCATATAAGTCTTTTAAACGATCTATTTTGCCGCGCCTGTTGCTGGTGGCACGGTCGGTGCCCCCTCTATTCTGGAAATCCGATCTCGCTCCCCCTTTGCATGAAGTACTATTAAGGATGGAGCTCATACGGTCGGCGGAACAGTTGCTGTATCCCACAGACAGGTGGGACGAGATCTTCCACCGTACATGGTATTACTGGTCAGAGTTCGTGTCTTCCTCTAAATGCACGGAGTGGCTTCAGGAGGCCCACGACCCTGGGTAGGTCACTTCTACGTACAGATGGATGGGCTTCTCAGTTGGGTATTCTTGACTTTCCTTTTCGGAGTGGGAAGTGTTTCGGCCTGTCCTTAACCTCCCTGGCGGTCTAATTTTTTCAAATTTTTGTGTCTAAAAAGCGTCTCATTTTTTTTTTAAAGGAAACGTGTTTTTGTACATAGTTAGCCTTAATAATTAGGAATCACGCACTGAAATCCGTGAAATCAAGAGTCCTTACTGGTAAAATCCTTTATAAATAAATTAATTTAAAAAAAATAGTAAATACACTGAGTCCGATAAACTTTGAAACACGACATAATAATTTATTATCCCAAAAATAATTATCCAAAATAATGCAAATAAATGATATTCAATAAAATACAACAAAAAACACTGAAATCTGTCTGAAAACAAGAGTGAGACGATGTATGGTCTATTTCTTATCCTGTACTGCCACCTAGTGGCCGTTCATAAACTTTTCCATTTGTATTCAGTGAATTTTATGAATGAAATTTGCTGCGGTCCAGCCCCCTGCACCATGTGACTCGCAGGGAGCCATCCAGGAAGCAGCTCGCCGCGATCACACTGCAGGGACAGCGAGGGAGTCAGGAGGAGGTGAGTAAACATCCAGCCCGAGTGTGGTGGTTACCGTTCGCAGTAGCGAAATTTAACCCCGAGTCACACTCGGGAATACCGCCAGGGAGGTTAATAGTAGACTGGGCTCTGGTAAACACAACGCTGTCCTTTGTCCACCTCTCTTCCGGTCTATCTCCCCTCTCTCTCTGTTTATCTTTTTCTTTCTTCTTTCTGATTTTCACTTCGTTTCTCCGCCTCTCTGTATCTTCTGTTACTTTTTCTTAGTGCCTCCCCATTTACTTTTATCCCCTATGGGTCTTTTCCCGATTTATTTCTTTCATTTATTGTTTGTTTGTTTATTTGTTTGTGTTTGTTCCTGTTTCATGTTATTTGTGGTTAGTCTTTGTTAATCGTTCGATTTGTTTGCTCCCCTAATTATGCATTAACCTCGCCTCTACCCACATGTTTTCATAGGGAATCTACCCCTCCTTATAAGGGTGCTTCACTTGATTCCCCGTATGGTCCTTATAGGTCTGGGAGTGATACCTCAAGACTGTAGGGCACCAGGGACGAATTTTGTACGGCTCCCCCCCCCCCCGTGGGTGGGGTAGGAGACTGTCATTGGCTACATGGGAGTTAATTTATATTGCATTTACAAGCATTCTACGTGGCACTTGAAGTGCATACTATTGTACGGTTACATAGAGTGGTTGCTTAAGTTGTGACGACTATTCCCCGTTTTTTGTTTCTTGTGTATTTCGTTACGTTTCCCCTCTTTTATGTTCTGTATCCTATTTTTGTTTCTTTTGAAAATAAAACTTTTCATGCAAAAAAAAAAAAGAATGGGCTGAGGCAATAGAGGGATGGCTGGGAGTGGTAGGAATGAGGTCTGGAACAAAAAGCAGAAAACAGGCAGGAGAGACAAGACGTGCAATAGGGGACTAGGAACCTAACAGCACAGAATGAAATACTTAAATACAATATACAATATCTACAATATGATACAAGGCTATAGGTAACGATACATAATGGAACAGGCAAAGAATAGTCAGAAATGCCTGTTCAGACCGGTTTATGTAATCAGGATGGTCAAAATATAAAGCAATAGGACTGGTACACTTGGGATCCAATAAAGCAAGGAACACTGAACTAAGAATAACAGAGGAATCAAAGGAATCAGGAAAGACCAGAGGAAAAATAAGCAAGAGTAAGAACTAGAAATAAACCAGAGAAAATATCACACAAGAACATAGACTAGGAATAAACAGAGGAAAATCAAGCAAGGCACAAACTAGAATTGAGTCTGCACTACACCAAGGCCAAGACTCCAATGAACGAGGCAGCACCACCTTAGGGTGTTGCCTCCTTTTAAACAGTTAATTTTAGTTCAAGGCATCGTCATGTGAGTTCCAGGGCTTGAACATGTGAAGAAGCATCATGTCCAGGAACCTGCATATACAATGCAGGGCATGGCAAAGTTCATGAGGGGGCGCCAGAGGGGGCGCCAGATGCACATAAAGTCCAGATCGTGATAACAGAGGGGGCGCCAGGTGCATAGAATGTCCAAAATGTCACATTTCCCCCAACACCGTGATGCCGTTTGCCAAAGCCAGCCATGGGTCTCGGGGAAAAAGGACCGCATGTCCCAAGATGGAGGAGCTCCCCAATAAAGCTCCGGCTTTATATCGGCAATAAATTTAAGTTCTAGTAACAGTCTGAGTAGCAAATTTTATCTTGGATGGATATATGTATATATAATTAATGAGAGGAATAAAACATTTGACCGCTGGAAGGTATAGTCAGTGGTGTATTTAGGTTTTATGCTGCCCTAGGCCTGACTAAACTTGTGCACCCCCCAATTTAAATTTGACACACCTGCCCCTCCTCGCCGATTGTGCGGGTGCAGCTGCTCCGTCCCTCTCTGCAGGACGACACCACGTGGCGGATGGGGTCTCTCTGCAGGGGGGCTAAGGCCGGAGCTCCCTGGATGCCCAGAGGTCTACCGGAGATGGGCAGCAGACGCAGCGTTGTCAAGTTGGCTGTGGCAACGATATCGGGCCTCACGGGCGGCGAGCTGCCTGATGGGCGAGCTCCCCTTTTTTGGGACACGGGTTGACGGGACCCAAGCGACACTTTTTGTTCTTGTTTCTCCCTGTTTTCGATGTTTCCCGGCTGGGTTTTTGAGACTTTTATCTTCTACTTTCTTTTTTTTTTTTTTTTTTTTTTTTATTGAAATTTTAGAAAATTACAATGAAAAGAAGATCACGAAATCAAACTAGGTATGGCCATACTGTGCCAGCAATAACAATAACAAAAGAACTGGTAATAAGGCCGAAGGTAATTTGCGATGGGCAAGTGACAACAGCGCGGAGTTAGACTTAAGGCGTAAAATAAAACAAAGCATAAAAATAGTCCAACAAAGCATGGAAAGCGCAAAAAGAGGCCCTTGTGGTATATACGAAAAAACGATGCCAAGAGTCCAGAACAGTCGTTAGTCCAGAATAAACAGCGTGGGGGGGGAGAAAAGAGTTCAACCGGGTTGCACCTCTGGGAAATCCAGCGGGAGACCTGCCGCTTTAAGGTCGGCCCAAGCCGTCGCCGGATCCGTGAGCGTGTACGGGACGTTAGCAAAAGTCACAACAAGGGAGCCAGCCAGGCCCCATCTATATCGGATTCCCTTCCTGCGGAGAGCAGCAGTCACGTCTCTAAAACGCCTACGGGCCATTAAGGTTAAGAATGGGAGGTCGTGGTATAAGGCAAGTGTAGAGCCTTCAAACTGTACAGGGTCCCGGGCACCAGGGGTGGTCATAAGCTTCACCTTCAGGGACACATCTCGGAAAGACACTACAACATCCTTAGGCGTACCCTTACCAGCCGTCGTCGGACGCCGGATCCGAAACACCGAACCCACCACCTCAGGTGTGTCGGGGGACAGTCCAGCAACTTGTAGTACCAAGCGGGTCACATAGGGTTGTAAGTCCTCAGCTGGCACTGAATCCGGAATGCCCCTGACCCTAATATTCCTGCGCCGGTGTCTGGACTCCAACGTCTCCACCGAGCGGGACAAAATCTCAACCTGAGATCGGAGAGCATCCAACTGACCGTGGAGGAGTGTTTGGTCTGCAACTACTTCTGCGGCCGTCGCTTTCACCTCTGCCACCTGTGCGCGTATCTCTCCCACCTCCACTCGAACCGCCGCTACCTCAGGTCTCCACATGTCCCTGATGTCTTCCATTAATCTGCGAAGGTCACCCTTCGTGGAGGGAAGATGGTCATCTCCTCCCAGGGAGGGAATCACAGGCAAGCCCTTTTCCTGACCATACGACCCGGCCCGATCCTCTGGCACACTGGATTTCGGCGTCGATCCCTGTCGCTGACCTGACGTCCCGCTACCGTCTGCGGAGAGTTGTTGGTCCTCATCAGAATCCCCCTCCGAAGACCCCCGAGTGGGCGCTTGGGCCGTCTCAGAAGCCGCTGACGCAGCTTTACGCTTTTTCTGCGCCCTTTTTTTTGCGGCAGCCGAAAGGGGTCGCATACCCTGAGATTGTGATGGGGGAGTAATCCACGACACTCCAGAGTCACCTCCGCGTGGCCAAGAGCAATCTTCGTCAGCAGACGATCCATATCCCGGAGGGAGAGAGGAAGAAGCCATGGCACCTATGTTCAGCAACCCACCTGACAAGGAATCTCGGATGTCCCGCTGTCGAGGACCCCTCTTCTGAGTTGGACGTGTGGGCATTCTCAATCGTCGCCAGGTATGGGGAAGCAGGGCTTAAGGAAACTCCGCTGGGGCGCCGAGGACATCCAAAATGGCCGCAAGTGCTAGGCCCAAATCTCCCCCTGACCAGAAAAAACAGCCGTGCGGCGCTCCAATTGTGGAGAAACGATAACCCCGGGTCCAGGTCGGGTCCCTGATGGCAACCAGGTGCAGTAATTGGGCAAACGAGCAGTAAGTTCAGCTGTACAGCCGAGTCTGCAGCGGAGCTGCCTGAAAACGTGTCCGCTCGTTGCCGCGGTTAGCTCCGCCCCCTATCTTCTACTTTCTGATGCCAACCTATGACTTTCTTTTACTCCCCATCACCTTACTTTTTTTTTTTTTGCTTTGTCCCCCCCACTTAATTTTTTTTTTTTTTCTCCCTCCCCAATTTATTTCTGTATTTCCTTATTTTTTTTGGCGATTCACGGGGTACACCGGGGTACGCCGATGTGGCCTGGTGCCCGTATCGGCCCCCCGAGTCCCGGGCCAAGTGCCAATTTCTCCTCCTGGCCTCCCGCGGTCCCCAGGACTTGCAGGAATATACCAGGGGTGGCACAGCCATGGCCTATGCCAATACCCCTTACCCCTTTACCCCTCCCCCCCCGTTTACCTAGACGTCTTTCGTCATTTGTTGCTTATGCATCGATGTGACCCCCCTATTAGGCGATGTTTATTGCTGTTGTAGCGCTCACTCCCGGAGGAGCCGCTGAAATTGAACCTCGGGTCAGTCTCCCCGCACTAGGGAATAAATATACTCCAGCACCGTTGTGGATTTTATAAATTATTTAGTTTACTAGAATAGATGTCATATAATGAATAACACGGCGTTCGTATATTTTTACAGTACTTCGTAATACGGGAAACGCGCAGCGGAAAAGAAATACGATGCTTCGTAATTCGAGAAATGCGCAATGGAAAATAGAAAAATACAAGGTTTCGTAATTCGAGAAACGCGCAGCGGAAAATAGATGAAAAAGTATCTTTAACCCCTTTGTGATTGGGGAGTGAGTCCCGCACAGGTTAGGTCCCGGAATGTACGTGTGTGTGTGTGTGTGTGTGTGTGTGTGTGTGTTTATGGTACCCGGGTACACTATTCAACTGGCCAGTGAATTGCTTAAGAGGTATCTTCGACTAGTCAAGTTGGGGCCCTGTGGGTTTTGGAAACAAACAGCAGCGTGCTTTCTTGGTTTTACAACGGCCTAGAAGGCCTCTCACCCATCCGCCAGATACTTGAGGCTCCGCTTGACCCAGGACGTCTCTCCGCTCGATATTGACTGGGGTTCTCTTGGCTTCTGGATTCGCTGTCTGGCTTTCTGCTTCTGCCGCGACTTGTCCAGCTTACCGCCTGCTCTCCCAGTCCGATCGACCTGCAGTACTCCTCACTCGGGGTCCTCCGGCTTCTTCAATAGCAGCTTGGGTAATCTTGTGGATCACAGGGTCTCCCTTTGGTAAGGCTGAATGACCCGATCTGTAACTCCGTTAGGCCACACCTGCGCTCCAGCCTGGTCACTGTTACGTTCTGCAGCACTGTGTCTTGTCTCTCTCACTCCCTGGCGCGCTCTCCCAGCTCTCTCCACGAGGCTCAGGATGTAAGTCTCTGTGTTCCACCCACTTCCTGTGTCCGTTCCCAAAGCATGCCGGGAAATGTAGTCCCAATGTAATATTCAGTGTCTCACATTGCGCTTGTCTCCCTCCGGTGGCCAAAAATAGGTACTGCCACAATAAGGAATTAAACACAGCGCTACACTGTTATACGATTACCATTAGAAGACTTCTTTATTTGCTCTACATTGATGTGTTCTTTATGATGACAATTCTTGGCCCTGCGTGGCCCTTCATTTCTTTATAGCATGATTGTTAAGCTGACTTTTTCCAAAATATTTTTTTTTTTAAATAAATAAATAAATTTGACACACCTCTTCCGGGTTAAACCCTGCCCTTCCTCTTTAGACTGCACCTTTTCCTCTTAGAGCTCTGCCTTTTCCTACCTTGATATTAAAAGTGGATACCAAGTGCCTACTTGTATATTTTGTTTACCGTCTCAAATGCTGTATCTATTGAGATAATCAAATAAAATTAATGAAATGTTTAAATTCAACCATTTTGACAAAGATCAGCCATGCATGTCAAGTATACTGGATCACAGCCTCTCTAATTGGCTGAACAATAAAATCCACAGAAACGTGCACTTTGAGCGTATCACAGAGCTGCACAGCAATAAAACCCACAGAAATGTGCACTGTGTATGAGCGTATCACAGAGCTGCACAGCAATAAAACCC
This sequence comes from Leptobrachium leishanense, assembly GCA_009667805.1. NCBI lineage: Eukaryota > Metazoa > Chordata > Amphibia > Anura > Megophryidae > Leptobrachium > Leptobrachium leishanense. Next base: position 166,116,547 of record CM019066.1, read on the forward strand.
ACAGAAACAGGCACTGTGTATGAGCGTATCACAGAGCTGCACAGCAATAGAACCCACAGAAACAGGCACTGTGTATGAGCGTATCATTGCTGCATAGCAATAAAACCCACAGAAATGTGCACTGTGTATGAGCGTATAAGAGCTGCACAGCAATAAAACCCACAGAAACATGCTGTAACGGGCGTAGTAGCGCCACCAAGGAGTAGCGAGGTTGAGATCTTTAAGGACTGAAATATCTGCTTGACGTTTACACACTGCTTGGTATACACAGACTTATACACTAGTCAGGGAGGATGAGCGAACAACTGAGTTGCTACTAAGCACTAAAGGTTTCAAGACCGATAGACAACGTAGAGCACGTTCAGAAACACAATGATACTACAGACAGTAGGTGAATTGTACGGACTGCAGGGCAGTCAGGAAATGTGCAGATTTAAAGTTTTCTGATAACCTGGAGCAGGTCAACGGTACCTTTTATGATATTCAGAGGTAACCGATACACATTGGGGTCTATCGCTGGTAAAGTATCGAGTATATTTGGCGGTTTGAGCAAAGAACATAGGCTGAATATAAACAGTATTTTTCGATCGCAGTTTTCACATAAGTGTGTGGCAAAGAAACATGAGCCCTGGGTTGGGTATAGTAACCTAATGCGGCCACAGACGATACCCCAAAAGGAGAAGGGGCAAAACCACCATAACGTGTAAACACCCCAGCGGCAAACACGGGGTTAAAGCACAACACAGACGATCTCAATCGAGTAGCAAATAGAATGGTCTAAAACAAGCCGGGTCAAAAGTCAGGAGCAGGGATCGTATCCAGAAATGGGTTGGCAACAGACTCAACAAACAGAATAAGCTTAGCGATGCGGGAACAGAACTCCACGACAGGGCGACGAGGCAACTCCTCGAGCCCTGTTTTAAACCCGCTGGCTCCTCATGAACACGCCAGGCCCCGCCCCCTCGGATGCCGCTCAGCCATTCCCTGGTGCTGGCATTCGGACAGCTCTTGGCACAGGACCTTGCCCAGACCCCCCAGGCAGCACAGCAGGAGTTGAGGATATGACACATCACGTCATTTTCGGGCAACCCCTGGGACATCGTATGGAAGGGAGGGGGATCCCTCTCCCTACCGATCGGGAGGTCGCAGTCGCTCAAACCAGGCATCGCTTAAATCTTGGATGGCAGCTCCACCTCCGGATCCCCCCAGGCCACCTAACGTCATCGCGCATGATGCGATGATGTCAGTTAGCTGGGGAACCCCTAGCTGCCTGGGGATTTCCCAAGGAAATCCCCTGGTGGAGATAGGGGGTTCCTTTGAAAGCTAGGGGGACAGTTCGGGTATCATTTGAAAGGCCTGATCTTGGCCTTTCGAATGATTGATTGAAGTAAAAAACAAAATAATAATAAAAATAATTAAAAAAAATAAAAAAAAATTATTTGTGTGCTGTTTTTATTAATGCAGCAATATTGTCCTCATTTCAATTATTATGTGACCAATGATGCTGCACTTATGATTTTTTTCTATGGGTGCGTTTGCTAAAAATCACGTAATTCCCCCCGAAAAAAGTAACGAGTCCCCATTTCTAATTTTTTTAACAAGCCCACCCATAGAAAATATAAACACAAAAACTCGCATGATAAAATGTGAATTTTTTTTTTTTTTTACACGTTGTAGATGATTAAAAATTAAAATTTTATTGCATTTTTTGTTATAAAATACAGGCAGAGCATAACGTATACATATAATGATGTATTATGAATCTGCGGAGTGTGCCGGAAAGAACGATATATAATATGTCTGGGTTGTATAATAAAACGTGGCTTCAAATCGCGTTTAAACATGATGAGCAAAAGCGGTAAAAAATGAGCTCAGCAGTGAAAGGGTTAAAGCCCTCCTAGGTCTCTGATCAGGTGCAGCAGTCCCAGATGCTAGATTGCCAGAAAGGCGCCTTCTCTGTCCAGGAAACCTCACTGGAGCACTTCCAGCTGGCATGACAGGTCCCATATTGTATATTGTAATTTTCTGTCAGGCATGGAAGCATTTTATGTGGGGTGGATAGCAATTTCTCAATTCTCTTCACCTTTGTACATATTCTCTTCCTTATATAGACATCACTGCTACGTGTTGATATTTCACTTGCACCTCTTATAGTTTACTATTGTGTAATATTCCGTTATGCCATGAATATAGTGCATATGAAAAGTCTACACAGCCTTCAGGTGATAGAGATATAGAGGAAAAAACACAATGTGAAATGTATCCATCTTTAATGTGATCTTTCTACAAAGAAAAATGTAGATTGTGAGCATTCACTTCTGTTTATTATCTACTAGGGAGTTTTAAATTAAGGAAGGTATCCAATTAACTCAAAAGGAATAGGAAGAAGTCAAAGTCCCGACCTGTGCCCAATTGAGATGTTGTGCTGACTTGAAGTGGAATGTATGCTCATATGTTATGCATGTTTATACAGTAATTGTGACTCTGGAAATTTGGGCCCTCCGTGTTGACATCTACCTGCCTTCTTTTCCACAATGGTCAGACTGACCCTGCTTATCCCCTTCACTACCGAGTGATTTTCCAAAAAAACATTGTCAGAAACCAGTGGCTTTTTGTAAAATCATTTTTAATTATTTATAAAGTAACAAATATTTGAGCTTATACCCACTGTATTTCTTACTATAAATAACGTATTTTTGGCCAGTAGATAGCGCCAACTACTGCCAAATTGGGTTACAAAGGTTTGAGCGGCTGGTCTATATTCTTCATTTTCTCCCTGCATCGGCTGCTGACAGTCCGATATTTCAGAGCTTTGAGCAACTGATTTTACAGTTTTAACTCTTTGAGCATTATGCCCACAGGGATAAAGTTTGGGGGCACCTTCTGCAGCCCAAAAGCAAACACAATCTGTTTGCAGCAAACAAATTGCAATTGCTTTTGGGCTGCAGATCAGCATAACAAGATATCTCGATATCAGGGCAACGGATGGTGCCTTTGATGCTCGAGATATCTCGATATCGGTAGTGAAGGATATAATGAACACAGCATGACTGCCAGCATATAAACTATAATATTTATGTTGAGCAGAGGGTAGGCTGACTGACTTTTGGGAGCGTTACCCTGTTATGATTTACAGTTCTAAGTACAGTGACCCTGCTCATAGACATCCTTCTTGCAGAATAGACTGGCTACCAAGACAGCAATATTCCCATATTAAAAATGGTTGTTTGAACACTGCTCAAGCACACTACTGTAAGATCAAAAGGATGGGTAAATCTATTAAGCCTTTTGTTTTTACCCCGATCAACGTGAAACTTATCACGGCTACACAAAAAAATATATATAAATTCACATACACTAAGAAGCTCTGTATATTTTATCATCCAATTTTTTTTTATTATTTAGAGTACAAGCATTACGTGATGCCACATCATCTTTGGAGATAGAGAAAGAAAGTCTTATAGAAATTATCAACAGTGTCCAGAACAGCCAGGACATGAGGAACATCAGTGATGGTAAGGCCCGGCTTCATGCATTGCACCCATTAAAAATTAGAACTTATTATACTTCAATACATTGAGTATGTGTATGTTATGCTCTTTAATTGAATGTGTTGAATATTTTAATTCAATTGGCTGATCTGTGTCACGGTTCCCGGATCCCACCACGCAGTACTTAACCCCCAACACTCCACAAAACCCAGAAGCTACCAACAGTGTAGCTGTGAATGATCCCTATCTGTCTGGTCCTTAGAATTGGCCAGGTAAACTAGCTAGACAGAAAAGGGTTAACAATACGGAGAGGGGTCAGCCGAGCCAGAATCAGGAATACAGAGTTCAGAATGGTCAAATGGAATAGCCGGGTCGGTATCAGAGCAGTAGCGTAGTACAAGCAAATAGTCTAGGGCAACAGAAGGCAGAATGGTCAGAACACAAGCAGAGGTCAGTAACAGGTTAATTCAATATAGCAGTCAGGTACAAGGAGCTCAGGATGGATAACCACGATCTGGCAACTTCTGAAACTAACTGAGGGTTTTTAAAGACCTTCACCAGGCCACGCCCCCCACTCAAGCCACACCTCATGCAATCACCTCCCTGCCTGTCTCCATTTAAACCGGGCAGTGGTCAGCGAGCAGCATCAGACTTGCTGTCCTCAAGCACACAGGTAGGGCTGGAAGCCCCCAACATTACAGTACCCCCCTCTCCACGAGCAGACGCCGGATGCTCAAAAGAGGACAACAAGAAAAATGACAAGAAAAAAGTCAATGGGTCTTGTAGATACGTAGAGCCCTCTCATACACCTCTCGGTCCTCAAGGCATATAATAGCACCGTTAGAGGCTCGGAAACATCCAGCAGGGACAGGACTCGACTCTCGGGCTTGCGGGCCTGAGGTACAGACCTCTTGGGAGCCAAAGCTGGGTCCAGGTTGGAAGGCACTGGCACCAGTCCTTTTGCGTCTCCTACCCCTGGTACAGGACGCGGAATGGACAGCAACAGTGTCCTCTCTGCACTGCGGCAACACGAACACGGCACCAGTGGTACGGATCTGCTGGTCAGCGACCCCGGCACGGCTCTGCTGCGACTTGGTCATGGCGGCAACAGCACAGATCTGTGGGTCAGGGACCTTGGCACGGCTCTGCGGCAACTGGACTGGAACCACTGGGCTCGAAGACACCGGGACAGCTGGGCTCGGTGGGGCAGCGCCCTTGGTGTGGACCGGTTGGGTAGCACCCTTGGCAAGGACAGGAGGGGCAGCGCCTTTAGCACGACTCTGTGGTGACTTGGACATGGCGGCAGCAGCACGGCTCTGTGGGTCAGTGACCTCATCACGGCTCTGCAGCGACTCGGACATGGCGGCAGCAGCCAGCTCGGGTGAGCGTGGCTTGGCAACAGCCAGCTCGGGTGAGCGTGGCTTGGCAACAGCCAGCTCGGGTGAGCGTGGCTTGGCAAAAGCCGGCTTGGGTGAGCGTGGCTTGGCAGCTCCCGGCTCGGGTGAGCGTGGCTTGGCAGCTACCGGCTTGGGTGAGCGTGGCTTGGCAGCTACCGGCTTGGGTGAGCGTGGCTTGGCAGCTATCGGCTCGGGTGAGCGTGGCTTGGCAGCTACCGGCTCGGGTGAGCGTGGCTTGGCAGCTACCGGCTCGGGTGAGTGTGGCTTGCAGCTACCGGCTCGGGTGAGCGTGGCTTGGCAGCTACCGGCTCGGGTGAGTGTGGCTTGGCAGCTACCGGCTCGGGTGAGCGTGGCTTGGCAGCTACCGGCTCGGCAACAATCTTGATCTCACAGTGCTTTGCAACCACCTTGGCTTGGCACTGTGGAGCGGTGACCTTGGCTTGGCACTGTGGAACGGTCACCCCGGCTTGGCACTGTGGAACGGTCACCATGGCTTGGCACTGTGGAACGGTCACCCCGGCTTGGCACTGTGGAGCGGTAACCCCGGCTTGGCACTGTCTCTTGAACTGCTGTGCAGTGGACTGGCTCTCAAACTGGTTAGCGGTGGACCAGATCTCGCACTGCGAGGCAGTGGACTTGATTTGTTCGTGCTGCAGGGCAGCACTCTTGACTGGAACTGCTAGCTTAGGCACAGTAGACATGGACAGGACTTGAAGCTGACAAACAGCAGACTCAGATTCTTTGTGCTGCTGAGCAGCCACCTTAGATTGTTCATGCTGCAGGGCAGCACTCTTGACTTCCCACTGCTGGGCATTACACCTGGTCTCTCCCTGTTGGGCAGTGGATTTTGGACGTCCTGCGACGTGCAGGGCAGTGGACTCTGGGGCTGGTAAGGCTGGAACATGGAGGGTAACTTCTGGGGGCGCAATTGACAGTCCATTCTTTTATGCAGGAAAGAACCGCAATAAAAGCATAAGCCCTGAGTCTTCCTCCATACCCTTTCCTCCAGGGTCAGGGGTCCTCTGGAACCTTTAACTGGAACTGGAACAGGCTCCTTTGGGAAGACGTCCCTAGGAGGTTGCAGCAACCTTGCATACAGGATATCCAGGTGCTGAGTAATGAGCTTGTTAGCCCCTCTCAGGATCTCCAGCACCTCTAGAATTACTGCTCGCTCACTATGTACTGGCTGCCTCATTATGTGTACCTGGGATGTCTGAACGACAGGGGGCACAGGTATAGCAGGCGGGGTGCAACCCCAACTGGTTCCAGGTGTGCAGTACGATTCAGGATAGTTTGTAAGGCAATGGCAAACTGATCCATCCTGTCTGGATACAAAGGTAGCCAAGTGCTGTGTTAAATCTGCGGGATCCATATTGGCCAGATCGTAATGTCACGGTTCCCGGATCCCACCACGCAGTACTTAACCCCCAACACTCCACAAAACCCAGAAGCTACCAACAGTGTAGCTGTGAATGATCCCTATCGGTCTGGTCCTTAGAATTGGACAGGTAAACTAGCTAGACAGAAAAGGGTTAACAATACAGAGAGGGGTCAGCCGAGCCAGAATCAGGAATACAGAGTTCAGAATGGTCAAATGGAATAGCCGGGTCGGTATCAGAGCAGTAGCGTAGTACAAGCAAATAGTCTAGGGCAACAGAAGGCAGAATGGTCAGAACACAAGCAGAGGTCAGTAACAGGTTAAATCAATATAGCAGTCAGGTACAAGGAGCTCAGGATGGATAACTACGATCTGGCAACTTCTGAAACTAACTGAGGGTTTTTAAAGACCTTCACCAGGCCACGCCCCCCACTCAAGCCACACCTCATGCAACCACCTCCCTGCCTGTCTCCATTTAAACCGGGCAGTGGTCAGCGAGCAGCATCAGACTTGCTGTCCTCAAGCACACAGGTAGGGCTGGAAGCCCCCAACGTTACAATCTGCACAGATCTCTCCTTCTAAATTTATATTTTTAAAAGCATTATCTGCGTAACACACTATAAAATCCGATAATGCAATAAAAAAAACTGGCGATCCTAAAAAGGTTCCAAAGCCACAATAGTTGTTAGTGTACACACCCATCATAAAATTGTGGATCAGTTATTTCATTTTATGACACCCTAAATTTAGACATTTCTTCAGATTTGATACAGAATCCAAATGTCACACTATGGTGAGGAATTTGTAAATACTTTGTAATATTACCCAGGGACAGCTTCCTCCCTGAAATGGTGAGCAATAGGTCAGCGGATTGAATGTTTTTCTCTGGGGCTCCCAAAAGTGGGATATCAGACAATGAAAAAGCTAAGGCCAGGACAACAGAGGGAACCTGATATTGTTGATTCTAATGTCTACTTGATCAAGAGAGGTCCATTATAGGAGTGTCCTGCTCCCAGTCACAGATGGAACCATGCCCGCACCTGAAGACAGCACCCCTCATGTATTGTCTTCATTCTTGCCCTGGTTTTGGAGTGGCTTCATATTCCAGTCCAGGGCTAGTGTGCTGAGCATAGGTTTTTCCTGCTTTCAGCACACTCCACATGTGAACCCCTAGCACTGACTACCTCCCAATAAAGGACCACTCCTCCTTCTAGTCAGGGCTCCAGTATAGTTGCTCTCTGGACAAGACATGTGTTCATGTACTCCTGAGACTTGCATACAAACCAGTTCCCTCAGCCTGCTCCTCTGCCTCCCTTGGTTCCAGATTCCAACACCCTTGTCTCCTCTCAAGTTCGTAGTATCCTCTCAAAGAACCCCCCTTGCCTAGGTCAGCCGGCTGCCTGGGGAACACCCAGGCTGACCAGCTAGGCATGCCTGGGGCTTGCCTAGATCGGCTGCCCAGCGAGGCTTGCCTGCAGCCTGGGGCTCGCCTAGGTCGACCGGCTGCCTCGGGATCACTAAATAGTGAATTCACTGTATTTTTGGCAAAATGAAATCACCGAAATGCGGGGAAACACAAACCACCGAAATTGCACGCGATTTAAAATATAAAATAGGTTTTCATTTCCAGAGTGGGCCAGTCTGGATGAAGTCCAGGGCCGTTTTTTTTTTTTTTTTTTTGTCCCAGTCCAGCCCTGAATATGTGTGATGACATTCCTGAAGTATGCTAAATACTACACACTATGAAAGGATCTTCTGAGTGGGCGGTCTAGTATTGGTGTAAAGTTTAAATCTTGTTTGTATTCTTTCTTTCCTAGGAGAGAGAGAAGAGCTGACAATAACCGCAGATAGATTGATGAAACGCACGCTGACGGTGGAGGTTTCCTTAGAAACCATCAGAAGCCCTCAACAAGCCTCAGCTCTCCAGCAAGCCACTGTAGTCATTGATGAAATCGCAAAGAAAGTTCTCGATAACCTGGAAACCGCCAAGCAACTACTGATGACCCTGTATGGGGCGTGTACATCTGACACTCCGCAAGGACCAGTTGACCAGAAGTTTCAGTCCATGATCATTGGATGTGCAATTGAGGATCAAAAGAAACTGAAGAGGAGATTGGAAATGCTCATCAGGAACATTGACCATTCAGAGAAGTCAATCACACTGTTAGATCAGCAAAAGCAGAAGCAACAGTAAATGTTTTCAGTACCAATGAAACCTAAAACATCTGCTAAGTCACTGACATCGTTCCCTGAACAGCTAGATTTCTTTCTTCATTGCACCATACACAAAAGTGTTTTAAAGGAACAATACTGACCAGTGCACTGTGTTTAGTTGACACTCTAGTACATCTTGAAAAATAATGTAGCAAATATTTCTATTCAGTATTGATATGTATGTGTTTTAGCATTGTTAGTCTGTACCATCTATTAAATTGACTAATTTTTAAAAATGTAATATTGTACTTCCATATTAATTAATGGCTAACATACAACACACCGGGAACGCTGCACTCCACCTTTACTAAGCAGAGTGTGGGTGCTTCTCAAGACAATAAAATACAACAAGCCAAGATGAGAGCACTCCAGCTAACACATTCAAAGACTTCAACAATTGTTGACAGGCTTAAACAATTTATGGCCATATATTGTGAACAAAATTCCCATCATTATCCAACAAAGCTTAAGGTTAAAAACCTTGTAAAAAGTATTGAATGCGTTAAGAACTGTTGTAATCCTGAAAAGGGTAAAAGTTGTTAGAAGCTTTGAAATATTAAAATTTGGTAAAATCTTTAATGTGTCAATGTATAAGCTACTGTTGAAGTCTTTGAATGTGTTTAACTTTAGTGTTCTCTTCTTGGTTTGTTAATCCATGGCTATGTGGTTAGAGACTTACAAGTGGGACATATTAATATTTTTAATGCTTGTTTGTGGTGTTTTTTCATGTCAAAACCGTGATTATTAAAATAACCTTAACATTTATCATAAATTAATCACTAGTGCAGGGAAAACTCAACTAATAATGCGTGAAAAACATTTATCTGAACATGATCTACCATAGTGTGAAATGACAAAGGGTTCATCGGCAGAGCAGAAGAAACTGTCCAGGAGCCATCTCTTATTTTTTTTTATAATTCTTTATTTTTGAATTTTGCAAGAGTGACATATGACCCAATGCAAGTGAAAATGGCCTCGCAGGGCCAAGCCATGTCCTCAAAACAACAGCATATACAAAGAAAAACAAAAAAGACAACGTAAAATGGCAAAAAGACTGCGTTAGCTGGAAGTCAGCTAAAAACATTAATATGAAAACATCCCCAGGTGGCGGGGTCTCGTCTAGGTAGGAGAACCCAAAGCTCGTAAATAAAAGCTGTCGTCAACGTTAATGAAGTATTGGAACGCTCTGCATATTAGAAGCACTGCCGAGGTAATTCAAGCTAAAAGGAGAGGCGGGGTAGGGAGAAGAGGGGGGGGGAGAAAAAGAGAAAGGGGGAGAAGAAAAAAGAGAAAAAAAAAAAAAAAAAAAAAAAAGGAAGGGGGGAAGGAGAGAAACGAAGGAAAATGGCAGAGGCCCAAAATGTGCCATCCTTGGCTTAATCCCAGAGTCCAAAGGACCGCGGGGGGCCAAGGGGACAATTGGCACTAGGCCCAGGCACTCGGGGGCCATGATGGCGAACCGAGACAACCCAAAAAAAAAAAAAAAAGTGGGAAAGAAAAAATGAGAAACGTGTCAGCCAGGTGGGGGGGGAGAGATGGGTATCATGCCGGAGTCTATCAATGAAGCGGGGCCAGTAGCCTCAGCCTGTGTCCACCCATAAGGCAAAGTGTACATCGCACCTCATCATCTTCTCTCTTGGCATGCTGCGGCGTCCGACTGTCATCAGTCTGTCACCATCAAATACACCATCCAGGCCTTGCCAGGCCCCAATCACTCCTCGACCTCCAATGCCAGGATTCCGGAGCAGGACCACACGGTATGTCACTGCGCACATCCTTGTTGTCCCGACCAGCACTCGGGGGCCAAGTCCTCATAGGGCCCGGGTCGAACCTCGAACTCCGCCACCAGATCTCCTTTGGAAAACTGTTTGGTATAGCCGCTTGCGCTTCCGCACTTTCCTGGCCGCCAACCGGATGAAACCGTCCAACGCCACCGTGCATCGAGCGCAGTCCCATTTCCAGTGCAGTAAGTCGGATTCGCTCTGGGGGCACGGATCCTCCGAACCGAGGCCACATGCAGGCCGCCGTCCTCGCGCCTCTCTCTCAGCTGCTAGTATCAACAGGACATATTGCTGTAAGGCACGAGGACATGTCTGCCTCTACCTCGGTCGTCAGGTGTGTCCTCGGTGTTCGGAAGCCCCGTAGCGTGGCCTGCAGCCTGCGCCAAACCCCTCTAGTGAGCTGGCCATCCGGATCCCCCCCATCTAGGATAAGCAAGCAGGCATCCAGGCCGCACATAGCGGCCCCCGCATCACTGGTGAGGGGAGGGGGTTTAGCACATCTTCGACCCGCGGGTCCGTCCGCCACCCCCACAGACCTGTAATCCAAGGCGGCCAGGAGATGGGGGCCCTCCATCTCCATATTCTGCTGTACCGACTCAGATCTGGGGAATGCAGCCAGCACCGCGTGGTCACTAGGCTCTTCACAGGGGTTAGGCCTCAAGATGGCCTCTGTCTTCTCGGGACCGCCACCCAGCTACAGCGACCAGGGTTGTCTCTCGTCCGGAGGGGGGGACTAAACGGCCTCCGGACAATTCAGAACCGGTGGCCAGCAACTCAGACCCAGGGTCAGCAAAAAAATAGGCACATAAAAGTTAGTTAAAGGCCTTTTAAGAGGAGCAGACGCTAGGAGCTCCAGCAAAACACGTCGCTCCTGTGAACAGCCGGCCACGCCCCCATCTCTTATTTTTGGTTTAAGAAAGCGAAAATGTAAAAAATTGGTGCTCTGTGTGCTACACATTGGAGTTTCAAGTTCCGATCAGGAAAAATGGCGTCTATCTTGATAAGCATCAAGAAACACAAGGACTGAAGCAGAGAAATATGTTCTCATTTTCAAACTGAAGTTTATTGAACGTAAACCTGAACATAGGCAAATTCACACACTATTATCCATGCATATTTTATGTATGTCAACTCAGAGCCAGCAAAGTAAAATGTGGAGCCACTTTATGCTTTTCCATAAATGTTTAAAACTAATTTCAGCATACATAAATATACATAATAAATAGGGATGTGCATGGCTGAAAAATTTGTTTAATTTCGTTTCGTTACGATTTTAAATCTTTCGTTTTCGGAATTTCATAACTAATTTTGTTTCGTATCGTTTTGAAATTTCGAATCGATTTGAAATTTCATATATCATTTCAATAGTTGATATCAATTCGAATTTTGGATCGCTAAATAAAACCCCAATTAATCAAATTTTGCTGTTAAAAGAAAAGCTAGGGTTAAATTTTAAGCTGTGTCACAGATTTAGTATTTGAGTCAAATTAAACAGTGAAGCGAAATTAATTTGTTTCATAAAGTCCTTTACTGACTATTACTTGTATGGTAAGTTAAGATCAATTCGATAGTTGATATCAATTTGATAGTTCATTTCAAATTCGATAGTTGATATCCAGTTATTCAATTATTCTTTTACGATGATGACACAGTGTAAAAAAAAAAAAATTCTTTATCTACCGTTTCATTTCGAATTCGTATTGTATCGATTCGTTATTTGGAAGTAGATCCGAAATAAGAATTATCAAATTTCATTCCAAATTACGAATTTTTCCGAAACGAATGCACATCTCTAATAATGAATGGAATGTGTGTGTGTGCAGGATTGTCACTGTAAAACGGGGGATGTTACTGAGTGATATGGAAATGTAGGGCTGAAATGGGGTGGAAGTGAGCAGTGAGTATTTGGCTGTCTGAGAGGGATAGGAGTGAGCATGAGGGTTGTGGGGTGAGATGAGTGTGTGTGGTTGGCAAAGATAGCTAGGAGTGCATTTGTGACTGGCTGAATGAGAGGAGAGTGAAAAATGAAATGTAATTGAGTGTTAGGTTAAGTAAGGTCGGTTGTAAGTGTGGTGTTTGAGTTTATACTGCAGACTCCATACTCACCACATAGTACACACACTGCTCATACTATGAACAGGGCCGGCGCTGCCGCTAGGCGAGCTAGGCGGCCGCCTAGAGCGCATGCCCGCCTAGGGCGCAGCGCCGGGCCCGAAAAAAAAATAAATTAGTGTGTGTCCTGCCGTGGCGCGGCCCGCGGCTGGGGGCCCGGGGCGCCACAATCAACTCGCAGGCCGCGACGGGCTGTGCGACTGAAACGCACGACGTGAGTGTGACCCAGCCAGTAGGCTCCGCCTCCGCCGCACGCAAAAAGCAACACGTCAGTGGCGCCTGCGGCTTCACGTGTTGGGGCTGGCGGCAGCACGCGCGCCCCCAAGTCAGGTACCGCTCGAAGGAGGAGGCGGAGGCTCGAGGGCTGAGGAGAGTTGCGCCGGAGACCGGAGTCGACAGGAAGCTGCTCTCCTCGGCTCCTGGAGAGTCCACACGACGGCCTAAGGCCTCACGCCACTTGAGGGGTTCGGGTTCTGCCAGCCGCACAGCCGGAATAGCGCGAGGCAGCCCAGGCTGGCAGAAGGCCTCAAAGAACTGGTGCACCGTGCAACTGGAGCACACACTGAGCTCCGCTGGCGCCAATGAGTGCGGTCAGGGCGACAGGCGCACTCTGATGACGTCTCAGAGTGCGCCGTCAACAACGCCCAAACTCCCTGTCAGGACTGGAGGAGGTGAGCGCCAGAGGATCAAGACCCCCTCCGACACAGACAAGGATCCAGACCACCAGGGAGACATGCCTCCCTCACTCCCACTGGACCACCATTGATTTGGCCCCCTCCCTGCACAAAAGGTAAGCAGGAGAGGGGCCAATAGTTTATTATTTATTTTTAAGGAGGGGGGGGGGTGATTAAGAAGGGGGTGATTAAGAAGGAGGGGGTGATTGAAAAGAAGAGGGGAGTGAAAAGAAGAGGGGAGTGAAAAGAAGGGGGACATGAAAAGATGGAGGGGGTGATTAAGAAGGAGGGGGTGATTGAAAAGAAGAGGGGAGTGAAAAGAAGAGGGGAGTGAAAAGAAGGGGGACATGAAAAGATGGAGGGGGTGATTAAGAAGGAGGGGGTGATTAAGAAGGAGGGGTGATTAAGAAGGAGGGGTGATTAAGAAGGAGGGGTGATTGAAAAGAAGGGGGACATGAAAAGATGGAGGGGGTGATTAAGAAGGAGGGGTGATTAAGAAGGAGGGGGTGATTGAAAAGAAGGGGGACATGAAAAGGAGGTGGTGATGGTGATTGAAAAGAAGGGGAGATGAAAAGGAGGTGGTGATGGTGATTGAAAAGAAGGGGAGATGAAAAGGAGGTGGTGATGGTGATTGAAAAGAAGGGGAGATGAAAAGAAGGAGGTGGTGATGGTGATTGAAAAGAAGGGGGAGGTGATTGAGAAGGAGGGGTGATTAAGAAGGAGGGGTGATTAAGAAGGAGGGGTGATTAAGAAGGAGGGGTGATTGAAAAGAAGGGGGACATGAAAAGGAGGTGGTGATGGTGATTGAAAAGAAGGGGGGATGAAAAGAAGGAGGTGGTGATGGTGATTGAAAAGAAGGAGGTGGTGATGGTGATTGAAAAGAAGGGGGTGATTGAAAAGAAGGGGAAATGCATGAAAAGAAGGGGAAATGCATGAAAAGAAGGGGGTGCATGAAAAGAAGGGGATGAAATCCATTGTAATGAGAAGAGGGTGTGAAATGAAAAGAGGGGGGAATGAAATGTAATGAACACTGCATATTATGAGGGTGTTACAGAGCTCCACAGTAATGTGTGTTGTCTATGAGGGTGTTACAGAGCTCCACAGTAATGTGCAGTGTTTATGAGGGTGTTACAGAGCTCCACAGTAATGTGCATTGTGTATGAGGGTGTTACAGAGCTCCGCAGTAATTTGCGGTGTTTATGAAGTGTTACAGAGCTCCACAGTAATGTGCAGTGTTTTTGTTAGGGGGAGGGCGCAAGTAACTGGTCTTGCCTAGGGCGCAAAATAGTCTAGCACCGGCCCTGACTATGAACACTATAATACTAAATACACAACACATTACAAAGACTGTACACACAAATACATGTTCAGGCCTGTCAACTTTGAAAACATTTTCTTAATGTGAACTTATTTGCGTATTTAGTGCTGCTGCTATAAGTTTTGTCACATAAAATACAAAAACCTAACATGTAGCCAAGCATAAATTTTGCTGTCACTTATATAAAATTAGAGAATTTATGCATATAGTTACATAGACTGAAAAAAAGACGTGCGTCCATCGAGTTCAGCATTAAACACATCCCCTACTGCGGTTGATCCAAAAGAAGGCAAAAAACCCAGTTTGAAGCGCTCTCCGACTATGCAACACAATGGGAAAAAATCGTTCTTGACCCCAGAATGGCATCAGATTTCTCCTTGGATCAAGCATTCATTATCACATACATAATATTAAGGGATATAATATTTTATATTTGCAGGAAGTCATCCAGTCGTTGTTTAAAAGTCTGTACAGTCTCTGACCCAACCACCTCAACAGGCAGAGACTTCCACAGCTTTATTGTTCTCAATGTAAAATAACCCTTCCTATGCCTTAGGCCAAATTTCCTTTCATCCAGTCTAAATGGGTGACCTCGGGTCCTGTTAATGAATAGGTTTCCAGACAATGGTTTATAATGGCCCTGTGTATCTTTATATAAAGTTATCATATCCCCTCTAAGACGCCGTTTCTCTAAACTAAACCGGTTTAAGCTTGTTAGCCTTTCCTCTAGCTTAAATCTTCCATTCCCCTTATTAGTTTAGTTGCCCGTCTCTGCACTTTTTCTAGCTGTGACGCGGGCCTGTGGCAGATGCCCGTGATGGACCTTTATAATAATCATCTTTAAGCCCTTAAGGCAGGTTAGTGGTTTGTTGCATATTGCCAGGTCCAGCACACACGACAGAACTCAGAAACGAGAGATAGTGCAGAAGACGGACACAAGGGGGAGCCCTGCACTGGGTAAGATTTCTCAACTAAAGCAGATAACATGGATGAGGGTAAACACATAATGACATAAGTCTGCAAGCACACAAAAAGTACAATGTAGGTGTACAGAAAACTAGAGAGAATCCTAAACCCTGGCTGAGGTCCTTATATGATGGCCTCTATAACTACCTATACTAGTTGCTGGATGTGTAGAACATACACCTGGACATAAGACAAACACAGGTATATACTTAATACAGATTCCAGGGAATTCCTGGGAATATGTTCCAGCCAGGGAACATACAAGAGTAGTTGCAGGGATACTGATTCCAGGGAACAGACCAGTGTATAAACTGAGGCAAATCAGACACAGGGAATTACAGGAATACAGATTGCAGGGAACATGGAGTCAGGACACAGATGTGAGAATAATCCAAGAAGCCAAGCCAGGTCATACACGAGTATATCTGCGAGCACGGTACAGGGTACAAACAGAAGAGAGATCCAAAAAGCCAAGCCAGATCATACACGGGTATACAGAAATAACTTCAGGCAACAGACTAGAGCATAAACCAGGAACCAAAGCCAAGGAGTCATACACAGAAATACAGAACAAATAATAATAGACGCCGGTTCACAATTGATATAGGTCTATCCTGATCCAAGGATCAAGTGTACTGCTGGATCTATATATAGGGCTGAGCAGGTCATGTGACCGCAGACTATCAGCCCATGAGAGATGGTCTGCAGTGCCTGAGCCTGAAAACCACTGAACTGATGAATCCTTGCTCCCGCCACCAGGGGGCAGGGCCGAAATGTGACTCTAGCGCCACAATATCCTTTCTTAAAACTGGTGCCCAAAATTGCACGGCATATTCAAGGTGCGTCTTACCATTCATTCATAAAGAGGCAAAATTATGTTTTCTTCCCGAGACTGAATTCCCCTTTTAATGCATGCTAATACCTTGCTGGCATTGGCAGCTGCTGTTTGACATTGCACATTGTTACTTAGTTTGAAGTCTAAGATTATTCCCAAATCCTTCTCCTGCTTTGATTTCCCTAAAAAGGTACCTTTTAGGGAAGGGATTTCAAACGTTGTCCCCTCCCAGATGTTTATTGCCTACAATTCCCAGAATTCTTTGAATGCAATAACTGGCCAGAGAATCATGTGAGGGGTAGTTCAGAAACAAATGGGGGAGGGGGTAGAGTTGGACATCCCTGGTTTAGGGTATAAGTTGTTTGTGTATTCTTCAAAGGTCCAGTGGCACATTTAGGCTTGGCGGTACACCGTTTCCTCACCATCCAATAGGTAGGAACGTTAACATTATTATTGTAATTGTTATCATTTATATAGCGCTAACAGTTTTCGCAGCGCTTTACAATAACCAAAGGAAATGAGACACAGATAAACAGACATATGATGGAAACAAGAGGTGTAAAGGGCCCTGCTCATAGGAACTTACAATCTAAATGAAGTTAAGGTAAATATTCGCAATTTATCAGGGCTTTGTAAGTCAATAAAAATTTTATGTAGAAAAAAGCAAAAGAGATTTATAATACTTATTATAGTTCAGTCTGGGGACTCTTTGCTGGGAGTTTTTTTAATTAGCTGCTCTGTTATACACTTGTATACCTCAAACAAATTAGACTGATAAAGAAAGGAAAGCAATGCTGCCCCCTCCAGTCTGCTGCCCTATTCCCATTTCTGGCAGGCTTATGCAAGAATATATTGCTTCAAAAGCTAATTTACTAATCTCCAGTGCTTTCTTGCTGTAAAAATAGGTGGGGGTACTCTCTCACGTCCAGGAAAAACAGATTATTATGACTATTTTCATGTCCTAATAAACAATAGTTGTAAATAGCGACTTGTGCTAACTTTTTCCATAGCGATAGCGTTTTAGCTCACACCAGGTGATAGGGCCCTTAGTTTTTTTCAGTGGTATGATTTAGTTGTGAAAATTATTAGCGCCCCCCAGTTTTGACTGTGGTATCTTACGTGCCCCCCTAAATATTGTTCCTAGAGTCGCCACTGTCAGTTTATAATTGGAAGTGAATGATAGAGAAAAAATATTATTACTTTGTTATGTAATGGCACAGTCGAGCAAAAACCCTGTGAGACCTGAGTGGGCCCCACCATGGAGCAGGCCACTAGTGCCGCTGCTCGTCCTCAGGACCCTCACAAACCTCTTTTTTCTTGTTATTTTATTTTTACATGAACCTGGTCATCTTTGAAATCATTGGAAAGATCATACAGTTGCAAGAAAAAGTATTTGAACTCTTTGGGATTACGTGGAGTTTTGCATGAATTGGTCATAAAATGTGCTCTGATCTTCATCTAAGTCACAACAATTTGAAAAACACAGTCTGTTTAAAATAATACAACACAAACATTATATGTTTTCATATTTTTATTGACCAGAACATGTAAACATTCACAGTGCAGGGTGGAAAAAGTATGTGAACCTTTGGACTTAATAACTGTTTGACCCTCCTTTGGCAGCAATAACCTCAACCAAACGTTTCCTGTAGTTGCAGATCAGACCTGCACAATGATCTGGAGTAATTTTGGACCACTCCTCTTCACAAAACTGTTTCAGTGTAGCAATATTCTTGGGATGTCTGGTGTGAATCGCTCTCTTAAGGTCATGCCACAGCATTTCAATCGGGTTGAGGTCAGGACTCTGACTGGGCAACTCCAGAAGGCGTATTTTGTTTTGTTGAAGCCATTCTTTTGTTGAATTACTTGTATGCTTTGGGTCATTGTCCTGTTGCATCACCCATCCTCTGCGGAGCTTCAGTTTGCGGACAGATGGTGTTATGTTTTCCTGCAAAATGTCTTGATAAACTCTGGAATTCATTTTTCCATCAATGACAACAATCCGTCCAGGCCCTGAGGCAGCAAAGCAGCCCCAAACCATAATGCTCCCTCCGCCATGTTTTACAGTGGGGATGAGGTTTTGATGTTGGTGTGCTGTGCCTTTTTTTTCTCCACACATAGTGTTGTGTGTTTTTTCCAAACAACTTAATTTTGGTTTCATCTGTCCACAGAATATTTTGCCAGTAGTGCTGTGGAACATCCAGGTGCTCTTTTGCAAACTTCAAACGTGCTGCAATATTCTTTTTGGACAGCAATGGCTTCCTCCGTGGTGTCCTCCCATGTACTCCATTCTTGTTTAATGTTTTCCTTATTGTAGATGTCTCAACAAAAATGTTAGCATGTGCCAGAGATTTCTGTAAGTCTTTAGCTGACACTCTAGGATTCTTCTTTACCTCATTAAGCATTCTGCACTGTGCTCTTGCAGTCATCTTTACAGGACGACCACGCCTAGGGAGAGTAGCAACAGTGCTGAACTTTCTCCATTTGTAGGCAGTCTGTCTTACCGTGGACACATGAACATCAAGGCTTTTGGAGATACTTTTGTAACCCATGTAGCTTCATGCAAGTCAACAATTCTTGATCGTAGGTCTTCTGAGAGCTCTTTTCTGCGAGGCATGGTTCACATCAGGCAGTGCTTCTTGAAACCAGTAAACCCAAAACTGGTGTGTGTTTTTAAAGGGCAGGACAGCTTTCAGCAACACATCCAATAATATCACACTGATTGGACTCAAGGTTGGCTCACTCCTGGCTCCAATTAGTTCTTGGAGAAGTCATTAGGCTAGGGGTTCACATACTTTTTCCACCCTGCACTGTGAATGTTTACATGTTATGTTCAAAAAACACATGAAAACATATGTTTGTGTTGTATTATTTTAAGCAGACTGTGTTTTTCAAATTGTTGTGACTTAGATGAAGATCAGAGCACATTTTATGACCAATTCATGCAAATCTCCATGTAATCCCAAAGGGTTCACATACTTTTTCTTGCAACTGTACTCTTGCCTTTTCAATGATACCATTTATTTCCCTTTGTCCCGTAGGGCTCCAGAGATACAGGAGTCTAAATGATTATAAATGGTAATTTGTTTTTACTTTTTTTTAATTTTTTTAACACAACAAGGTGCCCCCTTGTGGAAAGCGCCTGTAGGCACATGCCTACTCTGCCCAATTATAAATCCAGGGCCAACACAGGAACATGGAGAGGCAACTTCCAACAGCATAGAAAAAACCGAGGAACAGTCACACCATTATTTCCTCCTTTGGCAGATTTATTGGGAGCACTTGTAGGACTCTTCAAGAGCCTTTTTCAAA
Source organism: Leptobrachium leishanense (assembly GCA_009667805.1). Classification (NCBI taxonomy): domain Eukaryota; kingdom Metazoa; phylum Chordata; class Amphibia; order Anura; family Megophryidae; genus Leptobrachium; species Leptobrachium leishanense. Next base: position 166,136,025 of record CM019066.1, read on the forward strand.
CCTAGAACATACTGCACTTACAAATATATAAAATAGTAATTTGCATTCCCATTAAATGTACTTCGTGCATGAGCTAAACGATTCACTGAACTGCCCTGTATGGTGCACATTACCACCAAGCAAATTAAAAAAAAGCAATTATGTCTCACACATCAGAACTATAGAAAAAAATATATAATTAATAAATCAGATTAGACAGAAAAGTTGTAAAATGAACTGGTTTATCACATACACCTTGTTAGGTGAAGAACCCATAAAGACCATTTTATATCATGAACAGTGCTTTTATTTCATGAAAAATAGGTGGGGGTACTCTCTCACGTCCGGGGAAAAACTGATTATTATGACTATATTCATGTCCTAATAAACAATAGTTGTAGTTCACTTAAAGGAAGACACTATAATAGGGAACCATATTATTTAATACTGTGTTCCTTTAAATGAACTACAACTATTGTTGTAACCCTATAGGGGATATCTACTAAGGGCCTCAATTGCTATAAAAATCTGTATTGCAGGTCGGTTAGCCGTTTGTTTTTTTTTGCAATGCTGGCACTGAGTGGATAATCCCCTAGCATTTGTGAGCATCGCAGCAATGAAACTCAGAGGATTGCACAGTGTGTATGAGCTCCACAGCAATAAAACTCCACTATCCACCAAGTACTGTTTGAATAATATTGGGGGACTCCAATAAGAGGGTGTTTGACCTTGAGAACACCCCCACATGGTGGTAACAGCAGGACCAGGTGAACATACCTGTGTTGCCAGAGCTGATATTTTTAAATGCTGTTTTGAAGTGTATTTGGAAGCAGCAGCAGTTTTTTTATTTGTTCTGAGACCTTCCTGTCACTGTCCCTGCAGAGCAATACAGCCAGGACTTAAATTTCCACCTTCTCACCTTCCAGGGTGCACCACACACTGTCTGGAACTGCTGGGGAGGCTGGGGGTAAGGCGGCAATATACACTTTTTTTGGCATGCTCTCCTCTTGACATCATCAGAGAGGGGCCAGGCACCAGCAAGGAGGAAGGGACCAGGAGGAGAGAGAACGCAGGCTTCCATATCCAGCACCGCAGGGGAGACTGCTCTCTGACCTGGCAGATACAATGTAGCTCGCTGGGCACCGGTTGCATCTTAGAGGAGGAGCAGCAGGGACACAGCGCCAGGCAGATAGTTTAAATATTTGGATCCCTGTCAAGGCAAGTGACCAGGGATTAAAACATTTTTTATGCACTCCCTCCTGGTCTTGCGTTCTTAGGTGGCCTCCTGTACCGCCTTACAGTGCCAGCTCCTTTGATCACACCGCTTGCCTGTCAATCCGCAGCTCTGGCAGATGTGTATAAATATGCTACAATCCCTTCCCCATGCTGTCCAAAGTTTCAGCGGCTGCAGAGAGAGGAGTTGCAGCATGTTTACACACATCTTATCAGAGTTCAGGCACTGAAGAAACAGAAGAGAGATTTTATTTAACCAGCCCTCCCTTGTCACTTACTGGGAGAAGAGGGGGGTTATCGGTCCCTACATACACTCCTGACAATCGGAAGCGTTCTGGAGCAACATGAGTTGCCGAGCGCTTCCGATTCTCTGCCTGCCACTGCAAGAGAAGCAAGGAGCATCATGCTCCTCTCCAGTTAGTTCGGGCTGGTGGTGAGGTGCCGGTATTGAGTACCGGCGAGTACCCCCTGAAAAAAAAGCCCTGAGTATAGTATGTAATCATTGCATGCTTGCACTTTAACTGCTTTACTCTCATATCCTTTTAGCATTTTCCTTTTGCATGCCCCCTCCAGTACTTACCTATGTCCTAATAAATTATACAATTAAAATGTACTGTATCTTATTGAATATTATACTATGCATTAATAATGCACTTAAGAGTATATATAATGGAATTTAATAACTATAATGCAAGCCATTGAAAAGTTGATTTCTCCCCAATATGGAACGTGCCAGGTTATAACAATCTGCTGTCAGCTGCTGCATATTTGTTAACTAATTTTTACATGTAAAATGGCAACATACTGTATATGGATTTTAGCATGCAATTCTCTTGCTATGTATGTTGAATCATAGGTATTTCCTGCCACCTTGTGTTTTATATAGATATGGCAGAATACTTTCATTATAAAACCAAAACACTTCATCACATACATACAGTTGTGTTCAAAATTATTCAACCCCCAATGCTGTAAAGGGTTTTAGGGAATTTAATGTACATTTGTAATTGTATTCAGAATGAAATCCTACAAGGACTTTTTAAAGAACCATATGCAACTAAAATGACATCAATTGTTTTTGTAATACAGTAGTAAATGTTTCTTTTGTGAATTCTTCATTGACACAATTATTCAACCCCTTAAAGACTACCACTCTGAAGAACAGAGGTTCATTCAAGTGTTTTCAATCAGGTATTGAAAACACCTGTGGATGTCACGGAGCAGCAATAAAGCATAATAAGCACCAATTAGGCCGGGGGCACACTAGACGTTTGCCGTCAGATTGCCGTCAGCACTAACGCGCGTTAAAAAAACCAGCGTCGCACTCGACGCTCGTCCACCCCCCTTGCGTGATCTTCCATAGGAGGATAGCGGAGCCCCGTCGACGTGAATCCAAACGCATCATCACTGGCGATCCGCTAGGATTCACGTCGACGGGGCTCCGCTATCCTCCTATGGAAGATCACGCAAGGGGGGGTGGACGAGCGTCGAGTGCGACGCTGGTTTTTTTTTAACGCGCGGTCGTGCTGACGGCAATCTGACGGCAAACGTCTAGTGTGCCCCCGGCCTTAGGCAGCTTTAAAATGACTGTGATACTCAGCTCCTTCTAGACATTTACTGGTGTGGTTACAAACATGGTGAAGTCAAGAGAATGGTCCAGGAAGACAAGAGAAGACGTGATTACTCTTCACAGGAAGGGCAATGGCTATAAGAAGATTGCAAAGATGTTAAACATACCAAGAGAGACCATAGGAAGCATCATTCGCAAATTCAAGGCAAAGGGCACTGTTGAAACGCTACCTGGTCGTGGCAGAAAGAAGATGCTGACTTCGACTGCGGTGCGCTACCTGAAGCGTAGAGTGGAGAAAAGTCCCCGTGTGACTGCTGACGAACGGAGAAAAGATTTGTCAGATGTGGGTACTGAAGTTTCAGCTCAGACAATACGGCGCACACTGCGTAATGAAGGCCTCCATGCCAGAACTCCCAGGCGCACCCCCTTGCTGTCTCCAAAGAATAAGAAGAGTCGACTGCAGTATGCCAAAAGTCATGTGGACAAACCACAGAAGTTTTGGGATAGTGTTCTGTGGACTGATGAAACAAAATTAGAACTGTTTGGGCCCATGGATCAACGCTATGTTTGGAGGAGGAAGAACAAGGCCTATGAAGAAAAGAACACCTTGCCTACTGTGAAGCATGGCGGGGGTCAATCATGCTTTGGGGCTGTTTTGCTTCTGCAGGTACAGGGAAGCTTCAGCGTGTGCAAGGTACCATGAATTCTCTTCAGTACCAGGAGATATTGGATGACAATGTGATGCAGTCCGTCACAAACCTGAGGCTTGGGAGACGTTGGACCTTTCAACAGGACAATGATCCCAAGCATACCTCCAAGTCCACTAGATCATGGTTGCAGATTAAAGACTGGAACATTTTGGAGTGGCCATCGCAGTCACCTGACTTAAATCCGATTGAGAACCTCTGGTGGGACTTAAAGAAAGCAGTTGCAGTGCGCAAGCCTAAGAATGTGACTGAACTGGAGGCTTTTGCCCATGACGAATGGGCGAAGATACCCGTAGATCGCTGCAAGACACTTGTGTCAAGCTATGCTTCACGTTTAAAAGCTGTTATAACTGTAAAAGGATGTTGTACTAAGTACTAAGATTGAATGTCACTTGGGGGTTGAATAAAACTGATAATGATGTGAGCACAGAAAAGACATTTGTGGTTATTTCATTATAAATGTTATGTTATATTTGTCTGACCTACACGTGCCTCTTTGATTTAATTGTAAGCAAGATGACTGAATGATCAAAATCAATGTCAAACTGGCCAAAACACTCAATTTCAGTGGGGGTTGAATAATTTTGAACACAACTGTAAATGCTCCACTGCTAGACCTCTAAGTCTAAGACCGGGGTCAGACGAGCACACTATGTGCGCCCGTACTGCCGTGTCTCCCCGCGTCCATTGCAACGTTGTGAGGCTTCGATGGGGCTGGCCACATGTTGTAGCGCACTCAGGAATTGTGCGTGTTACAGCGGACCTGCTGCGGCCTGCTGAAAGCTTCCCTGTCGAAGCGCTATGATGCACGTTTGGGGCTGCGCAACGCGATCCTCCATAGGAGGATCGAGCCTTGCAGCGCTGAGCGCACTAACTGCACTCAGTGAGGTGGCCAGACGGGCGTCAGAGTGGAAGGAACGTCCACTCTCACGAACGTTCCTTCCGCTCATCTAACCCTGGCCTAATCCATACAACAGGCTGCAACAAAGTTTACCGATACAATCACATTTCAAGCCCAATAAAATTGCCACTACTTGAAAGCCTTTCATGCACAAACAACTGTAAGCTTAGCAGACCTTAAACTCCAAGCCCCTAGAGGCCTACAATTCCCAGAATACGTTGGGCCCTATATATTCCCCACTTGGCTCTAAAATGGGGATGCTAACGGGGAAAACCTGCGTCTGCAGGTTTCCCTGTAGCGTCCCCATTAACACCATAATTCAGCAGCCTGCCCTCGGACTCTGCAATACCCTCAGTGATACTTGTGGTAGCTTCGCTGCCAGGCCGCGAGACCTGAGAGATCGCACAACGTCGCAGAGGGAGACTGGCGACTATATATCCCCAGTCTCACTCTGCTCCCAGCGGCCAGAAGCGGCGGATCGGGTCACCGATCTCGCTGTGGGATGAGAGGTGAGTATATTATTTATTGGGGGTTGTAGCTGGTGCTAAATGATTCTGCAGAAGCAACAATGTAGCTACACAATCCGCTTTCCCAAGGAGGAACACAAGGAGTTTGTTCCAAAAGGAAATATTTGTGTGATAAGCGGGATGTGATGTTTTGCAAAACAATCTCCATTGTGCTAAAATAAATTTTAATTATTTTTATGATAGAGCAAAAGCGCCACCTCGCGACTACCAAGATCTACCAGTTGAAAGTCAAAATTTCCGATGATTCAGGAGTTAAATTGGTAGGCATGGAATTGGGCTAGTAAAGGTTTATAGGTGAACCCGGATGATAGATTGAGAGCGGAATCTGGAGCTTATTCTCGGGAACTGATGCTAGTGAGAAGTTTGTCTGTTTTTTCTTCGAAAGCGGGGGGCGAGCTCAATTTCATTCTCTAACGGGAATCTTCTGGGCTGATCCCAGGGGGGGGCGGGGATATCACACAATGCTATCCCGGCCAGAATGTCATGCTGGGGCAATGCAATTCTCTGACATTTGCATGGAGAATTCAAGCCAGCATCTCTGGAGGGAGGGGGGGGCACACGAGCAGACACGGAAAGCAACCAAGCAGGAAGCCCCGCTATCTCACTGCTCTCTGCCACACTCACAAGTCTCACATCTTGATGCCAAGGCAACTAACAGTTCATCAGAGGATATAGACTGCGGAGTCCTAGGCCTCTACTAGAACCAATCCATTGGCAAGTATGAGAAGGGGAATAGTGATTAAATATGAGTAATCATTTACAGCATGTTATATACCTCTAATTTATCTTTGCAGACAAGAGTCATGGTTTTGTGATCGTTAGTTTTGGGGACCAATCATATGTGTCAAGACTGCAGATTGATACATATTGGTTTCTCCATGATAGATAAATCCAGAGCTATATCCCAAATTGGTTGCAAAGAGATAATATGAAATGCTGTAATACACTGATATTTAGATAAATCTGTAGGTTGTAGTCTCTAGAAAGAGGTATCGCAAGCAGATTGGTATCAGGTTTATCACCTTTAACCCCTTAAGGACGGGAGTAATTTTACAACTTCGGCGCTGTTTCGGAAGTAGAAGTTTGCTGAGCTCATTTTGACCATTTTTAAGTCACGTATTATTATACCACCCAGACAAATTATATATCGTTCTTTCCGTCAGACTCGGCAGATTAATAATATATCATTATTATATGTATACGTCATGCCCTGCCAAAATGCTATAACAAAAAATGTAAAGAAATGTGAATTTTCAATAAAATTTCAATCTTCCACAGTGTGTAAAGTGTTTTTTTTTTAAATTTTATTATCCGAGGCTCTGCGGTCATATTCTATTGGGTAGATTTGTTAAAAAAATTAGAACGGGGAACCCATTTTTTTTTTGGGGAGAAATTGCGTGATTTTAGCTAAACCCCCCCAAAAAAAAAAAATCATTAGTGAAGCATCATTGTTCACATTATAATTGAAATGTGAACAATAGTGCTGCATTAAAAAAAACAATTTTTTTTTTATTATTATATTTATTATTTTTTTATTATTTAATTTATTATTTTTTTATTATTTTTATTATTTTTATTTTTACTTTTTTTACACTTTTATTTTACTTTTACCATGGTCATGTTTGATATCATTGGAAAGGCCATGCTCTGGCCTTTCCAGCAATATCAGCCGTGACCCCCTAGCTGCCACCGATCAGGAGATAAAGGGGTTCAAAGAACCCCCCTATCTCCTGCAAGGGATTTCCATAGGAAATCCCTTTGCAGCTAGGGGGTTCCCGGTTAACTGACATCATCGCGCATGGCGCGATGAGTCAGTTGACCGGGGGGGTGACCCAGAGGAGGGGGCTGCCATCCAAGATGGCGGCCGCGATCGGGCACAAATTAGTGCCTGGTCGCGACCTGGCAACTAAGGGGTTAACCCCCCCATACATCGCTGGAAAGGTCAGGCTGTGACCCTTCCAGCGATGCTGGCCACAGCCGCCGGGGACCAGGCGATCCGGAGATAGAGGGATCCGAAGGATCCCTCCCCTCCAGGCGCTTCCCCTGCTCCGGCGGGGGGACGACGCCTGAAACTGACGTCATCGCGCCACCGGCGCGGTGACGTCACAGCGCCGGAGGAGGGATCACACTGATCTGACTCCGCGGGAGTCAGAGCAGCGTGGGAGCGACCGGAGGAGGTAAGTATTTAGCGAGGGGGGCTGTAAACGCTGAGGACGTACATTTATGTCCTGCGGCGTCAAAGCCCGCCTAATGCAGGACGTAAATGTACGTCCTGCGGCGTTAAGGGGTTAAGACGATGCGTTACAGCAACATGCTATTCCGGTGAAACTTGTGATAACTGAAATGCAGATATGAACTGAATTGCTATATGCTTAAATATGTATAATAAGTTTGAAATATTTTTTTTGTTCAATAAACATGTTTTTCTTCTTTTGCACATTTGACTGTCACGGATATATGCTTTATATACATTCAATTGATATGATAATCATAGGAGTCTCTACAGGGGGGCAAGGGGAGGCAATTGCCCCCCCATGTAATTCCTTGTGTGCCCCCCCCCCACCAGAAATCGGCATCTAGCTTCCTTCAAATATTCGGACCCTGGTATCTCCGTCGCTGTGCATCGCATATGGACAATCTAGGTGTCATGGGAAAGGGCAGATTTTAGGGGTTAATGGGTAGCTACATGCCACACGGTTTATTATTTTTATTGCATTTCCCTGGGTTTATGGAAGTTAGAATCTAAAGGGCATATTCTTCTTTAGATCCTTTGCTTTTCGTCACATTTCGGGGAATTAATGTCACTGAAAATATTGCAAATTCCTTATTTAGTGAATGGTCATTGTAATTTGCTAAAATTGGAGTCACTGAAGCAGTTATCAGACATTGGCGAAAACTGCCGAACTGCGCCAAATAAAATATTGAATTTAAGTATCAGGTTAGAACAATAAAAAGATATCATTGCATCACATTACTCTGGGGTTTTGGAATCTTATTTATATATACTTATTTAGGGCTCTATCAGCTGGTGTGAGCTAACCCTAGCATTGGCATGGTTTTTGCGTTCGCACCAGATAAATTCAGTCTAGCACCGAACCAACAGATCGTTTGCCTCTTGCTACAAACAGGCAAAATCATTTGCATGTCGTTATTAGCGATGCGTAGCGTGAGGTTACGGTACTTTGTGTCCTATACTTACTGGGCCGTCTTTAGCATTGGGCAAAAGGGGCAGCTACCCCGGGCCCAGTCATTGCTATGGGGCCCAAGGCAGCTGCTCCCAGCCTGCAAAAATCATGGCATTGCGTGCTGTGTAAGAACATGTCATGTGACTGCAGAGAGGAGGTGAGGCCTCGTGAGAGATGCAGTTGGCTCCTCCCCTCCTTTTCAATATGCAGTTCCTCTTCTCTCGCCGGGTCCCTGCTGGGTATGTGATGCACTGCTGAGCGTGATGTGATGGGCATGTGAAACTGCTGGGCATGATGTGATGGGCATGTAAAACCCTGCTGGGCATGATGTGATGGGCAAGTGAAACTCTGCTGGGCATGTGAAACTCTGCTGGGCATGATGTGATGGGCATGTGAAACTCTGCTGGGCATGATGTCATGGGCATGTGAAACTCTGCTGGGCATGATGTCATGGGCATGTGAAACTCTGCAGGGCATGATGTCATGGGCATGTGAAACTCTGCTGGGCATGATGTGATGGGGCATGTGAAACTGCTGGGCATAATGTGATGGGCATGTGAAACTGCTGGGCATAATGTGATGGGCATGTGAAACTGCTGGGCATGATGTGATGGGCATGTGAAACTGCTGGGCATGATGTGATGGGGCATGTGAAACTGCTGGGCATGATGTGATGGGCATGTGAAACTGCTGGGCATGATGTGATGTGATGGGCATGTGAAACTGCTGGGCATGATGTGATGGGCATGTAAAACCCTGCAGGGCATGATGTGATGTGATGGGCATGTGAAACTGCTGGGCATGATGTGATGGGCATGTAAAACCCTGCAAGGCATGATGTGATGTGATGTGATGGGCATGTGAAACTACTGGGCATGATGTGATAGGCATGTGAAACTGCTGGGCATGATGTGATGGGGCATGTGAAACTGCTGGGCATGTGATGGGCATGTGAAACTCTGCTGGGCATGATGTGATGGGCATGTGAAACTCTGCAGGGCATGATGTGATGGGCATGTGAAACTCTGCTGGGCATGATGTGATGTGATGGGAAGTGAAACTCTGCTGGGCATGATGTGATGGGCATGTAAAACCCTGCAGGGCATGATGTGATGTGATGGGCATGTGAAACTACTGGGCATGATGTGATAGGCATGTGAAACTGCTGGGCATGATGTGATGGGCATGTAAAACTCTGCTGGGCATGATGTGATGGGCAAGTGAAACTCTGCTGGGCATGTGAAACTCTGCTGGGCATGATGTGATGGGCATGTGAAACTCTGCTGGGCATGATGTCATGGGCATGTGAAACTCTGCTGGGCATGATGTCATGGGCATGTGAAACTCTGCTGGGCATGATGTGATGGGCATGTGAAACTCTGCTGGGCATGATGTGATGGGGCATGTGAAACTGCTGGGCATAATGTGATGGGCATGTGAAACTGCTGGGCATGATGTGATGGGGCATGTGAAACTGCTGGGCATGATGTGATGGGGCATGTGAAACTGCTGGGCATGATGTGATGGCATGTGAAACTGCTGGGCATGATGTGATGTGATGGGCATGTGAAACTGCTGGGCATGATGTGATGGGGCATGTGAAACTGCTGGGCATGTGATGGGCATGTGAAACTCTGCAGGGCATGATGTGATGGGCATGTGAAACTCTGCAGGGCATGATGTGATGGGCATGTGAAACTCTGCTGGGCATGATGTGATGTGATGGGAAGTGAAACTCTGCTGGGCATGATGTGATGGGCATGTAAAACCCTGCAGGGCATGATGTGATGTGATGTGATGGGCATGTGAAACTACTGGGCATGATGTGATAGGCATGTGAAACTGCTGGGCATGATGTGATGGGCATGTGAAACTACTGGGCATGATGTGATAGGCATGTGAAACTGCTGGGCATGATGTGATGGGCATGTAAAACCCTGCAAGGCATGATGTGATGTGATGTGATGGGCATGTGAAACTACTGGGCATGATGTGATAGGCATGTGAAACTGCTGGGCATGATGTGATGGGCATGTGAAACTCTGCTGGGCATGATGTGATGGGGCATGTGAATCTGCTGGGCATGATGTGATGGGGCATGTGAAACTGCTGGGCATGTGATGGGCATGTGAAACTCTGCTGGGCATGATGTGATGGGCATGTGAAACTCTGCAGGGCATGATGTGATGGGCATGTGAAACTCTGCTGGGCATGATGTGATGGGCATGTGAAACTCTGCTGGGCATGATGTGATGTGATGGGAAGTGAAACTCTGCTGGGCATGTAAAACCCTGCAGGGCGTGATGTGATGTGATGGGCATGTGAAACTACTGGGCATGATGTGATGGGCATGTAAAACCCTGCAGGGCATGATGTGATGTGATGGGCATGTGAAACTACTGGGCATGATGTGATGGGCATGTGAAACTCTGCTGGGCATGATGTGATGGGGCATGTGAAACTGCTGGGCATGTGATGGGCATGTGAAACTCTGCTGGGCATGATGTGATGGGCATGTGAAACTGCTGGGCATGATGTGATGTGATGGGAAGTGAAACTCTGCTGGGCATGATGTGATGGGCATGTGAAACTCTGCTGGGCATGATGTGATGGGCATGTGAAACTCTGCTGGGCATGATGTGATGGGCATGTGGAACTCTGCAGGGCATGATGTGATGGGCATGTGGAACTCTGCTGGGCATGATGTGATGGGCATGTGAAACTCTGCTGGGCATGATGTGATGGGCATGTGAAACTCTGCTGGGCATGATGTGATGTGATGTGAAACTCTGCTGGGCGTGATGTGATGGGAAATGAAACTCTGCTGGGCGTGATGTGATGATGGGCATGTGAAAACCTGCTGGGTATGTCAGATTCTGGGGTCTGTCTGGGTACATAAAATTCTGTGAGTTTAACTTCCTATTAGAGTTAAATTTTTATAATCATAGTTGTACTGCTAACACTATGCAGCACTGTTGTTCACTGGCGCCCGGTTGTCTGATTTACTAGCTCACTTATACACACCTCACATTACTGTATCACAGAGCTCCACAGCAATAAAATTCTAATGTACGGTGTGTATGAGTGTTTGAATTTTATTGCTGTGGCGCACTGTGATACGCTCCTACACGCTGGGGTTTTTTTTGGGGGGGGGCAGCATTTCATCCTTAATAAATACACACAGAGATAGTGTTTTTTAAAGTATGCGTAGGATGTGTAAGTGTAAAATATAATGAATTTAGTTGATTTTAGTTTTAGGAGACAAGTCAGTGTGTGTGGCTTTTTTTTTTGGATGTTGGAGTGGAGAGCAAAATTTCAAGGGGGGGGGGCCCCCCCAAGAAAATATTCGCCCAGGGCCCAGTCAATATTAAAGACGGCCCTGTATACTTAACATGGGGAGCGCTAGAGATCTCAAGCGCTTTTGCAACTAACAGATCACTTTGGGCCTGTGCTAATTTTTTGAGGGAAGCTAATCGCTAAATTTTACCTACTGCTCAACCCTGGTGCTAACTCCAAAAAAAACAGATCCTCAACCAAAATTAACAGGCAATTGAAAGGAATGCAGCACAGGTGTTATCTTAGCCCCATACACCAAGTAATGGATCTAGTCAGCAATGTCGCTGCGGTTGCAGTAGGCTCCATTATAAATGTATCCTTTATCCGCATATATCCAAATTCTAATATATTGCCTAATTCTAAACAATTTATGCTGGGGGTTATCCATAGTATGGAAGCGGTTGAGTATTAGGGTGACCGTGTGGACCAGGTTTAAAAGGGACACATGGGTAAGTGTTGCCCTGAAACATGTATTATTTATATGCTGCAGCAGGGAAATTACTGTTGCTCACCTGGCCTTCTTTTGGATCTATTAAATGCAGTGTAAGGATTCAACGTGCTGTTGGGTGGCGTTTATCATGCAATGTCCATCAGCCTTAATTAATGTGTGCATCGAAACATGGATGATACGGCCACCATGGAGGATTTTAATAATGCAGGGGTGTGAGGACTCTTTGCTGGATGTGTTCATACTTATCCAAGCTTGTGAGGGCAGGGGATAATTACGGCCCAACACTCTGCACTGGAAAAAACTGTTCCATCCTGTCCACAACCGCATTAGTGCTGGGTCTCAGCGATTCCCTAGCGTGCGCTAAACGACCTTGTACATGGTCTCGGACAAGGTGATCTGTTAGTAGGTCGTCAGGGGCTAAGTTTTAGCGACTCGCGGTAAATTTTTTCTTTAGCGATGGCCTTTTAGTGCACACCAGGTGATAGTGGTGAAAATTATTAGTGCCCCCCAGTTTTGACTGTGGTATCTTATGTGCCCCCCCTAAATGTTGTTCCTAGAGTCGCCACTGATGATAACTATCTCAGAACATACTAACTATTAATGAGCATTTAAATCTGTCCGCTCAAAGGATTTTCTGTAGGCTGCTCTAGTAATCTAACTTTGTTAACCTCGTGTGGATAGTTGGTGTAGGATGATTTGGTGAAGAGATAAATCTTGTGATCCATTCTTTCTATGACAGTAATATGTATGGAGGGTCGCGCCGTTTCAGACTATTCTAATACTTCTGACAGGATGGCTATGCTTTTAGATTTTTATGTAATTGAATATTTTCAAAAAGAGTTCTTGATGAACTCTGCAAAAATACAAAATGCCATTCACCAACTTCTTAAAGTTGCTGATACAGTTAGTGAATTGAATGGAGAGAAGAATAAATGCCATATCCTATGCAAGATGTCACACCATTGTAATGCATGATCAAGCCCTTAATGTGGAAATAGGGGAGATTATATATATATATATATATATATATTCCATTATATTCTGATATAAAAAAAAAGTTTGCAGTATCCAATTTATCCTTGTAATTATGAAAAATAACAAAAAAAAGCACACATTGTAGGTCAACTGTCAAAGTGGTTTTATTTACACAAAATGACAAACACATTCCAGCTAATGCAAAAAATCAACATAAGTCTTGGATTTGGGTTTAATTTGATTCCACCAAATCTCATTAAAGTTAGGTATGCCATCAGTATGTCATAAAGATCCGGTATGGTAAAACACAAGTTGAGTCTAAAATCAAGTCCAAGCACGTACCTACTGAATTCCTTGGCATTAAAATAGGAATTGCAAGCCCCTATGCAATCCTGGGTATTATAAACAGGACTCCTGTATTATTCTAAAGCATCAGATACAAAAAAAAAAGGATTATAAATGCTTCGGTATTTCCCAAATATATACCAAAGTTAACCGTCCAACAAAAAAATTATACTGGAATAGCTCAGCATTCGTTTCAGATGTTAATTCCTTAAACTCTATGCAAATGACGCTGATCCAACTTCATGACATAGAGATAACACAACAACTCATAAGGTCCGAGACGTAACACAATGACCGCGATATGCATGACACCCTTTCCATATGAAGAAGGGCATTGTGGTAAAGATTTTAGCTGTAACAAACATGGTTCCCTTTGATGTACTTCTTAGACTTATGCAAGTTCATGGTGAACATCTGAACATCTTAAAAAGTTGTGTTTACTTATTAAACCCGGCTCTGCATGTTGTGTCTCTACATACCGATTACACCAAACAATCTTAAAAGAGTACTTGTAAATTATATAGTTAAAGTGCACCTGAGTTGAGGTTTGTCTAGTCTTACGCATTTTTTATTATCTTGTTTCTAGTATTTTCAACATCCAAATACAAAAAAAAAACAAAGCTATCATGAAAATAAATAGAAAACATACTGAATATCTTGCTTTTGCTGATGAAGCACCAAAGTAAAAGTTGGAAAGGTAATTATAGTAAGCCACTCTAATAAAAACAACCCCCGATCAATTAGGAGGCTAGTGTGTGTGTGTATCAAGATGGGACAGACATTCCAACCACTAAAGGATGCATTTTTAAGAGTCATCATCTGCAGTAACTGAAAAAGGAATATTTCTGTATGGCCAAAAGCTGTAATCAGGGCTACAACCAATATTGGGCCATTATCCCAAGGGTGGTGTTAACTTAACCAGAGCTGTTGTAAACTTCCTAGAGCGACTATAGTTTATGTAGTTAAGTTCTGGTTAATGTTACATCATCCTTGAAATAGGGCCCGTCATGCTTTAAGATAACAGGTATCCATGCAATATAGTATCAAGGGCAATGCCTATAAAATGTTGCTGGTCTCCACAAGTAATATCCCTTTATCTGAAGCTAAATAAAGTAATGGAGGCTTGAGATTACTTTTTTACAGTCGTCAGGATGCTCCCATTCTTTAAACGGTCATTTCCATAACATCTAGTCAGCATATTCCCTTATTACTCCTGCTTAATTTTGTTCCTCATACATTGGTTGATTTGACATGGAATGACCCTATTGTATAAAACTTAATGTCATGGAATTGGTTCATTTTTGGTACAATTGTACCTTAGCAGGGGGTTTTTAAAAACTATTTTTTTTTCAAATTTTTCTGTCCGTTTCAGATCTTGAACTTTGAAAATTGCCGAAAAACGCCATAATTCACTAGCCACTATAACATCAAATGCCATTTATGAGATGCATATGATAGCTACAGACACCCTCTCTTCTATTGGAGGGGGGGGGGGGGGGGAAGAGATTTGGAAGCAGTGAACTTGGCATGTCATTGCTGCTTTACAAAATGTAAAGTAACAAAATAAATGAAGGCTTTATTTAATAGCTAGGAGTATTACAAATGTTTGACTACACTTTGATGACAACAAACCTTGGGTAAGTAAATATCGGAGCTCGATTTATTATGTGTAGTTTTCAGATTTCTTTTCTATGCGATTATTAATAAACACCTGACAGTACCAAAAGTTGTATCACTCCAAATATTTTAAAACTGAAGCTTCTTTGTATATCCCTTTCACTGCTGAGGACGTGTGGGGAACGTCCTCCTTGACTCCTAAGGAAAGATAGGGGGTTCCTTTGAACCCCGATGTCTCCGACTGTTGGCAGCTAGCAGGGTCATGTTTGGCATCATTAGAAAGGCCAGAGCATGGCCTTTCCAAGGATACCAAACATGACCATGTTTAAAGTAAAGAAAAAAAATAATAAAAAAAGAAAAACGTGTTTTTTATTAAGACGTGAAATGGCTCAGCAGTGAAGGGGTTAAGGCTCACATTACCATGGTACTCGTTATTCATGCCACAATGCCTGCCATATTGTTACCATAATTATTATCCATTTCTAAACTGGAGAAACAGGAAACAAAAACATTTCATAAGTGGTTCAACACAAGACCCTCCCCCCATGAAAACAAAAACACACACACACACAAAAGGTTTTGGACAAATAGTCTTCAGGCATGACTAACTGGAATGGGTCTGAACATCTCTATGAACACACAGTCTACCAGTGTTAAATATATCTGCATTATGGTGGAAATAAAAAAATAATAAAATAAAAAAAACATACAAAACGCTTTTTCACTGAAGCACAAGTATAGTGATGCACACATTAGAACTGTCAAAACAGTGAACAAGCCCGGGGGATCAAGACGGGCCATTAACGGCTTTGCAGGAAGAGAGACTGGAAAGAAAGGAATGCAGAAAAGACATGCAAATTATTCAAAATTACACTTCAAACTGGAAATGTATCAGGAACGTATATAGTCCAGAAGCTACTCCTAATGTATCTGCATTAATTAAAAAAAATACTCATTAGTAGCAGCTTAGTGTCAAAGGCTAAAATAGAATTTCGTTTTGGCACTATGCACGTATATCTATTTTAAGGCCCAAATTGGGACTGCTTTGAAATGCACTCCAGCATCTTGGTCTGCAACGACAAAATGTTAATGACGTAATTCTTAAAGATTTAAACCTTTAAATTAAGACTTTTTTGAAGGACATTCTTTGCAGCTCTATGTAGTTTGTAGATTACTCCTCAGTCAAATAGGAGTTGTTAGGAAACCGTGGTACCATATCACAATAACAATTAAAAAGATTGCATTTTTTAGGATTATTCTTTTTATATATAAATTTAGTCATTGAAGTAACTCATCTTGATCCTTAAAGGTCAGTTTTTCCTTCTAATCATTTGTACATTACTCCACATACTCTAAAATTCACCAGAACGCAACTTCATACGGTCGAAGCTTTAGGTCACAAAGCCGACACTGCTGTGATACGCTGCTCTGCCCAACATTTTCTTGTGATATTTTTCTTCGAAAATGCCAATTTGACCGCATTATCTCAATGGGAGAGGATTCAGTCAGGAAGCGAGCTGCTGTGTCTGAGTGGCCGTGTTCAGCTTTGTTCTGAAGGATTGCACTGTTGTCCAACTTTTAGTCTTTTTTTGTGTGTTATCAAGTAGAATTCTAAAGTAGGTTACAACTGCTGAGAGGGCTTTTGGTTTTCTTTGTTCTTTGTTTATTTGGCCTCAGAGTGATCACATCGCCTCCATTTAGAGTGCTCAATTTCTGTCCAGAATGACTGCCGCCTGCTGTGTTAAAGACACCTGTGTGGTGAAAGGCAGAATAAGAAGATGTCATCTGCATGTGCAAAAAACACACAGCTATTCACTGTCAAACACTGAAGCAAAGGCCGACTGCAAACCTGAGAATGGATTGGATAGCAACCAGCCCTCAGATGGCTTGAAAGGCCAAGATGGGGAAAAGGAAGAGAAGACGGGCAAGAAGGGAAGTCACGAGTAAAGCTACGGCATGTGTAAGTATTCGTCACAGGATTTTTAGAATAACTTTTAAATTGATACCAGTTACAAGGCTTTCCATGTCCAGAAAATGATCTGGGACAAGTCAGAAAAAGAGGACCATTGTCCATTTTATCCATACTGGTGTTGAATCAGAAGGGTATCAGCAGGGTGCCTTAATTAAAATGATTTTTTTTTTGACACACAAATATACAAGTATAGAAGTATAGAACGCATACCAATTTTGTTGCTGCTTGAGTGCACTGCTTCTGTGCCTTCTGCGGTTTGCTGTTTTAGCCTTTGGAGGTATTTATCAGCCAAATATTTAAAAACTGGGGGCAAAAAGATAAATAAATTGTTATCAGATCTGCAACAAGCCCAGAAGCCCTGTCTTTCAGTTTGTCATTCAATAGCGCAGAATATGTGTATGCCGGACATTCACCTTCATTAACATTGAGGTCTTCTTTCACAGATGTCCGGTAAAATCTCAGTTTTAACTTTTTTGCTAAAGCCTCAGCTTCTTCACTGCAAAAGGGAAAAAAAATAAAATTATCTTTAAATGTAACATTGTTATTGGTATTGTTTTATATCAAACACTTAACTTGAACCTAGTATGAACGTAAAGAAATCACGTTGGAAAACAGAAACATTAAAACGTTTTATTCACCAAGTAGTGAATAGGTGGAATTTCAAAGAAGGAAATTTTATATTTTATGCCAATACAGAGTTTGGGTGGGTGCCCCCCCCCCCTCAGATGTCAGCTCAGTGAACAACCCCACACATCATACGTTGAATTTATATCCTGGTAGATTGCTATTGATTTTATGATTATAAAGTCAATGTATACAAAGAGTAGTAGTGACAAAAATGAACTTACTTTTTAATATCGGTGGTGTCCAATAAGTCAATTTTATTTTGAACAAGAACTGTGGGAATATCTCCAACTTCTGCTACCACTTGCTCTCTCCAACTGGGTATGGCTTCAAAGGACTCCAGATCGGTTGTAGAAAACACAAGGACACATGCCTGGGCCCCTAATAAATATAGAAGGTCAATAAACTGTATGTTTTACAAAACTATCCATAGCAGCTAATCAAAAGGATTAGGAGAACATGCTTTGGGGTTTCTAGTTGTGTTTTCCATAAGGTCAGTGGCTCCCAACCGCGGTCCTCAAGTACCCCTATCAGGCCAGGTTTGCAGATAGCTGAAGCACAGGTGATCTGATTTGCTGCTCAGTGATTGCAGGATTCAGTCTACATTTCCACAAGGGAATCGTTAAAACCTGGACTGGTAGGGGCACTTTAAGACCAAGGTTGAGACCCACTGCATTAGTTTACCAGGTTGAGGTCAACACACGCAGATTTCATATGTTCCATTCTGCCCTAGTACTGGAATCATCACTATAATCTATAGCAGTGGTTCCCAACCGCGGTCCTCAAGTCCCCCCAACCGGCCAGGTTTTAAGGATCACCTTGGGGAAATGCAGACTGAATCCTGCAATCACTGAGCAGCAAATCGTATCACCTGTGCTGTGCTTCAGATATCTGGAAAACCTGACCTGTTAGGGCTCGGTTTCCCAAACCTGTCCTCAAGACCCTCCTCCTCGCCAGATATCTGAACCACAGCACATGTGATCTGATTTGCTGCTCAGTGATTGCAGGATTCAGTCTGCATTTCCCCAAGGTGATCTGTAAAATCTGGCCTGGTTGAGGGTCCCGAGGACCGGTTTGGGAAACACTGTTAGGCGTACTTGAGGACCGCGGATGGGAACCACTGATCTATAGTATTAAAAGCAGAAGTCAGCAACCTTGGCCCTCCAAATATTTTGTGACTACAGCTCCCATGATGCTCAGCCTTATTAACATAGCAGAGAAAAATGGGAAATGTAGTTCGAAAACATGTGTCAGGTGAAGACTGTTGACCACTGCTATACAGGAATACCCCACTACAATGGCAAGTTAGAGACTGTAGACCTGCTGTAAATTGAGAAGTGGAGGAAGGTGGGTTTTGTTTCTTTTCACTTGCCAAAGTGTTTAAAAAAACAGGTTTGATTTAACATAGGTTAGGTGTGCAACAATGCTGAATTTAGTTTAACACTAGTGTTGTACCAGTATTCATTTATACATAAGCAATACATGCATACACCCGTCAGGATCGTATAAATGGTCCAGTGCTCTGTATTAGCTAAATCACTGTAAAGTGCGGTATTCCTGTATTTGTTAGAAGCAGGTCCACATCCATTTTTTGGGAGGCTTTAACACATTCATGTTACAATTATCAGCTGAATTTGATTAGGTTTTACACAAACAGCCATGGGGAAGAGAGGCGGATTGAGTCATGCAGGAATTTAGGAGTCATGACATTCTGTAACCTGAAAACGGACCACATAAAGTTTATTATGTTCCATAATATGTGCAGTGTGAGGTTACCACAAGCCCAGGATTCAACACCAATGCATATGTGGGGATTTACACGATGCATTGTTGGATGGGAAGCACTCAATACTTATTGACATTTGTTTGACTTTGATAGGTCAAAAAAAACCAAAATGTTTTTGTTACGTTCTCCACCGCTTTACAGATTCACAGAAGGAAGGGGATACAAACAACATTATGTTTGTCTTTCTCCCCATTGTCTTTCTAAGCTCAAATCGTGATTCATCTGTGAGGCCTGATCATACATGACACAGTATGTGATAATTACTTTCACTACAGAAAAACATCTTCCTTTACAGAGCCAAACAAACATCTACTTGGCATGCACGACAACACAACGAATGTTGCATCTCCACCCACATATTCACAGAAGACAAATCATGTTTAGGCAACACGGATACTTTTGTCAGTCGATTCATCTGCTGGCATGCTTGCTATGGAGTTAAGATTGCAGTTTAGCATTTGCTGAAAGGAATTCTTGTCATCTACTTCTGTTTTGAAGGAGGAGGATAAATATTTTCTAGTAAAATTAAGCTTAACACTATTAACAAGTCCAAAGATAGTTTTAGATCAGGGCTTGACATGTTATTTAAATTATGGGACTTAAAAAAATATTAAAATCCTCAGCAAAGGTCTCTAGGAGATGAATCAAGTCATTGTGAAACATGTTTACAAGTCTGAACAAAATCAGATTTGCTTTGCCCAGAGGTCCATCATTCACATTTCTCCAAATGCCTCAAGAAATTTTGGATAAAACTTGCAAGTAAGCTCCATAACATCTCTTTTGCATGGGAAAAAATATATATCAACTCCTTCCCATGCAATAACATTCAACAGTGTTCTCAATCCTGGTCCTCAAGTATCCCAACAGGCCAGGTTTTAAGGATCACCTTGGGGAAATGCAGACTGAATCCTGCAATCACTGAACAGCAAATCAAATCACCTGTGCAGTACTACAGCTATCTGGCATGTTTGCGTTACCTGAGGACCAGGGCTGGGAATCACTGCCATACAAGATAGACACACATATATACATTATATAATAGTGCGTGGTCACCTCTGTAGTAAGCTTTAGTAATGGCATCAAACTCTTCCTGACCAGCCGTATCCCATAACATTAGCCGCACATCTTCATCGTTAATCCTAAAACACAAAAGTACAAGCGCAAGTGTTAGCCCCATGCTGTTACATGTATTATTTTAATTTCATTTCCCATCTTACACTTTTTACAGAACACCGAATGAGGACTAGGAGGCACCAGAAACTGAACAGTGAGACACCAACACACTATCAAGTGTTAGTAACTTTCACCAATGTGTCTCATTACTAAGCATCATGCTGGAGAAAGGTTTGTGTAATGTGACTGGATTAGCAGAACTTTAATCCACTACAGGTTAGGCATAAGGAAAAAAAAAACAAAAAAAAAACAACCCCATTTCCAATGGTTTTCATTGAAGACATAATACTTAAAAGAATTAAGAGTTTAATTTTTAACTCTTAAGAACTGTAAATGTAAAGAAAAATTAGGGATCCTCGCCAAGCACGATCATGACATATCTGGAGTTATCAGCAGAATGATGGCTGAAAACGTATCATCTGTGTCAAAATAGTGGTTTGCTTGTAGGGATAGGGGACCTGGCACTGTTACTCACAGGAGGTAGAAAAGTGGATCAAACACAACAAACTTTTTTTAAATACTGACAAAACTGTAACGATGCTCTTTGGAACAAAACCTAAACTACACAAATTGCAAACACCCATCTATGTGTGGGGACAAAATCAAATAACACGCTGACCACAGTCACTTCGCTCAAATATCTAGGTATGTGGTTAGACCCAAATCTATCCTTTGGCCCCCACATCGAAAAACTCGCATCTAAACTTTACCCCAAACTAGGTGCCCTGTACAGAAACAAATACTGCCTGAGCCCCGCGGTAAGAAAGCAGTTTGTACAACAAATGCTTATGCCGGCTATTGATTACGGAGATGTAGTGTATGCAGCGGCCCCGCAAACACACCTTCAGAAACTTACTACAATGTATAACTCCTTCTGCCACTTTGCATTACAATGTAACTACATGACCCACCATTGTGACATGTTAAAAGAGCTAAACTGGCCATCGCTGGAGTCTAAACGCACCCTTCACCTTTCCAACCTGGTGTTTAAGAGCTTTTCTGGGAAGCTGCCACCCTACCTGAATAGACTGCTTCCCCCAGCAGCTCCCTCATCCTATAACCTCCGATCCAGGACCAGCACCTTACTTGCAATACCACAATACAAAAAGACAGTGGCTCGGTCCTCATTTTCCTACAGAGCACCACAATTATGGAATAACCTCCCAGACACCATCAAATCTTCCCCCAGTCTTCGTCACTCAAGAGCTCCTTACTAACATACCTCAATACAGAATGCACCTGTAAACATGTAACCTAGTGACTATATTTCCTACATATTTATTTTCTGTTAATCTGTATATATTTTTTTTTATTATTTTTTTTTTTTAATATCTTGCATTGTATTACTTTGTATTTCTGTAACTGTAACACTTCAATGTTCTTGAACCCAGGACATACTTGAAAACGAGAGAAATCTCAATGTATCCTTCCTGGTCAAATCCTTTATAAATAAATAAATACTCCAATCACAGCCAATGGTGGGGAGCGTCCACCAATGACAGCCAGGAAAAAAAGGAATGGGATACTGAAGCCAATTTTCAGTTGTGATACATAACATGACAGATACCTCAGATCAAATCGAACCGTATGATTACATATTCTCAGGAACGCTAACACAATCAATACCAGTGTCTGCAGAGGCATCCAAAGAGACCAGCAGGCTCCCTGCACTACTTCTATATTAGGAAATGTAAATCACGCTACGCAACAGGACTTGCAAACTTTATGTACGAAAGTTCTGTAGCGCCTGAGCAGAATGATGGGTCAGAGCTGCGCGCATCCTCCAATCCAGAGGCCGCTCTGAGAACGATCTCTAACGTGATTGGTCTCAGAGATGCACGTCGCCTAGTAAAAAAAGACAGCTGGGAAATTCAAATTCCCGGCTGCTGGTGATGCTCGGTGGGGTGGTGGAAGTCGATAACGGCCTTTTTATCAACTTATTTGCCTATATGGACAATTTGGCTCACCATAGCGCCGATCCGACACGGATTTGGGGTTTTTCCCACAATGCAGAGATTAAGCCCTTGGAGCTGCTGCAGGGAGACAGATCTGCTATAGTTATAGCAAAACAAGCTACAAGAAGAAAAAAAAAGAACCCTGCAGCTGTAAAAGACATGTACTGCATCACTCCTACAAGATTGGCTCCCGAGCCCATTACCACACAAGAGATTTCTGGCTGGACCTCAAAGAGTTAAACATTTATCTTGGAGATTGTGTCATTGGAGTCAGTTTAGTTGTAAAAAAGGCACCCTTGTTATTACCATTCTTCTTTAGGGCAGAGTTCTTTCTGCAAAAAAAAAACCACAACAGTAGTTATAAAAACGTATATAATGTAATTATTATGAATACATACTGAATTTGTCTTTCCAGGAAGTCGACCCCGATGGTTTTTTTGTAGTCCTTTGTGAATATTCCCTTGCAGTACCGCTGAATCATGCTCGATTTTCCTACAGCGCCATTCCCGATCACCACCACCTTAATGGCCACTTCCATGTCTTCCTCAAACATCTTGGCAGTTTGTAGCAGTTTCAGGTCTAGGGTCTCTTTTTCAATGACAACCTGCGTATATTAAAAGAGCATCTGGTAAGAGGAGCTCAGCACCAAATAGCATGAATCGAAACAGAATACATACACAACGTTATGCAGACATGGAAAGATTGTTTGGTTTTAACTTTATAAAATGTGTATTATATTTGGGTCAAGCCAGTTCAACAGTCAGATTAAATGCATGCGCACATTTAAAGGAAGGCTGTCCCATGTTTTAGAACAATTTATGTGTGATGTTCAGTGAATTGTCACATGAAATAGATTTCATACAATATCCCTTTATACTCAACATGTCATTCGTCATGAAGGAGATTGGCCTAGTAAAGATGGCCACGTGACTAACTTGTATTACTAACAAAATACTACCTCAAGAATTTGCAGCTTCAAGACTTTGTAGAACAATGTCCTAACGGAAGTGTGTAGTGAGTAAATTATAGGCCTAGAAATCCTGAACATAGACTTTTCAGTGCTGCCCCTGTATTTGCTTTAGCAATGTTTTCAGTTTCTCAATTATGTGTACAAGGGATAACTTTTATGCCTCAAGGCCAACCAATATAAAAGCAGCAGCCAGGATGAGAACTCACTGGGTTGCCATGACACAAAACTGATAATGAGCTACTCCCAAGATTCCTGCCCTGGGAACGCAATTTAGTGGAAGAAGACCAAACGTTAGTCTCTGGGCAGAATACTGGATGGGAGGGGAATTGGGGTGGGTTTGTATGTAATTTATAAGAACTTTGTACACTGTGAAATTCGTCACTCAAGATTTTGGCAACGATACTTCACCCAGAGTCAAGGTCGACCAAAATAATAGTCTTCCTGAACAATGACCTGTGTCTGACTGGCAATTGCAACAATCTCTGGGGCCACATTCCTCTACAGTTATACATACAATATTAAAATGTATTGATGATAAACAGTTATCGATACTTGCCTCATCTTCAGTGACAACACTGCCTCAATCTTTAACTTCCCTTGACTCTGTAGGACCCACCTGCATTCCTCCAGACAGACCCGGCACTTTACATATTGGCAAACAGAGGAAAAAAACGGCCTACAGGAGGATTTCCCTGTTCTCTCCTGGCAGATCTGGACTTGGGACCAATATTTGTCCTGAGCTACGTGCAGGTTCTGGGGCTTAGTCCCTGTAGGTATGGTAGACTGGCCTTGAAATGTCTGCCAGTATCAAAACCCTGCTCCTACATTTGGCCTACTAGGTTGCCATCTACAATCTCTGGGCTTCTCTTAGATTCGTGAAAGAGAACATGAAAATATGACAGGGTTTGATTCTTTACAGTTTCTTCTCTGGTGTCTCACATCTGGAGTGTCAGACAAGGCACCGTTCTGCTGCATTCAATATTACTCAGGCCCGAGTCGGGATTGCTGGCAGGACAAACAGATGGCCTAGTCCTCAGCCTTGGTCCAGCAGCGGATTCAGAAATACATCTCCCATGATAGATTGAAATCTTACTCAAGGCAATGTCAAAGTTTCAAGACATCTGTGGGGCCAAGGATGAGGTCTTCACACACTCATTGATATATAGATACATTAAGAACAAACTCATCTGGCACGCAATTAAAATTGATAATCCATTTACCATTCTCTGTATGTATGTGCTTATATATATTTCTTTTTTTCACATATGCAAATATGTGACTAATATTTCTGACCTCTATACACTTTTTACCCAAGGGAGTGCAGACAGAGTATTGGCAGCTGACTAGCTTTTCCCTACACCGGCAGTACAGTCTAAAATTCAGGACAGGGCTTAGAAAAAGCTATTCTTGTTTCACTTTATGGAACTGTAGCGCTGTGTTTAAATCCTTGTCGTGGCAGTACCTATTTTTGGCCACCGGAGGGAGACAAGCGTGATGAGAGACACTGAACTTTGCATTGAGACTACATTTCCCAGCATGCTTTGCGGGCGGACACAGGAAGTGGGTGGGACAGACAGCTGGCAGAGCGCGCCAGGGAGGGAGTGAGACAAGACGCAGTGCTGCAGAACGCAAGAGTGACTAGGCCGGAATGCAGGTGCGGCCTATCAGAGTCCCAGATCTGGTTGTTCAGCCTTACAAGAGGGAGACCCAGCGATCCACCATCTTACCCAAGCTGCTATTGAGGAAGCCGGAGGACCCCGAGTTAGGCGTACCGCAGGTCGATCGGATTGGGAGAGCAGGCGGTAAGCTGGACAAGTCACGGCCGAAGCAGAGAGAGCCAGACAACAGATGCAGTAGCCGGCACCCCAGTTAAAAAAAATAATATCGAACGGAGAGACGTCCTGGGTCATCGGAGCCTTAAGAATCTGGTGGATGGGTGAGTGGCCTCCAAGGCCGTTTGTGATTAACGAAAGCACGCTGCTGTTGTTTCTAAAACCCACAGGGCCCCAACTTGACTAGTCGAAGACACCTTTTAAGCAATTCACTGGCCAGTTGAATAGTACCCGGGTACCACAATACACACATTTACATTCCGGGACTTAACCTGTGCGGGACTCACTTCCTAGTCTCCGAAAGGGATTAAAGATTTGTTTCTTATTTCTTTTTCCGAATACGCATTTCTCGAATTACGAAGCATTGTATTTTTCTGTTTCCGCTGCGCGTCTCTCGAATTTCGAAGCATTATATTTTCTGTTCCGATGCGCGTTTTCCCGAAATACGAAGCCTCGTATTTCTTTTTCCGCTGCGCGTTTCCTGAAATACGAAATACTGTAAATATATCTACGAACACCGTGTTATCTATTATATGCCATTCATTCTAGTAAACTATATAATTTATAAAATCCACAACGGTGCCAGAGTATATTTATTCCCTAGTGCGGGGAGACTGACCCGTGGTTCAATTTCAGCGGCTCCTCCGGGAGTGAGCGCTACAGAACAGTATATTGCCAAGATCCCCGTTAGGAGAGTGGGGTCTGTGTATTCTAATCACAAAGCAATAATTAGATTAAAGGGGATCCAAGAAACTTGGTTTTATAATTGCATAAATAAGCCTCCCTACATTTAATATATCTAATGCTCCAGTTACAAATAATTAATTTGAATCAGGTAGTGGAGATGGTGGTGCAGCCGCCCCATCGGGGAATAGGCACAACCCCACCCCTCCTCTCCTGTACTATGCATGTTTTATTGTACCTCCAGCCAGGTCATCATTACAGCATGTTCCGCTCCGTGTCTTTGTTTTTTGATCCCAAGGTGGATTTGTTTCTGGGGGGGGGGGGCATTAAGAAAAGTCCACCAGTCTACCTCATGACTGAAAAGCAGCACGAGCAGTTACGGTTCACTATACAGCAGCCTGTGGCTTCATTTTTGGATAGGACTCACCCTCACTAGAGGTGCCGTGAAGTTGGCGGGTGAGCTTACTCTTAATGGCCATTAAAAGAAACCAAAGCCTCTAATTGTATTTTGTTTCACAAGGTATAATGGGAATAAGCGCAGATGACATTTTTCTCCTTGTTATATACAATTCCATACCTCAGACACAGACAATGGGGCATCTGGCAGAATACATTAAAAAGGCATTCTGCCAGACCTTTCAGGTTGGCTCCATTCCAGCAAGTGGATGCCGGTTAGAGCATTCTGCCAGCCGCCTCAGCCCTCACATACCGCTGGCAAGCCAGCCCAGTGCTGGCTTCTGGTAACAGGATAGGGGGGCATTTGCATGAGTACAAGTACTCATGCAAATGCCCGGTATCCGCACCGGTGATCCCTAGTTGAGTGGAAGGATTATTTCAAGGGTTCTCCACCTTTGCCCTCAAGGTGTTTTGGAACTACAATTCCCCTAATGCTGTCAACCTTAAGAATGGCTTGGAATCAAGGGAGATTTCGTCTCAAAACATCTGGGGGGCCAAGGTTGAACACACCTGGTCTGGATTAGTTCTACGTATGTTGCTTATGTTACAGACAATAAGGGTAAAAACAACTAAAAATCGATAAGGAGAATAGTTGACAACTATTTTCATTATCGATTAATCAGTGTGTGTACAGCAGGGGTCTCAAACTCTGGCCCCCTGATGTTTCTAAATTACAACTCCCATGATTCTCTGACCATCTATTGCATTCAAAGAATTCTGGGAATTGTATGCATTCAACAACTGGGGGGCAGAGTTTGAGATTCCTGGTATATAGAATCAGACCAAGTAAAAGGAACGCGATTAAAAAAATAATAATAATAATAATTGGGCAGAGGCTGCTGACAGCCACTGCCCGATCCCTCCCCCCCCCTCGACTTTCGTCCCTCGTTATGCGCAGTTCCTCCTATTCAGCTCAGGGATTCCTTAACCTGGAAATCCCTGAAGCATTTTTTTTTTGCGCAATTTGCGTTAGTGCTATAGGACTTGTGCACTTTGAAATTCCGTAGCACCGGTTCAGAACGATGGATCGGAGCTGCACACATGTGTAGATCTAATCCATCGGCTGCCTTTGAGACTGCTCGTTACCACTATTGGTCACAGAAAGGGTGACATCGGCACGCTCCCTCCATACTGACATCACTGGTGACCAGCAGATGGGAAACTCAAAAATTCTGGCTGCTGGTGATCTTGGGTGGGGTGGGTAGGAAACTGCTCCACTTCACTGCGTGTTTTCACCAGATCTGGGCAGCAGGGTACACCTCACATCCTGATAACCTCAGACGCTACTTTGGAGCTGATTAGGGAAGACATGCCGGATGCTTTACTCTATATGATTTAGTCCTTACACATGACCAATTTTTATTTAGTATAAAAAAAAAAGCTGACGGAGCCTGGGGTACTACCACCGGGTAGAGGAGCTGTGTTTTAGCATTACTTGAAGCTGGAGATCTGTGCCACCACCCCAACCCTCCTTCCTGTGGTCTAGTCCCTTCCCACAAAGTCCCTCACACACTCATGTCTGGTCTCTTGCCCAGACTCTACCACTCTGGTCTGGTGCTTTGCCTAAACTCACTGCCCCCTACTTACAGTGCCTCCCCCCACTCAGTTTGTCCATGAAATTATAAATAAAAAAAGGGACACAGTACACAGCTTGACCACTTTATCAAATTCGTCAGACTGCGTGTAGTGCCCCACCTGCTCAGCCCACTTTGAGCGCTTGTAGCAGGGTTCATTTGGGGAGAAAGCAGACATGGGCTTGAGCTGTGCACACAGCATCCATCCATTATTCTGTCCAGGAGCTTGCATACCTTGAGTTTGAGAAGCACGGGAGATCTGCAACTTGCTTATGTACGGACAAAAGTTACATGGAGGGGAAAGAGTGGTTGATTTTTTACATACAGGGTTATTCAGAAAGCGTGAAAAGCAGGAGAATGAAAAATTCTAGGTCAAAATAGCCAATTTGGAAAGGGAGATGAAAGGGAGAATTTTTCTGGTTTGGCTATTTTGACCTAGAATTTTTCATTCTCCATTCATTCTCCTGCTTTTCACACTCTCTGAATAACCCGGATAGTGTGCTTTTAGGTATTTATAAAATAAAAAAATTATTCTTTTTATCTGATGTATCAATTGAAAAAAATTAAAAAGAATTAGGGCCAACTAAATCAATTATGCAATATGAAAACTCGCCACTCCACCTTAAATGTTCGTAGTGCCCTTGCAGCGATAATTTCCTACTCCACGTGTGTGGACAGACCTTGTTAATCAGTTGTGATGGTGATAGACAGTGTAGCGGAGGCTTCTCGGACTGTGTGTGGACTATTGTGTTTCTCACTGTGGCCAAGACTTGGGCAGAGACATTCAGCCTGTCACCGCTGCTGGGGAATTCCCCTCCCTCCTTGCCCTGTCACTTGATTGGCAAAAGAAGTTGTTAAATACAGGAAGATTGAAGGTAGCGCAAGGGATTCTGGAATGTGTAGTTTCAAGTACAGAGAGCCTAATGCAAATTTACAGGAAGAAAACTAAGCCTCCCAGGAGTACCAGAGAGAGCCCGCATTTTCCAGGGAAGGAAGTGCACGTGCGGGACAGAGAAGCCAGAGAGGGAGAGGCGGACGGCGTGAACGGCCCGGTTTGGCGGATCATGCCTTCAGCTGTCCTCGTGCATCCACCGGAGAAGAGATCCGGTTGCCCTTGTTTGCTGCCAGTATCAGCAGGAGAGAGAGTGAACGAGTGTATCCAGCGGAGAAGAGATCCGGCTGTCTTCGTGCGTTTCCAGTGACAGAGGGAGCAATCGAGTATCCAGTGAAGAAGAGATCCAGCTGTCCTCGGGTGCTTCCTGATCTAGAGATAGTGATCGAGTTACCATTCAGCGGGGAAGGAGTGAGTGCATCTAACGGAGAGAGGTATTCAGCTACCCTGCGTGAGTTGATATTGCTAACTTTATTGTCTGGCCTAGTCTTACTGCCCGCGCAGTCTCACCTTGAAGGAAGATTGACACTTTGCGAAGATTTTTTCTCACATTGTGGAGTACAAATATGGTTTCACATTAAAAAGGTATCCAACGACAGAATTCAAAGGGCCCCAATGCTAGCAGACTCGCAACTTTGTGTAATTTCCACTGGCCAATGGTTTTGGTAGTGAGTTTCTGCCTATGTGTCGAGTCTTATAGGATTCCCCTGTTGCTTTTCGAATGATGAATGGCCTCAACTTCTCGGTTTTTAGACTGGGAGGAGGCACGAGTCAAGGTTGTCCACTCTCACATTTGCTCTTCAACATGGCAATAGAACCGTTAATTTGTATTATTTATGCACATGCGGAACTAAGGGGTGGTGGGGAAGATACCAGTGTTTTGGCGTTTTTGATGATCTCTTGCTGTTCTTTTCGGAACCTCATTAGAGTGATCCTGACCGTTAACACCATTATCCGTTTCCTACAGTCAGGTTTCAAACTCAAATTATGTCAAAACAACAGCGCTGGCACTACACTCCCAGACTCATAGGAATTGGTCTGCCCCCATTTCCCTTTCAATGACCACACAATAATTATGTTACATATCTTGTTATAGGTCTTGCGAGAAATATTGCGTAACTGTATACGGTAGACATACCCCCACTGTTAAATTTATCATTGTTTGGCCAATGGGAAAAACTCCCAATTTCGTAGTTGGGTAGAGGGCACTTGTTTTGGAACAGCCACCTTTTTGAACAATTGTATGTCATCCAAACTTTACTGCGGCTTATTCCTAAAACGGATCTTAAAATATTTAACAAACGACTTCAGGGGTTTATAAGGCAACATAAAAAAGCATGCATTTCTTTACATAAACTTCAGCAGAGGCCATGTCTGGGAAGTATTAACCTTCCCAATATTGCAGAATACAATATAGCTTTGATTTACCGCTATACCACTGATTGGTGTAGATCAGTGATTCCCAAAACGCAGTCCTCAAGTACCCCCAAACAGGTCAGGTTTTCCAGATATCTGAAGCACAGCACAAGTGATACGATTTTCTGCTCAGGGATTGCAAGATTCAGTCTGCATTTCCCCAAGGTAATC
Source organism: Leptobrachium leishanense (assembly GCA_009667805.1). Classification (NCBI taxonomy): domain Eukaryota; kingdom Metazoa; phylum Chordata; class Amphibia; order Anura; family Megophryidae; genus Leptobrachium; species Leptobrachium leishanense. The sequence goes on from CM019066.1 coordinate 166,166,356, forward strand.
CCTAAAACCTGGCCTTTTAGGGGTACTTGAGGACCGCGGTTGGGAACCACTGGTGTAGAGGAACACCCATATACATGATGGCCTCTGTGGATCGCATAGTCCAGAGTCACATCCTACAGCCCTACTACATATACCCTTACGATTTCTTCCGTAAGGATAACCCACGTGTCGCTTGGAGGAAGTTTCATAAAACTATGCAATTACAACCCAATGAGTCTTTGTACCTCTCGTTTTCAAAAGAGGTGATCCGCCTTTAGTTTTTACTAGATTAGCACAGCAGGGCTGGTCACAATGTGTCCACTTTTTTAAATTCGGAAACGTACCAATTGTACTCTTAGCGCGACTAGCTTTTCATCCGCTATATTATTTACAATCCTATGCTCACACAATCTGTACGCAACTGGGGTCCACGAAAAAGGGAGCAGCATTTGATAAAGCAACTATTCAGGCACAGGCCCCCCTACATTCCACTGTGTGTCTCTAGAACAGATGCGCACTATACTGAACTTCATGAGAAGGGATTGATGACATGGGTTTTGGACACACCAGACCTAACCACTAATTGCTCTGTTCTTTACCGACAGCACAATTTGTAGATATGACCCTGAACGTTCTAAATAAAGCTTACTTATCACCAGCACTGGGTTTTAAAAATTGGCATCCACAGACTTGCAGTTCGTATTCTGAATTGTAGTGTTTAGCGCCTGCCCTATTGGGCCCGCTTTATTAGCTCGGACGTTAGTACAGAAGGTAAAAAAACTGCCAAAGAGAAATGTTATTACAGATTACGTTAAGGGCGGGTGGCCGTAAAGCGATACTGCAATTCTGGATGCAAGACACAACTGCCCCGTTTACACGGAATTATCGTAAATTGGGCTGAAGCTGGTCCATAAAGCGACGTTCATGGCCTTTTTTTTGCCACATGGGGGCCTTTAATTCCTATTCACCCTCTAATACAAAGAAAACTTGCTCATACCTTTCAATACAGAGCGGTTCCTTGGGGAACAAATTTGGAATAGCAACCCAATCCCTCCCATTTCAGAAGCGAAGGCCAGTCTGCTCCCATAATTTTTGGATCTTACAAAGTTAATGGTTATGGATCTGGTGGCCGAATAGGCATGACCGGGGGAGCGAAACTCCATTATGAAGATGCTATAAAAGGAGGGGTCTGATAGTAAAATTGGTATAATAACAGTTTCCTGTTTTTTTTAAATATGATAAAAAAAATATATAAAAAATAAATAAATAAAAATAATGTTCCTTGAATGGTCATGTTATATGCCTTGTAATTATAATGTCTGTTTTGTACCTGTGACGGCCCAATAAAGACATAGAATATAGGATTACAGTGACTTATACAAAGGCTTATCTAAGTATTCATACGACTTCCATTGTAATGTAATGACAGGTACACTTTTAGTAGCGTTGCATTGTACCCCAAACATATGCTACTACAGACTGCATCACAGTTCTCTTTACATTTTTGGAAAGGCTTGCCAATGAATTTCTGCCTACAAGGAGTTAATTTTATTTATTCAGCAGCCTTTGGGATACTGCAGACTCTGATTCCAGATACCTGTCTGCGTTCACAGTAAAAGGGGAGTATCTGCTTTTCTGTGCATGGCATAGTGGATTGCCATCACATTACAGAGTAACAGACAGTAAAACAGAACACTCAGCTGTAAAAGCACAAGAATCATCTACAACAATTTTTTTATGCTAAAATGAGAGAAAAAAAAAATGTTAATCCTTTTCACAGACTGAGAAAGAACATCCCTTTAAAAACCACTAGAACAGCCACTTAGGCTGGGGTCAGACGAACGCAGTGCGAACAGGCACATTTTATTACGGCCGTGGTAGCAGCAATTGACGTCCAACGCAGGCCCACACACGAAGTACGGCCGCACAAAAGTTTAGCTGCGCTACGCAAGCGGCAAATGAACGCATTTTCGCAAGAACGTCGAACCGCTTGTACTGACGTACAGAGTACGCTGTGTCCGCATAGCGGCGTGCGTGATTAGGAGACGTCAGACGCTGCTCATGTCCGACCAACATAACGTCCTGACACCCAAAGTTTCCTGGTTTGGTTCCGTAAAACTCAGATGAAATTGCGCATCGTATGACCGCTATCGCGTATTCCGTGAAAAAATGTGTTCGGAACGCATCAACGCACTTTTTGACGGTAGACGTCAAAAATGCATTCGTCTGACCCAATACTGCATAAAATCAGTGATCTCAAACTGTGGCTTCCCAAATATTGCTGAACTACAACTCCCACGATTCTCTCGGGTGGGGAACAGCATGAGATCCCAGGTTTAAATGTCTCCAGCTCATAAATTATTATTTTTTATATATCTATTGAATACGGCGATGTAGTGTATGCAGCTGCCCTGCAAATGCAGCTACAGAAACTTACTACTTTGTGTAACTCATTCTGTTGCTTTGCGCTACAATGTAACTACATGACCCACCATTGTGACATGTTAAAAGAGCTAAACTGGCCATCGCTGGAATCTAGATGCACCCCTCACCTTTCCAACCTGGTGTTTAAGAGATTTTCTGGGAAGCTACCACCCTACCTGAATAGGCTGCTTCCACTAGCAGTTCCCTGATCCTATAACTTCCGATCCAGGACCAGCACCTTACTTGCAATACCACAATACAAAAAGAAAGTGGCTCGATGCTCATTTTCCTACAGAGCGCCGTAATTATGGAATAACCTCCCAGACACCATCAAATCTTCCCCCAGTCTTAAGTCACTCAAGAGCTCCCCATTAACATACCTCAATATAGAATGCACCTGTAAACATGTTATATAGTGACTAAATTACTTACATATTTATTTTCTGTGTTAATTTGTAGATTTGTGTTTTGCTTTTAATATCTTGCATTTATTACTTGTATTTCTGTAACGACTGTAAAATTTCAATGTTCTTGAACCCAGGACATACGTGAAAATGAGAGAAATATCAATGTATCCTTCCTGGTAAAAACAAACACACACTTGCAAGAAAAAGTATGTGAACCCTTTGGGATTACGTGGAGTTTTGCATGAATTTGGTCATAAAATGTGCTCTGATCGTCATCTAAGTCACAACAATTTGAAAAACACAGTCTGCTTAAAATAATACAACACACACATATGTTTTCATGTGTTTATTGAACATAACATGTAAACATTCACAGTGCAGGGTGGAAAAAGTATGTGAACCCCTAGCCTAATGACTTCTCCAAGAACTAATTGGAGCCAGGAGTGAGCCAACCTTGAGTCCAATCAGTGTGATATTATTGGATGTGTTGCTGAAGCTGTCCTGCCCTTTAAAAACACACACCAGTTTTGGGTTTACTGGTTTCAAGAAGCACTGCCTGATGTGAACCATGCCTCGCAGAAAAGAGCTCTCAGAAGACCTACGATCAAGAATTGTTGACTTGCATGAAGCTACATGGGTTACAAAAGTATCTCCAAAAGCCTTGATGTTCATGTGTCCACGGTAAGACAGACTGCCTACAAATGGAGAAAGTTCAGCACTGTTGCTACTATCCCTAGGCGTGGTCGTCCTGTAAAGATGACTGCAAGAGCACAGCGCAGAATGCTTAATGAGGTAAAGAAGAATCCTAGAGTGTCAGCTAAAGACTTACAGAAATCCCTGGCACATGCTAACATTTTTGTTGACACATCTACAATAAGGAAAACATTAAACAAGAATGGAGTACATGGGAGGACACCACGGAGGAAGCCATTGCTGTCCAAAAAGAATATTGCAGCACGTTTGAAGTTTGCAAAAGAGCACCTGGATGTTCCACAGCACTACTGGCAAAATATTCTGTGGTCAGATGAAATCAGAATTGAGCGGTTTTGAAAAAACACACAACACTATGTGTGGAGTAAAAAAAAAGGCACAGCACACCAACATCAAAACCTCATCCCCACTGTAAAACATGGCGGAGGGAGCATCATGGTTTGGGGCTGCTTTGCTGCCCCAGGGCCTGGACGGATCGTTGTCATTGATGGAAAAATTCCTTCCAGGAGTTTATCAAGACATTTGGCAGGAAAACGTAAGACCATCTGTCCGCCAACTGAAGCTCTGCAGAGGATGGGTGATGCAACAGGACAATGACCCAAAGCATACAAGTAATTCAACAAAAGAATGGCTTCAACAAAACAAAATACGTCTTCTGGAGTGGCCCAGTCAGGCTAGGGTCAGACTGAGGCAGTGCGAACGCGCGTTCTGGCGCACTTAATCACGGCCGTAGTAGCAGCAAATGCCGGGCAATGACAGCCAATATACGACGTACGGTCGCACAAAAGTCCGGCCGCGCAACGCAAGTGGAAAATGAACGCATTTTTTCGAGAACGTTAAACCGCTAGTACTGACGTACAGAGTGCGCTGCGTCCGCTAGCGGCGTGTGTGAGTGAATTGGAGACGTCAGACACTGCTAATGTCCGGCCAACATAACGTCCAGATGCAAGAAGTGTTTTATTGATGATCCGTACAAAATCACGGATGAAACTGCGCATCGTATGACCGCTATTGCGTATTCCGTGAAAAAATACGTCCATTCTTCGAACGCACATTTTCACGGACAACGTGAAAAATGCGTTAGTCTGACCCTAGCCTTAGAGTCCTGACCTCAACCCGATTGAAATGCTGTGGCATGACCTTAAGAGAGCGATTCACACCAGACATCCCAAGAATATATTGCTACACTGAAACAGTTTTGTGAAGAGGAGTGGTCCAAAATTACTCCAGATCGTTGTGCAGGTCTGATCTGCAACTACAGAAAACGTTTGGTTGAGGTTATTGCTGCCAAAGGAGGGTCAACCAGTTATTAAGTCCAAAGGTTCACATACTTTTTCCACCCTGCACTGTGAATGTTTACATGTTCTGTTCAATAAACACATGAAAACATATAATGTTTGTGTTGTATTATTTTAAGCAGACTGTGTTTTTCAAATTGTTGAAACAGAGCACATTTTATGACCAATTCATGCAAAACTCCACGTAATCCCAAAGGGTTCACATACTTTTTCTTGCAACGGAGATATATTTATAATTTATTTTTTTTGCTCTCCATGAATGTTCAGGGCGTTGACACATCTGACTTCACTATTTCCAAACTGCAAAAATCTGCAGGAAGCATACAGGGAGCAGAAGAAAGGAATGTACCAGAAATGCCCTCAGAAAGAGGGAGGGGGTGATTTGAGATGTCTGCGAAAGGGTCGTTCATTATTCTCAAAACTCAGAAAAAACACCCTGCTAAGTGATCACTAGTTACCTGCCCCCAGACTAGGATTGCCAGATCAGCCATGTTTTCCAGGACACTTAACACTATTTCATGCAGTGGGGAGCACAGGGAAAAGTGCTGCCCTGCAACATGTATAATTCATATGCTGCAGGAAGGAAATCAAAGCAAGTCACCTGTGATTCCATAGGCTGCGCACTGATTGATGAAATTGTGGTTAACATAGTATCAGTTATGACTGATGTAGAGAAAAAAGAAGAACAAAAAAGCTGTATAGTATCAGTTATGCGTTGCCCTGCGTGAAACGTACGCATGTGCTTGTGTGTTGTTCTCCATTGAAAAGCTATGACAGAACTAACAGTGCGGTCAGACGTATGTGCTAAATGCACGGGGTCAGACGAGTGCACTTTTTGCAGCCGTCGTAGCTTTTCAAAGGAATCAATAGAGAACAAAGCACGTGCGCACTTTTTCACGCGCGCGCAACGCATGTTGCAACGGATGCCAAAATGACATTGACGTGAAAAAGCTAAACGGACGTAGAGAAACCCCTGCATACAGCTTTTTTTCCTCAACATCAGTGAAAACTAACTGATACAAAGTAACCGCAATCTGATGTGTTATAAAGTGCATCCGTTACTGTGTGCAATCAGTGCGTTCGTCTGACCTGACGAGTTCTACATACTGTAGGGTTGCATTTTTCATGCACTGACTATCAGCGTGGATAATTTGTGTTCAGGAAAGCATTGCTGATCTGGCACCCCTACCCCAGACAGTCATTAATTCCAGAAAGCAGTAATTCCCTAAAAAGGTGAGAGATGGTAGAATGCAGCACTTTTGAGTCAAAATAAAAAATAAGATACACCCCCGCCCCAGTCTAGTATTCCTATAGCTCGTCGTGGACCAAAATTTGTGATTCCCTGACAATTTCCCACTAAACCATGTAGTAAGTGAAAGGAGCAGGGTTCAGATAGGCTGCCAGATGCTTGAGTGACGTAATGGGAGTTGCACATTTCCCCCTGGACATTCCCTAGGTTACATTGCAGTGCTCTCTGACAAGTATGCCAAGTTCCCAGCGTACGTCGGCTTTACAGGTTGAGGTGACCACATAAAAAAATCTTTTATTTTTTTTGAGAAAGTATTTTACCAGGAAGGATACATTGAGATTTCTCTCGTTTTCAAGTATGTCCTGGGTGGCGAGTATGTACCGTTAGGTGTCTTCCCCCGGGACACTTATTGGAGAGGTGCTCGTCGGGATCGAACCGGTGTCTCCACAGGCTCTCTCCACGCAGAGCAGTGATGTTACCTCTACTCCCCCCGGCCGGTACTCAGAATACAGCCAACACAAATGGTAACCCTTGATAAAAGGCATTTACGCTGAAATGTTGGGGGTACCTGGTCCCGGTTTATGGGTCTCTCAGTGTCTCCTGATATGTTATCTAGCCGGTTTTCTTTCCTCAGAGGCATTTATATTATTGATTATTAGGACACTGATGTTGCCGTTTTTGTATTCTCTTCCACTTAACTCTATATGTACTTTCATTGAGCTTGTACATCTTTACTGTATATTGTTATACATACCTGTGATTCTTTGTGGCAGTAGACTAACTTATTGCATTTATTGGCACACTTAGAACATCTAGTGATCCGCTATACTTGTGTGTTTTTGCATTAATAAAATTATAGATACTTTTATTGGTGTGCACCTTTTGTGCTTCTACATAGAAATCTCTGCCACAGGTTTGATCTTCAATCCAGTTGACATGAAGGGAGTGTAACAGATTGCCCTGGAGCGGTGTATAAACAGGGTAAGGTGTGACACAGGAAACCCAGATACTCGTCACCTCCCGTTACCCACAAAGAAAGCTCCTGGGCAGGAGATCAATGGTCTCCAGGTGAAACATGTCATTAGACAAAAAGGTCTTTGCTCTCCCAGATTAGCATGTGCTGCAGAAACCTGGAGGACAATGCTGGAGTTGTCATAGTAAAGTCAATATGCTCAGAGGAGAGAGGGCTCCATTGCAATCAAAAGACAAGAGGTGTTGTAATCCTCACACCATCCTCCTGTCACCTTTCAGCTGTGCTGTCCCCAAGGTGTGAGGATAGGAACAGGAAATCGCATTGAGGGTCAAAGGCTCATTCAAAGCATCATGTCTGAGGGAAACTAGGCACTACTCATCAACTGCACAATACCATCCCATTTTCTATTAGAGGAAGGGAGTATATTTAAAAAGGAAACAAAGTAGCAAAACAAGAGGACATAGTCTTATATTAGAGGGGCAAAGGATTAAAAATAACATCAGAAAGCATTATTTTACTGAGAGGGTGGTGGATACATGGAACAGTCTTCCAGTAGAAGTGGTAGAGGCTAAAACAGTAATTGAATTTAAGCAAGCATGGGATAGGCATAAGGCTATCCTAAACAAAAGATAAATCCAGGTAAAGTATCCATGTAATTGGGCAGACTAGATGGGCCGAAAGGTTCTTATCTGATGACATGTTTCTATCCCAATGTTGAAGCATGGTGGTGGTAGCAACATGCTTTGGGGATGTTTTTCAGAGGCAGAGCCTTGTCAGGGTTGAGGGAAAAGGTGAACACAGGAAAAAAGTTATCTGTAATGAAAACCTCCAGAGACCAGAACCTCAGACTGTGCTGAAGGTTCTCCTGCCAACAGGACAATTGCCCCAAGCACAAGACAACACAAGAGTGACTTTAGGGACAATGTGTGAATGTCTTAAAAGTGACCCCGCCAGAACCCACAATGTTCTGTATTAAAAAATTCTTGAAAAAGAAAGTCCTTCAAACGGTGTATATTTTAGTAATATGCTGGCCCCTGGATCTCAGCACCCCTACCATGACTATTACAGCTGGCACAAAAACCAATTTTCAGAAGAGAATTCACCTAGCATTGGCATTTACCAGACATTTCCTGTACTGATCTTTTCAGAATCGGCTTTGTTCTCATTTTAGTCGCATTAAAATTCTACACAGCAATACACCACATTACGTTACAGAAAAATATAAAATAGAGCAGGTCTGCAAATATTCACAATACCACAAATAGGCAAAGATTGAAAAAGATACCCCTCATGTCCAGCAGAAAGGGGGGGGGGGGTAGCCCAAAATTACTGGATAAAAAATGAATAAAAGAAGTAGGAAGGTATACCAAGGCTGCACATGCTGCGAGTGGACATCCTATACCAGGGGTCAGCAAGCTTGGCCATCCAGAGGTGTTGAAGTTCCATTTCCCATGAGGCTCAGCCAACCTAATTAGCGGCTAAGCATTAAGGGAGATCAAAATATCTGGAGGGCCAAGGTTGCTGACCACGTCTACGTCAACACCCTATTAAAAAGGAGACCTTTATTCTTATATTAAAATACTACCAAAAAAACACGAATAATACCAAAGACCGTTGACGAATAATGTACACACAGGCACTACCGAGAAAAAGACATTTATTGAGTATAAGGGCAGAGGGATCACGCCACATTACAGCAAGGTCCTCCTAGACCAGTGGTCCCCAAAGTCCTTGAGATATGTGAAGCTCAGCACAGGTTACAGGATTTGCTGCTCATTGATTGCAGGATTCAGTCTGTATTTCCCCAAAGTAATCCTTAACGTTAATCATTTTTAAAATCACTTCTTTTGCATCTCCACATTCTACAGTGCTGCATTATATGTTGGTGCTATAAACATAGGACCAACACTCTCCCACATGCAAAGCACAGCCAGCCTAGCAGATTGCCTGTGGTAGAACTTTGCCCCTAAACAGCTGGAGGCTACAGCTACCCCAGCCTGGAACAAGGTGTCCATTAACAAGATGTAGCAAGTGTACAAATAAACCTGGACAAGGGGTACACGTCAATGGACACTACCTGTAATATGGAGAGCTGCATACAGAGCCTTCATCACCATCTGCCACTCAATACAATACACGACAAAAAGGAGATTAAAGCAACCAGAACCGATCTCCACCGGAAAAGGAACATATCCATACAGGTATATATATTTTATGCAGTATGTGTAGTGCGCCCCCATCCGATCTGCACAACAGCACTGGAGGCAGTGTCTGCAGAAACGGTCCCCCCCATACCGCTACCCCCCTCCTCCCTATGCTGGAGGCCGCAGTTGCTGCTGTATTGGTGGCCCCTGGGGCCAGGCTCTCACCTGGGTGGGCTCCTTCTCGCTGCCTGTTTCCGGCTCTCCGGATGCTTGCGGGCCCCACGCTCTGCGCCGCTCGGTTGCCAGGCGCCGGGGAGCTTCAGGGAGGAGAAGGCTAGAGCAATAGAACGTCCGAGCGAATCGAGCGCTTCCCTGATAATGGGAGAGGCCGCAGGAATCAGCTGGGAAGGAAAAGCATCAGATGGGAGGATGTCACAATTCAGGGCTGTCCTGCATTGACTGCATCAGACCATCCACGTGGGCTTTACTGACAAACAGGAGAAAATAGCCGCTCCTGAAAAATTCTCCAATTCAGCTGGTTCTACAGTGTGTTTTTTTTTTTTACTAGTCAGGTAGTCACAAATCCCAGTTTGTGAAATATACCCTGCGATCATATTTATTTATAAAGGATTTTACCAGGAAGGATACATTGAATATCTCCCCACATTAGTTACACACTGCACCAGATGTGTGAATGCATCTTTTTTGCATACAATCATTTTTACTGCATAGTGACGAAAAATCAATATGACATTTTGGAAACTTAAGGGGTTATTCACTGGCATCTAATTTTAAGAGTCCAGGTACGACGAGGCTGAAGTTGGTTCCTTATTCAGCCAGTTACTTATTCGTGGAAGTTGGTTTCTGATTCAGATAAATGGTTCATGTAATATAAAGGGTTAACCTCCCTGGCGGTCTGATTTTTGTCAAAATTTTGTGTCTAAGGCTAAGGTCAGACGAAAGTAGTTTTAACGTGCGTTAAACCGCACTAAATCACGGCCGCGCTAGCAGCAAATGACGTCAATGCGGGGCTGCATATGAAGAACGGCCGCAAAAGTGCGGCCGCGCAACGCAAGTCGCAAACTAATGCATTTTTTCGGGAACGTCAAACCGCTACTACTGACGTACAGAGTGCGCTGCGGCCGCATAGCGGCGTGTTTGCGTGATTGGGAGACGTCAGACGCTGCACACGTCCGGCCAACATAACGTCCAGACGCAAAAAATCCGTACAAAATCACGGACGAAAATGCGCATCGTATGACCGCTATCGCGTATTCCGTGAAAAAATACATCCATTCGTTCGAACGCACTTTTTCACGGACAACGCGAAAAATGCGTTAGTCTGACCCTAGCCTTAAAGCGTTTAATTTTTTTTGGAAAGGAAATGTGTTGTTTCATATAGTAAGCCTGTAATCCTTAGGAAAAACTCACTGAAATCCGTGAAAACGAGAGTCTAGTAAACACACAGAGTCAGATAAAGTTTGAAACACGAAATAATAATTTATTATCCCAAAAATAATTATCCTTAATAATGCAAATAAATTATGTTCAATATTATAAATCAAACTAAAAATACTGAAATCTTTCAGAAAGCAAGGGTGCAATATTAGTCACTGCATATTGCCTCAGTGTAAACATCCTTGGTATGATATATTATTTTAATTATGCACACTCTTATTTATACAGCAACATTCATAATGCATACAGTGTATCAATAATTATATTTTCATATAAGAGATGTTCAAATCATATATACAGTAAATTAAATTTTTAGAATGTGTAAGGTGTTTCTGATCTGTTAGTGCCACCTAGTGGCCGTTCAGGAGAACTGCATGTTAGGGACTTAACATTGAATTATTATTTTTTTTTTACAGTTTGCTACCTGGTCCCGCCCTCCTGCATCTCGTGACTCGCAGGGAGCGTTACCAGGAAGCAAGTCGCCGCGATCACACTGCGGGGGACAGCGAGGGAGCGCAGGATGAGGTGAGTATGCAGCCCGAGTGTGGCTCGGGGTTACCGTTCGTGGTAGCGAAATTTAACCCCGAGTCACATTCGGGAATACTGCCAGGGAGGTTAAATGCCATTGTGCCACCAATTTCAATATGGATTTATATAGAGTTGGATTCCCTCTATGAAAAACAGTTGTCGTTAGCCTGGTTCAATGGTCGGTTTGGCACAGAAACAGTGCCAACCGTGCCAGTGCAAAAAATTTCATCAGTTTGAATAAGTTATGTTTTTAAAGAGTTAAATGCCGTTGGGCCACTGATTTCACCTTGATTCATATAGAGTTGGATGCCCTCTATTAACCACTTGGCTGCTATGGACGCGCTCAGCGCGTCCAGCCAAGTGGTTCTCCTGTGCTATGGACGCGCTGACCGCGTCCATGCACAGGAGGCAGCAATCCGCCGGATTCCGGCGGATTGCTGCGCCCCCCCGGTGCAGGCTGACATCTTGGATGTCAGCCCAGCACTCCGAGACCCCGGCGGGGACATTAGATGTCATCGCGGCGACGCAATGACATCTAATTCAGGCGCCCCCCGCATGTGCGGAGGAGGCGCCTGAAAGGGAGGGGGGGAGGTCCTTCGGACCTCTCTCCCTCCCGATCGCCGGGGAGCAGGGAGTTAATACAGGCACCACTTGGAAGGGCACAGCCTGCCCTTCCAAACGGTGGCTGTCATTAACCCCTGGGGAGCCGGATCACGAATCGGCGCTGAAAAGCGCCGGTTCGTGATCCTTTCCCGGAGCTGGCCGACATCTTGGATGTCGGCCAAGCCTCCAGGAACTCCCCCTGAGGACTGGCGTCATCGTGCATATCACGATGACGCCAGTCCTGGAGTTAACCCCTAGCTGCCACCAACGGTGGAGATAGGGGGTTCCAATGAACCCCCTATCTCCCGATCCGTGGCAGCTAGGGGTTAAAGGTTGGTACTGTTGGATCGGCCAGAGCATGGCCGTTCCAACGATACCAAACACGACTGTGAAAAAAGTTTTTTTAAAAAAATAAAAATTAAAAATAAAAATTTAAAAATATTTTAAAACAAAATTATAAAAAAAAATAAACAAGTTTTTTTTTTTTTTGGTTTGTTAATGCAGCAATATTGTTCCCATTTCAATTATAATGTGAACAATGATGCTGCACTAACGATTTTTGTATGCGGTGCGTTTGTTAAAAATCGCGTAATTTTCCCCCCAAAAAAATGTAACGAGACCCCATTTCTAATTTTTTTAACAAGCGCACCCCATACAAAATATAACCGCAATTGCTCGCATGTTAAAATGTGAAAAAAAAAACACTTTACACGTTGTAAATTATTGAAAATTCATATTTTATTGCATTTTTTGTTATAATATACAGACAGGACATGACGTATACATATAATAATGACATATTATGAATCTGCCGAGTCTGACGGAAAGAACAATATATAATATGTCTGGGTCATATACTAAAATAAGCCTTCAAAACACGTTTAAACATGATGAGCAAAATCAGTAAAAATGACCTCAGCACAGAGGCGTGAAACGCCTCAGCAGCGAAAGGGTTAAAAACCGTTGTCTTTAGCCTGGCCAACGGTTAGTTTGGCACAGAAACAGGGCCAACTGTGCCATGGGCACTGATTTCCATCAATTTGAATAAGTGAACAGCTGAAGAGGCCAGTATTGCACTGGCGAAACGCGTCCTGCAAAAACCCTAGCCACCAATATTTTGTATTTTATATGTTTTAGCCCAATAACCCCCCCCTTTATATATATCATCTGCCTCTATCTTTCTTCGCCACTCCTAAAACGAGGATCAATGGTGGGCCCGAGTCCATCCCATGTAAGGTAGACCCGCAGCCGCACAGTTCCATCATGGAGGGGAAAGGGAAGCAGCAAAAGAAGGGACGTCTGGCCACCTTTATGGGCTGACAAAGCGCAAATGACGAGCTAAGACATTTTCTAGCTCCAAACCACGTAAGTGTAACTACGTTTGTATTTCTTGTCGTATCACTAACATCATCAGAGCGCACTATTTTTCCGTCATTGTCCCGCTTATATTTTTGAGGTAACAAGGAGACCCCGATATCAGAACGACCTCTCATGGGACAAGAAAGGGAATAACCGCTGCAATTACAGTACAAGCGACAAGCGAATCTCTGCCATATTTATCGAGAGGAAGGAGAAAGATATACCCCAGCCTTATCCCACCTATCGATTTTTTTCTTCCCACACTGAACTAAAGGTTTTGACAAATTCCCCTGTATTTTAAGGGAAACGGACAACTGATATGTTGACATAATCTGTTCATTACACTTTTTCTTTTTTTTCAATACACTAAGTTACCATTGCATTCAGCATCTGCATTCGTTGACTAATGTAAGGTGCCCAATATATTGAATTTTAGTGAGCAGCGCCAACAGGAGGCACAACCCCCATTCTTTAATTTGAATAAGTAACTGATGTTTTTAAAGGGTTAAATGCCGATGGGCCACTGATTTCAACATGGATTTATATAGAGTTGGATGCCTTCTATTAAAACCAGTTGTTGTTAGCCTGGCCCAATGGTCGGTTTGACACAGAAACCGTGCCAACTGTGCCAGGCCAACAAATTTCATTATTTTGAATAAGTGATGTTTTTAAAGGGTTAAATGCCACTGGGCCACTGATTTCAACATGGATTTATATAGAGCTGGATGCCTTCTATTAAAAACAATTGTCTTTAGCCTGGCCCAATAGTTGGTTTGGCACAGAAACAGTGCCAACTGTGAAATTGGCACCAATTCTCATCAATTTGAATAAGTAACTGCTGTTTTTAAAGGGTTAAATGCCACTGGGCCACTGATTTCAACATGAATTTATATAGAGTTTGATGCCCTCTGTAAAAAAACAGTTGTCTTTTGCCTGGCCCAATAGTCGGTTTGGCACAGAAACAGAGATCCTTTTTCGCAACAAGGCTGAGGCTCGACGCTGCACGTCAACCGTGAGCTGAGAAGACCTTGAACCCCCCCAGGTGCAAATCACAAACAGTTCTCATATATATGCATCCCCTCCACCCCCAACCTCTCCAAAGAGAGAAGCACCCACAAAAAAACCCCAAAACATCCCACCCCTTCCCGACCCCCCTTAAAGAAAGAAAAACCCTAAATCCAGCTGTGTCCTTAGTCCGTACAGAGAATGGGAGCAAAAATACTCCCCACCCACAGTATAGCAATACAGAACAGTAACCACACATACAAGCATAAAAAACACAACCCCCCTCCCATCCTAAGTGGGGGGTGACCCAATGGGAGTGCTCCTATAGTAAATCCCCCCTCCCATCCAGTCCATATCAACACGTAAACCACTATTGACAGTCCGAACTATACAATGTGTCAAGGATCCCCCCTAGAACTACGATGCTGGTCCCTGTATACAGAACCCTCTACCAGTCTGAACCTTGAATGGTCGGTAAAGCTTTCTATCTGCAGGGAACAACAGCCAGCAAGGGTTAACAGGCCCCAGAGTATAACAACACAGCAGTCCCTGCCAACGTAGGCCTTGGTACCAAGAATCGTTCACAGAACAGGACGGTCAAGAATAGCCAAGTCATTACACAAAGGGTGCTTCTCATAAATAGCCGAGTCAATACACATGGAGGTTCTCAGAAATAACCAAAGTCAATATGAATGAATGAATATCACCAAAGCGCTGGCAGGGCCGGATTTGCACCTCCGGAGCCTGTAGGCACAGAAATGCAGAGCGCCCCTACCCCCCGAAACTGAAACTGTTTTTCTCCGTGCTCAAATCAAAAGAGGCAGAATATGTTGCCTTAGTTGAAATAGTTACAGTTACAAGTATTTATAAAGCGTCAACAAATTCCTTAGTGCTGTACAATGGGAGAAAACGAAAAACAAATATACATATATGTTACACACACGGAACAGAAGGAGGGAGGACCCTGCTCGAGAGCTTAAATCTAAGAGGAGAGGGGTGACACATTAGGTGAGGATGAATAGGGTATTTGAAGTAACGGGTTGCATGAGGACTGTATGGGAAGATGGAGCAGGAAATGACAGTGGGGGATCATGGAGTGAGCTGATAGGCTTCTATATAGTAATGCGTTTTTAGAGACTTCTTGAAGGAGTGGAGAGACGGGTAAGTCTGATGTTGCGGGGGAGGGATTTCCATAGAAAGGGTGCAGCGTGGGAGAAGTCTTGAAGCCGAGTCTGACATAGGCGTTCATTACAGACTGCAGAGGCAGAATCAGGGATCTCTTAAGGCCAGAGAGAAGGAGGTTACAGTAGTCAAGGCGGGTGATAATAAGAGCTTGGATGAGCATTTTAGTACAGTCTGGATTAAGAAAGTGACGAATGCGCGCAATGTTTTTTAGGTGGAAGTAGCAAGATTTGGTTAGTGACTGAATGTGAGGAGTAAAGGATAGATTGTAGTCCAAGAGGACCCTGAGGCAACGAGCCTGAGAGGTAGAAGTAATGGTGGCACCATTCACCGGAAGAGAAATTGGCGCTGGAATTGAGGATTTAGAGGGAGGAAAGATGAGAAGTTCAGTTTTAGAGAGGTCGAGATTTAGGAAATGGGAAGTCATCCAGTCGGAGACAGTCGATAGGCCGGCAGTAACACGGTCCAACAACGGACGAGAGAGATCGAGAGAGGAAAGGTAGATTTGGGTGTCAACAGCATAGAGGTGATATTGGAATCCATAGGAAGAGATGAGGTTGTCCAAAAAAGCAGTATAGATCGAGAAGAGTAGGGGAGCCAGAACAGAGCCTTGAGGTACCCCAACTGAAAGACAAACTTGTGGTGAAGAGACACCAGGGAAGGAGACACTGAAGGAGCGAAAAGAGAGACAGGAAGAGGACCAGGAGAGAGTGATGTCACTGAGGCCAAGTTGACGCAGCGTGAGGAGCTGGAGATGGTGAGCAGTAGCACCAGTGTTGAATGCAGCGGAAAGGTCAAGGAGAAGTGACCTTTGATTTCAGCGGTAGCTAAATCATTAGTCACCTTGGTCAGAGCAGTCTCGGTAGATTGTTGGGAGCGAAAGCCAGACTGGTGCGGATCGAGTAGAGAGTTAGCAGCAAGAAAACTGGTGAGCCGGTTATCGACCAGACATTCTAAGATTTTGGAGGAAAAGAGGAGCAGAGAGATGGGACCGTAGTTCAAGAGGGAGGTAGGCTTTTTTAGAATGGGGTGATCAAGTACGTTTGAATACAGAGGGGAAGACTCCAGAGGAGAGGGAGAGGTTAAAAATATGAGTCAAAGCAGGGACAGTAACTGGTAGGACAGGCCGAATAAGGTGTGAGGGGACGGGATCAAGTGGACAGGTGGTCGGAACTAAGAAGTTCTGTTACATCCTCCTCCGAGACTGTAGAAAAGCAAGACATAGTAGAAGAGGGGGCAGGGAGTGAGGGAGTCAGTGGGGTAGAATGGTTAAAGGAGGAGGAGGGCAGTGAATGCAGCAGCATTGGTTGTTTTATATGTAAAAGCATATATTGCCTTTTTTCAGGCAATCATTTTGCATTTCCTGTTTTCATTTTTTTTATTTTTACACATTACATGGTCATGTTTGGTATCATAGTAAAGACTAGACTCTGGAACCTGCATCCCTGAATTGTACAGCACACAAAGTTAAAGGGACACTCTAGGCAACATGACCACCTAAGCTTTTTTAGGTGGTCATGATGCCCAGAGTATGCTGCCCCCTGTCCCCCTCCCTCCGCTCTGCGGTTCAGCTCAAAAAGCTGAAAACAGCTGAGAGAGGCGGAGGACTTTACTCCGCCCTCCCAGCTGTCAGTCAGCAGAGCGGGAATCATATTTCCCGCTTCTGCCGACTTTTGCCGAGTAGGAGACGTCATCGCGCTTTCAACGCGATGACGTCTCCTACTCACCGCAGAAGCTGGCGGCTCCCTCTGAGGGTTAGTGTTGCGCGCATCCTCTTGCGCGCAACACTAATCCTCAGAGGGAGCCGGGAGGAAGCCTGCCGATTGGCTGGCTTATGTGAGAGGCGCGCATGCGCGCTTCTCACGTAAACCAGAAGCCAAGACGCAGCAAGAAGGACGGGAGCGGAAGAGGAGGGAGGTGAGTATATAAAAAAAAAAGACGCCGCTGGAAACAAGAGGATTTTAGGGTAAGTATTACAGTTACAAAAAAAAAAAAAATCTAAAGTTTTATTAAGGGAATAGGGATAGGTTAGGATAAAAAAACGGGGGGGGGGTGATTTTTTTGAGTAGAGTGTTCCTTTAAGTGAGGTGTCATTGAAAAGGTCAGAGTCCCCCTGTCCCTCCTCACTGCAGCGCCACAGTCTAGGTTTCGAATTAAACAATGCATTGCTTCACCAGATACACATTTGCTGGCAGTATGGTAAATGAGGTGAGTTAGTGCAGCATCATTGTTCACTTTATAATTGTAAACTGAATAATAGTGTCGTGTTAGAAAACAAAAGTGAAAAATATTATTTCAATAGATAATTTATTTGTACATAAACCTAACCTGGTTATACAGTTGTGTTCAAAATTATTCAACCCCCACTGAAATTGAGTGTTTTGGCCAGTTTGACATTGATTTTGATTATTCAGTCATCTTGCTTACAATTAAATCAAAGAGGCACGTGTAGGTCAGACAAATATAACATAACATTTATAATGAAATAATCACAAATGTCTTTTCTGTGCTCACATCATTATCAGTTTTATTCAACCCCCAAGTGACATTCAATCTTAATACTTAGTACAACATCCTTTTACAGTTATAACAGCTTTTAAACATGAAGCATAGCTTGACACAAGTGTCTTGCAGCGATCTACGGGTATCTTCGCCCATTCGTCATGGGCAAAAGCCTCCAGTTCAGTCACATTCTTAGGCTTGCGCACTGCAACTGCTTTCTTTAAGTCCCACCAGAGGTTCTCAATCGGATTTAAGTCAGGTGACTGCGATGGCCACTCCAAAATGTTCCAGCCTTTAATCTGCAACCATGCTCTAGTGGACTTGGAGGTATGCTTGGGAACATTGTCCTGTTGAAAGGTCCAACGTCTCCCAAGCCTCAGGTTTGTGATGGACTGCATCACATTGTCATCCAATATCTCCTGGTACTGAAGAGAATTCATGGTACCTTGCACACGCTGAAGCTTCCCTGTACCTGCAGAAGCAAAACAGCCCCAAAGCATGATTGACCCCCGCCATGCTTCACATTAGGCAAGGTGTTCTTTTCTTCATAGGCCTTGTTCTTCCTCCTCCAAACATAGCGTTGATCCATGGGCCCAAACAGTTCTAATTTTGTTTCATCAGTCCACAGAACACTATCCCAAAACTTCTGTGGTTTGTCCACATGACTTTTGGCATACTGCAGTCGACTCTTCTTATTCTTTGGAGACAGCAAGGGGGTGCGCCTGGGAGTTCTGGCATGGAGGCCTTCATTACGCAGTGTGCGCCGTATTGTCTGAGCTGAAACTTCAGTACCCACATCTGACAAATCTTTTCTCAGTTCCTCAGCAGTCACACGGGAACTTTTCTCCACTCTACGCTTCAGGTAGCGCACAGCAGTCGAAGTCAGCATCTTCTTTCTGCCACGACCAGGTAGCGTTTCAACAGTGCCCTTTGCCTTGAATTTGCGAATATATAGCCATTACCCTTCCTGTGAAGAGTAATCACCTCTTCTCTTGTCTTCCTGGACCATTCTCTTGACTTCACCATGTTTGTAACCACACCAGTAAATGTCTAGAAGCAGCTGAGTATCACAGTCATTTTAAAGCTGCCTAATTGGTGCTTATTATGCTTTATTGCTGCTCCGTGACATCCACAGGTGTTTTCAATACCTGATTGAAAACACTTGAATGAACCTCTGTTCTTCAGAGTGGTAGTCTTTAAGGGGTTGAATAATTGTGTCAATGAAGAATTCACAAAAGAAACATTTACTACTGTATTACAAAACCAATTGATGTCATTTTAGTTGCATATGGTTCTTTAAAAAGTCCTTGTAGGATTTCATTCTGAATACAATTACAAATGTACACTAAATTCCCTAAAACCCTTTACAGCATTGGGGGTTGAATAATTTTGAACACAACTGTATTTGGTATCACTGGAAAGGCTATACACTGACCTTTCCAATGATGCCTCATATGTCCCTCTAGCCCTTAGGGCTCCAGAGATACAGTGGTCTAAATTATTGCACACAGAGCAAGGCGCCCCCTTGTGTCAGGCGCCTGTAGGCACATGCCTACTGTGCCTAATGGTAAATCTGGCCCTGAGCGCTGGGGAAGTAACTCCATGTCTGGGCAGACTGGCTTTAAACTTGGTGGCTAAGTGTCATCATGCTGCGCCCCGCCTCCTGGCCACCCATGTGACCACCTTGAGTCGTCATATCAATCTGCACCCAGCCAGCAAAAGGTGAGGACGGCGCTGCTGGGTGCCGGGGTACCACCTGGGACGCCAGACGTGGCATGGGCACCCTCAGGCCTGCTGGTCGAGACACAATGTCCATGTAGATTAAAAAAAAAAAAAAAACGTCCCGTCCCAACTGAGGCAGACATCCATAGACCCAAAATCTTATAGCAGTACATAACGGTAACCACAGCCAGAAAAGTAATACAAACCCCGCCGTCCCATGTCATCCATACTGAAACCGCTATTAATAGTGCAATCCATGCAATAGTCATGTGAATAATACAAAAAAAAGGGCGTCCACTCCCATAAAGGCTCATCCTCACCAGGCACCCTTCACCCCCCGGCACTCCGGCATCAGTAAGGCCTGGGGCCAGGATTCATGAGAAAGTGCACAAATGTGACGATCTCAGAGTACCCCGGCTGGGTACACCACCGCGTCAGGGCCCAATAGTAGCACTTACAACTACTGGGCATAGTGTGTAATATAGCTGCAGTTTTTCCCCCCAAGAACGAGGCAAGACACGTTTTAGGTTGAATTGCAAACAGTATCTGTTTCTTGTGCAAAACACAAGTCATATTTATATGGAGCTGTCCCTCCTGCCCACCCTCAGACATCCGGCTGCTGGAGCACCACTGCCTCCAGCCATTCCATAGTCCCTGAACACAATGGCCGCCACTGCCTCCACTCCAGCCATTGCCCAGTTTACGGAATATCGTCACTGCCTATAGCCATTGCCCAGTCTGGAGATGGTTTGAAGGCAACAGTCGGGTTGCAGCTGGTGGCGGCTCGATGTGCGTAAGCAATGGGCAGGAAAAACACAATTTCCGAGCAAGCAGAATACATTGAGGAAAGAAAAACACATAGGGGCATGTGAAAACAGGGTGTAAAACAAGGGGCCAATGCGTCAAAAAAGGTGCAGGGGAAAACAAAGGCAAAAAGTTTTTAAATCTGGTGGGACCCTGCAGCCTGCACCATCACAACAAACCAGAGCAATAGGAGGGTCAGTAGACCAAGAAAACGTCCGAATCAAAAAACCTGGAGGAATG
This sequence comes from Leptobrachium leishanense, assembly GCA_009667805.1. Lineage (NCBI taxonomy): Eukaryota > Metazoa > Chordata > Amphibia > Anura > Megophryidae > Leptobrachium > Leptobrachium leishanense. The sequence goes on from CM019066.1 coordinate 166,186,944, forward strand.
CAAGGTTGAGGGGTATGGGACCAGGGAGAGCACTGCAGAATGGGAAGACGAGGGCCCGGCAAATGAGGGAGCACAAAACTGGAGGAGTGGGTGAAAGATAGTTTTTAATTTCCTGTGTGAATATATATGTATTGAGATTCAAATATGTACCGTAGTAAATATATTGCGCTGTGGTTTACCCCATCCCTTTCATGGCACGTGACCCAGGGCTTAGGAATGTTGGAAAAGTGCGCTAAAGCTGGAAGACAGGAAAAGACATATCTGAACCGTATATGGTAATAAGTGTTTTTTGCTAAACTGTGCTGGCCAAATTCTGACGTGGAAATATATCTGTATACTGATTGGTTGTTATATCACATTCCTGTTTGGGGCGGAAATGAAACCCTGTCTCTAACGAACGTTCTCATTGGTTGTTTGAAATCTAATAAATTGGTCTGTCTAACAATGAAAAGTCAGACATGACATGATGAAGCTATGCATTGTGTAGTTGATTTTAATGTCTCCGCTATGGCGTCAGCGCGCGTCGTTTCTTTATATTTTCTTATTTGGGAAGAATCTTGCAGATGTTTATTGGAATTATGGTAATTATAAATAGGAAAACTGATTTTGTTTGTTTAAAGTTATTATTTAACAGCGGAGGGAGCTACAAGGAGCTTCAATGGTGGAGATGTGGGGCGTTAACCCGGGACTGGTGTTGAGGTAAGGCCGGTACCTCCCTTCCACGACCTCTGTCCGGCAGCACGAATAGATCTGCTGGCATGGGGATCCCCAATGCCTCCAACAGTTGAGTGTAGTCAGTCGGTGAGCGCAGGGATATGAGGGTCCCATCATGGGGCAAAATGGAAACCTCCAGGGTAGCGGACATCCTTGTGCAGAAAAAGCTCTGTAAGAGGCCATTGGGCTCTTCTCTTCTGAAGCGAAAAAAAAGCCACATAGTTGAAGAGATTCTGGGCAACCCCCTCAATGAAGGGGGGCACCATAACAAGCTGCAAGCAGCAGGACATCCTTGGTGGAGTAATATCAGCACTTGAGCACCACGTCCAGGTCTTCTACTTCCTCCTGAAGCAACACGTATTTGTCGCAGACCTCTCGTAATATAGCCTGCTCCTCGGCGTGATCAGTCTCCACTTGATGCTTGAGTTTGGCTGTGCGGGTCCCCATTTCGCCAATGTCCGTCCGGAGCCTATGCAGGCCTGCCCTGAGGTCAGTCTGAAGGTCATCTTTCATAGTGAGCAAGAGCTTTCTTGTTGCACCGAGTACAAGGCTCACCTTTCGCCTCACAATGACACCATCCTGCCCGCTTCTGAACGCGCCGCCGACGAAAGCAAAACCGACCATTGGGCCATGCTAACAACAACTGTTTTTAATAGAGGGCATCCAACTCCATGTAAATCCATGTTGAAATCAGTGGACCAAAAGCGTTTAACCATTTAAAAACATCAGATACTTATTCAAATTTCTGAGAATCAGTGCCCATGGCACAGTTGCCACTGTTTCTGTGCCAAACTAACCATTGGGCCAGGCTAAAGACAACAGTTTTTAATAGAAGGCATCCAACTCTATCAGGGTTATTCAAAGAGAATCGAAAAGACACTGCATGTTCGGTGACTTTTCGTTCTCTTCAATTCGGTGCGATTTGGCGATCCCATTTCGGCAACCCTGCGGTGTATTCAGCAAGCGCCACAGGGCCGTCGTAGTGCAGTGAAAAGCCGACGAACACTCACCGCAAACGCACACCGAAACCCACAAAAACATCTGGATTAACCCAGCCGAACACGCCGGAGAAACCGGAGCAGGAGACGATCACAGCGCAGAGCAGCCACCGGAAAAACCCAACACCGCATACGAATGGAGTGGAAAAAAAAAAACGTATGCTTGAATGTTTGAAAAGTGAAACGCCGTTTGCAAAGAAACTACTGAGTGAAAATGTCTGAAATTTACATAGGAGGTCCAAGGAATGATAATAAAAAGGGCTGTTACAGAAAAAACGATTTAGAAAAAAATAATAAAAGCAAACAAATCCCGAAATATGCCTAAAAGATCCTAAAAAATCTATAAATAAAGAGACTTTTTACTGCAGAATATTATAATCAAGGGTTTATTAGATATTGAATTAAAACTAGAATATTTTTAACATTGAAGCCTATGGGATTCTCCTGAATAAATCTGTCGAACGAAACCACCGAAGAGCAGGGCAATTCGGCAACTTTTCACTGCTGGTTTTTGTTGTCTGAATACACGAAGCATTGCTTCTCTATGGGGATTTCAATGCTCTCGAACAGGCGCTGCGCTGCAGAATATGCTGGCGCTTTATAAAATAATAATAATAATAATAACAGGCAAAACACCGGCAGCTGTGACGTTTGTTTTTATTTTATTTGCACATAAGCTCTGTCATTGCCAGCGAATTTTGGTGCTCGCCTAAAATGTCACCACTTACTCCTCATTCGTGGCTGTCATCTTTATTGCTTAGAACTCGCAGTGGACGTACACTCCACCCTTCTTCGCTCCTAGACAAGAAAATTAACTCAGACCTAAGAAATCTATTGCCCATGGCGGAAGTCTATATCTAGTGGTATCCGAGCGGTGTGCTCTACAGTGTGTTGCTTTAGTCTGGCGCAGTTCCCGCGTTTAAGCTGAAGGCGCCAGGCCGGTGTAAGAGCTGAACAGCAGCAGACATTGAGTGTATGTTTTGTGTTTCTGCAGGGAATTCCACAGTATGTTTGTACCGGAGTACTGATATGATAATTGTCTGATATTTGCTGCTAGTCAGTGTATGATTCTTACTATGTGCACACACCGCTTGCCATATACACGTCATATCACTGCTCTGTCCTGACTGTGTGTGTACACACACCTCTTCTGCTCTGTCCTGGCTGTGTGTACACCTCTTCCCCTCTGTCCTGGCTGTGTGTACACCTCTTCTGCTCTGCTCTGTCCTGGCTGTGTGTACACCTCTTCTGCTCTGTCCTGGCTGTGTGTACACCTCTTCTGCTCTGTCCTGGCTGTGTGTACACCTCTTCTGCTCTGTCCTGGCTGTGTGTACACCTCTTCTGCTCTGTCCTGGCTGTGTGTACACCTCTTCTGCTCTGTCCTGGCTGTGTGTACACCTCTTCTGCTCTGCTCTGTCCTGGCTGTGTGTACACCTCTTCTGCTCTGCTCTGTCCTGGCTGTGTGTACACCTCTTCTGCTCTGCTCTGTCCTGGCTGTGTGTACACCTCTTCTGCTCTGCTCTGTCCTGGCTGTGTGTACACCTCTTCTGCTCTGCTCTGTCCTGGCTGTGTGTACACCTCTTCTGCTCTGCTCTGTCCTGGCTGTGTGTACACCTCTTCTGCTCTGCTCTGCTCTGTCCTGGCTGTGTGTACACCTCTTCTGCTCTGCTCTGCTCTGTCCTGGCTGTGTGTACACCTCTTCTGCTCTGCTCTGCTCTGTCCTGGCTGTGTGTACACCTCTTCTGCTCTGCTCTGCTCTGTCCTGGCTGTGTGTACACCTCTTCTGCTCTGCTCTGCTCTGTCCTGGCTGTGTGTACACCTCTTCTGCTCTGCTCTGCTCTGCTCTGTCCTGGCTGTGTGTACACCTCTTCTGTTCTGCTCTGTCCTGGCTGTGTGTACACCTCTTCTTCCTGGCAGGCTTGTCTTATATTTCTTTGTACTATTGCAGGATAGACTCCAGGACATCTGGATTCTTGCTGCAAAGAACCACTACCCTACCCAGAACTGCGTAAGTAATGAGAATTAGCACTGCAGAAACTGTTGGCGCTATATGAGTGACATTAATGGTAAGCACAGGACACCTGTCACCTGTGTGCGTCACATAATATACAGATCACCACTATGCAGCAAGGGGTCTATTCACCAAGCACCAAATTTAACTCCATTTTGGTGTATTTCACGTCCATTTCGACATATTCACTTTTGAATGTTCGCTGTATTTTGCCGAAAATTGAGTTGCTGAATCAGTTATTAGACGCTGGCGATTTGCACCGAAGTGAAAAGAACCCCCCCCCCCACAAATTGGTATAAAGTTGAATAGATTAAAAGAATAAAAATGTTAGTGTGTCCAAATAATAATGGTTTAACCCCTTAGTGACCAGGCGGTTTTACGATTGTCAGTCTGAAAGTGCCTGCTTCTGTTTTTATTTTTCTGCACTGTTTGTGTTTAGGTCAAATTTTCCTCCTCGTTTATGCAACCCACACATGTATTTTATCGCGATTAAATGGAGTAAAGAGATCATTATATCCATCATATTGTATAATTTACTAGAAAAGATAAAATTATGGAAAAAAACACTTTTTTTTTTTTTGAAATTTTAAACCCCAAAAGCTACAACCACAAAAAAGACTCTGGCTAAATAGTTTCGAAAATTTCATCCTGAAATTCCCGAACCTCCAATCCCATCTAGATTGTAAATTTCCAAGGGAATAGGGCCCTCACGTCCTCCTGTATCTGCTGGTAAAATACCGACCCGCCTCCTGTATGCATTGTAGAATTGTCCTGTCATTACTCATCATGCCTTGTACAGCGCTGCGGAATGTGTTGACGCTTAATAAATAATCACCGTAATCCAAGATGTCAGCAACTTGCGGGTTCGAATCAGGATTTGGAGCTGAATCGGCACCTAAGGGGTTAAAGAAAGGCACCATTTGAAAAGGGGAGACTCTGCCCTTTTCAGCGGTTCCGTACCTTTTTTTTTCTTTCTTCTAACTCTAGCCTTTTTGGGAGGGAGAGGAGTCCAAAGGACCCCTCCCCTTTCAGAGGGATGCTTGAAAGTGACGTCCCCACGCATGGCTGGGTCCCATAAAAATGTTGGGCGGACTTCAGAGAAGTCAGTCCGCTGTGGGAGCCCGGACAGAGAGGTGAGTATAGGGAGGGAGGGGGTATAAAGGACCATGACGTACATAGTACATCGTTGGCCTTTAAGGTGAATGTTCCACAGGATGTACTATGTACGTCAGTGGTCCTTAAGGGGTTAAATTACAAAAAGGTCTTCGAAAATAGGTTTATGTTAAAAAAAACCTATATTTTTTTTTTAATTTTAATGTCCCCTTTTCTTTCCATCACTTGCTCCCCACTGTGTGGCAATGGCCATATAATGGAGTCTATAGGTCGATCACAGTCTCAAATCATTGTATTGTGTGAGATGTATTCAAAGGATATCACCAGTGGATAGATTAGAAGTCTTTTAAGCTCCCTGTTTTATCTCATTCCGTTGCCGTCCTTTACTCAGGTAGCAGAGGCAGGACAATAGTCTTAACTGTTAAATACTGTATATACGATGAAGCACAGCCTCAAAGTGTAACTCGCCATAATGTTTTGGTAAATGTTGCATCATGGGCAAAATACACAAAATGTATTATGGAAGTGGTAGTGACCCTTTTTAATGTGCGCAAGTGTCTACATATTGTTTACTGCTTGCCATTGGCAAATCCTTGCTCTGTCCTGGAGTGTAGAGGATACACATGTCCTCAGAGACCTGCAGGCAGTGGACGTTTTTCTTCCTTTCACTAAACATGTTTGTTTGGCGGTTTGCGATGTTTGTAATTATGCTATTGTCAATTTCAAAGAATTCTGCTCTGTGGAATGCCGAAGTTTATGTTTGCGACCATGGTGTTTAGTGAATAACCTGTTAGAGTACCTAAGTGTTTTTGCAGGTTATTGTTTGGTTATGTATGAATAAAATATATTTATTTTCCAACATTTAGGCAATGGAGTTAAGTAGGAAAAGTCTTCGGAAGCTGAACAAGAAAAGTGAACAGTATCCTATCGCTATACATTTCTATCAGAATCCGCCAACCGAAAACATCTCCCTCATCGAGTTTGAAACACTTGCTATTGACCGACTTAAACGTACGTTTTTATTATTTTGACTCAGTTTGCTAATTTCCAGAACCTTGTGATCCACCCAGTTGGTGACTACACACAGGTGTGTATGATGGGACATTGATTGGCCTGCTAGGGTTTGTGGACTGGGAAGATGCCACGTAGAGATGACACATGGATATTACAACATCACATATCCACTGTAGGGGTTTATCAAGGATCCATTTGTCAGATCTTGTAGGATTTATTGCTCAAAAGCTATCAATACTACGGTTAACCTGTGAATGCATTTAAAGGCCAAATAAAGCAGGCTTTAATTTCATGGCTTGCACTGTAGGATAATAAACTTGGGATGTAATTGATTTTGATTTTTGTTGTTTTTTTTTTTCAACAAGTTGGGACATTCCATTGTTTTCTTTTATGTTTTATAGAGTTGCTAGACAAAACACCACTTGGCATAGGTATCTGTATATCCATCCCTTGGATTGATAATTATAATCCTTTGTGCAAGGCGTAAGGCCAGACTTGTGTAGGTGACAAATGTGAACTGTAAATGTTACTAGCATTGTTACATTGTCCCCTCTGACTCTTTCTCTCTCATTTTTAGTACTTAAGGTGATTGAGAATGTTGGTGTGCGGTACATCAAGTCACACGACGAGTACAGAAACCAGCTAGAGACGGAAATTAAGAAACTCAAATTTCCTTACAGAGTAAGTACATATGCTTAGAGTGCATGTATATATACATATGTGTTCTTTTGCTTTTAAAACTAGCCTCTTTATATAAAGAGTAATGTATTCATTTTATGTTGCATGTCACAAGTCAAAAACAATTCTTTTAATGCTTTTACAGTAGGGAATATAATTTCGTTTTGTTGAGCAACCAGATTGACGTGGCATTTTTTATAGGGCTGGCAAAAAGGATCATTTTAGGAATTCATCATGATGCAGCTTTCCACAGTGCTGCATTGCCAATTAGCATTGATTCACCGGTCTACAGGCTGCACCCGGGTGACTGTTTTTTTTTTTTAGGCTGCACTCCTGGCCTCGGGCGGGCAGTGGAATAGGAGGAAGACACACCGCTCGATGACCAGACAGCACTTCTCCTAGCTCCTCTGCAGCAAGGCAGTCTTTCCAAAACAGCCCACTACACACACCTCCTCATCCTTGCACATCGGCTCGGACTTGGACACCAGCAGATCCCATAAGACACACGGGCCTTCCACAATCCTCTTCAGACCGCTCCTGAAACTTGAAGTGTATAGACATTGAGAAAAACTCAGTGTGAGACTATAGACTGTGTGGTGGTGTATATCGAATTCACTAGTAATCATAGCTCACTGTGGGGTAAACGGGATCAGAGAGTCAACCAACAGCTGATGGCTCCAGTCCCCACCAGGTGGTGATTAAAACTTTTATTGAAGTTGTATACAAGTATGATACTTTGTATTGAAAAAAAGTGGCCGCAATAACCCAACACACACAAATAACCCAGCTATAATAAAACCAATGCTCAGAAACAGCCTAGGGAAGAGCATACCATGAAAATGGCACATTTCGCAGGGAATATGAGACTCTTGTTGCACTCAGGAAATGCAGATAAACGTTGTGTAATATCTGTATATTTTTCCTCTGGGGAAAATATATAATCTATCTATATTCCTTCAAAATGAATAAAAATCAAGAGAACCTATGCAAATAAGACTTTGTTGAATACTGTTATTGGGTGTCTGGTTACAAAATATTATACATTCAGTGTTAATTTCATCAAATACTTAGTTGACTGACTTTTTTGAGTGACTAAAACTAAATAAAAACTAGGTTATGTAGAATAAAACTATGAAATTCAGAAATTTTCATTTGACTTAAACGCTAGAAGAAAATGTTAGGGACTATTTGGAAAAAGATCCAATGTTCAGATAACATGGGCAATGGTATTACAGGCCTTTTTAAATCTATTTTAGAGTTACGCTGTAGCCTGAATGCCTGAAGCCTGTCACTAGGGAGGTATTCAAATCAATGCACGGCTACTGGGCTTTTATGAAAAACCCAAGTCCTACTCCTGTTTCTGAGTCTTTTTTTTTTTTTTTTGATATATAGACCTGTTGTAAAGCATATGTTCAAAAATTTTAATGCCATATATAACAGGTTTCTGGAGGATAGGAGTGTGAAAATTCTAGAGAAATGCTTGAATAATACATTTTAAACCGATTAGGTTTTAGTTTACTAAATCTTGAGTAGATTTTGTTGACTAAACCAAAGTTAAAATTTGCTGTTAAAATTAACAATGCATACATTTCAGTTTTGCCATAAATTCTATGTACCCCATTGAGGCAGGTATTTTTTATTTTATAAATCTAAGACTGAAAGCCTGTTTTTAGGGCTGAATTAACTAGACAGCTAATTTCACGAGATCTCGTGAGACCGCGGCTGTGTGTGGTTCCCAACGAGCGGCTGGGCTACGACTCTTTGCCGGCGGCTGTTCTAACGAAGAAGATGCCAGAGGAGCCTGGCAGCACGGGAGGGTGTGCTGGAGGATATATATATTCCTATTGAAAAGCGGTCATGTGACTTTATATAAAAGTATCGGTACTCTGTATCGGTGAGTACTTCTAAAAAGTATTGGTTCTTGTACTGGGTCTTAACCTCCCTGGCGGTCTATTTATTTAGAAATTCCCTGTCTAAAAGCGGTCAATTGTTTTTTTGCCCCCCCCCCAGCGGCATCCCGAGTGTAGCTCTGGGTTAAATTCCTATGTTGGGAGCGGTAACCCCGAGCAACACTCGGGATGCCGCTGGATACATTACCTGTCCCTGCACTCCCTCGATGTCCCCGCAGTCTCCTCCAGCGATCGTGACCTCATTACTTCCTGGTTCCCTCCTCGCGAGAAGGAATCCAGGAAGTAAAATGCTGCGATCGCTGGAGGAGGCTGCAGAGATCAGCGAGGGAGCCCAGGGAGAGGTAATGTATACAGCCCGAGTGTGTCTCAGGGTTACTACTCTCAGCGGTGGAATTTAACCCTGAGACACACTCGGGAACACCGCCAGGGAGGTTAAAAAAATGGTATCGGTGCATCCCTAATCTTTGTATGGTCTACATTATTGGTTCTCAGGTCAACCTCTTCATATATACAGTCATGGCCGAAATTGTTGGCACCCCAGACATTTTTCCAAAAATCAAGTACTTCTCACAGAAAGGTATTGCAGTAACACATGTTTTGCTATACACATGTTTATTCCCTTTGTGTGTATTGGAACAAAACAAAAAAAGCAAATTGGACATAATGTCACACAAAACTCCAAAAATGGGCTGGACAAAATTCTTGGCACCCTTCACTTAATATTTGGTTGCACACCCTTTGGAAAAAATAACTGAAATCCGTTGCTTCCTATAACCATCAATAAGCTTCTTACACCTCTCACCCGGAATTTTGGACCACTCTTCCTTTGCAAACTACTCCAGGTCTCTCTTATTGGAAGGGTGCCTTTTCCCAACAGCAATTTTAAGATCTCTCCACAGGTGTTCAATGGGATTTAGATCTGGACTCGTTGCTGGCCGCTTCAGAACTCTCCAGCGCTTTGTTGCCATCCATTTCTGGGTGCTTTTTGACGTATGTTTGGGGTCATTGTCCTGCTGGAAGACCCAAGATCATAGCACGCAAACCCAGCTTTCTGACACTGGACTCTACAGTGCGACCCAAAATCCTTTGGTAATCCTCAGATTTCATGATGCTTTGCACACATTCAAGGCACCCAGTGCCAGAGGCAGCAAAACAACCCCAAAACATTGAACCTCCACCATATTTCACTGTAGGTACTGTGTTCTTTACTTTGTAGGCCTCATTCCGTTTTCGTTAATCAGTAGAATGATGTGATTTACCAAAATGCTCCATCTTGGTCTCAAGACGTTTTCCCAGAAGGATTTTGGCTTACTCAAGTACATTTTGGCAAACTGTAGTCTTGCTTTTTTATGTCTGTGTCAGCAGTGGGGTCCTCCTGGGTCTCCTGCCATAGCGTTTCATTTAAATGTCGACGGATAGTTTGCGCTGACACTGATGCTCCCTGAGCCTGCAGGACAGCTTGAATTTCTTTGGAACTTGTTTGGGGCTGCTTATCCACCATCCGGACTATCCTGCGTTGCAACCTTTCATCAATTTTTCTGTCCACGCCCAGAGAGATTAGCTACAGTGCCATGGGTTGCAAACTTCTTGCTAATGTTGCGCACTGTGGACAAAGGCAAATCTAGATCTCTGGAGATGGACTTGTAACCTTGAGATTGTTGATATTTTCCCACAATTTTGGTTCTCAAGTCCTCAGTTCTCTTCTCTTTCTGTTGTCCATGCTTAGTGTGGTACACACAGACACGTAATGCAAAGACTAAGTGAACTTCTCTCCTTTTTATCTGCTTTCAGGAGTGATTTTTATATTGCCCACACCTGTTACTTGCCTCAGGTGAGTTTACAGGAGCATCACATGCTTGAAACAATCTTATTTAGCCACAATTTTGAAAGGGTGCCAAGAATATTGTCCAGCCCATTTTTGGAGTTTTGTGTGACATTATGTCCAATTTGCTTTTTTTCCTCCCTTTTTTTTGTTTTGTTCCAATACACACAAAGGGAATAAACGTGTATAGCAAAACATGTGTTACTGCAATACTTTTCTTTGAGAAATACTTGATTTTTGGAAAAAATGTCTAGGGTGGCAACAATTTCGGCCATGACTGTGTACATAAATATATAATATTTTTTTATACTTTTATGTAAACCTTTTTTTTAAAATGTTTTTTTTTAAATTTCTTTTATCTGTGCAATCCATTAATCGGCCAACTAATTTACTTATGAAAATAATCTTTAGTTGCAGCCCTACCTGTTTTGCATAGTGCTGTTTGTTTATGTCATTTCTGGGATGAGTAAGCCTCTTAACCCATTAACACTGTAGGGTGTACTATGCCGTCCCCGCGGCGAGTGGGTCTGACCACTGTGGGACGGTATAGCACGTCCCACTGCCGACTATAGGCTGCCTACCACCCGCCCGCATGCAAGCGCGTGCCGCACATCATTCGCTACCGTGGGACAGGCGGCCTAATCTCAAGCGGCCCCCCCTACAGCCAATGACATGCACAGCTGCGTAGGTGGGGCTGCAGAAGCTGGAGAGCACGCCAGGTCAGCGATTAGACCAGGGTTTTCCAAACCTGTCCTCGGGACCCTCAACCAGGCTAGATTTTGCAGCTCACCTTGGGGGAAAGTAGACTGAATCCTGCAATCACTGAGCAGCAAATCCTATCACCTGTGCTGTGCTTCAGAAATCTGGAAAAAGTGGCGAGGCAGAGGCTCCTGAGGACAGGTTTGGGAAACACTGGATTAGACCCACCAAGAGGTTAAAGGATATGTAGGAGGGACTTATGACTTTAAAAAGCGCCTCCTAGATTGCCCACCAGCTTGTAAAGACGAAGAGGTAAAACACAGCTGTTGGTCTGCCACAAGCACGTATGTAAAAATACATATGTTTTAGAAATATACTATGTGAAACTAGTGATGGCTGCTTTCATGTAATGTATTTAAAAACACTTTCAGCTCCTCCTATAGACTTTTATTTTGTTGGCGCATTCAATTATAACTGGCTCACTTATCTCTGTCTGCTACTTTTAGTATGGCCAAGAGGAGGCCACAGATGCCAGCTATGAGCTCCAGAGGAAAGATCATATCTCTCATTTCATCCTGCGTCTTGCGTATTGCCAGTCGTAAGTATCTTGACTTTGTTGTGTTTATGAATTTTTCTTCTTACTCTTGGAACATTTTCGTTAATACATTTACCATGTGTAATCACACACACACTTAGCATGAAGGAAATTCACATGCAGGCAAATATCCATTTCTGTTTTTAGGTCAGTTGCAGATCTGTGCTTTTGTGTTCCAGACTCAATACCTATATTTTATTTGCTTGATGCCTTTATTCAGGAATGTCTTTCAGTTTGTATATCTCGGTTATAAAATAAACAAGTATACTAGAGAGCGCAGCTTGATACGGGGAGAGCCCACTTCCGGCCACCAGGGTGTGGAGGTCTGCCTACCTCCTCATAGACCATACGAACAAAAACCGCATGCTCCGCAGGTATCAATCCCGTGAATACATTTATTTAGAGCTATACAGAAGGATAACAAGTGGAACGTTTAGGCTCACATAGCCTTAATCATGCATGCGTTTTGGTTTAAAGGTGAGACTATTCTTTCTGTGTATCCTTTTCCAAGGTCGGTATGGAATCTTCGTTTCCTGGCTGGAAAAGAAACATAAGCGTAAAATTTCATTGCTGGTTCCCACGTAATTAAACGGCTTCTATTACACTTACGACAGCAAGTGTGCCCAGATCCAATAGAATGTCCTGCTAATCTATTGTTTTATTTTTTAAATTTTCTTTTTTCTAATGAGCTCTCAGACACTTCGATAATTTGCTCTTTTAGTTGAACTCTCCCCTTCTTCTGATTGGCAAACACTGACAGCACAGTCCGTGCATTGATTTTATTTGGGGATTTCGAATCTGCTGGTTAAATCTTTGTAATTAGGCTAGAAGAGTTCAGTGTTTATGTCATGAATAAATTGTTTTAAACAAACTTGTCACAATGCTTTTCAGGTTCTTCACTAATCCAGTGATTCCTATCCTTAATGGTAGACTGAGATACTTTAAGTTTTATTAGAATGTATGCCCCTCTCTTTGCTGTGTGGGCTCCACCAGAACCAGCCTCTGAGGAACTGGAACTCAGAGAAGCACTGAAACAAGTATGCCTGAAAAGGGGCAAGCCATAAATACGAAGGCAGAACTGTATATGAACTAACACATTTACTTGTATTGCTCATACATTAAAGAATATATAATGGGCTTTTAAAACGTCATCCAGCGTATTTCGTCATGTTATTGTGACTTCTTCAGTATTGATATTGGTTTGCAAAATACTTATGTTTGTCCTGTCAGCACCTTCCGTTTAGCAGAGCTACAGATTATAATGGGATTTTTATTTTTTTCTGTGTTGCCCAATGATTGTCGTTTTTGTTTTATGTGTGCTGAGGCAACCTATGTTCTATAATTTTGTCAACCGAAATATTGTTGGGATGAAAAGGTTCTAAACTCTAGATCAGGGGACTTGCGTCCTTCGACCTAGAGATGTTTTGGGGACCTGAGACCAAGATGGCCGCATAAACACTGAGCTCTTGAGTCCCCTCCGACAGTAAACTGCTGAATAGCGACATCTCAGGTCATGGTTCGAGGAAAATCGAGGCAGAACACCCCCAAGACACCCGCACGACGACCGGCTCGAGCCTTGGGTCCCCTGGACGCTTTTGTTTTACCTGCTCCTACTGTCCCTTCTACACCCATGTGCGATTAAAATGGCGGACGGGCCCGCGGTTTCAGATCCCATGGAAGCCATACGCCGTCTCGAGCACTTGATCTCGGCACTCCCCACCAAGAACGATCTCGCGGACCTGGTTGCCGACCTCCGTGAAGGCATTGCCGGGGACTTTCGAATGATCCGAACGGATGTAGCAGATTTGACTGCTAGAGTGGGCCTCCTGGAGGACCAGGCCAATATTCCACCCGAACAACCTCCGACGGCGGCTTTCGGTGAGTTGCAGCGCCGCGTCGATGACCTGGATAACCGGGGCCGGCGACATAATATCTGCGTCAGAGGCCTGGAGGAATTGGAAGGTCAGGAGGATTTGCGCGCCGTACTTAGGCCTTTTGCATGGTACTGGACCGCTCGCCCACTGAACTGATCCCCATGGACCGAGTCCACCGAGCGCTGCGCCCAAAGCCGCCACCGACGGCATCGCCCCGTGACATTGCCTGCTGCCTCCCGGACTATGCCCTCAAGGAGAAGATCATGGCAGAGGCACGATCGTCCCGCTCGTGGACCTTCCGTGGAAGCAGCCTTGAGTTCTTTCAAGATCTTTCTCCTTTTACACTCTCAGCCCGGAGATGCCTACAACCCAGGCCCCCAGACAGGCTGACACCCCTTATAGATGGGGCTTCCCTCGTTCCCTGTCGGCACAGAAAAACGGTGTACGACACGTCATTCAGCACCCTTCGGACGTCCCTGCCTTCATGGACGCGATGGGCCTTCCTATATTGCAGGTCAAAGACTGGGAATCGGAGAGTAGGGGAGGAGCTCCCTTTGACCCCCCCCCCCGAAGCCCGAAGGCGACGACCTCGAGACTGAAGACGCCGCTCCCGCGACAGAGTCCCGGAACAACCTGAACCTCCGGCAGAGGCCTGACTTGTTCAGGAGTTCTCTGCTTAACCACCCTTACGCGCTGCTGAATTCTACCATCTGCGGCCCTGCTCCTACTACCACGTGAGAGCTGCCTCCGCGAACGCAGTGCTCTGGTGAGGAGCAATTCGCCAATTCTATTGTGTCTGTTGTCCCGGCATGTACTTGTTACCCCACGTGCTTAATAATCTACACCAAGTGCCTTTATGCTATGGTGCACTTTGGATGTGATGATGAGCCCTTCGCTCTGAACTGCTCTGCCCGTGGTCGACCTGTGCTCACCACTCGATGCAAGAGATGACGCTTACTACTTCGGCTCTGTCCTCTTTGGGCGGGTCCTCTCTGTTGGCCCCCACTGTGGAGTAGTCCTCCGGCTTACTGGGAGTCAGTGGTGCGATCTTGCTCCCTCGAGTGACTTCAATGTACGTGCATACTGTTGCAGAGATATCCGAGTCACCTCCAAACTGTGCCCGGATCTTGGCTTGTGGAGTACTGGTCCACATTCAAGAGCCATGCACCTAGAGATGCGCTCGGGGGTTTTTCTTCTATTGTTACACGCTATTGAGGTTCCATTGTTTGATTCTTTAGCATTGTATTGAACTGTTTACACTCTGTTATGCATTAACTGAAAAATATATATATATATTTTTTTTTCTTTTCCCTACTCTCTGACTTGTACACTTGCCATTTACTCTTAACTACGGACACCTGTTTTTAAAATTTTTTATTTTGTAAATAAGTTCGTCTGCAGATACATGTCACTCAAAACTGTCTTCAGAATTACAGCGTAAATACGGCGTAAGGAAAATAATAAACGTCTCCATATAGGGAAGAGGACTCAGTGGAGCACAGTATTCAAAAGGGGAGAAAAGAGGGGGGGGAATAGTAAGCGTCCCCAAATAAGGGGTTCGTAGCGGAGTATCTCTAGCAAATGGGGTATAGGGGGACCGATAATGAACGGCCTCATATAGGGTGTTCTCTGTGAAACATAACAATCCAAGGGGAGAAAGTGAATCAAATTATATACGTCCCCAAGTAAGGGGGTCGCTGTAAAAAAAAAAAAAAAGGGGGGGTAGGGTGAAAAATAACAAACGTCCCCAGATAAGGGGGTAGACAGCGGTATATAGCAATCTCAGGGGGGGGGGAGGTAGGGTGAGAGGCAAGAAAACAATGCTCAAACTTCAACTAGAACCGTCAAGGAAGATCCGTAATAAACAGAGAAAGTCCAAAGAACTCGCTCTTTAAGCAGAAAAAGCGGTGAAAGGGGGATGATAGTCCTCAATCCGGCTGCAACTCCAACAGATCCGGCGACAGTCCCGTTGCCGCAAGATCGGCCCAGGCCGTCGAAGGATCGGTGATCGTATAGGATAAGTTGGCATGCGTCACAACCAGTGAGCCCGCCAAGCCCCATCTGTAGCGGATCCCTTTGTGGCGAAGGGCAGTTGTCACTTCCCGAAATCGTCTGCGAGCCAGCAGGGTCTGGAACGGGAGGTCATGATATAGTGCCAGCGTAGAGCCGGACACCTGTTTTTAATGAGTTCTCTGAACTAATTTTTTCGTCCCACCATTGTGTGGGGGCAACCTTTTATGAGACACGTTTTAATTTTCCCATTTTTTTTTCCCCCATTGTTCGCAGTGGTATTGCATATTTTTGCTTATCTGTTTTACTGGAGGGGTTAATCTCTCGCCTTCTGCCCTCTCGCTTTCCTCTACAGAGCTAGGAGATGTGGGGGAGACGGGGATGAGGGGGGCTTTCCTCCCGCCTTACTCTTCCTCACCCTCCTTTTCACAAACAGCACTTGTTTTTAACGCTGCGCCTTCACACATTTGACATTTCCACTTAACTAAAGACACCTGTCCTCATTATGGTACGTGTACTAATTTTTCCGTCCCACTATGGAGTGGGGCAAAATGTATACCCTGTGTCTTCCTTCCACAATTCCCTCCTATTGTATGCGGTCATTGTACTTATATTTGCTCCTTATCTACAGTTGTGTTCAAAATTATTCAACCCCCACTGAAATTGAGTGTTTTGGCCAGTTTGACATTGATTTTGATCATTCAGTCATCTTGCTTACAATTAAATCAAAGAGGCACGTGTAGGTCAGACAAATATAACATAACATTTATAATGAAATAACCACAAATGTCTTTTCTGTGCTCACATCATTATCAGTTTTATTCAACCCCCAAGTGACATTCAATCTTAGTACTTAGTACAACATCCTTTTACAGTTATAACAGCTTTTAAATGTGAAGCATAGCTTGACACAAGTGTCTTGCAGCGATCTACGGGTATCTTCGCCCATTCGTCATGGGCAAAAGCCTCCAGTTCAGTCACATTCTTAGGCTTGCGCACTGCAACTGCTTTCTTTAAGTCCCACCAGAGGTTCTCAATCGGATTTAAGTCAGGTGACTGCGATGGCCACTCCAAAATGTTCCAGCCTTTAATCTGCAACCATGCTCTAGTGGACTTGGAGGTATGCTTGGGATCATTGTCCTGTTGAAAGGTCCAACGTCTCCCAAGCCTCAGGTTTGTGACGGACTGCATCACATTGTCATTCAATATCTCCTGGTACTGAAGAGAATTCATGGTACCTTGCACACGCTGAAGCTTCCCTGTACCTGCAGAAGCAAAACGGCCCCAAAGCATGGTTGACCCCCCGCCATGCTTGACAGTAGGCAAGGTGTTCTTTTCTTCATAGGCCTTGTTCTTCCTCCTCCAAACATAGCGTTGATCCATGGGCCCAAACAGTTCTAATTTTGTTTCATCAGTCCACAGAACACTATCCCAAAACGTCTGTGGTTTGTCCACATGACTTTTGGCATACTGCAGTCGACTCTTCTTATTCTTTGGAGACAGCAAGGGGGTGCGCCTGGGAGTTCTGACATGGAGGCCTTCATTACGCAGTGTGCGCCGTATTGTCTGAGCTGAAACTTCAGTACCCACATCTGACAAATCTTTTCTCCGTTCCTCAGCAGTCACACGGGGACTTTTCTCCACTCTACGCTTCAGGTAGCGCACAGCAGTCGAAGTCAGCATCTTCTTTCTGCCACGACCAGGTAGCGTTTCAACAGTGCCCTTTGCCTTGAATTTGCGAATGATGCTTCCTATGGTCTCTCTTGCTATGTTTAACATCTTTGCAATCTTCTTATAGCCATTGCCCTTCCTGTGAAGAGTAATCACGTCTTCTCTTGTCTTCCTGGACCCTTCTGTTGACTTCACCATGTTTGTAACCACACCAGTAAATGTCTAGAAGGAGCTGAGTATCAGTCATTTTAAAGCTGCCTAATTGGTGCTTATTATGCTTTTATTGCTGCTCCGTGACATCCACACTTGAATGAACCTCTGTTCTTCAGAGTGGTAGTCTTTAACCCCTTAATGACCCCTGACGTACCCTGTACGTCCTGTCCTCGGGTCTCCCTTAGACCCGCGGACGTACAGGGTACGTCAGCGGCGCCAAATCCCCCTCCCGCCCGATACTCACCTCCCTCGTCGGATCCCACGGCGATCTGGCAGGGAGGAAGCCTGCCCATGTGATTTACATGGGCAGGCGAGGCTGATGACGTCGCCACGCTGCGTGGTGACGTCATCAGAAGGTGCCCCCATGTGTTTCAATGGAGGGGAGGGGGGGCTCCTTCGGAGCCCTCTATCTCCCCAACCATTGAAGCTAGGGAGATGCCGTTTGCACCGCTGGAGAGGGGAGAGCCTCCCCTTTCCAGCGGTGTATGGCATTAACAGTTTCGCCGCCGGATCACGTTGCGGCGCCAATTGGCGCCAAAACGTGATTCAAACCTGGAGGGGGCTGACATCTTGGATGTCAGCCAAGCCTCCAGGTCCCCCCCCACCCACTGACAACCTCACCATATGTGTGAGGATGTCAGTGGGCCAGTTAACCCTCTAGCTGCCATGTAGAGATAAGGGGATCCTAAGGATCCCTTTATCTCTCGATCCATGGCAGCTAGATGGTCATATTTGCCATCCTTTGAAAGGCCTGATTATGGCCTTTCAAATGATACCAAACATGACCAGGTTTGGTTTTAAAAAGAAATGTAAAAAAAAATTAAATAAAAAAAAATTAAATAAAATTAAATTTTTTTTTTTCTAAAAAGTTTTTTTTGTCTGGGGGGAGTTTAATTAAATAAGACCTAGGCTGTCATCCAAAAATAATTAGCACAAAATGGTCAGAATGAGCGCAGCGCACATAGGTGAACTGTCTCAGCAGCAAACGCATGTAAAAATTGGGTATTTCTATTCTCGGGACAAAATTTTGAACCTATTTAGCCGGGGTCTTTTTGGGTGGTTGTAGATTTTGGGGATTAAATTACGAAAAAGTGTGTTTTTACCATTTTTTTCCTCATATTTCATATTTTTTTTTATAGTAAATTATTCGATATGATGCAAATAATGGTATTTCTAGAAAGTCCATTTAATGGCGGGAAAAAGGGTGTATAATATGTGTGGGTCGAATAAACGAGTAAGAGGAAAATTTGACCTAAACACTAACAGCGCAGAAATGTAAAAACAGCAGCGGTCACTAAAAGACGGATTTGTGTAAAACCGCCCGGTCACTAAGGGGTTAAGGGGTTGAATAATTGTGTCAATGAAGAATTCACAAAAGAAACATTTACTAGCAGTAGGAAAAGAACTGCTCATGCCACTGTACAGAGCACTGGCTAGATGGGCCGAAAGGTTCTTATCTGCTGACATTTTTCTATGTTTCTACTACTGTATTACAAAACCAATTGATGTCATTTTAGTTGCATATGGTTCTTTAAAAAGTCCTTGTAGGATTTCATTCTGAATACAATTACAAATGTACACTAAATTCCCTAAAACCCTTTACAGCATTGGGGGTTGAATAATTTTGAACACAACTGTATGTGGTTGTGGAGGCTGACTACTTGCTTTGTCCCATCACGCTCGTACATTACTTTCCACTTACCTAAAGACACCTGTCCTCATTATGGTACCTGTACTAATTTTTTAAGTCCCACCATTGAATGGGGCACAGTGTCTTACTTCTGCAATTCCCTCCTATTGTATGCAGTCATTGTACTTATATTTGCTCCTTATTTATGTGGTTGTAGAGGATAATTACTCGATTTGTAACATCACGCTCGTACAATACATTTCCACTTAACTAAAGACACCTGTCCTCATTATGGTACTTGTACTAATTTTTAAGTCCCACCATTGAATGGGGCACAGTGTGTACCCTGTGTCTTACTTTCGCAATTCCCTCCTATTGTATGAGGTCAATGTACTTATATTTGCTCCTTATCTATGTGGTTGTGGAGGATAATTACTTGCTATGCATC
Source organism: Leptobrachium leishanense (assembly GCA_009667805.1). Classification (NCBI taxonomy): domain Eukaryota; kingdom Metazoa; phylum Chordata; class Amphibia; order Anura; family Megophryidae; genus Leptobrachium; species Leptobrachium leishanense. The sequence continues at coordinate 166,206,344 of CM019066.1, forward strand.
ACCACACTCATACATTACCCCCTGTGAAGTGTTTGAAGATGATGTGGAGATGAGTTTGTTACTGTGACCCCGGCCATCTCCTATTCCTAAACAACGTGTGTAGCTTGCAATTAACTTGCGTGGGGTCTTTTCTTCTTTTTCTTCTTTTTTTTCTTTTTTTTTCCCTTCCTCGGCTGATGTCGCTCGTGCTCTTTTTGGAGTCGGAGGGGACTCTCTTTTTGGGCTTCCCTCAGGCGTCTTATACCTCATAGTTTTTTTTTTTTTTTTTTACTCCCCTTTTCTCTTTCTCCTCTTGTTCCTTGAAATTGTACTCGTTCTTGCCCTGTTGTTTGTCTGTGCAGTCTGTGCAGTCTGATTTTGGTGGGGCTCGTTCTCCCTTGCCCGGGCATGGCCCCCCCCGCTGGCTTTTCGCCGCGGTCTTTACGCCTACTTACGTATAACACTAAGGGACTCAACACTCCTGAGAAGCGCAGATGGCTTTTTAGGGAAGCCCGGGCGCTCCGAACTTCGGTGCTCTTATTACAAGAAACGCATTTCAAACAGAGTTCGGCCCCCGCAACTGACACACCCGGACTACCCTACCGGTTACTTTAGTGACTTTGGTGGTGGTAAGAGCAGGGGAGTGGCAATCTTATTCTCTAAGGAAATCCCCATGACATTGGAGGGGAACCTCACGGACGGTGAGGGCCGCTTCGTATTTGTGAAGTGTTTAATAGCGGATACACGTTACACGTTCGCATCGCTCTATCTGCCGAACGTCAACCAACACCGCTGTTTGGCATCCATACTACAGCGCCTTTCGAGTTTTATGGCGGGCACGTTAATAGTAGCAGGTGATTTCAACGTCGCCTTGCACCCTAGGGTTCGACTCTTCTGTGGGCCGGTCCTCGATTCCCGCTTCCGTGCTGCGTCATATGCGGCGCTCGCTGGATGGCTTGCAGCTGGTGGATGTTTGGAGGACTTTCCATGCAGCAGAGCGAGACTACTCGTACTTTTCGCATGTCCATTCCATGTACTCTCGCTTGGACTACCGGTTTGTACAGCAGAAGGACGTGCTATTGACGGAGGACTCTGCGCTCTTGGCCCAGACGTAGTCGGACCATTCTCCTCTCCTGACTGTCCTGTCCTCTCCACTATACCGCCCTGTGGAACGCCAATGGCGACTGAACACGTCGCTGCTTGGAGATCCCAGTTTTGTGGCTGAGGTGGATGCTACGATTGCCTCTTATTTCACGGACAATGCAACCCCCGATGTTTCTGCACCTGCTATATGGGAAGCCCATAAGGCGGTTGTCCGAGGGGTTTGCATTAGAGCTACTGCCATTAAGAGAGACCGTGCGGACACTGTACAAAAGTTATTATCTGAAATACGCGCTCTCGAGCTGACCCTCCACTGCATTGCCCACTGACTATGCGACACTGACTACTAAACGCCGGGAACTCAATGACATACTGGACGCAGACATCCACTTCACAGCTTCTAAAGCGAAATGCCATTTTGCTCTATATGAGAACAAACCTGGCAGACTACTAGCCCGAATACTTAGCGATATACGTCGCAGCGCGCCATTTCTTAAGATCAAACTCCCAGATGGTACTATGACTACCCGCCCGGACTATATGCTGCAAGAATTCCAGCTCTTTACAAGGCGTTGTATAACATGGACTCGGAACCGGGTTTGGAGCCCACGCCTGAGATGATTACTGCTTACCTAGCCGACAATGTAACCCGCACTATCTCACCGCCGCAATCCTCTCTCCTAGATGAACCGATCGATGTGATAGAGATTCAAACTGCTCTAAAGGGCCTCCAAAATGGAAAATGCCCGGGACCAGATGGACTACCGGCAGAATATTATAAGACTTTTTCCCCTGCCTTGATCCCTCGCCTGCAAACTCTCTTTTCCGCTATATGAGATGGGGAGTTCTTTCACAATCACACACTCGCTGTTACGATTACGGTAATCTGTAAACCGGGGGGGAAGGACGGGACTGACGTCAGAAATTATAGACCCATCTCGTTGCTCGTCTCTCGCCTCTCCTCCCTTCTCTGGTGCACCCGGATCAAGTGGGGTTTATTCCCGGGAGGGAGGCTCGGGATGCGACGACCCGGGTTCTGGGAGCGATGGGCCATGCTCATTCTTCACAAACTGGCCTTCTCCTGCTTTCTACGGATGCGGAGAAGGCCTTTTGATAGCGTTCGATGGGGCTTCATGCTCTCTGTTCTGCGCCGGATTGGGATACAGGGAAGTTTCCTTAATTGGCTAATGGCGCTCTATCATGCCCCTACGGCCCGAGTTCGAGCTAATGGGGCGCTGTCCAAGAGCCTACCCATTCACAATGGCACACGTCAAGGATGCCCCCTGTCTCCACTATTATTCGCCCTGACTCTTGAACCATTATTGGAGGCAATTCGTAGAAACGGAAACATTTCAGGGATTTCTGGACATGCTTCCTGCCACAAGGTGTCTGCTTACGCAGACGACTTACTTTTCTTGGTCTCTAAACCGAAGGTTTCCCTCCCTGAGATTGCGCGCATCCTGGAGACATATAGCGCAGTGGCCGGGTACAGGATTAATCAGGAGAAATCCGAATTTCTTAATGTAAATCTAGACACTCCTACTGTCTGCCTTGTGAGAAGGGATCACCCCTTCCGTTTCTGTGCCCGCCGTATGCTTTACCTGGGGGTCTGGCTGGCCTCTACTGAGAAGCGAATTTACGAAGCTAACTTTCTGACTATACTTACCACCTGTAAGAAGGATCTCTCTGGACTACTCGCATGATTTCCTGGATGGGCAGGATCGCTGCTCTGAAGATGAACCTCTTGCCATGACTTCTTTATCTCTTCAGTACTTTACCGATCTTCATACCCCTTTCTTTCTTCACGACCCTGCGGACGATCCTCCTGCAATTTATTTGGCTGAAGGGTAGGCCACGTGTCAGTTTTGCCGTCTTGTGTCGACAGAAACATAAAGGCGGCCTGGCGCTCCCGGACCCCAGGAAATATTACTGCGCCTGTCACTTGGCCAGGGTAGTTGACTGGTCTACGTCTAACCCGGATAAACGGTGGCTGGATATTGAAGAGGCCCTGGCAAGACGACCGCTCTGGGCGATACCATGGCTCCCCCCTGCTCTGGCGACTCCCCCGAGGACGGACCCAGATCCTGTCTCAACGACGTTGAGACTCTGGCATAAATGTAAAATGTCCTACGGCCTTACAACCGCCATCTCACCCCTTTTGCCTCTGGATCATAATCCGAATCTTCCGGGGGGAATCTATCCGTCCTTGCGGAGACGGTTGACTGATGGGAATAAGCTGAGGGCAATGAATGTCCCTGCTGATGGCAACCTGGATGCCCTACCACTGTCGGTGCAGTTGGGACCTCCCAGCTTTCTGGACGCTTCAATTTTCACCAACTGAAAACGTATTTGCGCTCCCTCGACCGTGGTTATAGTTTGAGTCGGCCGCCCCTTCCGTTTGAGGCTTACTGCCTTGCTGGCCATTCGTTGATGCACGGGATTTCAACACTTTATAACCTCTTACAGGTGTCTGATACCACCATTCCACCTTTTGTTGTATTTTGGGACCGAGAACTGGCTCTAAATATCTCAGAGGCGCAATGGGTCCAGACCTTCGCACTTATACATAAAGGATGCGGTGTGACACGTATCCAAGAGAATTCGTATAAAATTGTGACATTTTGGTACAGATCGCCTCATTTCTTACACTCCTTATTTCCCACGACCTCACCGGTCTGTTGGAGATGCGAGGTGAACAGCGGTACTTACCTGCACATCTGGTGGTCTTGCCCTGACCTGCAGCAGTTTTGGAATCAAATTCGAGATGCTGTCCGCCAAGTGACGGACGTGACTTTACCCCTCACACCAGAATGTTTCTTACTCCTTCACATCCCATGCTCTCTCAAGACTCTGAAACGATCGGTTCTGCTAATGATGCTCCTCTCTGCCCGGACTTTGATCCCTGTCCTTTGGAAATCCACTAGGATGCCTTCCTTGCGGGAATGGGTCGGAAGAGTGGAGACTCTTCGAGCAGTCGACCGGCTTGACGCAGAGTCCCGGGGATTACTGCCCGAATTTGCTATGAAGTGGTACTACTGGGAGAGAGATACTGCGTCTCTACGATTTGACACCCCAGGGGTCTAGTCGGTCTGGGCATGCCATACAGGACTGAGGCCTGCAATAACCTTTCTGGAGATGGTCCTCTCCGGTGAACGTGGGGGAGGGATCTCGCTGGAGGGTGGCGGGGGTTGGGGGTGCCCGGGCGGGGGGGGAGATTGCCCTCACCTGTGTCTGAGTTGATGTATATGTGTGTGTCGTCCGTATTGTCTCCCCCCCCCCTCCTCCTCCCGTCTCCTTACCACTTTATACCCTTTTCCCCCTTTCTACCCTTTTCCCCCTTTCTATCTCTCTGGCCTCCCTCTTCCCCTTATTTTATTTTATTTCATTTTTCTCTTGCTGTTTTCTTCTATTCCTCCTTTTCCCCACTTTTTTCTAGTCCTGCCACCATAGGCTCAAGACTGTTGGCATTCCATTTTTGTTTTTGAGTGCTGAGACCTGACACGCTCTATGGGCTTTTGTAAGAAGGGGCATTTACTGTTCGGGAGGTTGGGCTCGTAAACTTATCCTACTCTGCATTATGCTATTATAAATGACCGAGGTAACAACTATACGCTGAGCGCCCCTATCCCGTATCAAGGTCATCCTCTCCCCCCTCTTCAAACGGGCCTCTGGTTGTAGGGGACTGATTTATTTCCTATGTACTTTCTTATATTATACCTGTATTTGTCTTTATTTTCTGTAATTTGTCTTATAATTTTTTACAATAAACTTTGAATTACAAAAAAAGAGCTTTTTGTTTTGGAACTGCATTTCTCTAAGAGTTTTTTGCCAAACTAATCAGTGGCTGATCATCATGGAAGATCTATGGGTCTATTCACTAAGTACTAAACTTGACACCTAATTGCACTGAACGGTTAATTTCACCATTCTGGGCAATTCGTCTATTCACTAAACTGTCAATTCACCAAATACTGGCAAGTCTTTGGTGGCAGTGAAATTGTCCCATAGAGAGGTAATGGTTAATCTTTTCACAGAATGCTGAACTGCAACAACGTGTTGAGTTCGACAGGTTTAACCCCATAGTGAGGGATTAGGCGATTTTTACCACTGTCTGTCCAAAAGTACCCATTGATGGTTTTTACGTTTCTGCGCTGTTTGTGTATAGGTCTAATTTTCTTACTCGTTTATGGAACCCACACATATTATATACTGTTTTTTCCCGCCATTAAATGAATGGACATTCTAAAGATAGTTATTTTCATCATAGGGTCATTCCACGTCAAATCAACAAATGAAAAATTCATTTTGGAACTTGATGTCATGGATTTGGTTCATTTTTTTTTTTTTTTTTTTGGTACATTTATACCCTTCCATGAGAAAATGTTTCAGATTTTATTTATTTTTTCCCAGTCTACTAGTTTTTGAGATGTTGAACGTTCAAAATTCACTAGCCACCATAACCTCAAATGCCATTTACAAGAGATGACACATGACACAATTGTAAAAATTCTGATTTGATTTTTGAGGTTTCGGAAAAGCTGAAAATTATATATATATATATTTTTCAAAAAACTCGCACTTAAAGGTATATGTCTTTGTAGCCATTCACTCAAAATTTCAAGATGGTATCATAAAAAAATGTAATTATCTTTTTGGTAGTGACAATGAATTAAACCACTCAAGTCCATTTTTATACAATTTACATTGAAAAAATTATGTGGAAAACTGAAATTTTGGTGCTTCGCGCATCTGCCCATTTTGATGCAAATATGTTGTATTCACTATTTAGCGAATGGTCCCCGTATTTTCCCAAAATTTGGAATCGCCAAAGTAGTTATGTGGCTTCGGGGAAAACCCCCAAAGTACAAAAATCACTGCTGAATTAGCATCGGTGAAATCTGCCGAACTGGGAAAAAAGATTTCTCCTATTTGTAGTATAAATCAAAATAAATGTGTCCAAATAATAGAGTCCTCTAAAAAAATAATAATGAAAAGGTCTGTTACAAAATAAGCGTTTTAAAAAAAAGAAAGTATAAAATGTTGTCTAAAAAAAATACAAACAGGTGTTCTAAAAATTAGGGTCTTTGCTGAAAATGAAAAGCATATACGGTCTTTAAAAAAGATGGCGATGATGTAATTTCCAGGTGACCCCTCGGCAATGCCGGGAGATTGCCTGAAAGGGAGGGGGTGGATCCTTTTGGATCCCTCTCCCTCCCGATCGGGTTTACAGAAAAAAAAAACAGGCACCGCTTTGAAGGGCAGGGTCTGCCCTTTAAAGCGGTGCCTGTTTTTTTAACCCCTTACATGCCAGATCGCGATCTGGCGCCGTTCGGTGCCAGATCGCAATCTAGCTCCGGTGGGGGTGCCATCTTTGGCAGCTCCACCTCCGGGTTCCCCCTCACCTCCTGACCTGTTGCGCATAGCACGATGTCGTCAGATAGCCAGGGAACCCCCTAGCTCCCCTGGGATTTCTCGACAAAATCCCCTGGTGGAGATGGGGGGTTCCTTTGAACCATGGAGCTAGGGGGTCATGGAGGGTGTCATTCGAAAGGTCTGAGCATGGCCTTTCACATGATACCAAACACGACCATGTTCAAAGTAAAAAAAAAAAAAAAAAAAAGGGTATTTTTTTGTGTTTTTATTAATGCAGCAATATTGTTCACATTTCAACTATGTTAACAATGATGCTGCACGAATAATTTTTTTCTATGGGGTGCGTTTGCTAAAAATCACATAATTCCCCCCCAAAAAATGTAACGAGTCCCCATTTCTATTTTTTTTAACAAGCGCACCCCATAGAATATATAACCCCAAACGCTCATGTGATAAAATGTGAAATAAAAGAAACACTTTACGTAGAAACATAGAAACATAGAAAAATGACAGCAGATACGAACCTTTCGGCCCATCTAGTCTGCCCAATTACATGGATACTTTACCTGGATTTATCTTTTGTTTAGGATAGCCTTATGCCTATCCCATGCTTGCTTAAATTCAATTACTGTTTTGGCCTCTACCACTTCAACTGGAAGGCTGTTCCATGTATCCACCACCCTCTCAGTAAAATAATGCTTCCTGATGTTACTTTTAAACCTTTGCCCCTCTAATCTAAGACTATGTCCTCTTGTTTTGCTACTTTGTTTCCTTAAAAATATACTCCCTCTACCTTGTGGATTCCCTTTACGTATTTAACCCCTTAAGGACCGCTGACGTACCCTGTACGTCCTGTCCACAGGTCTCCCTTAGACCCGCGGACATACAGGGTACGTCAGTGGCGCCTAATCCCCCTCCCGCCCGATACTCACCTCCCTCGCTGGATCCCTCGGCGATCTGGCAGGGAGGAAGCCTGCCCATGTGATTTACATGGGCAGGCGAGGCTGATGACGTCGCCACGCTGCGTGGTGACGTCATCAGCAGGCGTCCCCATGCAAATCAATGGAGGGGAGGGGGGGCTCCTTCGGAGCCCTCTATCTCCCCAACCGTTGAAGCTAGGGAGATGCTTTTTGCACCGCTGAAGATGGGAGACTCAAAATGGTTAATGCTATACACTGAAAAGGGGAGACTCTCCCCTTTCCAGCGGTGCAAAAAGCATCTCCCTAGCTTCAATGGTTGGGGAGATAGTGGGCTCCGAAGGAGCCCCCCTCCCCTCCATTGATTTGAATCGGGGCACCTGCTGATGACATCACCACGCAGCGTGGCGACATCATCAACCTCGCCGGCCCATGTAAATCACATGGGCAGGCTTCCTCCCTGCCAGATCGCCGAGGGATCCAGCGAGGGAGGTAAGTATCGGGCGGGTGGGGGGGGGGGTTAGGCGCCGCTGACGTACCCTGTACGTCCGCGGGTCTAAGGGAGACCCGTGGACAGGACGTACAGGGTACGTCGGCGATCCTTAAGGGGTTAATAGAGTTATACAAAAAACGATCTTAAAATAAATTGTAGTGGAAAAAAGTCAGTTTCGGTTTCGTTCCAAAATTTTCATTTCGGAGAATCACTAATATATATATATATATATATATATATAACACACACACCAGACACATGTATACACCGAGTGTGTATATATAGAAAGTAATTTTCGGTATCGGTTTTCAGCCAAGCTCATCGTGCATTTTCGGTATCGGTTTTGGTCCCAAATTTTAATTTCGGTACATCACTATTAGGTTTTGCTATTGTATATCTTGTCATGTCTCTCAGTTGTGACCATTAGACAACAATCTATACAATTTCTTTCTGTAATACTTGCAGTAAAGAGTGATTGCCTGACACCATGTTTATTCACTTCAACTGACCGTTTGCTTAAATGAGGGATATGTCAAAGACTGCAATTGTCACACCTGAAACTTTGTTACCTTCGATAACCCCTGGAAAGCTATATATCAAGACATAGGGCACCTTTGTGGAATGTTGTGTATTTAGATTTAGGCTAGGGTCAGACTAACGCTTTTTTCGCGTCTTCCGTCAAAAAGTGCGTCTGGACGCATGGATGCACTTTTTGACGGAAGACGCGAAAGTGGTCACACGTTGCGCAATTACGGCTGTGATTTTTGACACCGCTATAAAAAACAAATGGACGTGATGTTGGCCGAACATGTGCAGCATCTGACGTCTCCTAATCACGCACACACGCCACTATGCCGACACAGCGCACTCTGTGCGTCAGTACTAGCGGTACGACGTTCTTGCAAAAATGCGTTCGTTTGCCGCTTGCGTTGTGCGGCCGTACTTTGTATGTTGGCAGTCATTGGACGTCATTTGCTGCTACCACGGCCGTAATAAAGTGCGGCTAAACGCACGTTCACACTGCGTTTGTCTGACCCCAGCCTAAGGAGTGATACTTTGTGTGCTACAGGCTAAGTTGTTAATGGGGAATCATCTAATATATTAGGTCCTGCTATTGAATACCTTGGCATGTCTCTATTAGACAACAATGTAGGTGACCTAACAACGTATTAAATTGCTTGTTGTAATATCTGCAGAACGAAGTGATTGTATTCTCTGACTGATACCATGCTTATTCACTTTAGCTGACCATTTGTTTAAATGGGGGACAATTCAAAGACTGCAATTGATTACACTGAAACTTTGTTACCTACTATAACCCCTGGATAGATATGATCAAATTAATGCCTGAACTAGGGCTGTGCAATTAATTGCAATCGCAATCGAATCGCGATTTCTGACCCTGCAATTTCTAAATCGCATAAGGCTGCAATTTTTGGCTCCCTGTTATCCATGTGCTGGGGCAGTATATCCATGTGCTGGGGCAGTATTTCCATGTGCTGGGGAGTATTTCCATGGCTGGGGCAGTATTTCCATGTGCTGGGCAGTATTCCATGTGCTGGGCAGTATATCCATGTGCTGGGGCAGTATATCCATGTGCTGGGGCAGTATTTCCATGTGCTGGGGCAGTATTTCCATGTGCTGGGCAGTATTTCCATGTGCTGGGCAGTATTTCCATGTGCTGGGGCAGTATTTCCATGTGCTGGGCAGTATTTCATGTGCTGGGGCAGTATATCCATGTGCTGGGGCAGTATATCCATGTGCTGGGGCAGTATATCCATGTGCTGGGCAGTATATCCATGTGCTGGGCAGTATTTCCATGTGCTGGGGCAGTATCCATGTGCTGGGCAGTATATCCATGTGCTGAATACTGAATACATTTAGATGTATGTAGCATGTTTGAAAAAGCAAAAACAATTGGCTAAATCGCAAATAAAATCGCAATCGCAATATTCATTCAAGAAATCGCAATATGATTATTTTGTCAATATTGCACAGCCCTAGCCTGACACTTACAGGGTTATTCAGAGAGAGGTGAAAACCAGGAGAATGAACAATCTAGACCAAATAGCTGATTTGGAAAGTGAGATAAATGGGGGAATTTTTCTGATTTGGCTATTTTGTCCTAGAATTTTCACTTCTCCAGTCATTCTCCTGGTTTTCACCTCTCTGAATAACCCTGTTAGTATATAGTGAATCTTTATCATTGCACTGCCTTACATGGTAGAGATATAAACCCTGTATGATTAGGCACATTACTATATGGGAGCAAGCGGGTTGTTAACACTGTAGCACTCCACTTAAAGGTAATATATTAAGACATATGGCAACTTTGTGGAATGTTTATCGTTAAACGGATATGTAAAGGCAAGAGGAGTTATTTAATAGCTAATGTAGTCGGTAATGTGTGTGTTACCTTATTGCCAGCATACACCTATGAGTTCGCCACCTAGTGGATAGTTTTATTCACTAAGAAATTATCAGTATGTGCTGTTCACTTTACGTAATACTGTATGGTTCCTAGATAACAGACATGCTAGCCAAAGTTTTTATTATTTTAGAAATTTGTCATGAAGGTATCGAGCTAATCACAAATTTATTTGGTACTGGCAACTCCTTTGTGGACTCCAGTCTGGGTCCACAAAGCTCTGATCTTTTATATTAACCCCTTAAGGACGCAGGGCGTACCATGCCGTCCTGCACCACGTGGGCTTTAATGCCGCAGGACGGCATGGTACGCCCCGCGGCGTTTGGAGCCCCTGCGCGCCGAAAAACGGCCCGCCTCCCTTCCCACAATGCCGATCGCTGGCTGGGGGTCTGCCTGACACCCGGGCAGACCCTCCCAGCTGGCGATCGGCATTCTGGGAAATGAGGCGGGCCGTTTCCCTCGTGGAATCGGCAAGCCTGCCAATCCGGCGCCTGGAGCTGTCAGTTGCAGCGGTGACAAGCTGTCACCGCTGCAACTGTCAGAATGTCTCAGCCAATGATGTTGCATTGGCTGAGACATTGTCTCTGCCCCTTTCTCCTGCTCCTCATTGCGATCTGAGGAGCAGAGAGAGAGAGAGAGAGAGGCAGAGAACGGAGCAGAGAGAGAAAAAAAAACAGGCACTACCTAAAACCCCAGGCACTGTACCCCACACCCCAGGCACTGTACCCCACACCCCACCTGGCTGTACCCCACCTGGCAGTGTACCCCACCTGGCAGTGTACCCCACCTGGCAGTGTACCCCACCTGGCACTGTACCCCACCTGGCACTGTACCCCACCTGGCACTGTACCCCACCTGGCAGTGTATCCCCCACTGGCACTGTACCCACCTGGCACTGTACCCACCTGGCACTGTACCCCCCAGGCACCTACTGGCACTGTACCCCCCAGGCACTGTACCCCCCAGGCACTACCTACTGGCACTGTACCCTCCTGGCAGTGTACCCCACCTGGCAGTGTACCCCACCTGGCTTTACCCCACCTGGCACTGTACCCCACCTGGCACTGTACCCCACCTGGCAGTGTACCCCACCTGGCAGTGTACCCCACCTGGCAGTGTACCCCACCTGGCACTGTACCCCCACTGGCACTGTACCCACCTGGCACTGTACCCCCCAGGCACTGTACCCCCCAGGCACTGTACCCCCCAGGCACTGTACCCCCCAGGCACTACCTACTGGCAGTGTACCCCACCTGGCAGTGTACCCCACCTGGCAGTGTACCCCACCTGGCAGTGTACCCCACCTGGCAGTGTATCCCACCTGGCAGTGTATCCCACCTGGCAGTGTACCCCCCAGGCACTACCTACTGGCACTGTACCCTCCTGGCACAGTACCCCCTGGCTGAAAAAAAAAAACCAGGCACAGTACCCCCTGGCTGAAAAAAAAAATCCCCAGGCACAGTACCCCCTGGCTGAAAAAAAAAATCCCCAGGCACAGTACCCCCTGGCTGAAAAAAAAAAAACTGGAAAAAACCCCCCCAGGTACAGTACCTCCTGGCTGGCACTGTACTCTCCTGGCTGGCACTGTACCCTCCTGGCACAGTACCCCCTGGCTGAAAAAAATAACTGAAAAAAACCTGACTGGAAAAAAACCTGAAAAAAAACCCCAGGCACTGTACCCCCTGGCCTGCAGTGTACCCCTGATTGAGAACCCGCATTGGCATACGACCCTTTGGCATTTCTGACTACCCGCATTGGCATACGACCCCCTGGCATTTCTGACTACCCGCATTGGTATACGACCCCTGGCATTTCTGACTACCCACATTGGCATACGACCCCTGGCATTTCTGACTACCCGCATTGGCATACGACCCTTGGCATTCCTGACTACCCTTGTCTAGATAGATAGAAGTACCGGCCACTACAAGGACCGGAAGGGCTTAGTTTAGGTGTTCTAATATTTTGTGTACTTGACCCCATCAGTTCCCCGACCTCCCATAAAAATGTCCTCCCGCTTTTATTCCCCAGAAGAGGCATATGAGATCCTGGCCGCCTCTGAGAGCGACGCTCTCGCCGACAGTGACACCCTCACAGCCTCTGATATAGAGCCCCTTAGTGAACCCTCCAGTGATGGTGACCCCCCCACCATCTACTGGGAGGCACGAGAGCATTTGGGTACCCCCAAATATGGCTGCCCCAGAAATACCCCCATTTCTAGCGACTCCTGGCATCACAGTAAGGGTAGAGGACTGTGAGCCAGTGAGCTTTTTTAACCTGTTTATGTCGGACGATGTATTCGAGATGGTGGTTGAGCAAACCAACCTGTTTGCCAACCAGTATCTTGATGCGCATCCGGATTCACATCGCCACAGACGTAACAAGTGGCACCCAACGGATGTGATAGAGTTAAAAAAATTTTGGGCTCTAACCCTCGTAATGGGAATAGTGAAGAAGCCAAGTATCCGGTCTTACTGGCACAAAAACCCCATCCTGGCTACTCCACTATTCCCAAGGGTTATGAAGAGGGAGAGATACGAAAATCTCATGCGATTCCTCCATTTTAATGACAACGCACTGTGCCCACCAAGAAACGACCCAATGCATGACCGCCTCTATAAAATTCGGCCCCTGATCAGTCTTATATCTGCCAAATTCACCGATAATTATGTTCCCGACCAAAATATATCTGTAGACGAGTCCCTTATGAAATTCAAAGGCAGACTGCTCTTCAAGCAGTATATCCCAAGCAAGCGATCCCGGTATGGCGTCAAATTTTATAAATTGTGTGAGTCCACAACAGGCTACACCTGGGCGTTTAGAATATACGAAGGGAAAGATAGCCACCTTGACCCCCAGGATGCCCCGATTGTATTGGCACCAGTGGAAAAATTGTGTGGGATCTGGTCTATCCCCTATTCAACAAGGGCTATCATTTATGGGTCGATAACTATTACACCAGTATCGACCTATTTAAAAATTTATATTGTTTTGAGACCCTTGCGTGTGGCACAGTGCGGAAGAATCGCAGAGGTTTTCCCCAAATCCTGACAGCAGGCAAAAAAAGTAGAGGCTCCTCTTCATCTCTACGTCAGGAAGAAGTGCTAGCCCTTCGGTTCACCGATAAGAAGGATGTATACATATATCTACAGTGCATGACGAAAGTACAGTGCCAGTGCCTGTGAGAGGGAGGACTGAGCCACTGGAAAAGCCGAAGTGCATTGTAGATTACAGCAAGTTTATGGGGTAGTAGACTTGGCTGATCAATGTATACAGCCTTATCTGGTGAACCGAAAGACTAGGGCATGGTACAAGAAGATTGCCATCTATTTGACCGAGATAGCAATTTTCAATGCATACGTGCTCTACAAGCAGGCAGCAGTACAAAAGCCATATCCCTTCCTAGAATTCATGCTTGAGATCATATCCCAACTTATCCTAACCCCGGCCCCCGTTACATCCGCTTTGGAATCAGGAGATCTCCAAAGATTAAGCGGCAGACACTTTCCTTCCCGAGTCCCTCCCACCCGCTGTAAAAAGTCCCCCCAGAAAAAGTGTCGTGTCTGCCGCAAGAAAGGAATCCGAAAGGATTCTTGTTATTATTGCCCTACCTGCCCATCTCTACCTGGCCTCTGCATAACCGAGTGCTTCAAAATTTATCCTACCGAGCTAAATTACTAAATCCCCTTTGCTGCCTGTACCGACTCATTGGCTTGTTATACCGACTACCCTTTGTTTGCTGCCTGTACCGACTCATTGGCTTGTTATACCGACTACCCTTTGTTTACTGCCGTACCGACTCATTGGCTTGTTATACCGACTACCCTTTGTTTGCTGCCTGTACCGACTCATTGGCTTGTTATACCGACTACTCTTTGTTTGCTGCCTTTACCGACTCATTGGCTTGTTATACCGACTACTCTTTGTTTGCTGCCTGTACCGACTCATTGGCTTGTTAACCGACTACTCTTTGTTTGCTGCCTGTACCGACTCATTGGCTTGTTATAACGACTACTCTGACTTCTGGAATCCCCTGAATTTGGCCTGTCCCTGTTTACGTTAAGCCCAGCTATTCTAAAGTGGCTGCACCAAACAACTCAAAATACTAATTTAGAATCATTGGCGCGTCATCTTTGGAGCAATGTTCTTTCTTGGCGTGCCATGTTCTCTCAAAGTCGACATAAATCCTGAAAATCACTTTCAAATTACCAAAAAACTAAATAAAAAATGCTACATATGGGGTACCGTTGAATTCGTAACACATTACCGAACACAAATATCAATGTTATAGGCCAGTAAAAGGTTGACCGAGCAGGATATTAGCAGCAAAATAACAGTTTTAGTGTAAAACAAATGCAAAACACAATCATGAAAACTAAGTGTGGCCAGGGTTTGTGACCAAGTGTCTACTATAAAAAACTGGACATACCCCATTTTCAACACTCTGGGTTGTCTACTTCTCAAAATGATATGCCATGTTGGGGTACTTTTCATACCTGGGCTGCCATACCCTCTCAAATTCAACCTAGGCCCAGCAAACCAATCTGGCAAATTTCAAGTTGTAAAACCTGAAATGGGCAAACTCTACATTTGACCGTGTAACTTTCCAAAAAGTAAATAAAAATGCAACATGGGGGTACTGTTGAACTCGTAACACATTGCCGAACACAAATATCAATGTTATAGGCCAGTAAAAGGTTGACCGAGCAGGATATTAGCACCCAAATAACAGTTTTCGTGTAAAACAAATGCAAAACACAATCATGAAAACTAAGTGTGGCCAGTGTTTGTGACCAAGTGTCTACTATAAAAAACTGGACATACCCCATTTTCAACACTCTGGGTTGTCTACTTCTCAAAATGATATGCCATGATGGGGTACTTCTCAAACCTGGGCTGCCATACCCTCTCAAATTCAACCTAGGCCCAGCAAACCAATCTGGCAAATTTCAAGTTGTAAAACCTGAAATGGGCAAACTCTACATTTGACCGTGAAACTTTCCAAAAAGTAAATAAAAATGCAACATGGGGGTACTGTTGAACTCGTAACACATTGCCGAACACAAATATCAATGTTATAGGCCAGTAAAAGGTTGACCGAGCAGGATATTAGCACCAAAATAACAGTTTTCGTGTAAAACAAATGCAAAACACAATCATGAAAACTAAGTGTGGCCAGTGTTTGTGACCAAGTGTCTACTATAAAAAACTGGACATACCCCATTTTCAACACTCTGGGTTGTCTACTTCTCAAAATGATATATGCCATGATGGGGTACTTCTCAAACCTGGGCTGCCATACCCTCTCAAATTCAACCTAGGCCCAGAAAACCAATCTGGCAAACTCTACATTTGATCGTGTAACTTTCCAAAAAGCAAATTAAAAATGCGAAATGGAGGGTACCGTTGATCTCGTAACACATTGCCGACCACAAATATCAATGTTGTAGGCCAGTAAAAGGTTGACTGAGCATGATATTAGCAGCAAAATAACAGTTTTTGTGTGAAAAATGCAAAACGCAAACCTGAAGACCAAGTTTGCGACTAAGTGACTACTATAAAAAAACAAAACGTACACCATTTGGAATAGCCTGGGTTGTCTACTTTTCAAAATGGTATGACATGTTGGGGTACTTTTCATACCTGGGCTGCCATAACCTCTCAAAGTCAACATAGGGCCAGGAAACCAATCTGGCAAATTTCAAGTTGTAAAACGTGAAATGGGCAAACTCTATATTTGACCCTGTAACTTTCCAAAACCTCCTAAAACCTCTACATGGGGGGTACCGTTGAACTCGTAAGACATTGCTGACCAGAAATCTATGTATTTTATTTCATTTAATGCTAAGCGTACAATGTCATTCACACTAAAAATACAATGGAGAACTTTGAAAATTGCAAAATTTCCTTTTTTCTCCATAGTTTTTAGGTTTTTTTTCATACTATAATATATTTTATATATAAATCTTTGATGGAAAATGAAAGCCCTATTTCTCCTGAACAAAATGATATATAATAAGGGTGGGTACACTTTATGTAAGAGGTAAATTATGGTTGAACAGCGAATAGCTGAAATTCTACTTTTAGAAGTGTTCAAAAGTGTTCCAAACTTGTAAAATTACTCCCGTCCTTAAGGGGTTAAGGTGTTGAAGTGGAAATAGGCTGGAAGATGGCCGCCATTGTACACAGGCGGCCATCTTGTTCAGAATATTAGTTCACTTGTATATAACTAGGCAGGTTTGTAGCTGAAACTAGAATGAGGTATACGTAGAAATTTAGGAATGTGTTTAGATTAGCAGAAAAAGCAATTAAAGCCTTATGAAAGATCTCTGCTGTTCCTGGCACGGAGGAGAAAAGCGAAGTAGATACTCCAAGGTCGTTGGGGCCCGCAGAAAGACAAAGGAGTAGAGATCAGGCCAGGTGCCATCTGTAACAAGTGATTGTAGGCGCAAGGGAGGAGGGCGCAGCCCGGAACAGTAAGAGCAATTAATTATGATTTACTGAAACTAACACAAAGTTTGCCAATTTACAGCCAATTAATGGAATGTCTTTGTATTAGCCAAAGGGAGGTATTAACCCACGTGGGGTGGAATAAAGTGTCATTGGGAGGTGGGCTAACTGGGATGTACCTAATTACGTATTTTTGGGTATAAGATCCCTTGCACGGGTGAAAAGGGGGCTCACTCTTTGCGATTCAATCCTGTGTGGGCACTTGTGTGACGACACAATAAAGTTTGCCTTTCCTGAAGAGACTCGTGTTCTGACAATCCTTACTTGTGCCCGGTCCGGCGCCGTCTTGAAAGTGAATCTGTTTTTGTCCGGCTACATTTTTGGGGGCCTCGTGAGCCGGGATACGGGCCCTTTCCGGGCACACAGTAACGGCTGCTGAACACACTGTGGCAGATTGACTGCAGCAGGTGCGAGAATCCCGATGGTTGGCGTCCGTTGAAGGTGAGCTGACATCTGCAGGCGCCAAGCAGGATTTCCTGTTCAGTGGACCTCGTCTCGTCCCAAACGGACCCCTGACCCGGAACTGGGACACCACTGAGTCTGAGGAAACAGCAAGCAGCGCCGGCGATAGGTAACGTGTCTTCTATGTTTTGTATGTCTAAAGGAGATACCGGTATCTAAGGGAAACGTCCGACTGAGATAGACGGATAAGGGGACGCGATGGCCACCGTCCCGTTGGCATATCTAGCCCGCCGCTGATAGCACTGACATTGCTAAGGAGCCAGAGTGGCTAGCGGGTGTCTGGATTCGGGGGAATTGAATGCCAATCAAAGGGTAGTTCTGTAAGAGAGGGAGAAGGTAGCCACGTGGAGTTGCATAAGTCAGTAGTCAGTGTTTGTAAACAGAGCTTCGCCACGTGGGTAAAAGGGAAAGGAGGAGGGATTTTCTGTGACTGGGCTGAGAGCCTGAGTCAGTGCTAGTGTGCACGTCGTGTAGTGAAAAGGGCTCATAGTGGAGCCAGCGGTAGCTGCAGAGATAGTGGTGCCGGGTGGTGAGATTACCCATAAGGCAAATTGGAATTGCAGACGGCAGTAGAGATATAGAACGGGGTGCACATAGTCACAAGCAGTCAAGAGTTAGAGTTCAAATTACGGGGTATAAGGAGCCACAGAGGAGGGAATGAGCACCCTCGGCTAGTAGAAAGAGTTGAAGTGCCTATGTTCTATTGTTCTGTTATGTGATGAAAGCATCTGATACGGTATGTGTTGTGAATGAATTGACTCGAGTGCTGTGAGTGAACGTGCGCCTACTCGCTCCGCGAGGAAGCAAATACGAGTTTTGACCCCGAACGTACGTTTCCGGCTCAGGCGACTGCAGACGGCTACTAAAGGGGGAAGCGCCTGCAGACACGGATGAATTGTTGACTGAAGTATCAGACTGTAGATTTTAACTGTTGTTGAAATAATATATCTGTATTGCAAAGAGTACTGTTTTCAAGAGTAATAATGGGTAACGGGTCATCTAAGCCCAAGAAGGTGAAGGAGGGTGAGACGCCCCTAGAATATATGGTGCGGAATTTCGAAGCATTATATAAAACTCATGACTATGGTGTAGAATTAAAAAAAGAGAAGTTAAAAGTAATGTGTACAGTTGTGTGGCCGTTATTAGTCCCAGGATGGCCAGAGCAGGGGTCAATGGACCCGGAGTTGGTACAGAAGGTACATTCCCAAGTCACAGAGCAGTACGGACATCCTGAACAGTACCCGTATATAGATATATGGAGATATTGTATTAAAAACAAGAGTTATTTTATAATGATAGCGGGGAGAAATAAGAAGCAGGACCCCCAAAATAATGAAGAGAGAGAGAGGTGTTAGTAGAACAACCGGAAGAGAGTGATGTTTTGCCCCCGTCCTATCCATATGTTATGGGGCAGCTAGAAAGCTTTGAGTGCCGCGGTTGCGCGGGCGGAGAGGGGGGAGCGGGCAGCTGCTGTGTCTCGGTCAGCTCCCTCTGCTCTGTCCTGTGTGACTGAGGAAGAAGAGCAGGGCGCAGCGAATGGAGGAGATAGAGGCTCCACCAGAAAAGATTGAGATGCCCGATGGGAGCATATATAAATTAATTAATATTTTACGGAGTGAGATGATTGCGGTGCTGTATGGCTTGTGTGTGTGATTCGGACTGATTTTGTCCGATTGTGTTTATAATTGATCTATTAAACTGTTCAATAAAAGTAAGAATGACTGAGAGGTAGTGAGATTGAGCTTCGTACTTGGTTTTTTTTTTTTTTTTTTTTTTTTTTTTTTTTATAGGCCCCCTCCTTTCTGACCAACTGTTTGCGAGGGGAAGGGGAGGAGTCAGTTTGTTTTTTTTTGCTCTTTGATAGCTGAAAGAATAACCTTTGTGTATCTGTGCAGCGAATTCAAAGTAAAGAGAAATAGAGAAAAAAGGATTACTATGCTTGGCTAATTTAATGTGTGTTACAATAGAATATTTGTCTGAAGTCTGTTGAGTGCAAGATATATGTTTATATTTTGTGTTAATATTATTCCTAAAGTTTTAGTTTTGTTCAGAGCTAGAATTAAAAAAAAAAAAAAAAAAAAGGAGTCCTGGTTTTATATTGTTACACACAAACAATAATAAGTACGTAATAATATACAATATTGTCTACCAAAATATAAAATTTATTAACAAATTAAATTGAAATATATGAAACGGTTAGAAAATTAATATTAAAAGAAAAATAATTCGAGAAATAATTAAAGTATTTTTCTTTACTGTTTCTAAAAGGTATGTTCTTGTTTGATTTTTGATGGAATGATTTATTTTTTTCGGATGTGGTATTAAGAGTCTGTTTTGGGCTACGGGAAAAGATCTCTGAGAATATTGTTTACACAATGTGTATATGTATATGCCCGAATGTCCCATCCAGCTCCTGGGGCGGGATATCCTTTGCAAATTGCAAGCCCAAATTACGTTCCTTCCCGGGGTCACGCTCAATTAGACCTGCCGGAGGTGGCAGCTTGCTCGGCAGCATAACCCAGCCAGCCCGCACAACCCCCAATCTGTGAAAATCGCAGTAGTTATGCCGAGGGAGGAAGAATGGCGCACGGCACCTACTCTGTCTGCCACGCCGGATCCGCACGCACTACTCCTTGGAATTCCTGAGGTGTGGGTGGAGGAAAACCCGCCCAGATTAGTTGAATTAAAGCCCAGCGCGACACCTGTGGCCCTAAAACAATATTATATCCCACAGAAAGCCAAGCAGAATATACAGATACATTTACAGAGACTTAAAGATCACGGCATATTAAAATTCTGCGTGTCACCATGGAACACACCCCTATTGCCAGTCCTGAAAGAAGGGACACAAGAGTGTCGCCCTGTCCAAGATTTACGAGCTGTCAACGAGGCCACAGTAATACTACACCCTGTGGTTCCTAATCCATACAATTTGCTGGCATTAATTCCCGGAGATACAAAATATTACACAGTGCTTGATTTAAAAGACGTTTTTTTTTTGCATATGCCTGGCTCCAGCAAGCCAGCCCCTTTTTGTATTTCAGTGGGAAGAGTCTACCAAGGGGGCGCGCCATCAAATGACGTGGACGCGCCTCCCTCAAGGTTTCAAAAATTCGCCCACGATTTTCGGGTGCGCGCTTAGCCAAGATCTCCTCGCCTTCAACGCTCAGCCAGACAAAGTAGTGTTACTCCAATATGTTGATGATTTATTACTGGCTTCCCCCACAGAAAAAGACTGTTTATCCGCTACAAAAGCCCTGCTATATCTGCTAAGCCAAGCAGGTTACAGAGTTTCTAAAAAGAAAGCACAAATATGCAAACACAGTGTAAAATACCTGGGATTCCAGTTCACAGGTACCAAACGTGCACTGAGGGCAGAAAGAAAAGAAGCAGTGTGCCGCATACCCAATAAGACCAGGAGACAAGTCCGTGAGTTCTTGGAGCTGCAGGCTTCTGCCGCCTGTGGATCCCCAACTTCGCAGATATTGCCAAGCCGCTTCATCAGGCCACGAAGGGGGGGAACAAGATCCCTTTCATTGGAAAGAAGAGCAAACAGCAGCGTTCCAGAAATTAAAGACTCTGCTGATGGAAGCTCCTGCACTGGGCCTGCCAGATCACAGCAAGCCCTTCCAGCTGTTCGTGCATGAACATAATCAAACAGCAACAGGAGTATTGGTCCAGACCTTTGGCTCATGGCTGAGGCCTGTGGCCTACCTCTCCAAGCAACTCGACCCTGTGGCCTGCGGCCTACCCCCATGCCTGAAAGCAGTGGCTGCCACCGCAATGCTGATAGCAGAAGCAGACAAGCTGACCCTTGGACAAGTTCTTTATGTCAAGGTGCCCCACGCTGTCAAGGCTCTGCTGGATGTGAAAGGAGGTTACTGGTTCAGTAGCAGGCCGGATTTGAAAGACGTACCCCTAGACAAATACGATCTACAGCTATTTCACTGATGGAAGCAGCTACATGGATGATGGAAGAAAGTCTCCGGCTATGCAGTAGTCTCAACAGAAGAAGTCATCGAAGCAAAGCCATTGCCAGGCCATACATCTGCACAATTGGCCGAAATAACAGCTTTAACTAGAGCCCTTGAAATCTCTGAAGGCAAAAGCGTAAATATCTACACAGATTCCAAGTATGCCTTTATGACAGTCCATGCACATGGTGCACTCTACAAAGAGAGAGAGGCCTACTTACGTCTTCAGGACAACAAATCAAATATGCAGCTGAAATCGCGGCCCTCCTGGAAGCGGTATGGAAACCAAGTGCTGTCAGCATCATGCACTGCCGTGGCCACCAAAAAAAGGTCATGATGAAATTCCAAAAGGTAACAGACGCGCGGACCAGGCCGCAAAAGCAGCTGCAAAACCGCCACCGCCAACAGAAGATCAAGCTACAGTACTGATCTGCAAGCAAGAACCTCAACCTTCCATGCCAAATTACGAGTTCTATATGAATTTGAAAAAGTTTGAACCCCACGGCGAGTTCATTGAAATAATACGGCACAAATGGCAAGATGATTATGAACTGTTAGAACTCAATCATGATTATATTCAATGGCTTTTCCCAACTCGGACACAAGGCCGAAATTTCTACTCTACTCCCCTAAATCCGCAAGAGACACGCCTAAT
This sequence comes from Leptobrachium leishanense, assembly GCA_009667805.1. Taxonomy (NCBI): domain Eukaryota; kingdom Metazoa; phylum Chordata; class Amphibia; order Anura; family Megophryidae; genus Leptobrachium; species Leptobrachium leishanense. The sequence goes on from CM019066.1 coordinate 166,228,236, forward strand.
GGTTAACACCTCAGAAGTTCAGCAAAGACTGCGCAGAGCCTACAAGATGATGCTGAAATTCTTCGGCGTAAAACTAATGGGGGAGGAGGAAGACAAAGAAATAACTGAAGTTGAACGAGCAGAAAATTTCGCGTCACGTTTTGAAAATTTGACAATCAATCCTCACAATAATCTACGAATCACACGAATACTGCACAGTCTGGGAGAATTGGGAGCAGAAGAATATCAAGTCCCACTGGTGAGGTTCTTCCTCAAGGAGATCCTTATCAAGAACAGACTGCCAAGAATGAAGAAAAGTGCAATGAACTTTTTCATACCAGCAGTAAGAGATTCACAAGACAGACAAGATTTGTTTTTTTCGCATGGCGATACTATTTCCCAAAAGTATCCAGAACTGTTTGCAACAACTTGCCCGGCTACTGGGCATCACCTGGAAGCTACATACCGCCTACAGCCCCAAAGTTCGGGAAAAGTTGAAAGAATGAACCGTACCCTAAAGACTTTGATGTCCAAACTGTGCCAAGAGACGTCATTGAGGTGGTTGGACTTGCTGCCGATAGTCCTTTTGCACATTAGGTGCAGACCAACCCCCCAATTGAAGCTAAGTCCGTACGAACTTATGTTTGGACGGCCAACCCCTCTAATTAATGGACTAAGGGGGACCTTCGGGCATTGGGAGAAACTAAACTAAATGATCAGGTAGTAATGCTGGGTAAATCAATGCAGAAATTAAATACTTGGGTGGGGGATAATATACCGCATTTTCTGTATCCTTCACTGCATAAGTATTGTCCGGGATGACTCAGTATGGGTAAAAGAGTGGAAAAATGATCCACTAGGTCCAAAATGGAGAGGTCCTTATCTTGTCCTGTTATCAACCCCCACAGCAGTAAAGGTTGCCGAGGTGGTCCCGTGGATACATCACTCCAGAGTGAAAGCAGCTGCAGCCAGTCCTGAACCAGCATGGAAGGTCGTTACCAACGAGACCAACCCGCTGAAGCTGACAAATACCATAGCCATGAGCACCTAAATGATCCTAACCCAGATAATACAGAGGATCAACAAGTGGGTGTTTTGATGGGCACAGGTCCTGACCACCCGCCAACGGGGGATACCCACAGGGTGCTTTTAGGGGGCCCGGCCCCCACCCTTGATCATCCAGAAATGTTTTTTACTTTTGAAATTCCGGTGGGGAGGGATTGGGTTTATGTGACTGTGAAAAGAATTGCCCAAGGAATTCTGACATTCGGGGCATTTGTGGTGCTGATTTTATATCTTGCTAATTTGATTTATGGACTCTCACGTGGAGCATGCCCTAATTGTACGGGCAATGTGGGGAAAGTGGATATTTCCCATATCTGGAATGGTACGCACCCAGTGATGGAGAACCGTACCATGTGGAGACAAAGACGAGAAGTCTCATCCGAGATATTGCCAAGAGGACATTTACTTGTGCAATTTAAATATGACTATGCTAAAAAGTCTGGGCAAACCGCATGCTGGGTGTGTAGTAGACTGCACCCAGAGACAATTCATATACCATTTGCCTCTGTTCCAATGAATTTGAGTATGTTTGTATCAGGGAATGTCACAATACATGCTGTCGATGCACCAAGGGAAAAGACAGAATCATTCAGTCCCGGGTACCCATAATAGGACCAGTGTATCCACCAGAATGTGTTTTTCAACTAGGACCAGATAAAGAAACAAATAACGAGGGTGGGTTATGTAACTCAAGTCAGTTCAACTGGACATCATACATTTACATATTCAAAACAGGACAAAAGGCGAATTATTTATACATACGATGCAGGCAACTCACTAGAGACCAAGAGGCGGTGATTAGGAATGTGACCAATGGGAGGCAGGGTGCAGTGGATATGATGAGACGGCTGAGACAACTTGCGATAGAGATATCAAAGGGAACACTACATTCATCACCATTTATAGTGAAAGGAGGGTACCAGGTGTGCTGTGAAAGGGTGTGTTACACATGGGTACCACCAACAATAACGGGAATGTGTTATTTGGCTAAGCTGGTCCAATCCAGAGACTAAGGGGAGAAGACACAAACACAGACACAGAACTACACCCTAGGTACCCACTGGTGTTTGAAAGACCAAAGAGAGAGTTGTTCGCGAAGATGGATCGAATATGGACATGGTTGCCAGCATGGACTGGATGGGGAGGAGAGATGATGAGGAGATTGAATAGCTATGTCAATTTGATGGATGAGATTCTGAATAGAACCAGTATGGATATCCAGCTGCTGAATCTGGAAATGCGGTGAGTTACGAAAGGTGCAGATGATACATGATATGGCGCTTGAGCAGATCAGTGCGGCCTTGAATGGATTGTGTGAAATGACAATGCACTATGAATGTTGCACCTTCATCAGAAACACTACACATGAAGTCCCAGATTATTACCAGGTAATTCAAGATCACCAAGAGAAGGTAGCACAGTTGCAGGGTATAGCCAGGAGGATTGCTGCCGAAGGCTGGAATCCGCTCCGTGGGTTTGGAGCAATGGGAGAATGGTTTGGTTCCATCTTGAGATTTATCTCACGGATTGGATCCATGATACTCATGATAGTGGTGATCTTGATCATAGGATACTGATATACCGCATAGGGCTATGTTTATGGCCACTGTGCAAAACAGCACTGACACCTACACAAAACACAGAAGATACCACTGATAATTCCACAAGGTATGTTCCCAGTGAAAGAACCCCCCCCCCCCGTACAAGGAGTGTCAGAATAGTAGAGTGTAATGGCTACAAGTGCCAGGAAAAAAAAATCCTGACACTTGAGCCAAGGGGGGAATGAAGTGGAAATAGGCTGGAAGATGGCCGCCATTGTACACAGGCGGCCATCTTGTTCAGAATATTGGTTCACTTGTATATAACTAGGCAGGTTTGTAGCTGAAACTAGAATGAGGTATACGTAGAAATTTAGGAATGTGTTTAGATTAGCAGAAAAAGCAATTAAAGCCTTATGAAAGATCTCTGCTGTTCCTGGCACGGAGGAGAAAAGCGAAGTAGATACTCCAAGGTCGTTGGGGCCCGCAGAAAGACAAAGGAGTAGAGATCAGGCCAGGTGCCATCTGTAACAAGTGATTGTAGGCGCAAGGGAGGAGGGCGCAGCCCGGAACAGTAAGAGCAATTAATTATGATTTACTGAAACTAACACAAAGTTTGCCAATTTACAGCCAATTAATGGAATGTCTTTGTATTAGCCAAAGGGAGGTATTAACCCACGTGGGGTGGAATAAAGTGTCATTGGGAGATGGGCTAACTGGGATGTACCTAATTACGTATTTTTGGTATAAGATCCCTTGCACGGTGAAAAGGGGGCTCACTCTTTGCGATTCAATCCTGTGTGGGCACTTGTGTGACGACACAATAAAGTTTGCCTTTCCTGAAGAGACTCGTGTTCTGACAATCCTTACTTGTGCCCGGTCCGGCGCCGTCTTGAAAGTGAATCTGTTTTTGTCCGGCTACAGTGTTACATTGCCAAAACACAATGAACATGTGGTTTTTTGAAGACTGAGTATAAAAAAATAACAGTTACTTTCTGTATATACATCCATCCCTGCCATAGGGCCGGGAATATTGATATTATGCAGTGCTTGCTTTCATAAATTCCTATGTAGGAATATTTTAGTAGCAAGTAATGTCTCGTCTCCCATTTTTCCACTTTTCTGTATCTGATTTTAATTTTTCCACCTCAGTAAATGCCTATGAAAGGTCTATTCGGCTGATAAATGCTGCAAAACAAACACGTGACCACAATAGCACTTCTGCACCATGCTCCTGGTGGTATGGTCTGATGTGAACCTTGAAAATGCAGCTTTTTCTTCTTTTATTTGCAGTTGGTTTTCTCATTGGGACCTTTTTGAGCCTGACATTCACTGTGAATTAAATGTAAATTTTAATAAAGTCTTGCCAAGAGGCCCTCGACTCTCTTATCAGATGGGTTACTCAAGTGTGCAAGGGCATTGTAATGTGCCTCCATGCTTGTGTGTCATAGTACAGGAGCTTACATGGATTGGGAGAGGGAAGAACGGGTTATAGTTGCAGTGAGATCTGTTAATAATCAAAGGAGTGCTGTTGTGCAATAATAATCTACCAATAAAATTACACCCTGGGATATACAACTTTGTAACGGAGAACTCAGAACTGTTTTGCAGTTTATGCACCGTTGTCAGGGAGTGTGGCCGAGGATAACCGGTACGAGTCCATGATGCAGCAAATACAGGAGTCGGGCCATACAGGTTTCAGGGTAAAGCAATGAGTTTTATTTACTAGAGAACAATAACAGGATAAAAGGCAACACAAAAGACAGTACTGATTAATAGAGGTAGCTGGGCAGGACAGCAATTGGGCTGACTTGGATAGTGGGCAAGATAGTTTTAGGGAATCAGAGGTAGGACATAAGGATATACTGAACATTGTAGAGAGACAAAGGGGCACGGCAGGAGTGGCTGAGGGAAGAGGTTTGTGGCAGGGAGCTGGCATACAGCAATCAGTCCATGGCAAAGGGGTCTTGGCAGGCAGCTGGCAAACAGAGTAATCAAGTCCATACGGCTGATACATTGGTAATCCAACAGTAAGGGAAGGCACCAGGAAACAAATAGTTTAAGTAGTGGTGATTTCAGGTAGGGATTCTTGGTGGGTTGCAAGGCAATGTTCACGGTGTGTTTTCGGTGGGTTGCAGGGTACACAGTGGGTTTCCAGATAGGGTACTTGATGGGAAGAAAGGTAGGATCTTGGAGGGCGATTGAACAGGGGTCTCAGCAGACAGGTCTGACACACACTGTAACTTCAATGATGACGTGTGGAAGGAAGAGCGTAACTCCCTTTTAAGGAGGCCTCATCAGGTAGGATGGGGTGCACCTGAGGCTCCTTGGAGTAGCCGTAACACTGAGGTAGGCCTTTCAGGAGCCTGGAAGTAACAGAAGGCTTGGGGCAAAACCTGGCCTGGAGTTGTGCATGAGCATGGCAGGAAGGGGGCTGCCGGAAGTGTTAGCAAGGAGGATTACTGGATTTGGCCTTCTGGAGCCGAGGGCCATGACAGCCGTACAATGATTTGCAATCTGTCCCACACTCACGTTTTGTTCACTTGAATTTTGGATAAGTATCAAATCATCGCAGAAAGTGCAACCAGATTTTATTTAGGTTCTATATTAAAAGACTATGCAGGACTATAGACTGGAGACTTCCTTGCATCAATGGAAGCTCCAAACACCATAATAACGTTAGTTAGTCATACCTGAATTTCTACTTATTTTGTCTTGCGGTTGTGTGCTGGCAAAAATGGAGTAAATATCATGTTTTTTTTTTTTGTTTTGTTTTTTTGCAGGGAGGATTTGAGAAGGTGGTTTATACAGCAGGAAATGGACCTGTTCAGATTTAGATTTAACCAGTTGCTAAAAGACAAGATACCGGAGTTCCTAAAGCTGAATGACTTGGAATACGTTCAGGTAAGTTTTCTAGTAAAAACAAGTACAATCCTGAATGTCAAACTTTCTTTCGTGGTTCATGTTTGACTTGCATAAAGCAACTACATCTTCGAGCATAGCTTTCCAAAGTGTGTGTGTCGCGACACATTAGAATTTTGGTGGCAGTAGGTGTGTTGTGCATTGGGTGACTACGTGTCACGAACTGGATACGTGTCCCGTATATGCCCTCTCCTTACGGCTGCCTGTGCAACCTCAATAAGCATTTGTGTGCTCACCTGCACTTGGTCTCTATGGAAGCCTGGCAGTTAATCTTAGCCAGGCTTACATTGAAGTACGTGAGTGTGGCTGCGCCCTTTGACATTTTGGTGCAGGCCAACAAGGATTCCTTACGGAAGCTTGGCAGATGATTTTCCAGGTTTTTGTGTAGGAAACGTAGCTGTGCTCTTTGAACTTTGGGTACACGCCGATGCAGAGTCCTTATGGGAGCCTGGCAGGTGATATGCCAGGTTTTTGTGTAGGAGTCATAGCGCGGCTGCAGCAAATAAGAGGAGAGCTGTTCCACCACCACACATCCGCTGACATGTCCAGCCTGGCAGTCAGCAGGTAATGCCATTCAGATGGGTTTTATAATTGGAGCCCCTCTCTGCTCTGCTTATTATTTTGCTCCCCACATAATATTTAACACTCAAACAAATTTTGTAGAATAGTCATTTAGGAACCTACATTTTAAGTTATATGTACAAAATCATTACTCCAGTTGTATCTATCAAATATAGAATGTACACTGCAGCTCACCAGTTAAGGGAGTTCACTCCTAAGCTTATAAAAACAAATGCCAAAAAAGAGGCATATGGGAGCACAAGAGTAGAACAATTACAATGGCAGCATAGGGTATCAAAATATGTTGGACTATAATGTAGTCACCCTTTAGTGTGAACTCTGTGGGAACAGTTTGGAGCTGGCCCCTTCCTCTTCCAACATGACTGTGCACCAGTGCACAAATCAAGGTCCATATAGACATGGATGACAGAGTCTGGTGTGGATGAACTTGACTGGCCTGCACAAAGTCCTGACCTCAACCCCATAGAACACCTTTGGGATGAATTAGAGCGGAGACTGAGAGCCAGGCCTTCTCATCCAACATCAGTGTGTGACCTCACAAATGCGCTTCTGGAAGAATGGTCAAAAATTCCCATAAACGCACTCCTAAACCTTGTGGAAAGCCTTCCCAGAAGAGTTGAAGCTGTTATAGCTGCAAAGGGTGGACCAATGTCATATTGAACCCTATGGATTAGGAACGGGATGTCACTTAAGTTCATATGCGAGTCAAGGCAGGTGAGCAAATACTTTTGGCAATATAGTGTATAACCTCAGAAGTCGCTGGTACCTGTGACTATAAAAGAATAAAACTATCGCGCATTATGTACTGCACCGGTTGGAATAAATACAGTAAGATAACTGTAGGAAAAGCACTCACAAAATTGGAGCCTTCAAGACTCCAGTTGTGTGCATCTAAGCCTCTTGAGGGGGGCTCCTCCCATCACACAAAGTCTTCATTGTGATTGGTTCAAATCCAGATATGCAGGTAATATCTTGAATAGATAAACAAATATAGCACAGCTCTATGGTGGGCATGTGATATTAAAATGGCATAAAAACACACATGTTGCAGAGCCTCACACCTGGGTGGCTCGGGATGTTCGCCTTGGACCTCTTTATATTCTGAGGGGGTCCCACCTTGTCTCTTTCGGAATAATCCGTTTTCTGTTCCGGTCCGGATATATGTCCATAAAGCGGAGGAAATAAAAAACTGGATAGATGCATAAAAACCTTTATTAAATCAAATGAATAAAAGCATAAACAGACTCGTTTCGCCTGCTTTCTGCAGGCCTTATCGGAATCCGACTGAGTCGCCAAAGCCTCCTGTTGTACAGCGCTACGGCACTTGTTAGCGCTTTATAAAAACTTGTAACTGTATGTTGATGGGGAACCTTTTATGAGCACTCTATACAGTCAGGTCCAGAAATATTGGGACATCGACACAATTCTAACATCTTTGGCTCTATACATCACCACAATGGAGTTGGAGTGAAACAAACACAATGTGCTTTAACTGCAGACTGTCAGCTTTAATTTGAGGGTATGTACATCCAACTCAGGTGAACGGTGTAGGACTTACAGCAGTTTGCAGATGTGCCTCCCACTTGTTAAGGGACCAAAGGTAATGGGACAGAATAATAATCATAAATCAAACTTTCCCTTCTTATTACTTGGTTGCAAATCCTTTGCAGTCAATCACAGCCTGAAGTCTGGAATGCATAGACATCACCAGACGCTGGGTTTCATCCCTGGTGATGCTCTGCCAGGCCTCTACTGCAACTGTCTTGAGTACCTGCTTGTTCTTGGGGCATTTTCCCTTCAGTTTTGTCTTCAGCAAGTGAAATGCATGCTCAATGAGATTCAGGTCAGGTGATTGACTTGGCCATTGCATAACATTCCACTTCTGTCCCTTCAAAAACTCTTTGTTTGCTTTTGCAGTATGCTTTGAGTCATTGTCCATCTGCACTGTGAAGCGCCGTCCAATGACGTCTGCAGCATTTGGCTGAATGTGAGCAGATAATATTGCCCGAAACACTTCAGAATTCATCCTGCTGCTTTTGTCAGCAGTCACATCATCAATAAATACAAGAGAACCAGTTCCATTGGCAGCCATACATGCCCACGACATGACACTACCACCACCATGCTTCACTGATGAGGTGGTATGCTTAGGATCATGAACAGTTCCTTTTCTTCTCCATACTCTTCTCTTCCCATCACTCTGGTACAAGTTGATCTTGGTCTCCTCTGTCCATAGGATCTTGTTCCAGAACTGTGAAGGATTTGTTAGGTGTTGTTGGCAAACTCTAATCTTGCCTTCCTGCTTTTGAGGCTCACCAATGGTAACATCTTGTGGTGAACCCTCTGTATTCACTCTGGTGAAGCCTTCTCTTGATTGTTGACTTTGACACACATACACCTACCTCCTGGAGAGTGTTCTTGATCTGGCCAACTGTTGTGAAGGGTGTTCTCTTCACCAGGAAAATAATTCTTCGGTCATCCACCACAGTTGTTTTCCGTGGTCTCTCGGGTCTTTTGGTGTTGCTGAGCTCACCGGTGCGTTCCTTCTCTTTGAGAATGTTCCAAACAGTTGTTTTGGCCACGCCTAATGTTCTTGCTATCTCTCTGATGGGTTTGTTTTGTTTCTTCAGCCTAATGATGGCTTGCTTCACTGATAGTGACAGCTCTTTGGATCTCATCTTGAGAGTTGACAGCAACAGATTCCAAATGCAAATAGCACACTTGAAATGAACTCTGGGCCTTTTATCTGCACATTGTAATTGGGGTAATGAGGGAATATCACACACCTGGCCATGGAACAGCTGAGAACCTTTGGTCCCTTAACAAGTGGGAGGCACATCTGCAAACTGCTGTAAGTCCTACACCGTTCACCTGAGTCAGATGTACATACCCTCAAATTAAAGCTGACAGTCTGCAGTTAAAGCACATTGTGTTTGTTTCATTAAAACTCCATTGTGGTGGTGTATAGAGCCAAAGATGTTAGAATTGTGTTGATGTCCCAATATTTCTGGACCTGTCTGTATAAGCGGATATCCAATTTATAGGAATGCTGCTGGTGTGGGAGACGGATAAAGTGGTATTCCACTTTCACTAGAGAAATTATAAGTAGGGGGAATCTCCGGCGCAATGGTATATGGTGGGATATAAGAGTATGATTGTTATCCTGTCTATTCTATATCAATAATTACTCGATATTATATACCAAATATCAGTGATGTTAAGCGGGTATAGGGGGACAAGATAGACTAACCCAGTCTACATGGGACTATCTTGTCCCCCTATACCCGCTTAACATCACTGATATTTGGTCTATTAGATCTGCAGGCAGCAGACATCTTGAACTCTTCTTGCTGTACCACCATATTTGTACTGATGGGCTTAATTGAAAATGTGAATGTACGCTGTTTAAAGCGCCTAGCAAACTAAGTTTTTATGTGCACTTTAGAAACCTACCACTAGAGGGCACTACCACAACATTTTTGTTTAGCTGTTATCCATGCATCGTAATTGGGAGCTTTCACGCATATTGTCCACTCGTTCCCTTAATACGATGTACACATTTGATTTTGAAGGATACTCGACTCTGCTGCTGCATCACCTATACCGCTGTGATATCGCAGAATCTATTCGCATACTGCGACTCTGCAAGAAGCGCCAGAATATCGAGTAACTTTTGATATAGAATAGACAGTCGGGATAATAATCATACTTATATCCCACCATATACCATTGCGCCACGGGAGACTCCCCATACTTGTATCTGCCTCATGAAAAAGGAGAACACTGGCCTTGGCAAATTCCACTGAACTGCAACCCCCCGAAAATAAAACGATAACTCTACTATTCTCCGAATAGCGGTTTAAACCATTAAAAAATGAAAAATTATAAAAATAAAATTGCGTTGAAACCTATATTTTTCATTTGTTTAAACCTATCAAACTGAAACACTGAATATCAGGTCATTTCTAACACTTTGGTGCAGTTTGACGTTCTCTGAATAGACAAACTGTTACTTCTCTGACAATTTCGCTGCTGCCGAGTTGCATCATATTTCACCATCAATTTGCCAGTATTTGGTGAATAGACGAAGTGGACCAAAATTGCACTGTATGGTAATTCACTATTCGATGCAATTCAGGGATTAGTGAATAACCCTAGTGTTTTCGGTGAAAACATATCATCGAAATTGCTTGCAATTTCGGTGTCTTGTGAAGAGACCCTATAGTCCTAACTAAGCTCGTGTAGGCCAATGCTAAATAAATACTGAATGGACCTCAAGTGTAAAGAATACTTGAATGCATATAAAGCGCCAGCACTGAGGAATATGCTGGCGCTTTATAAATAAAGAAGAATAATGTTAAAGGTCCCATGTACCACTCATCTCACTTAGTCAAGTCTGTCACTCCTATATAACCGGAGAGCACTTTAATGCAATATAATAGAATTTTGTAAACTGTTGCACAATATGACAATTGGACAAGCACAATAAGGCATATACATATCCTTACTGAATAAAAACCTTTGGGCAGTATTACAATGTTGGTGCTAACTTAACCAGGGCTGTTGTAAACTTAAAACCTCCATAGGCTATAATGGCTCTGGTAAGTTTACAACAGCTCTGGTTAAGTTGGCACCAACTATGTAATATGGCCCTTTATGTACAGAACAAATTTGTCAAGGTCATACGGTGAAATGGAGAATCACTTGATCAATCTTGGAAGAAAGCTTTTCTGAGCTGAAACATTGGGGCTTCTATAGGTCCAGCTCCCTTTTGCTCATTCATTAAGACAGTGCTATCAGATATTAAAACTACAACCCTCTATAAAAATTGGTCATGTGACTCTATTATAATCTAAGTGCTGGACCTATAGTGGCCCAACGATTCAGCACAAAAAAAGCCTTCTTCCAGGATTGATCATGTCATTATGTATTAAACTGTATGATCTCTAATGGTTTATTACATATATTTGAGGATCTGTATACACGTTATTGTACTAGTCCGTTTGGCATTTTGTAATCTTGTGTATCCTTTAATGGTCTTCATTGCCTGCTCCTGGAATACAGACTTAGGACACGTTTGTCCAATGCCACCTATAAGGGCTTGTCAAAGTTTGTAGTTTTAACACTTTTTTTTATTCTTTCGGTTCATATAGTCTCCAGATAATCTAAAATTACTATATTGCTGCTCTTTACAGACCTTGTCTGCGTAAATACTATGTATAATGAAAAACCAATGGGCAAGGCAGCAACTCGTTCTGTACGCCAATTAGTGTTTATTGACAAGACATTGATGTACTGTAGATAATAAATATAACACTGCCTTGACCATCAAATGCCCATTAGGTGGATAGTCGCAAAGGAAAAGCTTCTGCAATTCTATTCCCATTGTATACAGTCAACCCCCTCCCCCTTCCTTCCATATAAACCAAATGAAATCCATGGAGTACATTAAAAAAGAAGTAAACAAAAATTAAAATGTTGCGTTATCGTGTCTTCAACTGGACAATACTTGTTTCCAAAAACAAGCTAATTTCCTGGTAGACACAACAGCACTGTGCAGGATTAACATTTCATGGGACAAAGATGCCAACCTAGAGAAAAAAAATCTTTAAAGAATTACGACTTCCAAGTTCTTCAAATGCAGGATGTCCAGTTATTCCAATTAAACATTAATGCCACGGAAAATTCAGTAGACCTTTGACCTCATTCCACATTTCTCGAAGCAGGTTGGTGTGACTGTAGCCACAGCTTCCATTATGCATGTTTTGAGTGCTGAAGAGCAGTGATCTTGATCTGGTGGATAATGCTTTTGACATAATCCCAGCGGGGGGGAAATTCCGGTGGTATTAAATCTGGCGGTTGATGAGTAAATTGATCCACCTGTGCCATATCACTACCCAGACATCTCCATGTGATCCCCATTGATGTGTCTGAAATATGAGCTTTGTCTGTGGGCATTTGGGATGCTGACACTAGCTGTGCATGTGGGCATGGGGTAGGAAAAAAAAAGTAATGGTTCTCTGATGTTGAAAACCCAACGTGTATGCAATAGAGTTGCACAAATACCATTTTTTTTTTTTTAAAGACCATACGAGTACTGATACTTTTTTCAGGTACCCATTGATAGAGTTCCGATTATTTTACTTTTATTTAATGTCATGTGACCAATTTCCAGTAAATTATTTGGCGCTTTATCAGCGCTGCGGAATATGCTGGCGCTTTATAAATAAAGAATAATAATAAAATAATAATTGTTGATATGTATGGCCAGACACCACATTTACTCACTACACAAACACTGCGCATCTTTACTGGTCTCACGATTTGATTACGATTATCATGTCAACGGTTCGATTCCGCGATGCATCACAATTACTGCCCAATTTTCCAATGGTTTTACTCACACTCATACACATGACAGTGAGTGTGAATCTATCACAGAGCTCTGCAGCAATAGAACTTGCACTGATACACTACTATGAGTTTTACTGCTGCAGAGCTCTGTGATACAGTAATGAATGGTGTGTATCCCGGAGATCTGCAGCAATAAAACTCTCAGTAATGTGTGGTGTGTATCAGTGTGAATTTTATTGCTGCGCAGCTCTGAGCGTATCCCAGAGCTGCACAGCAACAAATCTCACAGTAATGTGCAGTGTGTATGAGCGTTTGTTGCTGCGGAGCTCTGTGATATGTAATGTGCCGTGTGTATCACCGCTCCGCAGCAACAAACGCTCATACACACGGCACGTTACTGAGTTTTGTTGCTGTGCAGCTCTGTGATACAGTAATGTGTGATGTGTATGAGCGTATCACAGAGCTGCACAGCAACAAAACTCACAGTAATGTGCAGTGTCTGTGTGTTTTTATTGTTGTGGACCTCGGGGATATGCTCATACACACCGCACATTACTGCGTTACTGTCACACTGGGCGCTGAGATACTTTAACCCAAATAAAGTTTAGTTTTCTAGTATTGAGTGATATTTTATAGGTTGTGTTTTTTTTTTTTGCCATTTTTCTTTGTTCTGGATCTGCAAATTTTTTCATTTTTCCTAGTTGTAATGTTTACAATTTTTACCAGATTTGTGCAGAAATTGTAATTTTTCAAAACTTTCCATGTATAGACTATGGGTTATCGGCCTGAAAGGTGGCCGGGTATCAGTATTGGGTATCGGTACTGGAACTGAAAAAATATCGGTCTATCCCTACCCTGGGGTTACGCGTATCACGGATTGAGAACCACTGTCATGGAGGAATGATAGGCAAGTGGTGCTTTGTGCTTGGGTTCCACAAATCCGAATGGGGGTTGTGGTTTCAGACACAGTAACGTTAGTTTGTATGGGCTGATCAGGAATTCTGCAACACTCGAATCAGATCAGGGCACAAAAATCCCATTTGGCACATCTGTAGTATACACAGGCACATGTATGATGTTTCGTCCATTACTGTTGCTTGCCTTTTGGATGTGTTATGTATGTAATTTTTTACTGTTATCCTTAATATGGGCAGGAATAAGTGGGGTGCTTGGTGTGAGTTCATATAAAATTTGTATACAGTATTTATAAAATGCCATCTTCCTAAACCTTGTACAATGGGGTAAAACAAAAGCGTTAATTTATGAGCCAACTTATTTGGCGCACAGCTACAAGAGGGGAGGCGGGCCGTGCTCTAACAAGGTTACGGTGTGGATTTGAATACACCTGATGGATTGGAAAGGCACATGAGGAGTAATCCATACAGAATGAGCTGATACACTTCTCTAAATGAGTTTATTAATCATTTGAAAGACTGGAGGCATAGGGACTTTCAAATGTGACAGAACTGTTCAAAATATTCGCCACATAGATTTTTGAACACAAGACAGCATGTGTATCCGCCAATCTGTTAATCCTATGGATTGCTTATAATGCACATCTTATTTGCCATCTTCTATTCTACTGTGACTTTTCCCCCAATATATGAAATGTATAAATAGTAAAGTGTTGGCCCTAAACGCAGGAACTGTGCCACACACAAAGTTCAGGAAGATCTATAGCCGTGACTGTCTTTGCAGATCTCGCGGTTGGAACCCTTCACTTAATTGCAAAATTGGGTGTCTAATATGTGGCTTTTGCTGGGAGCTGTGCACTTTTTATAATGAGCACGGCTTAAAAGGACACTAAGGTGCTTCTCTTCACAACAAACCTTCTGCACAGAATAAAAATCAATATCGAAAACTTTGAGGCACTGCTTGAAAAATCCTTGCCACATCAGCAGGAAACTCCTGAACTCTTTCTTATTGAACCTTATTTTAATGGCTCTGATGTAGGTCCTTTCCTATGAAATTCAAATCAATATTTCACTACCCTTGGTGGTGTGGAACTCTTCATATTAATTCAGATATTTTTTTTCTCTTTTTAAAGAGAACGTCGCTGTAACGCTAAAAAAATACGAAAGATTTGATTTTCAGCTTTGAAACATGCCATTTTTACACTTTCGCTTTTTGTAATTCTTCAGTGAATTTCACTGGCAGCAAAGTATATTTTGAACCATAACTTTAACTCCTTAAAAAAAAAAGATTTGGTGGTACTTTTGCCTGTGAGTTTTTTAGATATAATGTTTTATTGAGTTTTTTTTCCAACAAATTTAACACATAAATAAATCAGGAAGGGTACAAAAAAAATGGAAACAGAGATATGCACCATGAAAGAAACTCAAACAGTAACAATTCTAGTCACCTATAGTCGGCGAGTCCACATAAATAGCCCATCACGAAGCAAAACAAATAGTCTTAAATTTTAACAGTATAGATTAGGGATAGACCGATATCATTTTTTCATGGCCGATACAGATTATCGGCAGCTTTTCTGGCCGATAGCCGATATTTGGTGCCGATATTCTGTAAATTTAAAGTTCTGAAGAAAAAACAGCACAAATCTGACTATGCCATGAACTCAATGGCCTAAACCACAATCTTCGTGCAAACGTTTCCACCGGTGGAAAAAAACATTTAACGCGAGGGGCAAAACCCTTTACGCCGAATGCCATATTACATAGTCAGCGCAACAAACGCACGTAATCGTCTACCGCGGGTGAACCTGCGAACCCTGCGTGAGCTTACTGTACGTCGCGCGATCTATACTTAACATTGTGAGCGCAAATGCGTTGGTACGCGGACGGTATTACAATCTATTCGCAGTTTGTAACGCACAGCGTTTGCGCGTATAATTTTAGCAACTCCTAAAAGCTGGTGGTAACGGCAAATCTGAACGTCCTGGCCGAAACCAAATACGCCAGCCCAAAAAAAAAAAAGCCGCAAAGTATAGTTACATTCTACACATACCCAAACCAATAAAATGGAGAAGTTGTGCGTGCATGTATTATTGCTGCAGCATATATGCTCAGATTGACTTGTGGTTGTGGTTCTTAATTCTGATTGGCTGAATTGCGTGGAAAAAAAATATGACAGTAAGCACACTAATTTCTGGGCGCATCCGGTTTACGCGCGTTATTGATTGGATCAAAAACGCGCGAGGATTGTAATTCCAGCTTTGATTTGCACACGCAAATGTTTAACGCTTGGTGCAAAGCTTCACGCTTTGGCGAGCGTTTTTGCGCAAAGATTGTAATATAGCCCAATGTGTTTAACATGTAAACATTGCACCACGTCCACTTCATTTATTCAATTTAATAAGAATTTTTATTTTATTTAATCTTTTATTTTTTACAAACAATCAGACCGTGTCTTTGGCTTTCTTAAAGATCCCTCATATGATCCTGTATGTAAGGGGTCCAGCAACCTTGGCCCTCCAAGGGTTATATTACAAAGTTCTATTACAGCTCTGGTTAAGCAGTCACTTTGTAATATTGCCCCATGTTTTGGAATTACATCTGCTATGATGCTCATCTTCTCATTAGGTTCTTGGAGCCTCATGGGAAATGTAGTTCCAAAACATCTGGAGGTCCTAGGTTGCTGGACCCTGCCGTAGGAAATAGACCCTGCATCTCCTGTATAGGATTCTGCCAGATGGTATGGAAGCCCCATTTCTGTTGCCATCACGCTCATGCACAATACGGTCAGTGAGCAGGGGTCATTCTGCAGTGAGGGCTTACAGCCTGATGTGGGAGAAGCCCCAGATTCGCACAGTTCTGTGGGATCTTGCGTGTCGCAGCTGCAGTGAGCAAACTTGTCCAAATATCGGCAAATAAAATGCCGATACCGATATCAGTAATTTTCTGAATATCGGCACCGATAATCGGCTAAACCGATATATCGGTCTATCCCTAGTATAGATGTCCCAAATAGACCAGTGGTCCCTCCCCACCCCATGCAGTCCCATCAAGGTTCTGGCCATGGCTTCCAAGGATCTCAACTCACCCAATCTGGTTTTAATAGCACCCACTGTGGGAAATTCGTCTGATTTCCAATTAGCAGCTATGAGCGTAGTAGTGACCGACAGGATATGAGCTAGCGATTGTTTCTGGGACTTAGGGAGTCAGGAAACATTTGAAGGAGGAAAACATCTGGAGTTGGGACAAGATCTGCACCTAAAATCTCTGAACTCAAGGAGGCGACTTGGTCCCAAACAGTAGTAAGTCGGGAGCAAGACCACCAGATATGAAAAAAGATGCCCTCCTCCTGCTCACACCTCCAGCAAGTCCTAGGCACATTTGGGTTATAATGATGTTCCCTGTTGGGTGTAATGTACCAAAGGTATAAATTCTTTTTCCTAGCCTCCACTAATGAGATACATCAAAACTTCTTACAATCTAAGAGAAAACATTCCCTCCATTGATCCGCTGAAAGTGCATGTTTCAAATCTCTTTCCCAGGTTAGTTGGAATCTCCATGGTTTAAGTGGGGGTCTAGTTAATAGTATTTGATAAATTAAGGAAAGGGGTCAAACAATAACGCTCAAAGTAAGTCAGTGTGTCAGCGGTGGGAGGGAGATGGATTAGGTCATATTTCGCCAAACATGACCTCACTCTCAAAGTGGAAGCCAAATTTAGAATGAAGGGAATGTTTCTCTTGTAGTTGGACGAAGGAAAGGAGATCGTGAGAAGCATAAAAGGAAAATAAGGTTCTGAGCGAGCTAGGACACCATGGGCAGGAGTCAAAATTCGGAATTAAATGAGTAAACACTTAGAGGGGAGAGGCCAAAGAAAGGGGATGAATTGCAGTCAAAATAGAGCGAGACACATCAGTCATGTGGCAGCGAGCAGGGTAGAACCAAGGAGGTCCAATGGGGGAGATTCACCCCCAGTAAACAAGCGGCCAAGATTCTTCATCAGGGCTGCTCTATAATACAGAAGTAAATTAGGTAAACCCAGTCCTCCCTTGTCAATAGGTTGATATAAGATAGCGATTTTAATTCGGGGCCTCTTACTATGCCATATAAATTGGGAAAGGGTAGAGAGAACAGTCGCAAAGAAGAACAAGGGAGCTGCTAAAGGCATTGCCCTAAAAACATAAAGTAGTTTAGGTAAAAGCATCATTTTAATTGTATTAATCCTAGCCGCCCATGAGATCTCCACAGCTGACCATTGCCGACACAAAGTAGATACCATATGTAGGAGATGTTTATAGTTAAGTGTAAAAAGTTGGTGTTTGGTAAAAGTTAGATCTTTGACTTAGGAGCTAAACTATTACGCCAATCACAAGGGTATTGGGTCTTAAGGGTAGATAATTCAGAATCCGGGATACCATATGACAGGGCTTGGGTTTTATGTACGTTAATTTTATTTTATGACAAGTTCCCATGTTCCGTCAGTGTAGAGTGAAGGGCCGGTGAAGGGGTTGGTCAGCGTCAGCAAAATATCGTCACTAAATAGACAATCTGATGCGGTGGAGGGACTCTCGGTGGGATCCACTATATGTCAATTAGGTCTAAGAGCTTGGGCCAATGGTTCTAACGCTAGCGCATATAATAGTGGGGAGAGAGGGCATCCTTGTCTAGTGCCGTTTGTAATGGGGATCACCTCAGATTGAAATCCTGCGTATAGTACACGTGCATTAGGACAAGAGAAGAACGCCATGGTGGCCTTAATAAACTCCCTGGGGAGGTTGAATTTTAATAGGGCATGTTCCAAAAATACCCAGTGGAGGCAATCAAACGCCTCCTCGGCATCGAGAGAGAGGATTAAAGTCGGCATGGCAAATCTTGCTGCGTAATCCATCAAAGCCATGACTTTGATGGTATTGTCAGGACCCTGCCTAGATTTAATAAACCCTACTTGGTCGTCAGCAATCAATAGGGGCATAATATCGGCTAGTCTAGTAGCCAATATCTTAGCATAGAGCTTAGCATCGACATTTAAAAGGGAGATGGGCCTATATTTGGAACAAGTATCAGTGGGTGGTGTTGTCTTTAGGAATAGTAACTATAGTAGCGGACACCCAGTCAGGAGACGCGCTCCCCGAAATAAATACGAGAGAAGAGAGGAGTTCAAGTGGGGAGAAAAGGATTTATAGTAAGCGGCTGTAAAACAATCTGGACCAGGCACTTTATTAACCGTAAGGGAGGAAAGGACTGCAGTAAGTTCTTGTAGGAATGGAGGAGATAACAATCGAGGAGAAAGTGCCTCTGGCAGGGTTGGGAGATTAAGTCGTTGCAGGAAGGTGAAAATCTCATAGATATGGGGTAAAGTGGGGTCCTGTCCTAAATTATATAGGGTAGTATAGTATCGTGCATCTGTTGGACGACCCGTTATCCCCAACAGATTGCCATCAGCAGCAACCATACGTTCAATTCTAGTTTTCGCCACTTACGCAATCTATTGGCCATATTCTTGCTTGCCTTATTATTGTATAGATACATTTTAGTACTGAGCCTATCAGCCGCCCAGACATAATCCCGCTTATCCATTTCCGTCAACTGCAATTGGAGTCCAACTAAAGTAGATCAGTCCACAGGATCAAGAGGTTTCTTATGTAGGGACGTAACTTGGTGAATTTGGCGTAGAAGGGTTAGTCTGTGGGCTGCATTCTGTTTCTTTTAATGAGAACCCCATTTAAGCAAGACTCCGCGCACCACTGTTTTATGTGCTTGCCATTAAGTGGGTTTAGATCTGGGGTCGCATTTTCGTTAAAATAATTTTCCAAGGTGCGCGTAACGTCTTCCACTACTTCTGGTGTGGACACTCATTTAAGTGCCATGGAGAGCGTCCCACTGGCGCTCGAGAATCCGCGAGTATGGTCTGACCATAGTCGGGGCCATGGTCTGACCACGACATGGATCCAATCGTGCTGTCAGACACTAAATCCAATAAATCAGCGGTAACAAAAAAGAAATAAATCCTAGAGTAAGTTTTGTGTGCTCCGGAATAAAATGAGTAATCACATTCACCAGGGTGAAGAAGATGCCAAATATCAAATAATTGAAATTCCGCCAGTAAAGCAGCAAAATTACACACCGAGGAGCGCTGAGATCTGACACGTCGGGATGGTAAATCAAGGGATCGATTAAAGTCTCCGCAGACTATACGCCTCCCTGCTGAGACTCCAAGCAACTTAACCATGGCCGCACGTAGGAACGAGAGTTGGTTAGCATTAGGACAATAAAAATTAGCAATAGTATATTTTGTGTGATTAATATCACATATTAGGAAAAGGTAGCGCCCATTGGGATCAGGGATCACCCTGTGTGGGTTAAAGGCCACATTTTGATGGACTAGAATTGAGACCCCTCTCGCTTTAACAGAGGTTGTAGCGTGAAAATGATGGGGATAGGACGGTAGATATAATTTAGGGTGGGCAGACGTTTTGAATTGCGTCTCCTGGAGACACACGTCAGGAGGGTGGTGACGTAGGTCCGCATATAAAGAGTGCCTCTTGTGCGGGATGTTCAGCCCTTTTATATTCAACGAAACAATTTTAACTGTCATCTTACATCACGAAGATCAAAAACAAACAGGGCAGAGAAGACCTTTATCTGAGGGACGAAGTCCACCAAAGTTCAAGCATCAAATCAAAAGGGACCAGTAAAATTACACTCAGACATCCCTGACTTCGAGGTGAGCCCACGTGTACAAGGCATACCTGGTATCGGAGGTGAAACACAAAAAATAGCATGGTGCAATCAGAAAAAAATGAACAAAACATAGACAAGAAAAAAAGATAAAGACCCAGTCTTTAAGGACGGGGATCAGTGCAACCGGCACCAAAAAAATATATACATCGTTTCTCCCAGGCCACATGGGAATCGGACCAGCCCTGGGTATACGGGGGAGGGGGACTGAATTCAGCCAGTGAGATTCAAAAGTCAATAGATGAAGAGCAGGTAGAGAGCAACCGCCAGGCAGGTCTCCCGCTCAAGTATCCAGATAAAGCGGTTCTCCAAGCGAGCTAAACTCTCAAGAACCCCCCCCCCGGCCGAAACATCAAAGAAAGTAGTCCAGCAAATCTGGAACAGCGAGACAGGTCTTATTTCGTAGTGTCTACTCAATGCCATTCAGGCGACACTTTCTGCAGAGACGGTGGGATTTGATGCGGTGGTGTAAACTCTCCTAGCAGGTTCCACGACTGCAGGGTAGTAAGGCCTTCCCGGACATCTCGAAGGGTGATCGCCACTCCATTATGTGTTACCAGGAGCTTCAAGGGGAACACCCAGCGATATTGAATTTGGTGGTTACGTAGAATTTTGGTCACAGGTAGGAAATCTTTTCGTTTTGTCATGGTAGCGGCAGACAGATCAGGAAAGAACAAAAGATCAGTATATGGTGCTGGCAATCCCGTGGTATTCTGCATTGCATACATGAGGGGTTCTGTAATCCGAAAGAAGTGAACTCTCATTAAAACATCCCTCGATACCGATTGATCCAAATGTCGCGGTTTTTGGATACGATGCGCTCTATCAATTTGTAAATCCGTGTCTAGGGCATCTGGTGGCAGGGAGCGAAACCGGGCATGGAGGTACACGGGTAAGTCCGCAGGTTTACCCGTTTCAGGGATTCCACGCACCCGGATATTCTTTCTGTGGGAGCGATCTTCTAGGTCTGTCACTTTAAGGAGAAGGGACTCCTTTGCAGATTTTAACTCTTTATAAGTGTCCACTAATTCGTTATGGGCCAGGCACCGTTCACCAGACTTAGACTCAAGTGCATCAGTACGTTCACCCAGCTCACAAACTTCCTGATGGAGGGTAGCAGTGATGGAACGAAAATCCTCCTGTATGGTGGTTCTGAGATCTTGAAGCAGGGTTTGAAGCTGCAGACCCAAGGCAGGAGCTGAAGCAGAGCGGGTCTGGAGCTGGGATTCTCTCTCTTCCGGTTGGATCGATCTCGGGGAGCCTGAATCGTGGGATGTCTGGGCGCCATCTTGCGGCCTATCCCTGGTCTTTCCCAGGCGCGAGATTTCCACGGTTTTCGGGGTCTTGCTGGGTGCCATCTGATGCCAGTAGGGTTATGAGGCATTAGAAACCGCCGCGGCTGGAGCAGGGAGATCAGCCGGTAATAGAGGAGCTCTTACTACATGCGTCCACTCAGTATGGCTGCTGGCCACGCCCCATCACCGCCAAATCTTTTAACATTTTATTCTTGTAAGGTCAATGCCTCTTTAATTCCTAACTATACGCATACCAACTGTAGTATTATTGTGATCCGTGCTCCTTCAGACCTTTTTAAGTGGCTGACAAGTGTCAGTGCCCAAAAGGAAAGAATTGGCCACAGTAGTGAAGTGTTAAGGTATCTAGATATCACTTGTCAGAGATTCTCTCCCCCCCGCATGTGTGATCCTACAGCATCCTTTCACATACTCTAGCGTTATACCTGCAAAAAGACCAGTTGTTGTGCTCTATCGAAAGTAGAACTGATGGTACTGTAGTTTTGTATAGTATGTGTAGCCCTGTAGTTATTCTGGCTCTTGTGAACTGCAGCTGTTATGCCCATAGAGGGAGCCAGAGTGCAACGTTTGGGGTAAAGACTAATGGATATATGGAATGCTTCTCCCAGAAACCTTTGGAGAGCGAGGAAGTAATGTGTCTGGCGCCAGGAAGTAAAGGACTGTGTGTGCAGCGTGGAGAGAACAGCGTGAGCATCGAGAAAAGGCAGTCTAGCGGTGTGACACTCTCTGGGATCTTGTGAGCTGGAGCGCGGCGGAGAACTGAGCGACATCCATTGCCGGAGTGATCGGGGAGAGTGAAAATTGCTTTACGGAGTATCACACTGGACTGTTCCGGTCCCGGGAGTGATCGCGGGTGAAGAGGCCGCAGGCGGAGCGAGGTGCTGACGGTGTTCTGAGCCAGACTGAGGAGAACCGGATCGAGAGCTTAAACCCCTGGGCAGTACCGGGCTTCTCGCGAAGGACCTTGTTCATCGACGCTTCCCCAGCCTGGGACCAGCTGTTCGGTGAGAGGCCTCCGGCCTGTGATGATTGCTGACAGTGCGCACTTATTTATTTGTTCGGTAAATCTTGGGCCCCAATGTTGGCTAGCTGAAGAAATTCATCCATCCACTGGCCAGTGGACTTAGTACCCGGGTACACTAGGACAAAACCAATATGTATTCCTAAATCTGACTCTGATACAATAGACTTGGGGTTATATTAACTGTTTAGTCGCTATACATTAATACGCTCGTGTTGCCCGCCATTTTGATGTTGCAGGGTGCTTGTTTATTGACGGTTAAAGTTACATGTGTAATTTTTCAGATTTATTGCCTACAGTAAATTATCTCAAACCTATGCTGGTGTGCAGTGAATTGTTAATGCGGTGAGACAGGTCCTGGGTTATTCAGCGGCTCCTTCGGGGTGAGCGCCACATATGTATGCTACGGGAACCAATGACGCAGTTTGTCCCTTGAACGTCGTATACACTTTACTTCTCTCGTCCCTGGATTCTTCTCACGGCAGGCAGCGCTGAATTAATGTCAGCTCTTAGTTTCTCCCAATAAAGCAGTCGACACCAATAATATTGGGTTAAGCTGACTGCCTGTCCATTCCAGCAGGCCTCCTTTTATTTGGTACAGAATCAGATAACCGCATTTAATCCCATTACCAAATTCAGCCCACCCAGACATTTCGGCACCGCAATGTGATGTTCAACACTTGCCAAACAAGTAAGAACAATTTCCATTCATACGTTAACATGTAGAAACACCTACCAGATAGGGGAAGTTGGAAAAAGTCAAGATAACCCACTCAGTAATCATATCCGCAGATAGCAACAGATACACACATAGACAATAACATGATTCATACATAACTGGTACCACAAACACTAATCCTGATAGCCAGAGACTATTTTTCAGTCTTTGGTTAACCTGACTAACGGGACGATTTCCAGTCTTCAGTGGAGACAAAGCAACAGGGGCACTCATGGCAACACGTGCATAAAATTCTAAAACACAGAACATTTCTGAGCACAGGGTTACATGACTGTATACATCGAGGAATTTTTTTCCCCCAATTTTTTTTTTACATTTTTGTAGTTGTCTGCTTCGAAATAGATTTATGGACTCTATAGGCCACCTGTTTAACCAGTTTCTGGCTTGGACATTCCTCTCCTGCTAAAACTAGGTTGCGGCAAACTTGGCTCCCTTTCTTTTCATTCTGGTGCCCATTTATCCAGCAATTTACTGCCTTTTGATAAAATTTCATAGTGTCTCAAAGGGATGTTCTTCTAAAAACCAGTAGATTTTCAGATTTTCTTGCTGAATTACTCTTAATGACGTAAGGGGAAAATTTTGGAACAAGCTGATTTGGTTTTAGAAGAGCTTTAGCAATTCACTGCCTGTCATTGTGGGGTAAAAGCCAGAGACCCCACTTGCAAACTCTGCAAGCCATTTAATTTAGAGGTAGATATTTTCTAGTAAAGTGGGGTTGTAAGTAATATGTAACCGTTTCCCAAGTTGCCTAACAATATTGTGGAGCAGCATTAATTAAATGTTAGGATTCACAAAGCATGGCACCATTCCTTATTGTTGACCTTTTGTTATTATGTAAGTTATAAAGACTATTTAGAAAGATGTTTAAAAACCTGGATATTTCAAAGTAGACTTATTTTACCAAGATGTGTTCAAGCAGACATGTTGCAAAGAACTAATTGGCCATGAAGATGTTGATCACTATTCATTTGTGGCCGGTTGCAACTGCTGTAGTCCTCCGGTCTCTCTTTCGAGAGGAACATTTGTTTTCCTTTTGATCAGATTGTATATCATTACTGGCACACACTTAGTCTTGAGATCCTCTCGTCACTGATGTATTCTGTATTATTCATCAAATGTTGACAAATCCTGGTTTGTAGTGTTATTTCTAGCACTGGTTTTGGCTTTCCTTGTCACCCACCAGTAGATAAACTCCAAACGTGTGTACACCAGGACTACTGGCCGCATACAGAAATTAGTGTGCCAGGGAAGGTGGAAGCACACCTTGAGCAAGACAAAAGGTGGCTTTTTAATCCTTCCCTTTTAGTATTTACAAGATTTTGTTTCAATAGTCTAATTTGAACTCCCAGATAAATCTTTTTACGGCATTGAAGAATAACATTTTGAGAATTTTTTTTAGCAACTTTTTGCTCCATTAGCACATCTATTTTGTTCTAAAAGCTTCAAGTCTCCACTAACTATTCCATATAGATAAATAATCCAAAAATGTGGGGTTTATTCAATAAATATAGGTTTCTGCCTTTGTTTTAAACGTGTAAATTTTTGGCATTTCAATCCAGAAATGTAAACAATTTTTGAATTTCCCTTTTGTGAAACTCAGAATATTGTCACGGTTGTAACGATGAACGATATTTGCGCTGTTTGAAACCATGGCAAACACCTGCATTTATTTAATAACGACTTTAGCAGTCATTTTTACCACTCAGAACAGTATTGTACATCGAGTTTCACTCTTGTCCCCAAGGGCGCGTTTTAGCACATTCTTTTGCATCTAGCTAAATCGGCAGCTGATAACTATAAAGCGTTATTCTATTAATCTCCTTTATACACACTCGGACGGCCACGCAGTCTTACACTCTAATAGCTACGTAACCATAGGACACAGCAACCTCTTAGAAGCAAAAATGTAATGAAGAAATAATTGACAATTTCCACGAAGTCTCCCAGTATGTATGAAACCAGAGTAATGATGTCTGGGTGTTATTTCAGTGAGCCACATAATTCAGCGAATGCTAGGCTTCTTGCCACTTGGGAACAACTATGGTGTGTGAATAATCGCCCTAGGTGACTTGATTCTGCTGAGTGCGTGCCATAACGAAATTTAGTAAAATTAGTAATTGAGCCTATTTGAACAGCAATGTATTTTTGTGCTGTGCTTGGATATTTCCCTTATATATGTAACCCACATAATACAGTTTTTCTCGACTTGCAAGGTAAACACAAGGAAAGCCGTGATGGAGACACTGTGGAGAGCATGCACATTCCAACACACTCCGAAGCCTATGACTCGGCAGGGATTGCCCATTAGTCTTTGAGATTGATTTACCATGAACTGCTAAAACAATGCTCTGTGACTTCATTAGGGCAATAGCAAGGGTGAGGTAAGAGTGTGAAAAGAAAGGGGTGCCCATCTGAGTTAGTAGGATGAAGGTGATCAGGAGCTCTGCAGGTCTGGAGTACATGGTGGCTGATCTGAAATTGCGAGGGAGGAACGTATCGGGTGTTAGAAGTTCAATATGGTGCAAGGGAAAGAGGTATTGGCTGAGGGAGATTAATGTGGACTGAAGGCAGTGGTGATTTGAGGGAGATTGAAGACAGGGAAGAGATTAGAGCGCTTTTAAGTATGCATTAATCAGTTAATATTGCAGAAAACAAACTACTATTTGGAGCGGTTACTTACACTGTATAACAAGCAGTTACAGTGACACAATGACCAAAACAACTTGGGCTCATATGACCGGTCATTCCAAAAGGGAGCGATTACCTATCTGAGAAGAGAGCAGTCTTACAGGGAAGCCCTCTACTCGGTCAGTGCACCTGATTGTTAGCCTGCTGAGTCCATGTCACCGGGGCCAATCACACGACGGGCCCAGTTAGCTGTGCCCACGAAGGACAAAATGTTGATGCCCATTGCTGGATTGTGGGGGTTACAATCAAACAATATCTCATCCAGGGATAAGATACCGCAATGACCTTTTTTAAGGCCAGGTTCAATATCCATCCCCCTGATGGGCGATCGCAGGCAGGGTGCATCTGGCCAGTAATTGCCACTTTTAAGATGTGCGTGATAAAAAGAAGGGGAGCTGTTGCAGGTGAGGATAGAGAGGATTTGAAGTTGTCTACAGTCAAGCATGGTGGTGGGAGTGTCATGGTCTGGGGTTGCAGGAGTCCTTCCGGCATTGAGGAGCTACAGTTCATTGAGGGAACCATGAATGCCAACATGTACTGTGACATACTGAAGCAGAGCATGATCCCCCTCGCTTCAGAGACTGGGCCGCAGGGCAGTAGTCCAACATGATAATGACCCCCCCCCCAAACACACCTCCATGGCGACCACTGCCTTGCTAAAGAAGCTGAAGGTAAAGGTGATGGACTGGCCAAGCATGTCTCCAGACCTAAACCCAATTGAGCATCTGTGGGGCCTCCTCAAATGGAAGGTAGAGGAATGCAAGGTCTCTAACATCCACCAGCTCCTGATGTCATCATGGAGAAGTGGAAAAGAACACCAGTGGTAACGTGTGAAGCTCTGGTGAACTCCATGCCTGAGGGTTAAGGCAGTGCCGGAAAATAATGGTGGCCACACAAAATATTGACACTTTGGGCCCAATTTGAACATTTTCACTTAGGGGTGTAGTCACTTTTGTTGCCAGTGGTTTAGACATTAATGGCTGTGTGTTGAGTTATTTTGAGGGGACAGCAAATTTACACTGTTACACAAGCTGTACACTCACTACTTGACATTGTAGCAAAGTATCATTTCTTCAGTGTTGTCACATGAAAAGATATATATAATAAAAAAATATTTTCCAAAAATGTGAGGGATGAATTCAGTTCTGTGAGATACTGTGTATGTGCATCTATATATATATATATATATAACGCCAAACTTAACACACCTGCTCCCCATTCACACCAGAGGCCTTGTAACACTAACGAGTCACATGACACCATGACATAACTAATGTTATTTACTGTCCATTTAGATAAAATGTTTTAACATCTCTCCAGTTTCTATGAATCTCCTTGGTAAATATTCTTGGATATTCCAATTTTCTAGTGATGTAGAATGTACACCCCTCCCCATATTTTACACAGTATACAATGCTATGGACTATGTTGATGCTTTAGAAATACTTTTGGATTTGTTTTGCTCTTTTGATCTGTTTTCTAACATTTCTGATCCACATTTTTTTTCAGGACAATAAAGTCATGCTTGGTAAAGGGTTACAACCTTTAAATGATTTAGCTGGAGGTCTCATATTGACATTTAAATGTTACGATTGGTTCTTATTATAACACTATGTAGTTTAATAGGGAGCAATGGAAGTATTCTGCATATTACCAGTAGGTGGCAATCTTGTTCTGTTTCACAGCACATGAGTCTTTAGGTGTAAAGAATGTCTGCAATGGACCTTGTGACTAATGGCTAAACCCATAGAAAATCTTTGTTTTGCCTGCTTATTTGTATGTTTTAGATGTCTATTTGGGTTTAAAACTAATGATGCTGTAAACAGTGGTAATCTTTCTTTCCTTTTGGGAATGTTTGCAAAATAAAGTAAAATTTGAGGTGCGTTTTATTTTCTTAAAGGGATGCTCTATAGTTAAAATGAGAGGGGTTTGAAATGGATTACTCGTGAACCCCTCCTATTGTAACCCATGGGAAGTATAAAACTAACAATCCAACACTGGGCTCCCTTGACCCTATTTTAGACGTTACATGCTATTGCTGTTAAGGCTGGGGTCAGACAAGCGTCATAATGCGCTCAGCGCTGCAAGGCTTGATCCTCCTATGGAGGATCGCGCTTTGCAGCTCCGTCAACACGTCTCCTAGTGCTTTGACGGAAAGGTTTTCTATACGGCCACATCACGGCCGCTGTTGCACGAGCAATTCGTGCGTGTGCAACAGCGTGTGGCCGGGCCCTTCGCAGCGTCACAACGCAGCGACAGACATGGGAAGCCACCTCAGTACGGGCGAACCTACGTGCACCCATCTGATGCCAGTCTTAACGGTGAGAAGCTGAGCACTTGACCAAACGTCCGGCTATTCCAATGGCGCTCAACGTGTCAGCTCAATGAGAGCCATCAACTAGGGGCAGAAATGAACTAGTGCTCATTCCTGACCTTTTTTTGAGGACGCCTGATGAGAACGCTCAGATCTGAGCTCTCTGGGCAATGCTAATCATCTACATGGGGGAGGGGGTGGCGTAGACACTTGGGTCATGGCATGGTGGCTATTAATTGCTTATTGCATCAATGGTCACAGTGACTAGAGTAGGGCTGCAACTATTATTCTCACAATCGATTAGTTGCCTGATTTTATTATTTCGATTTAATCGATTCATCGGATAAAAAAAATAGAAAAAATTTGTTTACTTTAACAACCCCTCCCCTTTTTTCATAAGCAATTTGCGTAGAGTACGTAACTTTTGTACGTACATTCGCAAATTGCGGATCTTGCGTACTTTTCACACAAGGTATGCGAGTGCTTGGTCAGAGGGATGGGTTGATGCTGCATGCGCAGCTTAAGCCCATCTTTGCTTTCTCAAATGAACGTGGCTACAAGCACTTGGTCATAGATGAGGATGTCGGCATGAAATCTGGTGGGAGAAGGCACTGGAGGTGGAAGGGAGTGACTTTGTTCAAGTGACTTGACCGGAGTGTGAGAGGGAGGGGGTCTGGACTAAAGACCAGATCAGAGTGTGGGATTGAGTTTGGGAAAAGGGACCAGACCAAAGGGAGGGCATGGCAGTTCCCGCCCGAAGAGGGTGTGGCAGGGAGGGTGGGTTGGTGGCACAGGAGTACTCCAGCTTCAAGTAAGGATTAAACACAGGCATACAGCTCCTTCACACAGTGGCAGTATCTTATTGTTTGTGTTATAGTTCTGCTACTGTTGTAAATGGAATAAAAACAAACTGGTTGTGTCTGACATAACCCTAGAACTAAATCATACCTAGTAAAGCAGTGTCGCGTCTTCTTCAATCCACTCCGTAGCTGAGGTTATTTACGTTTAACTCAGTCTGACTCTAAACAGTGTGTGCTGTACACAGGACGATTAATCGATAATGAAAATAGATGACAGCTATTTTAATCATTGATTAGTTGTCGATTAATCGATTTAGTTGTTTCAGCCCTAGCCTAGAGTCTCCCTTTTTAATGGCCTCATCATTTCTTGACCAATTCTTTAACCTCCCTGACGGTCCGATTCTGACATATTTTATATGTCAGAATCGGTCCAAGTGTGGCTCGGGGGTTAACTTTCAATACTAAAAGCGGTTTCCCCAAGCCACACTCAGGTCGATACTTACATGTCCCTGCGCTCCCTTGCTTTCCCCGCAGTCACACTGCAGCCGGTCGCGACGTCACACTTCCTGGTTCACTCCTTGCGAGAAGAGAACCAGGCAGTGTGACTTTGCGATCGACTGGAGGAGACTGCGGGGATCAGTGAGGGAGCGCAGGACATGTAAGTATCCAGCCCGAGTGTGGCTCGGGGATACCGCTTTCGGTACAAAAAGTTAACTCCGAGCCACACTCGGGAATACCGTCAGAGAGGTTAATACAGTGCTAGATATCTTGGATGTTTTGATTTGTTTGGTGGGCAGGAAATTATTCTTTTTGCTTTTATGTCTTGTTTAACATGTTTTTCTAATTGTATGCACTAGTTATATTATGCAAATATATATGTATTTCCCATAGCTGGTTTGTAAGGTTGTATTGTAAAAAATTATGCCACAGCATGTTTTGGCATCTTTCTAGCATGGATCTAGTCTCGATCACATCATGGAGTCCAAAACATTGTTTAAAAATGTACAGGAAGTGCTCCGTTGTTACTAATATATTTGGCATAACACTGTGGGGGTGTCGGATCAACAAGGCACTGAGTATGTATGTGTGTGTATCCTCTGTTAAAAGCAAAACGTTTCATATAATGGAAATTTCTGTTACTGGGGTGAAATAATGAAATGAGTATTTGTCTCCTCACCATAGAGATACAGCGTCTCAGTCCCTCCTTTACACCTTGGTGGTAATGTAAAAGTAATGTACAGTAATAGTGGATTCCTCTTGACTGTGGAATGGATGATAGTTGTTGTAGGTGTTGCAGGTATTGGTTGTGGACGTTCAAATTCCGGTACTGTAAGTATTAAGCGCCAACGCATTCCGTAGCGCTGTACAAAGGTGCAGTGGGTAAAGACAGGACAATTCTATAATAAATACAGGAGGCAGGTCTGTATTTCTGCCAGCAGATAGAGGAGGACATGACGACAATCCCGATGGGTGAGGGGATTATAAACGGGGAGGGGGGAGGCTGCAGTGATGAGTTAATGGAGGGAGAGGTGAGAACCATTTTTGGGTCGGTCAGATGTCTTGTTACGGAGTCAGGTAGTAGGCTTCCCTAAACCTGCTATATAGCGGGAACCTGCTATTTATAATTGGCTTGCTTCCTTCTTGTACTTGGAATGCATCCCCCTGTTGTTAGGTTGACACTGGTTCTGTAATATAGTATTCACCTCACTTTGTGTTCTTTACTCGTGTCTTGACGGTTGGTTTTTAAAGGGATCACAGGAATAGAATGCCACATGGGCCAATCAAAGTGCATTACGTCAATCTTGCACTTGGGACTGAAGACGAGCTGTGTCAGTATAAATGTTCTTTTTCCAGTGTATTGTATTTTTCTCCCTTTTGACTTGTATTGATGCAGCTCTATCCTCCCTCTAATAAAGCATTCGTGGGTATGGTGCTGCATACAGCTTGGCTGTTTTACAATTTCTAGCGAGTATTTTAGTGTCTTGGAAATTAAACTTTCACAGGTTTTGACATGTTGTTAAATTCAGCCATAAGCCATATTTTCTTTCCTTTCTGCTATTGTGAACCTCCCTCTTCTTTTTCTTTTAGCACATAGTGTGCTGGATAATTGCCTTGTGTCACACTGTATGGATTCCTGTGCTTAATCACCACACACCGGTAAAATATTCATAAACGTATGTCTGGAGGAGAAGACACTCAGTAGACTGCTGAGCCACTGCTGAAGAGAATGCGTTTCTTCCGTCTAATAAAAAAATTCTAACTGCTGGTGTTTACGGATAAAAAGGCTACCAATTTATGATTTCTTTTTTTGCCTGTACTTCATAAATAACAATAAGTAGAAGCTTTTACTGACTTTTATAGAGATGTGGACTCAGCAGGATAGCAGGCTTATGACATTAACTTGTGTCTCCATTCATCATTGTCTAAGAGAAAGTCAAGGGGTAAGGGAATTATCTATGTATCTATATATAAAGTTACATGTACCTTCCACACGAATGGCTCTCATAATGTCTTCATTAAGACTCCATCCCTGACCGGTTGTTTAGCCTTAAGGCTATAGTGAATGTGACCTGTGCGTTACGAGGCCAGAAACGGAAATCCCTTTAAGAGCACTTTGGGTTCCTAAGAGAACTTCAGAAAACTTTCTTTATTCACACATACATTGTGTCCTTGTTCCAGGATATCTGGATTTTGATAAAAGTCGAAACAAGATTTTTATTTTTTAATGAGGTGTTCCTCTTGTGGTTCTTTGGTCTTCTATAGAAGGGGTAGTAGTGATTTTCCAACCTTCTCATGTCACTCTCAGCACACTGGTAAGGAGCTATAAATTAGGGCTGCAACTATCTATTTTTAAAAATAATTGATTTATATGGGCAATTTTTTTTTTTTTTCGATTTCATCAGATTAAAAAGAAATACCGGTACTATTTGTGGAGAGTTCTGTTTTTTGTTTATTTTTGCAGTTCTTTTTTTGGATATTTGGAAACTCTGTCCCTAAGGGGGTTGAATATTTTAAACCGGATACCTATAGCTCAAAAACAGAAGATACTACAGATGTGAAAATCGGTATTTAGATTCGCCTTGAAAAATAAAAAACACATTTTACCATTTTTTTAAAAAAAAAATAAAAAATTGGGGGGCGAAAAAAGGGGTGTTACAGACGTGAAAATCTGTATTTAGATTCGTCTTCAAAAATAAAAAAACTTATTTTATCGTTTTTCAAAAATCCAAGTAGGGGGGCGAAAAAAGGGGTTTGAATATTTTAAACAGGATACCTGTATCTCCAAAACAGAAGATGTTACAGGCCTGAAAATTGGTATTTAGATTCGTCTTGGTAAAATACGTGTTGTTTTATTTATCATGTTCTGAAAATTCCTTGGAGGGCAAAAAGGGGGGTTGAATACTTTTATCAGTATACCTATATTTCACAGACCGAAGATGTTACGGGTGTGAAATTCGATATTTACAATCTTCGTGCAAAAAAAAAACAACATGTTTTAACATTTTCCGAAAATCCAGTTAAGGGGGGTGGGTGAAAGGGATGTGAATACTTTGATCAGTATACCTATATTTCAAAAACCAAAGATGTTACAGGTGTGAAATTTGGCACTTACATTCTTCTTGAAAAATAAAAGAACACGTGTTTTACAATTTTCCAAAAATCCCAAGTGGGGGGGGGAGAGGGGGTGCAACCAAAAAACCTCAAATTTCTTTTAAACAATTTTAACAAATACTAAAATCCACACGAGCGAAGCCGCAGGCAAAAGCTAATATACATATAATTTTCTTAATATTTGAAATGGACATGCATCCCTTAGTGATACGTGCTATGAATAGGAAAAGAACACTTCTATTCAGAAATCTTTTTATCTTTTTCTCTGATATATATTCTATCCAGATCGCACCTGTAGAGGATGGGACCTGTTTTGAGTCCTTTAAATATGATTCCATTTCTTGTCCTCCTCTCCCTGACTTTAAGGACTTCTCCCCTTCTTTCTTGGAGTTTACTCAGATTCTATATGTAAACATGTGCGAAAGAGCCAGATAAATATTATAGGGCAAGACATCTGCATCACCACTAACAGCTGTAATAATATAACATGGTCGCCTTCGACCTTACTCACGTTATTTAGAGCCTTCAATATCAGTCTGACCACTATAATAAGCTAAAGTGGTCGGGTGCTTGGTGTCCCTTAAAAATAATTTCATGTAGAAACTGGGGGAGGGGCATCAGGTGGCAAGGAGGGAGTTTGGGCTAGAGACCGGGCCTTAATGTGGGAGGAAGTTTGGGGCAAGAGACTTCAGAAAGTAGGGTGGGGTGATGACATAGGACTCCAACTCTAAGGAATTATTAATCCCCAGCAGTACAGCTAATCCACACAGTCACAGTACCCCAGGGTTTGTGCTGTAGTTCTGCTACTGTTGTAAACTAAATTAAAAGCAAACTGGTTATAGCTAACCTAACCTAAGAA
Source organism: Leptobrachium leishanense (assembly GCA_009667805.1). NCBI lineage: Eukaryota > Metazoa > Chordata > Amphibia > Anura > Megophryidae > Leptobrachium > Leptobrachium leishanense. The sequence continues at coordinate 166,261,672 of CM019066.1, forward strand.
TGAAATCCATGGCAAGTAAAGCAGCAGCATGTCTTCTCTAATCAGCTCTGAAGTAGCATCTGCGGTTATTAACATTTAGCTTGGTGTAACTCTAAACGCAGTGTGCGCTCTACATACGTTGCTTAATCGGCCATTTGATTACACTGTAATAAGATTAGTTGACAACTATTTTCATCAACTTAGTCATTGAGTAATCAGTTTATTTCAGCCCTACTATAAACCGTTATGGCACGCTAGTTTGTGCGTCCTAGAATGTGGCTTTATCCCTTTTAGAAAGTGTCATAATATGGCAGTATTTCTAAATCTCTCTTTGAAGAGGAAGGTAACAACTACCAAAATATTTATCGGGGAATTCTTGTCCGGTGTTCAAGCAACAAAGTATTTCACACAATGCCGAGAGACGAGACATACCATCCATCAATCCATCCATGCAATGAAACAAAGCTTCTAAAAAAAACACAAATAGCTGATCTTGTGAAATCATTGGTGTTTCGTCACACAGTGTACTCAAAAAGATTACGTTAATAAGCTGTATTATGCTTCTGGGATCTTTTTCAACTCTCTCCTGTAACATATAGCCCAGTGAGAGTTATTGAGGACAATCCTTTTAAACTAGAAAGGCTATGACATCTAGACCAGGGCTCAAAATTTCAAGTCCCAAACTACTAGCCAGGCCTTAAGAGTTACTCGCCAGTAGTTGCCCATATAACCCCTATCCTGCCTTGCCTGCATCTGCATTCCCACTCGCACTCATGTAATTTCTACTCGCCAAATGCGAGCAGGCGAGTGGAAATTTTGAGGCCTGATATACACTATATGAATGAGATACTTGGCCTAAAAAGTATTGAGGTAAGGGGTTTTATAGGTTTATGATCTCCCATTTGGTTCACGGTTTGGCACATTTGATTCCAAGTAGTTGCTAGTTCTTGTTTGTTTCCATGTCAGTGCGTTGCATCATTTATTTATTTGCAAAGTATTTTACCAAGAAGGACACATTGAGATTTCTCTCGTTTTCAAGTATGTCCTTGGTTGAGACTCGTGTGTTCTGATTCATTGAGTATGGTAGTTTGCTTATTTGATTTATAGATTTCAGTAGTTTCTATTGGCATTAAAATAAATTGATTTTAATAATTGTTTTAAAAGAAAATATATTTTGGATAATATGATGCAAAGAGCATTGTAACCTCCGCTGATTTGTGTCATTAGTTTAGTCAGAGATTTATATATTTCCAAAAAGTTTTTGTCCTATTTACAGGTTGTTCAGAGAGACATTTTGGTGCTCTCGCATTCCCCGCACTTCGGCAAGTTCTATTCGCTGACCCTGCGGTGAATTCAATATTGAGCACAGTAGCCCCGAAGTGCAGCAAATAAGCCACCGAGCCGATCCGAAAAGCCGCCAAGAAAACACTGATTGCATCCGACGATCTGCTGTAAAACTGCTGAATGGATCCGAAATAAGCCAATGACCAGCTGAACAGGGGTAAACAAAACAAGACACAACAACTTTTAAAACATTTAACAGCAAAAAAACCTACTGCACGAAAATGCCTGGAAATAATAAATAAGGTCCTATGAATAGTAATAAAAAGGTCTGTTACAGAAAATTTTTATTTAAAAAAATCGGAATATTTTGCCAAAAAATCCTAAAAAATAGATATTTTGCAGCAAATGAAGAGAATAAACAGGTGGAATAAATAAAAACGGGGAATATTTTTTACAGTGAAACCTATGGGATTCGCCTGCTGAAACCTGTCCCAATAAACCACTGAAAATCTGGGCATTTCACTGACCTTAGCGGTGCTGGTCGGCGTTCTCTGAAGAGATTAACCATTGCTTCTCTATGGAGATTTCACTGCTGTTGAAGATCACCTTATCTCACTGGCAATTTTCTAATATTTGGTGAACTGCCAGCTGTTTGAGTAGCCGAATGGCCATGAAATTGCTCCGTATTGTGCAATTTCATGTCAAATTCGGCTCTTTGAATAACCATGTGTTTGCAGCTGTCCTGATGTGCTGTGAAACTGAAATATACACAAACTGTGCTAGTCCTGCTTACGTTTCACACTTGAGCTCTATCAATACATCAACATGGTAACCTATAGAATTGTAAATCGTGAGGGGGGGGGACGGACGACTAGCGGTTGCTCAGGTCTCTGACGGCAAACTATAAGCCAAGTATAACCAATTACAATATTTAACAAGGAATGATATATTTAGCCGTCGTTAATTTAAAATATGCATTTTTTTCTCTGCTTAAAATTCTTTTTTTGATGAAGTGTGGAAATTCCTGCAATATTATAATTTTCTGCTGATGAAGTAGCAATTTATATAGAGCAGATGTTTTCAGGATGTGTGGTTTTTATTTATTATTATTCTGCATATCCAATTGGCTAACTAGGGCCCTGACTGCAACTTGCAACTACCTCTCCTTCAGTATTTTCTTGACCGTTCCAGGTATGTGACTATGTTCCCCACAGAAGTCCTAATCTACAATGAGAAATTGTGATTCATACTGTCCTGACAGGGCATATGCTAATCCTACACTAAATGATGGATATTTTGCCAAATTCCAGCCATACCTGTTTAACATGGTTCTCTTGATAGGTGCAAATGTTATATATATTTCTTCAATGTGATCTGCACTCATTAGAGAAGAATAACTAGCTTTTGAGAATAAATAGCACTACTTGCCAGCCCTTCGTTTACCTGCTCAGAAGATTTTGGCTCAGTTGTTGACTTTACTCTACAGTATGCAAATTGGCCTTCTACCACTCCAAACATGTCTTGTGTTTTTTTATTTTTTGAGTTTAGTAGGTAATCCAGATGTGGAGCCCCTGCTTGAGGTGCATAGGTATCAAATGTACCCTACTGTAGGGAAAAATGATTATGGCTGTGTCACTCATGCCAAGGAAACTTCCTCCGCATATGTGTTCTGGCAGCCCTTCGGGGTGAATGGAGGCTGATTTGCCCAGTTCCCTTTGTAATGGTGCCATCTTGCCTTTGCCTTTAGCTGTGTGGTGCATAGAGCTATGTGAGCGAGCTGGGGCAATATCTGAGCTGGGGGCAATACGTGTGAGCTGGGGGCAATATATATGAGGTCTGTTCCTATTGAAAAGTGGTCACATGACTTTAAATGTATCGGTACTCGGTATTGGCGAGTACTTTTAAAAAGTATCGGTACTTGTACTCGTCTTAAAAAAATGGTATTGGAGCATCCCTAGTTGGAATAGCCTGTTCTTCATCTGCTAGGTGCACATATATAAGATATAGGAGACATTAATGTACAGTAAGCTGCCACGATATCAGAGATATATGGAATGAGACGTTGAAGAATTGGGCTGACCGTCCACTGGATCCGTATTTGTGCGACGAGCACGTTGTCCATGGTCGTCTGTCATTGTTCGACCAATCCCACAACGTGGAGAAGAATGTGAACCCTTGTCCATTGCGTCCAACTTGACGATGGGCAGCGACCGCAGCAGACAGGTGACCCCTCCCGTTTGAACAGGATATATCGCACAACGTCTGCAGATCATGAAGATGATGGACATAGAGAAACTGGGTGAGTTCAAAAACGCATTTATTCAATTTATTATGTATGGGAGATAGGTGGGACTGGTCCTTTTTGTGTAGAGGGCAGGGTGGTAGAATTTTTTATTTTTTTTGCAGCTGTGCAAAGGGGTTTATTCACTAAGCACAAAAATTACCACCCAAAATGCCCGAACGGTGAGTTTCCCCATATGGTGCAATTTCGGGGCAGTTCGTCTATTCACTAAATAAACTGTGAAATCGCCAAATACTAGCAAATTGATGGTGAAATACGGTGCAGTATGCCACAGATCGGCAAACTATTTTATTTTCTTTACACACCTTTTAAATGAATTTTATTTGTTTCGTTGATCAACAGTATCACGCTCGAGACGTCCAGTGGTAGCTGTGGCAACGAGTCGCAGACGAAATGGTCAATAAGTAATTAAAACTAATGTTCAAATAATTACAAATTAATGATTTATTAATGATGTAAATCGAACAAACCACAAAGGACAACAAAAACCACAATATATACAACAATATAAATCAAACAAACAAAAGTAGGCAAGAAAAACACAAACCAGGTACATAACATATGCTCAGTTGTTCACCTCTTCAGTGCAAAAAAAGTTTTAAATTTGTCACGGATGTTGATGGCAGAAGTGACACCCCTATTTTCCACCATTGACGCAAATCTTCTTTCGCCTACTGCTTTCTGTGTCACGAAAGTTGCTGCTTGCTGCTCCCCCTCTTTGGGCAGTATTACAAAGCTGGTGTTAACTTAACCAGAGCTGTTGTAAACTTACCAGACCCATTATAGTCTATGGAATTAAGTTTAAAACCTCTCTGGTTAGGTTGGCACCAATTTTGGAATACTGCCCAATGTCAATTATTATATTATGCAGCAAGCAAATACATTGCACTATTTTGTCCACAACTACTGGCTTGACTTCCATGGCCTTGTGTAGAATTCGCCATTTACTGGTCATTATCCCAAAAGCACACTCCAGAACATGTCGTGATCGGGATAGGTGCTCATTGAAAATAGTTTCCGATGGGCAAAGTCTGGCTGCTGGGTAAGGCCTCATGAGGTAGGGTTTTAGTTGGTAGGCTTCATCACCCAAGAAAACCATGAGGGGCTGTAAATTTTGTTCCAGGTAGGGCAGGATTTTGTCACACACCCAAAGCTCCTTGCTCCGGCCTCCTGGACAAATTAGAATGTCTGATAATCCCACCTCTCTTTACCATAAGTGCCTACATCGACGGCAAGGAATTTGTAATCCGGGCCAGCAACCGCTTTTAGGACTTTAGAAAAAAGCCTGTTTATAATTTCTAAACATGCTGCCCAAATGCTTGGGATTCAGGATGTGGATATGTTTACAGTCAATGCACCCCACGCAATTAGGAAAGCAATACTTTTCCTAAAAGCCCTCAATAATGGGCCCCGTCTCCTTGGTCTTCGGGAAGGCCATGTGTAGAGGCCGCAGCTTGGCCCAAATTTCTTGACAGGTCTCCAGGACGATCCTTTCAACCGTACCATTGGAAATTCTTGAATAGCTGAGGGTTTTGAACGATGATCCCATTATTTTACCAGAAAGGATACATTGAGATTTATCTAATTTTCAAGTATGTGCTGGGTGGCGAGTATGTACCGTTAGGTGTCTTGCCCAAGGACACTTACTGGAGAGGTGCTCTTGACAGGATTCAAACCTGTGTCTCCAGTCTCCATGGATATAGAGCAGTGATGTTACCTCTACTCCACCCAGCCGGTGCAATAAAATAACATCACATTAGTAAATACAAATAACCAATCCAAAAAAATAATGGTTACTTTCATTCTCACTTAGTCAAACATTCTTTATATTATAGGGGAAGAGGTGAAGGAACCTCAGACGTCTTTACAAGGGAACACAAAAAATCCTGGCACACAAGTCGGGAGATGGAACAACAACAGCAGAAACATCTGGCTTGCCTTTCTACAAGCAGGTGCTCTTTGTGGCTGACACTGTCAAGCCAAAGTCACTTGAAGGGAACGTTTCCCAAGCAAAAACTGGCACCCAGGCTGTGGAGGAGGAAGAGCGGTACAAAGCGAGACCCCTGGTGAGCCATCTGATCTGCTTAGTCCAGAATCGCCTCCACCACAGATGTCGAAACCGAAAGACCTGTCAGCACCTCAAACATAGAGTGAACCAGAAACCAGTGCACAGCCCCAAAGAGCACGTCCCAGAGCCATTTTGAAGAACTAAAGAACGGAGTAGTCTGCAGAGGAGCAACTGATTGAAATCGAGACGGTCAAATTATTGGCTGAACGTGCGCAAATGAAGAGGGAAAGCCACTACCACTAATCTCATGAGCCTCCTTCTGTTCCTGCAAAGTACCTCGATGGATCAGCAAATGGAGGTTTGTTGAGATTTGCTCACATTCCTTTTTGCAGGGGGGGGGGGAATTCACCAACCGTGGCCCACCACCATCCTGAAAACTGCAACCAATTATTGACCTGATCACTGCACCTCCATCAGCTTCATAAATCCAGCCCACACCATTGGTTTCCGACCCCTTCTTCACTTGAGAGTTTTATGGCTCTTTCGAGTCAGCTTGAGGAGACAAGTATGCCTTATTGTTTTCAGAATGGTTTTATAGTTCATTAAAGTTTGTAATTTGTCAAGTTATATGTTGCACATGTTTATTCCAAGTGATTATGTCCAATGACCTCGCTATTTGTTCTGGGAATTTTTTTTTTTTCTATTTCCTATATTTAGTTTTAGGCCGGGTGCACACTAGGCGTTTTCTTCTGCACACTAGCGTGCGTTAAAAAGGACGCACTTTATGACGGAAGAGATGGTAGACGCCAGACGATGCGTTAATTTTGACGCATGTCGTAAAATCTGAATTTGAGTTGAATGAAAGAAAAAGGTGTTTCCATGACGGATGTCTTCAGCACGCGTTATGTGTCGCGTGCGTACTACGTGTGTTCTTCTCTATCTGCGTAATTATATGCTACAAAACACGTCCTAAAGAGCGTCATAATGCGCGCTAGTGCGCAGAAAAAATGCTTGATTTGCAACCGGCCTAAGTAATGATACATTCCGTGGTGTTAAAACAATGTTAAAAAAAATTTCATTAATTTTTTTTTTTACAGTTCGGAAACCAAATAAATACTGTTTATATACCACAACTTTAGTGCCTGTAATTTTATTTTTACTTATCATATACGCACACCATATATGCACACAAACAGATCTTGTAGGCAATGGAATTCAGTCTATATATCAAGATGTAATAAAATCACTTGAATAGTGACTGTTAGTCATTCCTCGGGTGGTATGGTCTCTTGGAAATGTGACTTTTTCAATAGATGGGCAAATAGCATCTAAAATGTAGGTGACCCTTTCGATAAGAATTGAAAAATTTTGCAGCATCTTGCTGGAGTTCTTCATGCAAATGATGAAACGCGCCTAATCGGTTGCTTTTTGTCAATATTTGGGTCCCCCAACACTGTTGTTTTTTTTCACTTCATCAGCCGGCGCTGCCTCAGGTATGGATTGTCGAACAGAGCGTCCAGCTCCTTCATATTCCTTTTCGCACTCACAAAGTGCTGCAATGTCTCCAAAAAGCAGAATGAACTGGTTTTCTATAGTCTCTGAACTCCATCTCTGATCTGGATCATCCGTAGGCTACCAATTGATCGCTTGCAGTGCATGATCAAGTCAGTCGTCCGACTACGGATCCAGTGGACGGCCAGCCTCATGCTAAGTGCTTGAGCTGTTATGCCGTACGGCTCGTGTGCTCTGCATAGCGGTAACCATGGAATAGGGCCTATTTTATTTTTAATTTTTTTATCATTTCCATACCTTGGTGTTGAATCCTTGCTCGCCGTGTACTTAATTTGTGAACGCCGGTGAGCTGCATTATCATAAACTGAAACATTGGCTTATTAGATAATACGCACCAAACAGTGCTGGTGCTGTCCTACATTTCAAAGTGTTTGAATTGGGATCCCCGTGTTGCAATATGCTTAATTAATTATTTTTTTCCCTGTGCAGGTCAGTATAGAAGAGAAATTGAAGCTGCAAGAAGATCTGAGAAATTCAAGTAATATAACTACCACTGCTTTTGAGGAATGCGAATTTTACAAGGTATCTTCAGCACCTTGTGCTACACATTTTGCCAAGTCTTGACTGCTCACCACATGTAGTAGGTAGGCGCTTCTGCAAAGGTTTGCACATAGCTTTACACAGACGTATTCAGAGATGAAGGCCCATTAATTTTTTTTTATATCTTCGTTGTGGAGATAAACGTCTAAACTGAGGTTATCTTGCCCACACATTTGTTGAGGTCTTGTATAGTATGTGCAGAGATACTGTGAAAAATGAACCTTTAGTCCCCCTCAGAAAATGAACGGGAAAAAAAATCCTATTTTGATTTTCAGTTTTAAAAATCCAATTTGGGCTCTCTACTGCAGCTAACCTCTGGCAAGGTATTGGTGATAATTTAACTTGTCGCAGCTTCACAAGATCTATTTGTTTTATAATTTAATGTATCTATATGGTTCTATAAATATCCAACACAACAGTCTCTGCCAAAGTACCTGTGTAGTAATGGTTTAGGGCAGGGGTCAGCAACCTTGGCTCCTTGATCTTTTGGGAACCACATCTCCCATGTGGCTCAGTCAGCCTAATGGGTGACTGAGCATCGTGGGAGATGTAGTTCCTGAAACATCAGAGAGCCAAGCTTGCTGACCCGTGGTTTAGGGCAAGAGTATGCTCCCTAAGGTAGCACTTATGGACCTACTGATGACCAGCAAGTGAATGCATAGAGGCCAGCAGTGTCCCTTTCTAGGGCATCTTCTTTTCCAAGGGGCAATCCACTACTTGTGGAGCTGGAGTTTATTCATTTGGAGAGTGCAGAGAGCCACATTTTATGCTGCACCGGATTCAAGTATCGACAAAATGTCTTAGCAAATGTCCTATCTCTGATCTTTTCGATTATTATTTTTTTTTTCTTGAGGTTCATTGTAACATGTTTTCCTCCTTTATTCACTTTTGCTACTCAGCCATTTAATACTCCTGCGGTGAAGCAGTGTTCAGTAATCAGTTTTCATCAGATTAACTGCTTTTAGATTTCTCATTATTGCCCAAATGTGTAAATAAAAATGCAAATGTTGTGTGGAGAAATGTTACCTTTTTTATGCTTTTCTATAATATAACATGTTATTTATTTTTCTTTTGCATTAAGTATATATATTTATCATCAGTACTCTGAAAAAATACAAAAAAGGTGTTCCAGAGAATAAGTGTAAAGACGTTTTGCGGAAAATAATAAATTATTAAAAAAAATAAAATTGATTTTAATATTATTTACATTGAATCCTATGGGATCTTCTTATTTAAACCTGTCGAACTGAATCACCAAAAATCCGAGCATTTCATTGACACTTCGTGCAGTTTGGTATTCTCTGAATAGATTAATCCTTACTTCTCTGAGACCATTTCGCTACTGCCGAACTGCACCATATTTCACTGTCAGTTCGCCAGTATTTGGTGACTTGACAACGTAGTGAATAAACTGCCACTAAATTGTACCGTACGGTGAAATTTGGTGGCGAGTTTGTCACTTTCTGAATAACCCATTAACAATACAATATCTAACCTTAAAAATATAACATGCCTTTTAAAGTTCACAGTGAAGAGAACTCAAACATTTTGGCTGTGCACAATTGCTCCAGTCCCCTGTATTAAAACTATAATGTAAAGCCATGTTTCCCAAACCTGTCATCAGGACCCACTGACAGGTCAGGTTTTCCAGATATCTGAAGCACAGCACAGGTGATATGATTTACTGCTCAGTGATTGCACGATTCAGTCTGCATTTCCCCAAGGTGATCCTTAAAATCTGGCCTGGTTGAGGGTCCAGAGGACCGGTTTGGGAAACACTGCTGTATAGGGACACTACCACTTAACTAAGTGGTAACTAGATTACTTGCGTATTACAAACAAAACCACTTTGTAAAACACATGCGGATGTTTTTTTTTTCTTTTTGAAGTAATTGCATGTAAAAAAGGAAAAATAAAATTAGGCATTTTATCTCTGGGTTCCAGTTTCTGGATTTTTCCCATGATGCAACATTTACCAAAAGCTTTGCTTTGTGGCTCATTTATTTAATCTACATTATTAACCGGTTAATGAGGAGGAGGGAATGGTTAGATAAAGCAGCAGGGGGGTGTATTGTGCTGCCAGGGCTACTCAATATAAAAACTGGCAGCGAAATGAGGTAAGACTGTACTTTTAAGACTTCTAATCTACCCCCTGTTGATGTCCTTTGAATACATCCCGCACAATACAATGGTGTGAGTCAGCTGCCAGACCCATAGACCCCATTATATGGCTAAAACCATAAGTGAGCAGCAATTTATGTAAATGTAACCCGGGAGGGGGGGGGGGGTTTACAAGACCATCACAAAATGTATGCACCTAGGGACCTATAGCGTGAAATGTTTTCTTAACTAGACCTACAATAATAACAGAGCACATTGTAAGATCAGCAACATACAAGAGAATAACAAAGCACATTGTAAGATCAGCAACATACAAGAGAATAACAAAGCACATTGTAAGATCAGCAGCATAACATAAACTCAAGGACATTTCTTGGTGGATGTGGCCCTTTAAAAATGCATCAAAATCATCATACAGTCTTAAAGGGACACTCTAAGCACTCCATTTACATTGAGTTGTTAGAGTTCCCTGTGAATCGTCACTTACATCCCTGACAGAAGTGTGTGCTTTGTCTTGAGCATCCAAGGCGGAAATGGGTGTATACAAGTTTTAAAAGTATGACGTGTTATTACATTGGTTATGCTTTCCAATACATTGTGATGCTGCGTAATCACATTATCTTTTTCTTTGGTAAAGTATCCTGCAAATGTCTTTACTTGCATCTTACCCATGTCAGTTTAGCATCTCCGCAAAGGAACGTACACTAACAATCTAAAGTAGAAGTGCTTTACACACTCAAGTTTTGCAATTTTCTGTTCTCCTGCAGGTTCCTTTTCAAGCTGCTCTGGATTTGGTGCGCCCAAGAAAAGTCTTCCTCTCTAAAGGGTTTGCATATATTCCACAAAGAGATATTATTTCCATAATCTTAAATGACTTCAGAGCAAAGTTGTCCAAAGCTCTGGCAGTAAGTGAATCGTTCGTTTCTATGTTTTGCCTTTTGTATAATTTTAATTGTGTACTGTAATCTATGGCTTCCTGCAAAACCAATGGATTGAATTAAGACTGAAAAGTGGCATAATAAAAACAGAGACCTCCAATAGTGAGTAGGGCTCCAATAAAGAGCAGGGGTGGCAATTCTCACTCTACCGATTGCCTAAATAACTTTTTATTTTCTGCTTCACTTTACAATGAAAAGACTTAAAACTCACATTTTTGTCTCCAGTGACAAATCTCACAATATTCTGTTCTAGTACTGACACACACGTTGTTGATGGCTATGTCCCTTAAAATATTGAAATTAAAGTTTAATAAATTAAACTTTAATAAATGCTTAAAGAAAATCCACACCAATTAATACAGTTCCTTTTGCAGTTGCACACTCTGGTTTTACACCCATTCATTTGCATGGTTGTGCTCTAGATACATAAAACCAATGTAAAGACGGGCAGCTCTTTTGTAATTTTCAACAGGATTTTTATACACCTATGGAAACCAAATGTAAATTTTGTGTAAGGCTAGGGTCAAGCAAACGCATTATTCGCAGCAACCGTCAAAACGTGCGTCCGAACGCATGACGGATCATGACGGATCATCAATAAAACACTTCTTTCGTCTGGACGTTATGTAGGCTGAACATTAGCAGCGTCTGATGTCTCCTAATCACGCACACACGCCGCTATGCCGCCGCAGCGCACTCTGTACGTCAGTACTAGCGGTTCTGCGTTCTCGAAAAAATGTGTTGCGTTGCGCGGCCGGACTTTCGTGCGGCCGGACTTCGTATATTGGCCGTCATTGCGCGTCATTTGCTGCTACTGCGGCCGTGATTAACCACTTCGCTGCTGAGGACGCGCTCAGCGCGTCCTCAGCATTCCCGCTGGTGTGCTGAGGACGCGCTGAGCGCGTCCTCCCATTGGGGTCAGCGTTCGGCCGGGTTCCGGCCGATCGCTGGCCCCTCCGGTGCGGGCTGACATCCTGGATGTCAGCCCGGCATCCGGAACAGCAGCCGCCAGAATTAGGTGTCATCGCGGGGGCGCGATGACACCTAATTCAGGCGCCCCCCCCCCGCATGTGCGGAGGAGGCGCCTGAAAGGGAGGGGGGAGGTCCTTCGGACCTCTCTCCCTCCCGATCGGCGGCTCTGCGGGGGTTAACCCAGGCATCATTTGGAAGGGCACAGCCTGCCCTTCCAAATGATGCCTGGCATTAACCCCTGGGGAGCTGGATCGCGAATCGGCGCTGAAAAGCGCCGGTTCGCGATCCTTTCCCGGAGCTGGCCGACATCTTGGATGTCGGCCAAGCCTCCGGGAACTCCCCCTGAGGACTGGCGTCATCGTGCGTAGCACGATGACGCCAGTCCTGGACTTAACCCTTGACTGCCACCAACGGTGGAGATAGGGAGTTTCAATGAACTCCCTATCTCCCGATCCGTGGCAGCTAGGGGTTAAATTTTGGTATGGTTGGATCGGCCAGAGCATGGCCGTTCCAACGATACCAAACATGAAAGTGAAAAATTTTGTAAAAAAAAATAACAATGGTTTGTTAATGCAGCAATATTGTTCCCATTTCAATTATAATGTGAACAATGATGCTGCACTAACGATTTTTGTATGCGGTGCGTTTGTTAAAAATAGTGTCATTTTCCCCAAAAAAAAATGTAACGAGACCCCATCTCTAATTTTTTTAACAAGCGCACCCCATACAAAATATAACCGCAATTGCTCGCATGTTAAAATGTGGAAAAAAACACTTTACACGTTGTAAATTATTGAAAATACATATTTTATTGCATTTTTTGTTATAATATACAGACATGACATAACGTATACATATAATAATGACATATTATGAATCTACCGAGTCTGACGGAAAGAACGATATATAATATGTCTGGGTCATATACTAAAATAAGCCTTCAAAACACGTTTAAACATGATGCGCAAAACAGGTAAAAATGACCTCAGCACAGGGGCGGGAAAAGCCTCAGCAGCGAAAGGGTTAAGTGCGCCTAAATGCCCTTTAAAAATGCGCTAGTCTGACCCCAGCCTAAGCTGCTTTCTTCAGACTGAAAGTCAGAATTTATTTTTTAAGATTTGTAATACATAGCTTGTATAAAATAGAAACGTTTATCTGAATTTAACAGATCCCGAAGCATTTTCAGATGATTGTGATGCTTTTGCTATAGTGCAGACAGGCCACATTCATTCTTGCATGCATATATTGGCTGTATAAATTGGTACTTGATAGCGGTTCCATTCACACGCTGGAAGACCGCTCCATTTATCTTGTTATGGGGAGTCCAACATGACTATGTTTTAGCAAGTTTGCCTCAAGGATAGTCATAACCAGGGAGCCCAACCTGGGCTCTCCACATGTTTTTGAATTGATTTCCCAAAGGCTCTGTTGACCTAATAAGTGGCTGACTATCAATGGAGATTAAGTTCGTGAAACATCTGGAGGACCAAGGTTGAGCATTCTTGTTCTAGACCGTGTAAAAGCATGACAGCGGTGATGATGTATTGGCTATCCTGTGCCGGTCTGGCAGGCACTTGGATAAACAGGTTGTAAAGTGGTGCTTCCTCTTGTGATGTCAGTATCTCCAGGGCAGGCCTATAGCTGCTGTTCTTCATAACTGCTTACAAAGACAGGGATCGGGGGACATCCATGCTCCCGAACTCATGAGTAACATACATTGTCACGAATCTTGGCGCACAAAGGACCAGTGACACTTTTTGTGCCTTGCAGTGGTTATGATGCCTGTCTTCACTGCAGATGGTTATACCAGCACCAAATTGCAGAAATCGCTGCAGCTATACTTTTTTGTTTTTATTAATCTAGGCTACATTTTCAATCAGGTTATTATTGTCTCTTGCATTATAACCTAGTTTAATGGTCTTTTTGGTATACTCTCCTCAAGCTGTTCAAGTGCTACCAATTAGCGCTTTGCAGGGCCTGCTCCTGTGCCCCTTGCCTCTGTAAAACATACATTATTCTCAAACTTACCTTGGAGCAGTTTGAGATGAAGAAAGTACAGATATTGGCAGTATGGCATGGAACATTATCCTGCTGGATGTGCTAAGTGCCAGCGGATCCGAGCAGACACTTCATAAGGCTTTAACTTTTGGATGAGTTCTACTGACATTTTTAAACTCATTATGTTTCACCCTCAGCCAAATGGGAGTAGACCTTGTCTATCAGAGTTCAAAGTTTCTTAGTTTCTCGCTAGTTATCAACTGCCTGAGAGCAGCTGGGAATTCTAAAAAAACTGAGCCGGTGAGGAGAAAAAAAATCCCTTTACCATCTGTTCTGAACCCATGAAAAATTATTTTGTTTGAATACCTTCCCAAGTACAGTGCAGAGAATCGAGCAATCTGCTAAAGGCACGGGTTCTGATCACGGATCTGACGATGGATAGTTTCCTTGACAGTTAACCCTTTCTGTGACTGAAGGGCACATTTATTTTTTGAAATGTAGTAGGAAATGTTACCCGCTTCTGTGTTATAAAACTCCTCTTTTTCCCAGTTCTGAAATTAATCACTTAAGGAACATGTCAACAGGCAATAGACATTATTCTTTTTCGCTTCAGTCAGCTGCAGACCCATATAGGGCGATTTTTCTATTTTCAACAACCAAGTAGCCCCTTAAAATAACTTGTATCTTAGCTATAATATATATATATATTTTACAGCATTAAGGAGAGCTGAAAAAATAAAGATGAGCATACTTTAACATGATTTTCATGAAACAGTCAAGAGAATTGGACAAATCAGGCTCAGGAATGTTTGCCAGTCACTGCTCCTTCTTGCTGTGTACATAAATTACACTGCAATCCATCCTTTTTGTTTTAGTTGCTCAAGGAATTAATATTTTCATATTCACAAAACTTCACTTCAAAAATAGTGTATTTCTTGATTTGATTGCATTGGAAGGATAAATATACGAAGTGCAGGTTGAGACTATATTCTTCCAGGTGTTTAGTTCATTTGAAGTGAATGTCGATTTGTCTTCACCACTCAGACATTGCAAGCACAAAAAATATAGTCTGTCTCCTTAACCTTCCTGGCGGTCTATTGATTTCAAATTTTCATGTCCCAAAGTGCTCTATATTTTTTTCGTTTTGCCTCCCCTGCTGCATCCCGAATGTAGCTCGGAGTTAAATTCCTATGCTGGAAGCGGTAACCCCGAGCAACACTCAGGATGCCGCTGTCCTCCATGTCCCCACAGTCTCCTCCGACAATCGCGACCCTCATACTTCCTGGTTCCCTCCTCGCGAGAAGGGAATCCAGGACGTAAAACTTTGCGATCGCTGGAGGAGACTGCGGGGATCAGCGAGGAAGCGCACAGAGAGGGGATGTATCCAGCCAGAGTGTGGCTCGGAGTTACCGGTGAAACTGTGAAATTTAACCCCAAGAAACACTCGATAACAATCAGGGGGGTTAAACTTGGCTTTTTTTTTTTTTTTTGTCTACCGATTTGATTTTATAAAAGTTTCTGCTTGTAGGGGAGCTGGGGAGGGAGGTATTTAGCCACTCTCCGGGACAAACTGATAGAGATGGAGTCACAATTCGGCCAAGGCATATTAAATTGTCTGTCGCAAGACAACTCCCATGACCGGCTACTCTACAGCAAGGTGCTCTGCAAAATGTTGTACTTGCTTGCGGGTCTAAATACAAAGAATAGGATTGGAGTTCCACACAATGATTTTTCATTTATAATGCAATGAAAAAACTAGGGATGCACCGATACCACTTTTTTAAGACCGAGTACAGATACTTTTGTTCAAGTACTCACCGATACCAATTACCGATACTTTTATTTTATGTCATGTGACGCTTTCCAAGAAGAACAGACCTCCTATAAAGCCCCCAGGTCTCATGGATATTGCCCCAGCTCATGGATATCCTGCCCCCCAGCTCATGGATATCCTGCCCCCCAGCTCATGGATATCCTGCCCCCCAGCTCATGGATAATGCCCCCCAGCTCATGGATAATTGCCCCCCAGCTCATGGATAATTGCCCCCCAGCTCATGGATAATTGCCCCCCAGCTCATGGATAATTGCCCCCCAGCTCATGGATATCCTGCCCCCCTGCTCATGGATACTGCCCCCCTGCTCATGGATAATGCCCCCCTGCTCATGGATGTGCCCCCCAGCTCATGGATAATGCCCCCTGCTCATGGATAATGCCCCCTGCTCATGGATATGCCCCCCTGCTCATGGATATGCCCCCCTGCTCATGGATATGCCCCCCTGCTCATGGATGTGCCCCCCTGCTCATGGATAATGCCCCCTGCTCATGGATAATGCCCCCTGCTCATGGATAATGCCCCCTGCTCATGGATAATGCCCCCCAGCTCATGGATAATGCCCCCCAGCTCATGGATAATGCCCCCCTGCTCATGGATAATGCCCCCCTGCTCATGGATAATGCCCCCCTGCTCATGGATAATGCCCCCTGCTCATGGATAATGCCCCCTGCTCATGGATGTGCCCCCCACTCTCCGCTCATACTTGCCTTCCTTCAGCGCCGCCGGGAAAGTCTTCGCGCGCGCGCTCCTTGGAAGGTCCCCAGCCGCGACCACGTGGGACCATGTGATCGAGGCTGGGGTCCTTCCAACGAGCGCACGCGGGGAAACTTTCCCGGCGTCGCTGAAGGAAGGTAAGTATGAGCGGAGAGCAGCTGCAGGGCCTGTCTGAATGCCGATAGAGCATTCAGACAGGCCCTGCAGCTGCTCACTTTGTTTATACTTACCACCTTCCTTCAGCGACGCCGGGAAAGTTTCCGCGCGTGCGCTCGTTGGAAGGACCCCAGCCTCGATCACATGGTCACGGCTGGGGACCTTCCAAGGAGCGCGCGCGCCTGAAGACTTTCCCGGCGTCGCTGAAGGAAGGAAGGTAAGTATAAACCAAGTTAGGAGAGGAGCTGCAGGGCCTGTCCGAATGCCGATAGAGCATTCGGACAGCCGCCGCAGCCCCTCGGATACCGGCAAGCCAGCTCAATGCCGGCTTCCGGTATCGGAAAAAAATATCGGGGGTACTGCACGAGTACCAAGTACTCCTGCAGTACCCGGTATCGGCACCGATATCGATACTAGTATCGGTATCGGTGCAACCCTAGAAAAAACTAAAATCCAAAAAATAAAACTGCTTATAAAACCTCATTTTCATACCCTGTCAGTTCTACAGTTGTGTGTTCCCTAAGGTAAAATAAATCACGATCTCTCTCCTGTTGCTCTGTATTATTGTACTGAAGCTACAAGGAGCAGCCTTCACTCTCACGGTAACAAAACGTTCAACAAACTTTACTACTGCATTACAACAGCCAGGGAGGCCGCAGAATATAGATGAGCTCTGGAGTCACGCATTACTGTACCTGGATAAGATACAGGCAGTCATAATTGATGAAAATCCTCATTCAAGAGGCACATGGTAATAAAATAATATTAATACGCATAGCCTCTGTCATAACATTTTTATGTTGATATTTTTTGGAAGCTGTGTTGTTCATTATGCTGTTGTTGCTGTGTGTAAACTGGTAGTAGTGGTGGAGGTACAATCTAATGCATAGGTGCAAATAACCCCCCTCTGAGTGTCACATACTCAGCCTCCGAAGGACAATTGAATGAGAGGCTCCTGATTGGCTGAGCTACTTCCCGCTCTGTGCAGGGATCCCAGCAGTTGCTAATTCAAAATAACTGTTTGAACTCACCTTTTTTACAATATATTATTTCAATAAATTTTTTATGCATATATTTATTGGTTATTTCCAGCCAGTGGTTAGCATTTTATGCAAGCTATTTGTGATGGAGTACCTGTTACATTTTAAGCTATAACAATTTTGAACAGGTTATCATATATTCACGTTATTCAGAGGGTGAGTGCGTTGATAAAGTGTACACATGTACAGCCATGTGTGCATATGTGTATTTATTTATTTGAAAAGTATTTTACCAGGAAGGTTACATTGAGATTTCTCTCGTTTTCAAGTATGTCCTGGGTTGCATATATTCTTCATGTATATCCCTTTATGAATGACGAGCAGGAAGAAAAAGATTTTCTTTTGAAAGAAAATAGAGCTTAATTCCTTCCTTAGTTTCATCTTTTTTTCCCAGTCTTGATTATGGAGGACTTTACTTGGATATAAATTAGAATTGCTCAAGAAATATACAATAGGGAAATGACAACTAAAGATGAAGTTCTCCAGTGACTTAAATCATCGCAGCTAATCCTCCCCCTTAAGCTCATTCTATAGTTTTAGCTCTTCTTTTCTAATTCCACAGGCTTAATTCTCGCAGCATCATCTTGAGTTTGCAAGTTCCTGCATCTTCTCACATCCACTCCTCTTGACACTTGGCTGCACTTAAACACAACAGATTTCCTCTGCATTACCCGCTTGTATAGAGAAAACATCAGCAGATTCGTGTTGCTAGGATACTAGCTAAAACTCAAATAGTTATTTTTTCCCACCACTCTCACACTTGTAAATTCACTTCTTTGACAGTTCTACTTTTCGAGAGCTAAAAAAATGTCCTCGATCACTGCAAAAAAAAGTTTGCTTCATCACCTGCTCAGATATGAAATAAATACAAATTAACAGGTTGAGCCTAGAGGAATTGGTACGTTGCATGTAGAAGATGATGGATTAAACAAGCTGCTGTAGTGTAACATGAAATTTCATACAAATTCCTTATGCAAACAGCGACTTCAAATTTAAGGTCGTGACACAGAATCCCGCAATGTCAGCCGTATATGGTGATCAGTCATTTTTTGCCATTCTATTAACGTAGTCTGGTAAGTGATAGTCTTGTTGAATTACTGTCTCCTTGGAAACTGTGCGGCAGACGGTGGGTAGCAAGAAGTGGTCTTTTTGTGAGATCTTTTTTTGCCTTTTGCTTCAACTGACTGGGATTGTGCCTTTCGATGACCTAGCTGGTCATGGTAGAGCTTGAGTCGCTTCATAGACTCTTCATAAGAACATCACTTTTATCTGCCTGTGCGTGGCTAGTTTAAACTTCAGAAATGAAGCAGGCAGACAATTCTTATTTTCATTCTAGCAATTTTATCCCTTGACACTTGTGTATTGCCCTTTTAGTTGATGACATCACTTCCTATCCTACAAAACACAATTCTGATGTAGATTCATAAGAGTTCTTGACATCTGCAGCAAAATTATGTTTTCCACAGCCTTTAGACTGTGCAGATGTCTGGAAGTTTTACAGGTATAGTGCACAATTGTCAACTTTGCCCCACTCGCAGTTTATGCAATATCTTTGCAATTGCAAAATAAAGACAAACAGCATTTTGCACAAAAAAAAATAACTTGGAGTGGGGGAGAGAAGGGGTAAATGCATGAGGATGGGGAGCAGAGGGTTTAACCTCCCTGATGGTGTTCCCGAGTGTGTCTCGGGGTTAAATTTCACCGCTGAGAGCGGTAACCCCGAGGCACACTCGGGCTGTATACATCACCTCTCCGTGCGCTCCTTCGATGATCTCTGCAGTCTCCTCCGGCGTTCGCAGCGTTTTACTTCCTGGATTCCTTCTCGCGAGGAAGGAACCAGGAAGTATAAGGTCGCGGTCGCGGAGGAGGCAGCTGGGGACATCGAGGGAGCGCAGGGAGAGGTGATGTATCCAGCGGCATCCCGAGTGTTGCTCGGGGTTACCGCTTCCAACATAGGAATTTAACCCCGAGCTACACACTGGAATACCGCTAGGGGGCAAAACCCAAAAAAATAGACCGCTTTTAGATGCGGTTTTTCACAAAAATTAGACCGCCAGGGAGGTTAATAAGTTGTGCTGGCTGGGTGGAGTAGAGGTAACATCACTGCTCTGCGTGGAGAGAGCCTGTGGAGTCATGGGTTCGATCCCGACGAGCACCTCTCCAGTAAGTGTCCTTGGGCAGGACACCTAATGGTACATACTCGCCACCCAGGACATACTTGAAAACGAGAGAAATCTCAATGTATCCTTCCTGGTAAAATCTTTTCTCAAAAAAAAAAAGGTTAGAAGCATTTGAAGCTTATTGTGCTTGAGTAAGCCAAACCTGATCCAACACTGGAAAGCTGATCAGGGGGAATGGGAGACCTTTACTTTAGATGGCTGTGATGGCAAGAATGGAGTATACAAAACCAGAATGGCTGAACTGAACCTGAACATGCAAATTTTTTTTTCTTATTTAAGTGTGCATCTGAGCGACCAATGAGTGTAACCTATGGAATTTACATTAAGATTTAAAAACTCCCAACTTGGAACTAAATGGTGATTTGGATAGAAGATATTATGAACAAAGGGCACAATACAGACAGGGTTACAATACATTGAGACTGAACAACATTTTGACAAACCAGTACAGGAGGAAACGAGGACCCTATTCCCGTGGGAACTTAGTCTAGAAGATATGATCGCATGTTGCATACGCCTGCCAAACCATCAATGTACTTCACCCTGGCAGGTCTTGTACTGTGCCCACCTTATGATTGCTCTTTTGTGGTATACCCACTTACTTGGGATATGCATCCTCCTGAGGCTTCTAGGAGATCAAAGTTTAAATAGAACCTGCCAGCTTATTGAAACGATGCAGCGGTGATTGCTTGCTGTAATCCAAGCAAAAGGAGGTTAAACAAAATATTAGTGTGACACTTTTTCTGATCAGGCAGTGGATAAAATCTGTGATTATATTATGGTTTAATAAGCTGCTGATATCTTGTTTCTGTAGTTTCTGCAGTTCC